>JAJNOH010000025.1:0-600000 GCA_022376275.1 Xylariomycetidae sp. FL2044 | reverse complement strand
TACCGCTCCGTCTCTTGTAGGGCCAGGTATTGACACGCCAGCACTGCTCATTACTTGGGCTAAATCAATCTGAGAAGGAAGGAAACCATTTCAATAGAGACGGATTCCATGGTTCAATCGGTGAGTCGCCAATCAACTAGGCGCCTGCACGAATTCATGCCTTCGACTACCTCTGTATGCTCGATTGTCGAAGCCCCTTTTTAGGAATTGGATAAATCACATGTCCTGCCTGATGTCCCTCAGATAAAGGTGTATAATCCTCGAGATACTTTTTGAAGAAATACTCTCGTAGTTAGGCCTCTCCCGCGTTATGACTTCCTGCTAGCTGGTGAATCTTGAAAATTACTTACTGGCTTGTGGTTTGAATAGGGAGTCATTGAAGCAGTGTGGGTGATATGAATATTGAGCCCCCTTTTCCCCACAGGCGGGAGAAGGTCATCATTTATAGGGGCTGGCCCTTCGAGACAAGCAGCTGGCATTATGGCCGAGACACTGCCTCGCCTTCATGCCTTCATGCTTGGCGATAGGGGGGACCTTCCTCGAAACAATGACATGACGAACACCTTCCTTGGCCATGGATATCAGATTGAGCCCCATACAAAGAAGGCACAATGCGTATTTGTCTTCTGAAGACGACGCTTGTAACATCGCCGAGATTATCTTCACTCTTTCATGTAGTGCCGGCGTGTCGTTTGCATAGGAGCCTCTCGGTGTCGTGGCCTTTCCCCCACGGCCGGCAGCATATCGACCTTGTCCCCATTTTCTTGGAAATCGGCGACAGTAATTATATGTAGCCCAATCACTCAGCCCCGGCGCAGCCGCAGTTCGTCGACGATGTCTATTCTTTACTGTTGCCTCCGCAGGCGGGTCACTGCTGGTTCTCCCAATGAGTTACCACATCTTCCCCCAGTTCCTCCTCCAGCAGAATTATCCAAGACTACATATACGGAACCCGACTTTGATATACCACCAGACCCGATCGCCACGTTCCCAGCATCAACTAATTCCGACACAACAATGGAGCGACTCACGGTTGATCCTAGCAAGCTGGTGGCCGAGGACTCCGAGGGGGAGGACGATTCTAAACAGAAAACCAAATCTTCCGCTGGCGGTACTATGGCAGCCCTGAAGACAAAGCTCATCCGACGTCTTTCACAGCGGTCCGAGTCCAAATGCGCCTCTCTCAACTCACTTGGCACAACCGAGGAAGAAATAGCCCGACGCGCGCAGTTGAGACACTCACGGAACAAGAGAATACAAGACGAGCTTAGACACGAGTCCATGGTCGGGAAAATCCACCCCAAGGCCCCCAACAAGCCGAATCCCGTAGTCAGTTGTCATGATTGGGGCCACGCCGGACCTAGAGACGTAATAGAGTTTACTGTCTTCGAGGCAGACCAGCTTGGAGCTGCGACCCCATCGCGCGCTTCTCGCGAATCCGCGTCTTTCTACTTCTGTGGTGATCAGCATAAGGTACTTCGCCCGCGGAGTAGCTGTTCGAAGTCTTTATCGCGATCAAAGGAGTCCTCTAACTCTAAGGCGGGAAGCGTGACACTACGACAGCGCGAGTCCATGCCTCAATTCCCTCCCCGTGGTCACTTGCCTCCTGTCCGGACCCTGAGCTCACCCGGTTCTCGGTCTTCGCGATCATTGCTCCCATACCTCGCGGTCCCGTCGTCCAACCATTTAGGTATCCGTGAGGAGCCTGAGGAACAAGAATCATTACCTCAAATCTCAGGTGGCCCTGTCTCCGTGGTTAAGAAGGCAACTAGGGAAGATGAACAGACGGCCCAGCAGAAAAGCAGCGATTCTCGTCTCAATGTCATTACATACCCTTGTGCTATGAATGACTCCATCCCTCCGCAAGAACGCGAAGTGTCTAAGGATCTAGCAAACGCGCAGCGAAGGAACAGTTCTGGAAACGAGCCCGACACACAGTTTTATGATACCAGCATTGGTCGAAACTCCCCCCTAGACTTATGGGTGCGAAGCCAAGACCTACAATCGAACTCAGTCCCTGAGGAGAATTCTCCCGATGCGCGGCTTCACTTTGCTGGGACAAACACTAGACCTGGACATGGCACCCTTGAGTCAAGGCAGGACGAAAATAGCAAGCTTTCAGATACCAATGAGCTTGCGCCGGAATCGAATGGCCAAAAGCTGAACGGATCAGACATGCCTAATGAGGAGTCATCTTCTCGTTACACCTCGTCACGATATACGTCAGGACCCAATAGCGTGCAGCCGACTCCAAGGGGGTCTCATCCAAGCTTCAACGAAACGAATGCATTGCGAAAGGGCGCAGTATCGTCATCAAACACCAATTGTAAGATACAATCAAAGTCTTCTTTGATACATGGGCATTCACTAATGGGGCAAAGCAGCTCTCATGCCAACGAGACGTAACGCGGATATGAAGATGTCCGAAACCAGTTCGTATAAGACAGCTTTTACCGATGCTGCTCATCAAGATACTCCCATTGTCAAACCTAAGCCTCGGATCTCGGCACCTTCAGCAGATGATGTAAGCTCAGTTGCGATATCAGAAACACCAAGTTTTAAGCAACGGGAGGCAGAATTGAAGTCCATCGAACAACGGTTTGCAAACTCGAGAATCGGTCGTGAGAACAGCAGTCCAGCGGTGAGCAAGTTCCATGAGCATTTTGACGAGCCGCGAACTTCAAGTGCGCGACAATCTCTCCTCTCTCTGTTCCATTTGGCCGTGCCAAAGAAAGCAAAAGCATCGACGAAGCATGAAAACCGAGAACAAGAAGAGGGTAACTCAAACCGGAGATTTTCGAGATTGAAGCCCGGAGACTGGAACTTTCGTAAAGGGGGAAGTGATACCAGTCGCCTGACGCCGGTAGGACAAACTCCCGTAAATGAGAGCGCCAGCGATATATGGCAACGCATGTTTGTGCGTGAGGCAGAGCTTCGTGGCTCACAGGGGAAGGGCTCATCCCCCAGCCCCGTAGCCGGCCCAACAAGCCATAGGGCGGAACTATCGCAGAATACTGCGGCTTCTCAAGCCCCTATCTCGGTTAGAGAAGCTACTCCGTGCCCTTCCACAGCGCATTCGACAGGTTACAAAACCGCGGAGTATTTCAGAGGGTGGATGAATCAGCTGGGCGCTAAGGGCATACAACCTCGCGGAGTCACAGCCAGTCTTGGGTCGGGCCGACTGGAGCAGGGAATCACGACGCCTCCCAAGTCATGGTCAAGATGGCCTTCTCATACTCGCCAGGCAAGGTCAAGTTCCGCAGGACCACGGGACGGCGTTATCACAAGGGACTTCGCCACTCGCCAAGATCCGAACTTGGAAGGGGAGCTTTCAAGCGCAGTGAGTCCTATGACAACTTCAACTACGAACCTCTCGACAATTCCTAGAACATTATCCAGCCAGTTCGGCAAGGCTTGGAAAGATGGCCTGGGCAAGATCGGACTCGCCAAGGAAGACTCGGCCAACAGCCACTCGGCTTCGAGTCGCAAGGCTCCTAAGAATCAACAGCTTGAATACCCTGAACTTGAACTCCTGCCCACGAGAGAGGGCTTCAAGGAGCTCGAAGCTCTAGAAAGGGAGATTGAGGAGCTAAAACGTGCTTCATACACCGAGGAGAGCGGCAGCCGCGTCTCAAGCGCTGACCACGCGAAGTCTTCGCAACTGACAGCCCGTGTCGTAAGTGAAGTGCACCAGTTGCATCGCCACGAGGAGAGCAGTTCTCCTCCACCGCCAAGCGTTCACACCTCCCCACCGAGCATTCACAGCTTTTCCGCCAACCGTGCACCGGCTCTGCCTTCAGTCACGGCCCCGGAACTGTCACCGTCTCCCAGATTTGATTCTGGTGATACAACGTTCGATACCTCACAATCGCAAATCTCGTACGATGACTGCATTCCGAAGCACATGCTAGACGAAGGCACGACAACTGATGCGCATCCACAGGCGAGTGGTACGCCTGTCATGAGACAAGCTTCCTCGGAATCCGTGATCGGCGGGCAATCGATCCTGTCTTCTCCTGCCGAGGATGGCCAGTCCGACCAAAAGCAGGCGGAGAACAAGGAACCGACCGAGGCTGAGATGACCGATGCTGGACATTTAGGGGAGGGTGAAGGTGATCAAGAGCGGACCCAAGTTGGACATGAGGAGAATGCCTCGAACCAAACCGGGAAATGATGGGCCTGGCTCAGAGAGAATGTCATTTCGACGACGTCGACTGCCAACGAAGCGATATCATAATTCATAATGAGGGTCTGTACCTACTAGGGTCTGTACCCGCTGCTGCATACACTGGAAATCTCCATCTTGCGAGCTCCTTCACAGATCCCCCATGTTAAAAGGATTTTGGGGGAAAACTACGCAGCACCTTAAAAGAAGACGGGCCGTCCAGAGCAGCATACCTTGGCCTATCTCTTCTGCAGATGACACATCCTGGAGGTTCATGGCCACCTCAATGCGATGACACTGATTCAAACTTCGCCGTTATGATGAGGAGACGGAATCGACACTTTGCGGGCTTCGGGAAGCTTTCTATTCCCAACAAGCTCCCATTCCAGTCCTCGGACAGCCGAATGAATGACGGCCTTTTTCTCGCAGTCCGATTCAAGTGTCTCGGATAAATCGTTTCATTCGGAAAAGGGAAACGCGGAAGGAAAAAAAGGGGGCGTTAGAGTAAAGAAGATCAGTCGCGAGACCTTGGACTTCCGTTGCGACTCCTCCAAGAAAAACGAAATGATGCAGAAGAACGGAATAAGGGAAGAAAAAAAATCAGGAGTTTCAAAGAGACGAAAATAAAAAAAATTGGCGAACGTAATAATGCACACAGGAGCAGTTTCCCTTCGCTGGGGAAAACTTTGTCTAGATTAGTATATACCAAAACAACGGAGTGGAACAGAACAGAATAGAAACCCCCCGGGGCGGCAGAGCTTGGCTTGGTTTGACTTGTATGATGAATAGGAAGAAGCAGAAGAAGAAGAAGAGGAAGATAAAGACACAAAACAGGTTACTGGTAATTGAATGCCAAAAATGATTATTTATTATTGAACTGAAGAAGAAGACTGAGTAAGTGAGAGCTCCGGCTGTCTTATTAGGTTATAGATAGTGAGTGAGTGGTGAGTGAGTGAGTGAGCGTATTTGGCTTACGTCGTCAATAAAGGATACTTATCCCCTAGGTATCCTGCCATGGACCGACCCTTTGGCCAGTACGTGAGTTGGTTGGTGTGAATCGCTGGTATATAGTCTAGGTAGAACTAGAGAGGGTCCCCGGACAGTGCATCCACCCCCCCGATGCAACGCGATTCACACCAAAATCGCCATATTTCACAAATTTATAATAAATCGAATAATAAAGCTAAAAACTTATAACTTTAGATTTAAATAGCCTTTAAAGGTTTATATAAAATAAAAATAAAATAAAAAATAAAAAAGATTTATATATTATATAATTAAACGTTAAAAACCCCGTTTTATATATAGGTTTTTAAATTAATTATTATAAAATATAATATTAATTTTATAATTATATAATATTTAAAACTTATCATTTATTTAATTATAATTAAAATTAAAGAATTTAAATAATAATTTTTTATTTATTTTTAAAATTAATATATTTTAAATATTTTTATTTAAATAGCTTATTTATTATTATATTAGTTTATAAAGCTTAAAAATTAAGTTATTATAATATAAATTTTAATATTATTAATATAATAAAATATTTATTATATTAATTTAAAAGATAATTTAATAACTTTAAAATTAATAATATTAAAAATTAAAATTAATAATATATTTTTTAAATAAAAAATTATTATAAATTTATAATAAATTAAAATAAATCTTTAGTTTAAATTTTTAATGATTTTTTAAAAGTTTATTATTAAAAATAAAATTTATTATAAAATTATCGGCTTGTAGATCATGTGAGCCCTCGGAGCTATCGGAGTGGGGGGTTTTGAGAAATAGCGGCTTGGCGCCGCAGAGCACTCGTCGAAGCCTCCATAAGTACTCGTCGCGACACGCACTCATTGGATATTCAATAAGTACTCACCATATGTTTTTCCCATTGAACCTCCTCCCCCCCAAGTATAGTCGTAGGGGCCATACAGGTCATCTAGGGAGCCCTCATAAGGGAGCCCTGGGGGGGTCTATGAGGGAGCCTTGGGGGGGTCTGTGAGGGAGCCCTGGGGGGGTCCGTGAGGGAGCCCTGGGGGGGTCTATAAGGGAGCCCTTTTGGGGGGGGGGGGGGGGGGGGGTGGCATATGTGTATGTGTGTGGGTGTTGCAAATGTGTGTGTGTGTGTGTGTGTGTCGCATCCAATTTGTGTGTGTATGTGACACTTTCAAAAGTGCATGTTACGCTAAAAATTTAAGGTTATCGATAAGGCGTAAAAAACGGGGCCAAGGGCTCATATAAGATACCTGGCCTAAAATTATTTATAAAAAATTTAATTTCTAATAAATTTAAATTATTTTAACGTTATTATTATGCTTTTTTATTATATTTTTTATGTAATTAATTTTAATATTTTTATTTTATTTGTTATAGAGATATATTAAATAGTAGCTAAATTTATGTTGCATTAAGGGGGTGGATGCGCTGACCGGGGACCCGCTCTATACTATTCCTTCCTTGCCTCACTGAGTTCTATAATGCATTTAGATAAATAAGTGGTGGTTGGTATAGTACCCTTTGATAGGGAAGAGGAGGTGAGGGGGGGGGTTCAGAGGATGATGTAAAGAAAGATGAAGAAAACCGATGTCAAGGCGTAGGTATGCATTGGCTTCTCCTGGGCCTGTGGAGTACGTAAGGAGGTTGCAGAAATGGCGGTAGGTTGAGACTTCAGTATCATCGTTGCGGCGATGGCAGCCACGAGTCCATACATGCAACTTGGGTTCGACTCTCGAAGCTGGCACGTGGTGTTTTGCATCTGAATATGTGTGTGGGTTAACTTATTACGTGTGTGTTAATGTTCTAGAGCGTCGGCTTGTTCTTTGCTCGTTGCTCGTCACTGTCGCGTACAACGAACGACTAATCGGTGACTTCCAATACTATTTATTCACTCATAGCGAGTCATCGGTTACGATCGTAATGCAGGATGTATGAAGCGACTCCTATTCTCAGGGGCGCGCCAACATCTGAAAGCAGGTCTTTCAGAATGAGCGATCTCCTGGCTACCGTGCCTTGCTCAGAGTCAGCATAGCATACCTAGCGATGGCTTCGGTCGATTCACCATCGATGTGTGAAAACTCCCGAGCCCAGAGAGACCAAGTCCATATTGTCGTCCATCGAGCCTACCAACCACGTCTCGGAGTATTGGTTTTATATCCTCTCATCTCCGTGCGGGCGGATGACTTTGAGAGCTGCGGGCGGAGATTCACGCTCCCCCATCATGATTCGTGGCTATCCCGAAGCACTTAGCCTCTTGCAGTCGCCAAGCCCTCCCTCTCCCTCTCTCTCACCAAGCCCCGATGGATTGCGCCTAGGTTAGCGCGCTCGGAGGAACGATGGCTAGGGGTATCAAACTCCGAGAGTGGGCATTGAAGCGACAGTGGTAAAACCAACCCGGGAAAGAGACTCGACATAGAGGAGAGACCCCGTTTTCTACTCCGTATGTAGCGGACCTTGAACAGGGGATTGACTCAAGGGCTAGAAGGTAATAATCTGACCGGTCAGTCTCGAGAGGAAGCCAGAGAGAGGCGTATGAAGTACAGTACGCCTGGGCATCTGCGCGCTGCTGGCGGTCTTGCTTGCCACGTGTCTGCGTTCATCAGGGAATCAATTCAAGAGGGGATATATCCGCTCTGGCACGGACCCCTTTCTCGGATTATCTCCTCTCAGGAACAAGTGCACGCACGCCGTTGCCCGCCACCGCCGTCCGCGCGGGTAACGGCATCTAGATTCTGTCGTCACATACACTCGCCTGCTTGTGCGACTACAGAGAGGATATCATGGCGAGTAGTCATCTATAGCCAGCCAGGGATGAGTTCTCCAGTAGGCAGGGCTGGGAGGCTGATTCAAGCCTGTAGTATTCCGGAAAGCTGTCAGTTCCTTCCTGCGGGTAACTTTAATCGCCAAACAACCAGATCTGATGCGTTGCCACGGCACAAGCGAGCGGCACAGTAGCTGAGTATGATCCCGAAGGCTCTCTCGGCCCATGACACCTTCGATCTCGATTGTGCGCACGGCCGCCGTAATGGGCGCCGTCAACGCGCACCCGCTCCAAGTTTCTGGGCAGCTGGGCTACCGACTCGGGTAGGTTTTCGAGCTGGAAGGGTTGAAAAGGTCTGGACTCTAGCAGTCTAATTGTGTTTTAACGGACCACGCGAAAAAGAAGCGGGCCAACATGAGTTGATGGAGAAAAGGGGCAGGCCCGTCCTATTATGAACTGGGTAGGACGGGAATCGGTCATCTCCCGGACCGCCTCAACAAATGTCCGAGTTATTAACCCTTGCCCAGGTGACTTCGTCAGACCTCGGCCTGCATTGTCGCCCGAAGGTGGTCTGCATGAGCAGCAGTATGGAGTATGAAAGTATATCACGATGCATTCGGTCAAGTTCAGTTCAGTTCAGTTCAGTTCAGTTCAGCGGCTGACGAGCAGGGCTGCTTCTCATCGGTGTGGAACCTTTTTTTTGAAGACCCGGGGACGGAGCCACAGTCGGACCGGCTTACTCCTTTCCCGGTGACCAGGTTCGCTCAGCTGTGCTGTGGCTGGCGCTAGGATCCCTTGAAAAGAACTCATTGAAAATCCAAGCCAACCCTGCTGACAGCGTCCAAACACTTCTATTAGGGGCAGGGTTTTTTGACCTTATCCTTGCTCCTCTTGCTAATCTTTATTCGGGATACATCTCCATCAATAATAACACCACATGGCTATCTTATTGCAGAAAACCCATAACTTTGGTAGCGAGGCAGCGAGGGTGCGACTGAGTCCATGTCTGGAGAAAAACAAGTTGCGGCCATTTACTACATCATGGACTATGTACGGAGTAGTAAGCACCTGGGCATGCCCACCACCATATCGGGAGGCATGGGAGTTCATATCTCTCTGCACACGGGCTGGGTTTTCTTCTTAGATGGTCGCGTTTTCGAATCTGCCATTTACATCACAAGAAAACACTGCCATGTTCCCCTTATTATTATCTATTATCTCCAAGACAGCGATCGACTCGAACCCATGATGTCCTGTCGGTCAATTGCCGACATGTGGTGGTACTCCGTACGAAGAACCCTCGAAAAAGCCAGGGGTGTTTATTACCTTGACCGGTGCGGATACACCGTACTCCGTACAGAGTAAAGAACTCCCACACTCCCACATCCCGTTCTCAGCTGCGTCGACGCAACTTGCAAGAGATTCTCCTCATTATTTACTAATAATTAGTTCGTTTCGAGTCTCGACTGTTCGTGGGGGTGGACCTCTTTATCATAACTAGCAGATAGGTACGCTGACAAATGGCCATCGAGCAGGCCATACATAGTACTACGTATTGGCAATTGGCAATTGGCATGGGGCCTTCGCGTCCCAAACCAAGAACGAAGTGTGCGGGAAAGGCTCCAATATTGATACGCATTGACAGAAGTGCCGACGGGATGGCTCCATCCATCACGCGCGAATGGTACGGTTGCGATGTGACTTCAAGCGACTCGGGAGCGGGAGACAGAGAAGTGATGAATGAATGCAAGCTAATTGGTAGACTCGAGACATCCTACATACATACATGTATGTACCAAGGCTTCTCAACATGACTCCATGCACCATGCATCATGTTTTCTGCACCTCTTCACCTCCGCTAATTCTGAAAAGCCGACATCCCCCGGAACATCCGTTGAAGAGCAAGCCGTGAGCCGCTCTCGAATACTTACAATCCTTGTAACGCATTTGCCAGGATGCTATCACCCCCTGACCCCTTGCCATCTCCTTCTCCATACACTTCTCCACCAGCTTGTACTCCGTACTTCATAGTTTACTGCGTATGTAGCAGTGTAGGTCCAAGCTGCTTTCAGCCGTATAATCATGTATCTCTAGACCTCTCACCTTCGCCCAGCCATGGTGTAAGTATCTGACAATCTGCATTGGCAAACTGAGTCCAAGAGACTCTACCCCTTCAGCCCTTGGAGATCTGTTCCGGCAACCTGGTGATGCCTCTTCTTCCCCGTCCCAACGCCGACACCATACCACAAGACAATGAGCAACCCTTGGGGGATACCTGAAGAGGAGTGGTACATCCTCCCCCATGACAGCCGTGCTCCCCTGATGATAGGCGCAGCGGTGCTCTGTATATTCGTCGCAACATTGGCCGTGGGTTTACGCCTGTACACGAGGGGATGCATCCTGAGATCGCTTTGGCATGATGATTTTCTGGCAGCGGCAGCTTTGGTCAGTCCATTGTCGCGTGGTCGAGCCGCCTCGGCCGTGATCTCTCGAGACAGCAGCGCTGATACTAGAACTCACAGCTCGGAACCATCACGGCGGGTGCTATACTATGCGCGCACACGAGGTATGGCCTAGCCGGCCACTATTGGGACATGACTCCGACATCATCGGTCGAGTTCTGGAAGGTGAGCAATACGCAATTGATCCATCTGTTCGCTGCAAGCAGCAGACATCAACTGACGGCAGATGCGTCCGGCAGATATTCTACGCGACGACGTTAACATACAACGTCACTCTTCTCCTCATCAAGCTTAGTCTCTTCTTCCAGTATTACCGCTTGATCCAAGACATCAAGGAGTACAGCCTGCTTTATGTGGGCATCATGTTCCTCGTCGTCGCCTGGTCCACCGCCCAGATATTCGTCCTCATGTTCCAGTGCACGCCGATCGCGAAAGTGTGGGATTACACGATGAGCGGCCACTGCCTCGAAAGCAAACTGATCACATGGATCAACGCAATTGGTAATATCGTTACCGATGTGATCGTTCTCATGCTGCCAATGCCAGTAGTGTGGCGTCTCAACCTAAAGAGAGGGCAGAAATGGGGGGTGATAGGGATATTTAGCCTGGGTTTTACGTCTGTATCGCCCTCTGTGACATGCCATATTCTCCTATTGACCCTGACCTAGCACCTGTATCATATCCATCTGCCGTTTGATCTTCTACGGCAATATCGGCTACGATTTCTCCTACGATACGGCGCCTGTAGCGATATGGACACTCGCGGAGCTGGCATCCGGGCTCACCTGCGCGGCGCTCATTACCCTTCGCCCACTATTCAGAAAGCTCGTGAGGAAATGGTTTCCCAACTTCCGATCCAGGTCGAAATCGTCGGGCATCTGGAGAATCAGATTCTATCCCTTCAGCAGGAGCAACGCGAGCCCGTTCCCTCGGGTGAGCGGTAGTAAGAGCGGACTACATCGGACCAAGGTAACGGGCGAACAATTCGACGGCAGCGAGACCGAGCTCACCAGCCAAGGGGGGGTCCGCAAGGGCGCCAAGGCATCCGCAGCGAACTCGAAATATACCAGCAGCGCCAGCCGCTCGAAACAGCGTTCCCGGCGGGACAGCGAGGAGATGCCGGATCATCGACTGGGTCTCGAATCGGGGATCAGGACCGTCATCAGCTGCGGGGACGGCGACGAGGAAGACGACAGGATGCGCTCGCGGTCGCCTCCCGCGGCGATAGCCAGGATCGGACCGACGGGCATATTGGTGGAGCAGGAATGGTCGGTCCAGAACAAGGAATATAAAGAGTTCAAGGGCTCGAGAGTCGATAGCTCGGATTCGGAGGCGTCGCCAGCGACTTCACCTGCTTGATTAGAGAGAAAGAAAACACAATATACCCCGGAGCAGCTGATATAATAATATACGGCATGCAGCTTCAAATTCATACGAGCACCCTGAGCGCCCACTTCTTTCTCTCTCTGCGCGCGAACCCCGAGATAGGTCACAAGACAACTGTGGAAGTCATCAAAGACCCCCTATTGGATTGATTACGCTTTAAGTACAGTACTAAGGGGCAGGTTACACGATACGGCGGAGCACAAAGAATATTGCAAAGAATGTTTAGCTTGAGAAGAAATTGGATTTTATCGGATCGACTACGGCAAAAGAGATAGTCTAGGAATGTGGCTCACAACCATGTAAAAGACAAACGCACCCTATCGACCACCCTTTCACCGACGGCTGTTCTCACCTCTACTACTACTACCACCACCACTCTTCTTCGTCGACCTCCGGGAAGCATGGCCTTTGCTTTTGCCTCTGCCTTTGTCTTTGCCACCACTTCCAGCACTACCACCTCGAGACGACCCCTTCTCGACACCCGTCTTGGTCTTCTTCTTTCCACCCCTCTTCTCCCCCTTCTTCTTCTTCAGCATCCCGGACTCGGTAAACAGATACAGCTCCTCCTCCTCCCGCCCCCCAGCCGCCGGCGGCGCCCTCAGCGAGACGCCATAGAGTCCCAACAAGGTCACCGACCCCCCCTCGCCGATCGCGACCCGCGCCACCTCGTCGTAGAACCGTGGCACGCGCCTCTCCAGCGATGACGAGCGCCGCGCGAGCAGGTTGTGGCTGCTGCCCTCGCGGAGCTCGATGCGGATCTGTGGCCGTGTGTGCGCCTCCCGCGCAGCGTACGAGAGCGTCGCGCCCCGGCCGAAGAGGTGGCTCTGCTGGACCCAGGCCGTGAGGGAGGGGGCGTAGTGCTCGAACCAGGTCTCGTGGGCGTCTTCTTCCACTTCTTGTCTTTCTGCTGCTGGCACGTCTGCTTCAGGGGAACGGGAACGGGAGCGGGAACGGGAGCGGGAGCGGGGAGTGTTTGGTGGAGGAGGAGGAGGAGGCGGGGGAGGGGATGGGGATGATGAGGACTTGGAGGGATTCGAAGAAGAAGAAGAGGAAGAAGATGAAGAAGGAAAAGAAGGAGAATCAGATATGGTACCGTACCCCTGGACAGGAGGACCATCGGACCAGAGGAGGCTGAGAGAGGAGGAGCTCTCGGAAGGTAGGCCATTCAGTCCGGAATGTTCCTCCTCCTCCTCCTCATCTTGATCATCGGGAACCGTGAGCGAGGAGGTATCTACATCACCACTCGGAGTAGCGCCGAAGCCGCTGCTGTCGTCGAATATCGAGCTCGGCGGCGGAGAACAGGTCACGTCATCGTCATCGTCGTCATCACTTGAAGAAACATCCGATTGAGAGATGAAATCTTCGTCTTCTTCTTCATACTCCCCAACCCAAATCCTAAGGTTGGGGATCTCTGCGGTATCATCATCATCATTAGCATAAGCATCGGAACCATCATTTACCTGATCATCATCGATGTACTCGTTCGAGATATCGGCATCGTACGCCTCCTCGTCATCGTCGTAGACGTAGACACCCTTGTTGATAGGCTCCCAGCTCGATGCTGATACCTGGTAAGGGACTCGGCGCATCGCGGCGGCGGCGGCGGCC
This sequence comes from Xylariomycetidae sp. FL2044, assembly GCA_022376275.1. Taxonomy (NCBI): domain Eukaryota; kingdom Fungi; phylum Ascomycota; class Sordariomycetes; species Xylariomycetidae sp. FL2044. Next base: position 586,613 of record JAJNOH010000025.1, on the reverse strand, counting down.
AGGGTGGAGGGATTCTCGGGCACGAGATCGTAGCCGGTGCCGTCTGCGCGGACGATGGGGATCATGCGTCGGCCGTTGTTCAAGTTGTCGACGTGCTCGAGGAAGGCTTCGTAGCTGATCATGATGTCGGTTTGTGTGTATGTGAGGTAACTGATGTCTCGACGGTTCGAAAGTCGAGATGTTGGAAAAAGTCTTCTTAGAGATTGTTTTTTTTTTCTATGTCGTTCAAGTTGGGGGTTAACTCACAGTCAATACACGAGAGGGACACGCGGGAAGATTTGGGTAGGGAGTAGAGACTACGATTATTATATAGACGACAATGCCTGCTCTTCTGCGCGGAACTGTTATGAGTACCTAGGAGTTGTTCGGCAACAAAGAGTGACTAGACTACACGGCGCAGACAAACAATGGCTTTGAGTCCCAGACACGCGCCGTTGATCGTTTTCTCGATGGCCACGAAGGAAACCCCTCCCTAATAAGACTCTTTCGCGCTGAGAATAACAATACAAACAGTAACAGGCGTTCGTTCACCTTTATCGATCACAGTGACATTTTTGAATTATCCCAGAAGAAGTAGTCATGGTTCCGAACGCGCACCAGGCGCCTCGGGTATACGAGTTTTGTATTATGGCGGTTGTGGGTGTACACCAGTCAACTGACTGTCTAGTGCTCTCCGCCCTGCCTAGATATGTGGAATGAGATGAAGCTTTCTACTTATTTCTTCGATTTTCTTCTTTTTCTTTCAACATCTACAGCACCGACAGTGCCCCACTTGAGCCACATTATATCCCTCTCTTTTTTGCTAAGCCCATGCGATGAACCTCCATGGGACGAGTGACCATGTCTCTGCGACCGGCCATCATGGCCACTTTTCCCACTAGATTTATGACTCGACCTCTTAGGATCAGAGGAGCCACCGGATTGCGCGTTGTCCTGATCGTGGGCGGTGAAAGAGCCCCGAGACTCACGACGATGTCCTCCGGGCTTAGTCTGGTCATTGTCGTGATTATTCGGCCGGGACTCGTCGCCGTCGGGAGGATTCCCGCCGTCAATGTCTCGTCCTTGGGCCTCCTTTGAACGGATTGCGAGATCGGTAGTGGCACGAACTAGTGCGTTGGGTTGATCCGAAGTTTGATTTGACTGCTGCGGTGGCAAGGTGTTCCGCCTTGGGGGCGGCTCTGGGAGGCTTCCAGACTCTTCGTCTTTGCTGGAGGGAGGTCCGATCAGGCGAGGCTGTCGAGGGGCTTCGATAGCTTTTTGACGATGACGGCGCTCGTGACCTTGATGTTTACCAGATCCCTGCGCCTCACGGAGACTTTTCTGTATCTCATTATTATCTATCTTGGCCAGGGTGTTGTCGTTATGTGAACTCCTCGAATCTGGAAGGAGTTTTCTCTCAGGGTAGTCAATTCTCGAAGTGTTCGCTGGGGCCTCAATGCGCTTGTCCTTGCCTCTGTCAGGCTCCCCGTATCCGCTGTATTCGTAGCCGAACGGAGGTTGAATCGTTGGTTGCTCCAATGCCACCGGATAATTTGCAATGTGCCCACTCGTTTGGGAGCTATAAGGCGCAAGGCCTGGGAGGGGTTGCAAATGAGTCTCATCTATAGGGTTCGAACTGCGCATGTCGACTGATTGCCCATCCCACGGAAGGGATCCGATGACTTCAGGGAGCGAGCCGCTGGGGACCGCGCCTGTTTCGAGGGTTCCACTGGGGACTCCCATTGAAGACGCGCCCTGGACGCTTCCAGGAACGTATTCTTGGTATCCTTGGTACCCTCGGGATTCCGCGTCAAATTCTTGTTCGTCATAGTACACAAGGAACCCCGAGCCTGGTGGACTGGTGGGTGGTGGGAATCTGCCTTTTTGCGAAGCCTTCGCGCCTTTTTTCCCTCTAGATTCATGCACACCTTTTGTTTGATATATAATATTAGTCTGGTGGTAGGTCCTGTTGTCATGAATGTGATTCGTGGTCTGCACGGAATTGTCGTTGGTAGTCTTGACACTATTATCCGTACTCTCGAAATATTGGCAACTTTGGTCAGTATAGCCGTCAATGTACGGATCCTGGGTTGTGCCGTCAGGGTTGGGATGGAAGCTGCTGTGATTGGAGGGCGTGGAACGGGCAGAGCGTCGTAATTTAGTGCAGAACCGATATTCCGTAGGCGTCACGATTGGGTCTCCCTCAAATGCCCATTTTGAAGGTGTAGCCATCATGTATTGTCGTTAATGAAAGAAATGTTGATATAAAGTAAGTAGAACCGAAAAGCCAGTAAGATCCGTCGAGGACGAAGCATTGAAAAGGAAATGCGACGTACGAGAGAAGATGAAGAACAACAGCAAGAGTCTGGAGCGGCGGAATCATGCGAGCTTTTATGTCTCCCATCCTGTACGGAAATAACGTAGAAGTTCTTTGATAGAATGTTCAGTTGGTTGGCAGTCCCAAAGGGTACCGGTGTTGCTCCAGACATAGCAAGTGGCATTTGGGATGGAGAGGCACCAACATATTCAGGGGGTAGCGAAGTAACCGGATTTCCCTTTCACAAAGAAATCCGGCCGGTGAGTCAACTCGATGACACGGTATGGAGGGAAGGGAGGCATAAAAAGAGCGTGTTAGTCAGTGAAAAGGAACCAACATGGTGGATGATGAAAGGAAATGACTCCCAGGGATGAGGCGAGGTATAAGTAGAGTTGGGGGTGTTGGGCGGATGAAGAGGTCGATCAGATGAGAATCGGTTCTCGAGACCACAGACCCTCGATTGAGAACGAATCATAAGAGTGTACCGTACTGGAAATCATATGTTGGGTTGGTTGAGGAGTTATTTGTTCCCGGTCGTGGTTGTCGGGTAGTGAGCGGCGTAGTCCTTTGTTGCTGATATAAACGTACCCGCGTAGGTCAGCCTCCTTTCTTCCAACATCCCTAGGGTCGTGGTTCCCAACGTCAGTAATAGACCCAATCCGAGTGAGCTGAGACTTCGCGCAGACAATTATTTCAGAGACAGGTAGCGTGCCATGGTAATTCTTCGGCGTTCATTGCTGACAACACCTATGTTCTTATCGGCTTCGCCTCAGCACAGCACCTTTAGCCAAGCACGACACTCTCCAGAACCTCAGGCTCTAAATGTGACCCCAAGACCTCGCGCAGCAAGGCAGCACTCTTCGCGATCTCTGGCCCCAGTCCTTCAATCTGCTTCATGTTCCCCCTTATGCTCTCCATATGATTTCCTAGTTGCCCGGCCAAGCTCCTTAGCTCCTCGTTTTCCTTTCCATCACCTTTTAACTCCGAGAATGCCGTCCCTAGTCTCTCGCTCTGCGCTGTTCCACCGAGACCGTACTCGGCTCCCGCCTCCTCCCGCTGCCGCTGTGAAGACAACGAGCTCGCCGGTTCTGGAACGAGTGGGTGCACCTTGCGTAGCTGCTCCCTCCTCTCCCTGGCCTCGGCACGCGCATTCACGCTTAGCCGCCGGAGGACCTTGTACTCTTTTTCGAGGTCTTTCTCGGCACGCTCCTTCTCACGGCGCAGAAGCTCGACGCCGTGAAGGAGGGGATCCAGCTGGGTCTCGAGGGCTTGGGTGGCCGAGATAACACGCTCGAAGTCGAGCTCGTCATCGCGGTTCCGGGCCGACGAGGCCGAGGGCGGGAACGGCATCCCCCGCCCCAGCTTGTTGCGAATGCGGCTGCTGGAGCCGTTCAGAGCCGCGGCGGCCTGAGCGTGCTTCTGCAGGTTGTTTAGGCGCAGGAGCACGGGACGGGCGGCCGATTGCAGAAGCGTAGTTACATTGGCAATAGAGCTCGGCTCCAGGGGCGTCCATTTTGAGTCGATCGTATGACGTGGGACTCGACGGGTGCGGGTCGTGAGGTGTCGGTATTGAGGTGCTGAGGATTCAGAGTCGGAAGAGGAGGAGCGGGCGGAGACTTGGAAGGGCCGTGTTTGCTTCCCAGCGCGAGATGGCCCTTCGCCGGATTGACGTGGTCTTCCTTTGCGGGGTGCTTCTCTAGTGATGGAAGAATCGTGATCCTTCGACTTCCTTCCCTGTGCACGTGGCTTTTGTTGGCCGAGCGCAGTAGCCCCAGCTTCGGATCGTGATGGCCGACCGCGCTTCTTCGGTTTGGTATGAACCGTAGGCTCTGTTTCTTCATCAACTGGGGGTTCGTCCCTCCGAGAAGTACGGGAACGCCCTTTCTTCGGTAGCGAATCTGGGTCTTGTTCTGCTTCTTGCAATGCTCCAGGCAGATCTGGCCCCCCTTTCCTGCGTCCTTTCCTAGGTTGAACACCGCTTTGTGCAGTTTCTTCACCACCGGTGTTTGAAATGGCTTGGTTACTCTTATTCAACTCGCTAACCGAGCGCCTGTCTCGAAGGTTTCGTCTCAGTAAGCTCGAGTCCCCCTCATTCGGCTCGTCTTCAGCTTCATTTGCTACTACTTTTTCCCTCCGTTGCTTCAGCTTTACAGGTGGCTTCTGCTGTTCCCCTCTGCTTGCGTGTCCTCGAGCACTGCGTCGAAGGATACTTGAGTTGGCCTCATTCTCGTCGTCTGCTTCGTCTGCTTCAGCTTCTGGTTCCTTGCTAGCTCCCATCACTCCTGGAGGCCGACCCCTTCTCCTCTGCTGCTTAGCCTCCGCAGGCTCAAGCTCGCGTGATCTCTCCTCTTCCTCTTGTTCCGCTGCTGTAGTTTGTTGACTCAGTGAGGGCCGGCCTCTTCTTCTCTTCGACCCTTGACTTTGCGTTGGCTCGGGCTCAGGATCGGGTTCGGGTTCAGGATCGGTTTCGGCTTGGGGGAAGGTCTCGGTTCTAGCAGGCCTTCCGCGCTTTCTTGGGCGTGGGTTCTCGTCCATATTTAGCTCTTGCTCATTTTCGGTGGGTTGGGGTAGTGAAGTCCGACTTTCGAGTGTTAGTTGCGACGTTGACGCGTCTGGATTATGTCGAGACGCGTTATTAGGGCGCCCGCGTTTACGCTTTTGATTCGCGGTTTCGGGAGCCTGCCAGTGGTTAGCCATGAATTGCAGGTGGCGTTACGTTTGAAGTACCATATCTTAAGATCACCCAGTACCTAACTGGGCTGTTCACCATCTATACTTGGTGGAACTTGGAGCATAACTGGGGTGATGTTGTCTTTCGAGATGCAGCTGGCTGTGTGAAACTGTGGCTAATGGAGTTCGTTGTTCGTCTCTTGTGGCGCTTCAGGGTCGGGTCGGGCTGTCGGGGGTCAATGTGGAGAAGTACCTTGCGCTGTAGCTGATGACGAGCTACCCTACTAGCTGCGGGTCAGGCGTAGCTCCCCGGCCAACAAAATGGAAATGACGCTGCTTTGGAAGTGGAGAAGGTTCGGCGTGGGTAAGTCTTGGCGGCTGTAGTTACTTCGTGCTTGCAGACAGGCAGGCAGGCAGGAAGACCAGCACAAGCCCAGACGAGACGACCCTTCTCTCGCCCCTACCTAGCCCATTCTCCTCTCGTGCAATGGCGCATGGAAAGATGGGGTCCAACACCAGGAAGCCTGCCTGTCTGGTTGCGACTCGACCGGCGCCCTTTCGTAACCGAGCTCAGCACTCTCCTCTTCCTCTCCTCTTCACCAACAAACCTTCCATATCGCTTCATCACTGATCCTGCCCCTTCACCTAAACGAAACACTATCCAACGTTGGTGTCCTGTGTCGATTCTTGTCTTGATACCTCCCTCTTCTAATTCCATCCTATTCCAATTTAATTACTGTTTACTGAAACCTGTCTTACCACGTTGAAATATAGAGACCTGGATCATCATCAGCTTGGTTATTGGCTACTTGATTAATACTGAAGTAGTTAGGTAAAAAGCTGTAGCTCCTTCGTCCGAGCTCCCCACCAGACTTCAAACCAATCCTCGTCTTCATTGCACCACGTCACCGCCGACATGAGATTCACTGCAGCTTCCGTACTTCTCAGCCTGCCATTCCTGGCTGCCGCTGATGCGCCCGGTTATGAGGCGCAATTCCAGGAATATCTCGGCAAGGCGCAAGGCTACTATGAAAAGATCGCTTCCAAGATCCCCCACCCCAACAGATATGATCCCATTGCTGCCGCCGAGGCCAAGGCGGGCTCTATGAAGCTCGACGTGATCGGCTTGAACAATTGGAGAGAAACCTTATATGATCCCGTCAAACCTGACGCCACCACGCCCGAAGAACGATGGCTCTTGATCACCGGAGGTAACAGAACATGCTTCGGTACGTCTGCTTGTACTTGGCTACCCACATAATAGGGTTATCTCCTTACTGTGCATATCCGGGTGCTAATATACACACACCCAGGTCACTGCGGCAAAATCGAGGCTGCTTTCAATGAAACCGCCGCCAAGTTTGCTCTGTTGCCCGACGCGCCCCGCACCGCACTCCTGAATTGCGATGACCAGCCTGTCCTATGTAATGCATGGTCCGCTCCTGTCGGCGCTCTTTGGATCTTCGAGATGCTTCCAGAACCTGCCGCCATCAATGTCTGGTCCAAGAGATTGAACCTGACAACTACCACGTCCGACGATCTGATGAAGCTCCACGAGGAGGGATACAAGACTCAAGCCAAGTTGCATGAGGGAACATTCCATCCCTTCAACGGCTGGCTTGCTCAGAACAAGCTTCAGGTTCCTGCTGGTTATGCTCTCTGGTTCTTCAACCTGCTTCCTAGCTGGGCTTTCATGATCCTGGTGTCTCTCCTCAGCCGCACGATGATGTAAGCCGCTTCCATGTTTCTGGTGTGTTTCTCCTGAAACATAGACTGACATTGCCTAGGTCGAACCGGATGAACAACCAGATGGCTGGTGGTCACCGCCCGCCTGCTGCTGGTCAAGCTACCCCGCGATAAGCATTGCATGAATATATCGATCTGTCCAGTACATGACGCACGGTCATAAATGTGTACAGTGGTGTATGATGGGGGCATCAGCGCGCCGGTGCGTTGGTCGTTATATGTGGTGTGGGACCCTTGTTTAGAGTACTCATGGGAACCAGGCCAGGCCAAGTCGGAGTTATTGTCACATAATAGTTGTATTGATCTTTCGAGGTTCGCAATTCATCCTTTTCGTTTGCATGCCGCTTGTAGGCCTGAAAGCGCATCCATGACCTCTGCTGTGAGCTTCGAATTCGCAAGCCGGCCGTAGCGCAGGTCGCTCATGTTGCCGACTGTCTGTCTGATGGAGTCGAGCAACTCGGCTTCTTCCTCTTCGAGCTTCTGTATCTCCTGTTCCAGATCGGTTGTGGCATCATCCATGTCAGGCAAAATGGTGAGCAGATTGTGCTGCTTTGGTATCATAGTACTGGATGTAGGCCCGAACAACTGCAGATAGAATTAGCTGATACAGGCCAAACAGAGACGCGCATGTCTCTTGATTCTCCCACATACCATTCGCTCGATCTCAATCTCATCATCTTGCTCCTCATGCTCAGCTTCTCTTCTCTCCTTGACCACAGCACGGCGCAGTGCTTTGCCCTGTTTCACCTCGGCATCGATCTTGTCAGAAACATTGTCAACAATGGCGTTCCTGTGCAGCTGCAGATCTCGATAGAGGGAGCGTATCTGGGGCGATGACTGTTGCGACTTGGGAAACAGGGCAGTGAAGTCTTGGAGGGATATTATAGTTGGTAGACGAGCTGGGAGCAATAAGTAATTGCGGAGGATAGTAGCTTCAGTGGGCGCCATTTCGTCGAGATAATTACGAGGAATCCCAATAGGACAGAGAGTTGGTATATAGTGCTCGCTGCACCGAAGGGATTCCAAGGATTGTTGTCAGTACCAACGGTAATTTGGTCTGTTTGCGCACTTGGTATGTTAGGTAGATAACAGGTACCTAGGTAGGCAGCATGCGACTTGAACAAAGCCAGTGAACGCGACCGACACGAGTTAATGATTTAAGGTTACTCTAGGTACCTAGAAGTCGACGCCCAATGGAGGTATGTGTACATGAAGAAAAGCACTTAACCTCCAAGGTTTAAGCTGACATGCAATGTGGGGTAAGTACATAAGTACTTTGATGCATCTAATCGCGTCTAAATCACAAAACGCGTCCAAGCGCCCCTCCAGCTCAACATTGAACACCGACTTTCAATTGCCCCATCCAATTGCCAACTACATTTGAGTAAGTACCTTGTAGGTACTTTGCGCAGGGTAGCAGCAACATCTAATCCGGTTACTACTCAGCTACTCTAGCCTGACCCTACAACTTCCCTCGACAAATATCGGCGACACAGTACAGCATCAAAATCCAAACACTATTGTTAATGTACCACAACCGATAGTCTTCATCACTACTGCTCCTCCTTGACATTTGTCACATCTGCGTTGCCATAGAGACCTCCTCCTGCACACATTCTATCGGCACATAATTGCGTCAAGAGCGTCTGCCAGACAAGTCCATCACCCACTACACAATGGCGCCCTCCAAGCAGAACCAGCAACCTCCTTATTCCAAGGATGAGAAGGTTCTCTGCTTCCATGGGGACTTGATGTATGAGGCCAAGATCATCGACGTAATCGTCGAACCTGGAAAGAAAGCAGAGGATGCGCACTACATGGTGCACTACAAAGGCTGGAAGAACAGTTGGGATGATACTGTCACCCACGACCGCCTTCGCAAGTTCACAGAAGATAACAAGCAGCTGGCGGCCCAGCTCAACAACCAGGCTCGCATGCGTCAACAAGGTGCTAAGGGCGGTAAGAAGGGCGCCAAGGCTACTGGATCCGAGTTGAGCTCTGCTAGGGGTAGTGAAGAACGCGCCGCAGGGACTTCAAGCTTCGGGGGGCGAGGCCCTCGCCGTGGAAGAGACTATGAACTTGAAAGTGTGAGTTCCATCCCCCTTCCCCCCATCTTCCTTATGTGTTTATCTGTCATCGTGGTATCCGAGTCTGGTCCTGCGGTCCTGGGGTTCTCAGTTCATACAACGCCCTCCTTCGTGTCCACAATAGCCAAGGCAGCAGGCTAGTCCCCTGGCTGGGTGGCTTTTGTGATCAAACATCAACAGGGATCGGTGAAGGTTTATTGTCCTCGTGGGCAAGCAAGCGGTGCTTTGCCATCAACAACCTAGAGCAGCTGGTTCTCAGGTTGGGGTGTCAGCTTCATACACCACAAAACATATCCCACCAGGGGCATTCTGCCATTCAGGTCGCCGATTCAAGGAAGGATATGTATACAGAGTATCGGCGACCAGCAAACCCCACGTGGGGCCATGCCGAGGGGACCTTAGCTGTTGATTCAGGACCTCTCTCCATTGCCTTTCCTGGTGTTCTCTCTCTCATCCTACAACCTTGACAACCATAGCCACTGGCTTTCCTACGGATACAAAACCACAACTACGGATCATCACGCCTTTGGCAATTATGGTTCGTTGGAAGTCCATGCGCGCGCGCACCCGGGCCCGAGCCTGGGCCCGGGTTAATCCTGCGACTATTGATAGCGAATCTACCGTGGAGGGCAGTAGCGACCTTCGCAATGATGACTCCGAAATCGCCAACAAACATCAGGATCACCAGGCAACCACCAATGGGGAGAAGCCCAAGGACCAGACTTTGGGCTCAACCACTACAGCCAAATTCTCTAGCAGACCTAATACTTACTCTTCGCAGGAAGATAATTTCCACTCTACTCCCACTGTAAAGACGTTCCTCCCGGATCTCCTCAAGGCATTTCTCGTCGATGACTGGGAAAATATTACCAAGAACAACCAGCTTGTGCCTATTCCTCACCCGCACCCAGTCACGAAGATTCTTGAGGACTATGCTGCATACGAGGGACCCAAACGCCCTGCTGGTTCATCGCATAGCGACATCCTCCAAGAAACTCTAGCAGGTATGAAGACGTACTTCAATGTCTGCCTGGGCCGCCTTCTACTGTACCGGTAAGTCTCACACCAAGATCTTGGGTAAACTGGTCTAACTCATATCAGCTTTGAGCGAAAGCAGTACGCAGTCGCCTATAGAGTATGGCACTCGCCCGATCCCGATCCGCAGTACGGAATCACCGCCTGCGATTCTTACGGTGCAGAGCATCTCTGCCGTTTCCTGTGTATGACTTCAGCCCCAATGTTTCAGGTTTCCCGTAGTAAACTAATCATCTTCTCTTAGCGAAACTACCTGAACTCATGGCCCAGACCAACATGGATCAACAGTCTGCCAACCGCCTTCGCGAGGAGATGCTCAAGCTCAGTATTTGGCTGGCTAGGAACGCAACCAAATACTTCGTCAGCGAATATGAGACCCCTACCAATGACTACATCGCTCAGTTCAGGGAAGTTTGAAGGAGCCCATCATCACGATCGACTCCTCGCCAATCACCCTCGACACGATACGCCCCTCTTATGGTTCCTCCTACTGGTTTACTCTCTCGTTTTCTCGTCTGACACGACTATGCACGCATGATGAGCAGTCTGTCACCCACTTTCGCGAAAAACAGGTCAAATCCACTACTTGACTGTTTGAAACGCGACGGAGTACTCCGTCGGCAAATACGACTCTTCTGCCAATGGCTCTATCCCTCAGGGTAAGGAGACTTGACTTGGTCCGTCGTGGCGATCGACTTCTTGGCCACCCCTTGACACGGCAATGCCATGTCTCTTTTTTCTCTTCTGCTGGTATAATAATCCCTGGCATGGCCAGTGGCGAATTCCACGTAATTGAGTTTTTCAAAGGGTGGCCTCATCGTCTTCTCCCGGCAACGACTCCATCGTTCTGGCAAAGAGGCTTGAAAAGTTGATCATGATGATCAACTCGACACGGACGACTACTACTACTACTCTCGGCACGGAAATTTCCCTACCAGGCTCTACCACGACCTAGTATGCCCCTCCCTCTGGTGGTGTGGCTACTTAGTTGCATGATTCACGTACGTGGTTGAGTTACAGAAACAAAAAACAAGGCGGGATGCCCCGTCTTACACCCGTTATAATAATAAAATGCGTTGAATTTCTACTTGCTATGCTTTGCTGCTGACTCCGTGGTATACACGCGCTCTTGTGTGATCTTGCTCATGAATTTTTTTTTCTTTTCTGCTAACTAGCCTCTCTGGTTGCGAGCCCCTCTCTGGTTGCGAGCCCCTCTCTGGTTGCGAGCCCCTCTCTGGTTGCGAACCCGCTGACCATGGTAAGATGAAAGCTAGGTGCCTTTTCTTTCCTCTGCTATTTGGCTAATGATGAGTCAGGGAATCGGTGACATTGTTATTTCTATTATTATTCACCGACAACATCATCCCCTCTCTCCCCCTCTCCTTTCCCCCTGCTCAAGAGCTCCTAGCTTCTTCTTCTTCTTCCGAATCACCTCACCTCACCTCGGGGACAACCACGCAATTTTCAAAAGTCACACCTGTTTTCCCAACACCTTCCCTTCCCCTTTAATTGTTCGAGTGTCGGTGAGTGCTGCCACTGCAGATAAATGGATAGATAAATAGAGGGGGCCTTTTTTTGGGGGGGGTGGGGGGAAGGACACCTACTTGCCTACCGAAGACCTAAATATTTTAAGTGGTTAGTAGTTAATTTGAAGAATATGGTAGATAGATAGATTGTTGAGTTCCTCGTTCTTAGTTAGACTGAGGTAGATATATATATCTTGATACTCATCCATTTGGTGTTGATACTCGATCTCGATCTCGATCTCGAGCTGGGATAGATAGTCAGTCTCTATTGGAGGAGCTAGATAAGTAAGTAAAGCAGCGAGGCAGTAAGGATCCTTGATTTTGTTAGTCAGAGAGAGGGGAGGAGTTTAAAGGGTAAAAGAAAGGTTGGTCAAGCTTTTGTGTTCCTTGGGTCTTGTTAAGCACTGGCTGGTGGTGTAAGTAAATTTGATATATCTACGAATGGGACGGACCTACCTTACCACAGCAAGGCATCCGTGTCTGATATGGGCATGATAGACTACGTGATAAAGGAGGAGGAGGAGGAAGAAAAAGAAGAAGCAGACGAGGACGGTGCATGCATTGGCTGAAAAAGTTGTGATCAGCTTTTTAAAATCGGGATTTTGCCTTCCCCGTTTCTCTCTCTCTCTCTCTCTCTCTCTTGATTTATTTATATACAGGTTCAAAAGTACAGTTACTATCTACCCCCTTTTATACACATGTCCTACAGCTCGACAACGAAGAACCTTCCTTCCTCTATGATATCCGACCCTACACCCCTTCAAGTCCCAATAGCATGTTCCAGCCATTTTATCTCTCTTTCCCCCATTTTCCCCTTCGTCTCCTTTTTTTTATTTTTATTTTTTACCTCGGCACCGCCCTCTCGACCCAGAACCCGGGCTCGGGCTTCCTCTCGTCCCTCAGCTGCCGCGTCGTCAGCGCGTGGGGCACCTCCTCGACCTTGACCAGCTCCTTGACCTTGAAGATCATGCCCGCGAACTCGGGCGACACCGGATGGAAGACGGTCCGGCCCCGCCGGCGCAGGCCCAGGGCCGCCAGGACGCCGCGCGTGCGCTCGGGGAGCCCGATGGCAGATCGGTGGAGGGTTATGCGGAAGAAGGACATGGTGTCGTTTTTTTTTGTTTTTGTTTCACTCTCTCTCTGCTTTGTGTCTCTTTATCTCCCTATCTATCGTTCTTGGCTTTCCTCACTCTTGCTTCCCCTCGGCTTATTAGAAAAAGTAGTGCTGGTAGCGGCGGCGGCGGTGGTAGTTTCTCGATGGAATGAGAAGGAGTGTTATCACGGGTCTCGATTGTACGACTGGAATAAGAGGTCGCAGAAACGTCGAGAAAACGTCCTTAGCGGATGTCGTATCAAGTTGCGTAGGCCGACGTGCCGGATATCACCGTTTCGCCTCCAGCTTCGTTCGGTGCTTGGCTGTTTGCTTCGTGTTCGTTCGACAGGAGGGACGGTCGCTTAGCACAGACCGTACTCGTTCGTTCGAAGTTTTACCTCGGTTACCGTGTTTCCCAAGGCAAAGGATCCCGAGGTATCAAGGACCAGGTCAATCGAGTGCAGAGCACACGTAGACTAGAGCTCTCAATCAGCCGACTGCGACGTTTACAGGAGCGGCAGCCTAGGATTGGTGATTAAGAACCTCTGTGGCTGACTGGGATGTAACTTACCACTTATTTTTTTGTCGCTTGGAGTGGTGAACTGGTGCTCGAGCAAGCTGTTGATCTTGGGTTGTTGTCGGCTTGCCTGGAAGGTACAATGGGGAGGTCCGGGCCCATCCATGGATCCCTCAAAAGGCGACGAACTTTTAAGCGGGCCCTTCAAAGGCCGAAGTTCCGCCGCTCTGCAGTCGTTCGATGTCACTATCATGACTGCACACCCATCTAGTCTAGCTCATGGGCAATACAACGCAAGTATTCACTTTGCAGTAGTTTGAGTCCGTTTTTCACCGAGGAAGGGTAATACTTGTGATGATCTGTGTTTAATGTCACGAGACATGCGCATTGCTGTTCATCATACTTGTTTTCACGGTGATTACGAGTAGATCTTGTAACTTCACGCATCTATTAATCTCAGCACATGACCCAACCCGGGACGCGGCATTTCAATATGCTCCGTACCCTTCTCGTACAGGACCCTTTCCCTTCTTGAATCTAATTGTCCTGCCTGGACTGACCCCGAGCCCCTAGTACATGTCAAAGAGCCACTCCTGTTTCTTGGAGTAATGAGAAATATTGTAGCTATGTGCCGCAAAACCGTCTTCGAGTTTTAGCTTGCTCCCATCTTCTATTTGACCGACACCTCCACTCTGCTCTCACCTACTGGCCCGTTCTGGGCCAGGGTAGGGAGGAGGTAGGTGATGTCATCCCAAGGATGTCTGTACAAGCTGGTGCGCAGTCTCTTCTGGTCAAGGTAGTGGGCAATCAAACCGATGCTTCGTCCCAAGACGAATAGACCGTTGAGGACACCCATCTTCATGTAGTCCTCAGCTTCTTCGGGGCTGAAAGCACCACAGCTTCGCATCAAGTCAACGAAGCAGACAGCGACGCAACCATCAACGTTGAGGATGAGGTTGTCCTTCTTGGATGTCGTGACAGACTCCACGGCCAAGGCGTAGTCAAGAAGCTTGTGTTGAGGGAAGTTGGCCAGGACGTACTCCTTGACAAGCTCGACGCGAAGATCCGGGTTGTTTCGCGACTTGATCCTGTGACCGATACCGGGAATAAGCTTGTTCTGCTTACGCATGGTGTCGACGAATTCACGAGGGCTGAGACCGTTGTCAGCAGCCTTGGAGAACTCCTCGGCAGCTCCGTCGAGAGCACCACCGAAACGAGAACCGATCGTGAGCAGACCAGCAACGAGAGAGCTAATCAGATCCTTTCCGGCACGCGTAGTGATGATGGTGTTCATCGCACCAGAGACAGCAGGACCGTGGTCGGCAGTAAGCATGAGAACCATCTCCAGGAACTTGGAGGCGTACTCAGGCAGACGGCGACGGAACCACAAAAGTGACATGACACCACCGATGCCGATCTCCTCCTTGAACACGTCGGAGATGGGCATACCGGCGTACAGAAGTTCCTGACCACGGTCATCAGAGATCGTGGAGATGAAGGCAGCAGGCTTTCGGATGAGGCCAAGCTCCTGCGCCCACGAGTAGTCGATGGGGATTTTGGGAACCACAGGCTCAGCCTGGGGGGTGATGGTGCCCTTCTTTACGAGCTCGTCATAGACAGTCTTGATGACCTGGGGAAGGTCTTCGAAGGTGTCAGGCACGTGAATACCTGCCTCCTTCATCATCTTGTTCTTCATGGCAGCCGTCTCAAGCTGAGAGTTGGCGAAAGAACCAGCATGGCCAAACTGGACTTCGGTCTTGAACATGCTCGCGCAAGTACCGATGGCCCAAGCCACGATAGGCTTGGTGATGACGCCTTGCTTGACCGCATCAATCACCTTGTACTCCTCGACACCACCAACTTCACCGAGCAACACAAGAATCTTGCACTCGGGATCTTGCTGGTATCGCAGCATATGGTCAATGAAAGTGGTTCCGGGGTATCTGTCACCACCAATGGCAATACCCTCGTATACACCATCCGTGTTTTGCGAGATGATGTTGTTCAGCTCGTTGGACATACCGCCCGACTTGGAAACGTAGCCGACGGAGCCTTTGCGGTACAGCTTGGAGGCAACGATGTTGTCCATCATACCACCAGTGTTACCGATCTTGAAGCTGCCAGGCTTGATACCACCGACAGTGGCAGGTCCAATAATGGTAACGCCCTTCTTTCGTGCAACATGGGCGATTTCTCGAGCTCGCTGTTGTAGATGCACGTTAGACATGGTAGTACGCGCCATTGTTCACGGTTTACTTCACTTACTCGCTCAGGGACACCCTCAGCAATGATGGCAATGGTCTTGATTTGGGAAAACTGCATCAACTCCATGGTAGAGCTGTATACACTTCGGGAGGAAGCAAAGTTGACGACAACGTCAACGTCTGGGTGCTTGGCTATGGCCTTGGAGGTTTCCTGGTAAACCGGAAGCAGAGTTTCGCTCGTTCCCCAGTACATCTTGCTGACGAACTGACCACCGAATGTGTAGATGATACCGGCAACGGAGGGGGTTGGTCGCTTGCAGATGAAGTCGAAGTCGAGCATACCTTGCACAGCTCGGTTTTGCAGACCGTAGACGAAGCATCTCGTCTTGTTGTTGAACAGAGCATGTGCGGGAAGAGGGCTCAGAGGGCGGCTCGGCGCAGCGAAACGAGTGATGTTGTCGTTAGCAGACAGGCCACCCGCCGCGGGCTTCGAGGTGCCATTGACACCGTTTGTGGTAGATGGAGACATCTTCGACCGCAAAAGCTGCAAGTTTTCGATAAATATGAATAGAAATAGACTGCCGAGAACGCACGAAGTGAGGTTAGCTCAGCTTGTTTGCAACACGATAAATGACTAGATATCCAAATTCACGACAATTGAGGCTATTCGAGGGATCGAAAATAGAGGTAGTGAGGCAATGGGGAAGAGTAGTTGCAAAGCAGAAATGCAGCAGGGACAATGACCAGAGCTGGCTTGGAATTGTTCAATGAATGTGCTGCAGCTGCAGCACCTGGAGGGCCGAAACTGCGTACAAAGCGAAGTGGATTGGGGATTTCCGACTGAATACAAAGGTTCAAGACTGAGCCATCTGACCCTGTAGACTAGCTGACGGTTGACCGTCTCTCGCGCATGCGTAGATCCCCAAACAGCCTGGCAACAGTTGGGTCCGAGATAGGGAAGGGATTCAAAATCTGACATACCTCGCAACGGGGACTCGGTTACCGGGCTATTGCTGGGAGGATTTTTGAGCCCGTTCGGATGCCGTGAACCGCAGAGGGATTGTACAGACAGCGAATAGTGAGGTGGTAGTCGAGGACTCGAAGGAACCGACTAGAGCTGCTGATGGTGAGTGTTTGCAATGTGTGCTGGAGTGGAATTGGAGGAAGGGAAGAAGGAGGGAAGATGGGCCGAATTGGCTGTCGGTGGTGAGGTCGAAGAGCGATGACGGGGAAAAGATTATTTTGGTGCCAATGTACCCAGGTGGAAATGTAGATGGGGGAAGGACTGTTGAAGGCCCAAGGGTTCCATGTACCTACATAGTAAATGAAGTGCGGCCTTGGTGGATTGCAGGGTTGAGTGGATGTACCTTTTTGCACCCAATAGAGCAAAGTATCCGGAAAGTCGAGTTCGTACCTGTCTGGTATTGTCCGCCTTCAAGTTTGTAGTGTATGTCCAGATGTCCCCTGCCGTGTCAAAGAGGTTCGTCAACTCCTTTTCCTTCTCTTATTAGTCAAGTTTTCTGTTCCTGTTCAGAAGTTCTTCACCCCTTTTTGTTTTTCTTCTTTTTTCTTCTTCTTTTTTCTCTGGTTGTTGCTGTTGCGACGCTGGTGTTGTTGTTCTCAAGTTCAAGCAGCGTCCGGCTAGCTTGTGTCAATCGGAATTAGTTGGGGTAAAATGATGCCAATAGCAATTCTGTTGAATTGGCATCCATGGATCGATTCTTCGCACCAAGCGGACTGGCTCAACTTTTTAGTAAAAAAAGTTTGCTTGGTTCTCCCCTGCTTGTTGATCCGGCCCAAATTGGCTTCGCACATGCCCCTGAATGAAGGTGACCAGCCTGTCATCCAGCTCGCCCTGTTGATTTTTTCGCCCACTCATTATCTCTCAAGATATCTCTTTCATAAGAAAAGTCTCGGCAGTGCTGACTTTGACGGTAAGCTTCGTAGTCTGTTTCCATCATTGAATGGCTGGCTGATGGCAGGTAGGGTGGTACTTGTTGAGTACCTTACGCAATTATAGCGTACCTACCTAGGTAGGTATGTACCTGGCCAATCCAGCCCGGACCCACGATCCACCGGGGCTTTTCCTCGTGCCTGGACTACCGCCAGCCTGCCAGCATTCACCCTGTCCCCGCCATTTGGAACCCCGAATTGGTCCCAGTACCAAGTATCGATACTTGTTCCCTTAACAGTTGGCCTTGGCCAATTACGGGAATCGCCAGCGCATGGAGAAATAGAAACGACTTCCATATTTGATGATGACCTAAGACGGTAGCAGTTGATTCCTCCTTGGGGGTCCATTGCTCGCTACAGACAGACTCCTGCCTGAGATCAATTACCACCTTGGGGAGCCTACATGTAGATAGGGCTTTGGAAAATCGAACAAGAGGGATGTAATGGCTGTCTGCATTCTCTTTCCCGTCGGTCATCTGTACTCAGATACACTCCGAGCTGCAGCTTGAACGCCGCTTTCAGCCCAGCCTGAGACACCCGAGGTGCTCATCGGAAAGAAGGATTCATTGGCATATTGCCGGAGTATCCCCAAAGGCCATCACTAGATGGTCTGCGACGAATTATATTCCCCGGACTACCAGTTATCCAACCCCGATGACCAAGAAAGCTCCGGACCAACCACTTTCTAGAAGTAGAAGATGGTATGAGAGCTCGGGATGCAGCACGCCCATAGGCTGGCTGCTGGCAGCGATAATGGTTTCCGTTATTTCTCTACCCGGCTTCCGAAAGTATATCGGGAAAGGATGACGGGCTGAGTGAGAGGATCCAGTCTGACTGAGCGGATTGATTTTGACCTGCTCAGTAAGCCTGTCTACTCACTCGTCTTGGAGAGTGTCAAGGCGTGTGAGGTTTACTGTAAGACGCCCACATAAGCCCACATGATAGCGTAAATGTTACGGCCAATGGGATGAGTGGCGCATTTGGTGTTGCGAGAAGTGTTGATGTTGGGGTATCAGGTACTTCGTACTTCGGAGGGCTGCAGATGCGGCCGTGTAGCGTGCCCAGGTGCGTGGCATGCGATGCTCCATCAGGATCTCCCCAATTGTTTTCGCGGCGGTAGCGATGTCGTATCCCCTGTACCTTTTTTTTTTTTGGTACTTTGTAGCTCGCCCTCCAAAAGAGTCCATCAGCCCAGTGAAAGGCTAAAACGGCACTGCGGTTGAACAAGCCCTCCACTAAAATCCCCTATTGATCGGCCCACTGCTCCACTGACCCATGCGTTTGCCGTTTGAAAGTCAGGGGACTTGACTTGACCAAAAAAAAGGTTGAGTTGAGTGCAGGTGCCGGGGTGTTTTTGTGGTGTGCGGTGCATGGTGGTGTGTGTCTGTGTGTGTACTTTTTTTCTTTCTTCCTCATTCTTTCCAGGGTCCGGTCCGGTGAGAAAGAAGCCAAAAAAGAAATTGCTTTGGGAAACCAGCGCCCAGCCCAGCCCAGCGCAATCTTTCGCACTCAATTGAAGGACAAGCTAAACAACCTCCTCGAGCTCTGCCTGCGGTTCTCCGGTCTCCATCCCACACTACCATTCATCTTCATTGTCGTCTTCTCACACCAGCCTCCGATTCTTTGTTTCCGCCATTGCCATCATCGGATCTCACACTCGCAAGAGAATCGATTGTAGCAAGGTAAGTCAGAAGGATGCACTTGCTGGTCCCCTCGAGTTCCCTGCGTTCTGTGGTCGTGGTGTAGCTATGGTCTTGGTGGGCTGCGTGCCACCGAGCCACCGAATCCTAGCTGTCCGCCGGCCAATGCCACCAAACTGATATGACACCGGCCTTTTTCTATGCTCTCCTTCGAGCGGATGCACTCGCAGTACTCCATTCTGAAGCAGACAAACCCCCCAGATTGAAAAGCAAACTTTGCTGATTTGCGAATCTTATCCGCAGATACCACCTCCAAGCAGGCAATAAGAGAACTCCATCACCTACCTCTCTGCTCACGGCTCCCACCTGTTTGTCTCAATCACCATGTCCGCCAAGTCCATTCTCGAGGCCGACGGCAAGGCCATTCTCAACTACCACCTCACTCGTGCTCCCGTCATCAAGCCGAGTCCTCTGCCCAAGCCCACAACCCACAACCCGCCTCCGAGACTGGCTTCTCTCTACTTCCCCGAAGACGCTGATGTCAAAGCTGTTCTTGACCAGGCCGAGGTCACCTATCCGTGGTTGCTTCACGCCGGGTCCAAGTTTGTTGCGAAGCCCGATCAGCTCATCAAGAGACGAGGCAAGAGCGGTCTTCTGGCCCTGAACAAGACCTGGCCCGAGGCCAAGGCATGGGTAGCTGAGCGTGCCGGCAAGTCCCAGAAGGTTGAGCACACGGAAGGTGTCCTACGCCAATTCCTCGTGGAGCCTTTTGTCCCGCATCCCGAGGGTACTGAGTACTACATCAATATCAACTCTGTTCGAGACGTAAGTGTTTTGTGCCGATTTGGTTTGTCGCTTTCGTTTTGCTTCGCACCTATCTTCCAACCTGCAGCGGGGATGGGAATTGACGAGGATGCGAGAAATGGCGTGGTGTGACATGATGGTTGTGTGTGTGCTGTATTGGAGGGGGGCCCAGAACTGTGTGTGTGTGGAAGGCTGTACTCGACAAGTCCATCGTGGGAGTTTGCGGCTTTATCACGAAGGAATGTCCTCTTAATGTGGTCGAGTCGGGAATGCTGGTCCGACCCGGTACACACACGGGCGAACGGAGGCTAAACCACATACTGTATTGGGCACCCACTCACATCCACTCGCACACGTTGCTTTGGCGCGTTACGAAGGGGAAACCAGCCAACCGCTTCCATGTGCCGCATTTTGCATAAACATCATTTGCTGGAACTTGCATACTGACACAATCTGCAGGGCGATTGGATCCTATTTACCCACGAAGGCGGTGTTGATGTCGGCGATGTCGACGCGAAGGCTGAGAAGCTGCTCATTCCTGTCGACTTGTCAGAGTATCCCTCCAATGAGGAGATTGCCAGCTCCTTGTTGAAGAAGGTCCCCAAGGGTGTGCACAACGTCCTGGTGGATTTCATCACCCGCCTGTACGCAGTCTACGTCGATTGCCAATTCACATACCTCGAGATCAACCCCTTGGTTGTTATTCCCAACGCCGATGCCACATCGGCCGACGTACACTTCCTTGATCTTGCTGCCAAGCTTGACCAGACTGCCGATTTCGAATGTGGTGTCAAATGGGCTATCGCGAGAGCGCCCGCCAACCTGGGTATCACCGCTGTTACCTCCGCCGGTGACAAGGTCAGCGTTGATGCTGGCCCTCCTATGGAGTTCCCCGCTCCTTTCGGTCGTGAATTGTCTAAGGAGGAGGCCTACATTGCTGAGTTGGATGCAAAGACGGGTGCCTCTCTGAAGCTTACCGTCCTTAACCCCAACGGTCGCATCTGGACCCTTGTTGCCGGTGGTGGTGCGTCTGTGGTGTATGCCGATGCCATCGCTTCTGCTGGTTTCGCTGACGAGCTTGCCAACTATGGTGAATACTCCGGTGCTCCCACTGAGTCACAAACCTATTACTACGCCCGAACGGTCTTGGATCTGATGCTCCGCGCACCAATGGACTCGAGGGGCAAGGTTCTGTTCATCGGTGGTGGTATTGCCAACTTTACCAATGTCGCTTCTACTTTCAAGGGTGTCATCCGCGCTCTGAGGGAATACGCCAAGCAGCTTAACGAGCACAGTGTCCAAATCTGGGTCCGCCGTGCCGGTCCCAACTACCAGGAGGGTCTCAAGAACATGAAAGCCGCTACGCAAGAGCTCCAGCTTGACGCCAAGATCTTTGGCCCAGAGATGCACGTCTCTGGGATTGTGCCACTTGCTTTGGTCCCTGGCCGATGGGCTGAGAGCAAAATACAGGAGTTCCAGGCTTAAGATGTGACGGGTTGCACGGGAAATGCCTCGTGCTGCGCAGATATGTAGCAACATGTCTTTGGCTGCAAAAGAAGTATAGTGACACAGTATCGTGATGGGGGGGCATCGCATGTGTTATGTACGTTGAAAGTAAATATCAGGACACAGTCAGCAGATCCTGGTCGTCGGCGTCATGTCCTCGGGGAATCGGCTGGTAGAGGGTCACAAATGGCACGCCTGCAAGCATTTAAAGCAATAGAATGGTTGTAATATGAATTTCACTTGACGACATATGTCGCAACCTTTGCTATTCAATGCACATACATTGCCTGGGCTTTTAATCGTCAACAAATACCAGTATGAATGGTGAGGCGCTCTGGTCAAGGGTATTCCTCGTAGAATCATTCCCCCCTTAGCCCATAACCGCATCAAAACGAAGCAGCAGATCATCCCTTGTTATGTCGTTCAGAAATCAAACACCGCGAAATGTCAAGGACACTTGAGAATGCAATCACACTGGTTCCGCCGTCCCTCTTCATGAGCTCCCTCCCAATCCAATCCTCTTGGGGTCGCAGCCAAACCCCTCTCCTCCCCCCCCCCCCCCCCCCCCCCCTTTTTTTTTCCGGCATGGTGAAGGTGAAGCTTCAACCGCGCATCGACTTCTTTCCCGGCTATGAGATGTGTAGCCGAGATACTCGAGGGCCAGAGTACTTCCATGACCAAGTTTCTTAGGCTGAACTTCTCTTTTGGGGGGTTTGATACTTACTTACTCCATACCTAACCAAGTCAAGAAGAAAAAAAGAAGAAAAAAAAGGAAAAGGAGAAGTGATCACCAGCGCAAATTAGAGCCTCAATGGTAAGGTAGGCCTGGAATAGTACCGGCTCGGTGCCTCTTTGACTAGCTGAGAGATTTTTTGCGTCGTGCCAGTCGTGACGTTGAAGGGGGCGAGGAGGAGGTGGGTGGGTTGAAAGGGAACACGGCTGACAGAGTTGGGATAAAAAGGCTTGGGTAGACCAAGTCTTCTGTCATGAGTATAATAGGGTTGAAAATCAGGGCTCGCCTTTTTGAGCTAATCGAGATAATATCTAGTCTAGCTCGCCCTTTTGGGGTTCCTGTTGTTGTCCTTGTGCAATACAACTAGGTAACTTGCGCAACACCGTCATGATAAACTAACTAGATGATAGCATCTCTCAACATAACACACGTAGCAGTCCGGCTGCCAAAAAGATGAGTATGGTATAGTCTAGCCGAAGGTTTCCTACGTGATTAATCTGTATAACAGCCGGTATCTCTTCCACCTGCCTTCCCTTCTAAAACGCGTGTTGCAGAACGGCCACGGAATCGCACTTCTGAAGTAACTTATGTCTCTCGGCGTCTTCCTTGCCTTTTTCGACTCCGATTTGGGGGGGGGGGATGCTTACCAGCTACCTCGATGAATATAGGAAAAGGCTGATATGGGTAAGGTTGATAATAAAGAGGAAATATTTTTTTTCTCTTTTGCTTTTTGCCGCGTATAGGACTGAGCACGCCCTAGGTGCTACAGAGTGGATGGACATTGGAGCGAACCAGCGAAATTGGCTCTTCGTAGTACAAGTCAAGGGGTGATACTGTAAGCCAGATTTCCGATACCAGCGTACCAATCGCGCAGTCTGCATGGGGATACGGGAAGGGCTCGGTTTCTGGGGTTCACGAATTGGTCTCATGATTTGAGCCTGTTCTTGCTCTATTTTTCCGATGTTTTTTGGTTGGGCTGTGAGTACCAATCAATCTCTGAACCCGCGAAAGAGAAGAATTATACGATTCTAACCAGGAAGGCTTCTGTCTGTAGTTTGCAGCATTGAGATCGTACGAATCCTTCAGAGGAGATGAAGCGCGCAAGGGCTTCTACGAGACCCAAGATAGGGGATGGAAAAGGCTTAGCATCAGCAGTAGCTCAACAACTGCCAGAAGCTTCAGCCTCACATGAGAGCCCATTGTCAGGCCCGCAGCACGTCTCGACCTTTTTTTTCTTTTTTCTGTTGGGGGAGGCTTGGTAGTTAAACCTAGAAAGAATTAGTATAACTACGGGTTAAGCTTGAAGTTTCCTTACATTTGTTGAGATATCCGTGTTCTCCAACAATACCACAAGCTATTATGCTTAGCCTTAACGATATGGTAGACACTCCTTTTTTTTCTGGACCTTAACACCATTGCTGTAAACCCTAGAATAACACAGGTAGGTACGGGCCTCCTTTTTTTTCTAGTCGAAGGTAGAATTTTTCAAAGTTTCATATGAACTGTACTAAGAACCTGACCGTGTAATTCTCTGGATCCCGTCTGCCAACGCCACTACGCCAGCTTCCTCTCTGCCCGCCTACAAATCCAATCGGGGGCAGTCTTCGGATGTGACCGATACTATGCCGCTGTACGGGTACGGGTCTGTCCAGATCAGATCGAAAGAGTCATCCGGGTATTTGTCGACATCCTCGGCTCCCAGTTGCTCGGCCAGGTTGTTCAGCTGCTTATGTTCCCAGCTGTAGAACCCCCCACATGCGTGCGTGCGTGTGTCAGTAAATGTAAATTTGGGGAGCCGAAGCCAGATAGATACATAGGTATGCAGCGGGCGGGTGATAAATCGTACCAGATCAGGATGCTCCCATCTCCATCGTAGTCCTTCACAACATCGGAGACGCACTCCTCGTCATCGCGGTCGCACGACACGTCAACCGTCAGGCCCAGATCATCGGCCAAGGGCTTCACGGTCAGGTAAGGGCGCTGTCGTTTGCCGTCTTGAACGGGTGATGTACATCGTCAGCAAAGTCTTGTCTCCCTTCTTCGAGTTTTCGTTCTATCCCCCCCCTTTTTACCATATCATTGGGGAAAGTATTTCTCAGCACTGTACTCACTCGACTTGGGTGTCTGAGCCATGATGTGTCCGATGTTGTAGCCCGACGCGGCGCCGAAGACGGTTCGCAGGCACTCGGCGCGCTGCTCTCCCTCCACATTCAGACCGTTCCCCTTGTCCGGCTTCTCGCCGTGGCGGATGAAATACACCGTGGGCTCCGCCACGGCGAAGACGGCTAATTCGGCAACCGTGAAGAGGGATATGACGAATGTGAGCTGCATCGCGAACGTGGTGTTGTTACTTGTTGGCAAGTGTCAATAGCGGACCAAGGAAAATGAGGGGATCATCAGGTATGTGTCGAGCGGCTTATTAATGCTCTAGGCAGATATATTGGAGATACCGTGATGTTCGTTGCACGTGGAACGCAAAGGACTGTGATTGGATAGCCCCACCGGCTCAGCAGCTCAGGGGTTGAGGCTGAGGCTTGCCAAAAGGGGCAAGTGAGCCAATCATGCGGTAATGGCCAAACTCTTTTTTTGAGTTTTGCTGCTGCTGCTTTCGAGACAGTACAATACGAACTAAGGCTACGAAGCAAAGAATACCGGATTAGGCTTATTCTAGGAAAGTTGTTGTCGAGGCCTGAGTGTTACGGTGAAAGAGGACGAGTTATCTAACCTGGCGATTTGTTCAAAAACTTATGACGATCACAGTTGCCATCGCTTCCTTACACATCAGGGGTGAATTAAGGTTGTCGGACTAAGGCATCATTTTGATGGCCATTGGCTTTGATCTGGGTCCCTTGCCCAATCATAAAGACATGATGCGACTTGCTATGATGCGGATTTCCCCCGGGCGACTCCCCAGACAGTATGCATCTCAATATAATGAGTTGACAACGAAGGACCATCAGTTATATGTGAATATTCCACGGTTCGAAAATCGTTGAGGAGTCCCCTTATTGTTCAATCTCGCCCTGTTGGGTTATTGTTATCCTTGCGCAATACAATTCCGCAAGACCATCACAAAGAACTGCTTGGCGCTAAGTACTCTGATGCTGATCGCGCTGGTTTATGGCATGATGAGGTTCTTGCTACCGTCTTATCTTACAGGATTCTTGACTTTTTGGAGTTTATCGCGTTATCCTGTAATCCATTCTCATTTGTAGATACATTACTCGAGTTCATTTTTCTACCGACAATGTATCCGAGAGAAAGTGTATGCCCGAGTTATATCCGCATCCGTAACTTCAAAATTATGAGGTGGCCTCCTGAATGTCTAACGCCCGTCTGAAAGGCATATTCTTCTAAAGAGGGAGAGAAAAATGGCGTGAAGTAAAGCAGTTTAAACAAGATATGGAGTAAAAACACCACTGAGATAAGCAGGATTTATAACGTGAGAATTTGGTTGCCTTTCATTTCGACTCCTCTCGGTGTCCTGGATGCTCAATTTTTAGAGTATGTCGAACCTGATTAGTGATACATGGGTAAAAGAGCAGCGCGTATTCCACGTTCCAGCCAATGATGTGCTGGACCAAACTTCGTGTGTAAGTGGTACCACCAATCTTGCCCATTTTTGTGTGAGTAAAGTGAACAGTTGATTTTTCCCCTCACAGATATGAGAATGCGGCAGAGCCGAAGGATTAGAATGTTATATGCATATAACGAGTGATCTTCATAATGACATTGACGTTTTACATATAAAAACAGGCATCTTTTTTAGCCTAGGCACCCAGGCATGATAGCACGGAAAGAGCCGCATTCCAGCTCGAGATATCTTAGCAAATATATACACCGATATAAGTGCTCCTTGTCTCCAAAGCCGAGTCAGAGGTTCCTTACTTTTCTTCTTTACTCAGCTGACCCATTATCTATCTGTTCGAGGCTTTAGGACAAGGAGGAAAATAGTCCCCTTAAGGGCTACAGGATAAAGGTCACAGGTTGAGGGCCACAGGGAGCTCGTAAATGTCAGAAGAGTCGTTTATGTAAGACCAGATCATCTCCAGTCTTCTGACGACGGATTTAAAGGAGGAGATCCCCTAAATATTATAGTTAACCCTCTACAATACTATTAACTGACAGTACCCATATATAATGCAAATGTGTAACTAGGTAGTACTCGAAACATCACACTTATCCCATTCTGTTGTACGACAAACTATTGCTCTGCGGTAGCAGCACGTTAATTTGGATACAATTGTGTAAAACAGATCGTCAAGAAGGCGATAAGTGCCAATCTTAAGCCCATGGCTAAATATTCCATCACTAATGACTACTTACTTGGAACATGCACCCGGACTGTCTGTCTAAACTCAAAAACGTATATTACAACATCGACTTCTTGGTACAGATGAAGCAATCTCCAGACTTTTGCGACTCATCATTCTTGCTGTTGCTGTCTTGTACTTATCTAGGTAGTGATAGAAACTACACAAAAAGGTTGAATGGAGATGATTCTAGGGCTTTCCAAAACGGCTCAGCTGATATTTGTGAACATGTCCAGAAAGAAACTTATTCTCCACCTCACTCTGAAGAATACATAGTTATGCCACCACGATGGATGAGCCACGACTTTGAGGCTCATTATATCAACACTTTCTGGAGTATTTGTACTATGGCTAACTCATTCCACTCAACTTTCGGAAGGAGAAAGAATTCAGTACCAGCTGCTTGGCTCCAGTGCCTCTCTGTGCCAATAAACCATTGAGCTGAAATACCAGACTCCTGTTGGTCTGTCAAGAAGCTAGTAGTTGGTAATTTGACTGCATTGGTTTGAAAGCTTCTGGCCAGAGCTGTATGGGCACAGCATCCGGCACAGCGTATCTGACTTTCACTCCTTAATACTGCTGTTATTGCCAGGTTCCATGCACCTGTTCCCCAAAGGAAACGGGTTCCCGAAGATCGTCGAGTGCTGACAATGGACGTGGGAGAAGGTTATGAGGCTGAAAGACGGCCATTTGGCTACTTCGACGACGGACTAACTACGTGGCATCCGCGGATCATCTGCACAAGCAAATAATATGTGTCTCATTGTCCGAATGAGGGTATGGCAGCCGGAATAGGGGCTTCGGGGCTTTCACTAGTTTCGTAGCTAGAACATTCCCCATTAGATGTTGGACAGCAGACCAGATATTTGTATAAATCTCAAATGCTGCATACGGCGGCCAGATGCACATGAGCTGATATAGTCACTGCTGACCAATCAAAGGATAGACTAGGTAAGTGCTTACATGAGGGCTGTCCTCCTGGCGAGGTGCAGAAAACTGCATGGTACGGGCTCGTCGAGCGCGTGAACCAAACGTACTGATTGATGGATTTAACGAGAGACGTAAACGAGTTGATCATGCGCGTCTCGTCGGCGTTGGGCCGCTGCTATTGGTCCCAAGCGCATTCGAGGGGTGTCTTCGGACGGGATATGTCGGTAGAGGGTGTGACCCCACAAAAGCCCCCCCTCAAAAGGGTTCCCTCCTCAGTCCATCGGTGGGGAAGGGGAAGGGAGACGGAGACGAGAGAGATGGGCAATAAATCAGGTGGCCCTACCCATCCTCTTCTCCAACTGCCCTACATACATAGCGTACCGCCGTAACGTGCCTTTTCCTGTCATCGTTCCTCTTTCTCTCTGTCTCTGTCTTCTGTCCTCATCCTCATCCTCCTTCCTCCCTAGTTACTCGGTCTCCGTCTTTCCTCTCGTCCCAGACGTGTGTGTGCCCATGGGTGAAGATATGGACTCGAGTCAGGGCCGTCGGCGCCGCCGGGAGGGCTCCTCCGGCTCACAGCAACGTTTGTGTACCCATTGCGGCCGCAGCTTCAAACGGTCCGAGCATTTGGAGCGCCATGTTCGAACCCGTAAGAATTTACCCCAACTTTCCAGCACCCTGCCCCAGATCTCCACCATCCCATCCTTTATTACTACTACCCAGAACTCCGGCTGCCCCCCGCCATGATAGTAGCTCCGCTATGTGATTACCGTTACAGCCAAGCTAATATACGAACCGTGGGATACGTAGATACCAAGGAGAAGCCTTACGTCTGTCGTTGCGGTGCCGCATTTTCCCGGCGAGACTTGTTGACACGCCACCAACGGATCACGCACGAGGCACATGATAATGCTTCTGGCTCAACCGATGCGGGAGCATCCGAAGACAGCCAGAACCTTGCCAATGATCCCGATTCCGCTGCTGACACTGCTACCCCTTCGCTTTCGGACTTGAGTTCGAGTCGAAGCGCCTCGCATACTCATTTCTCTGGAACCAGCAGTCTCTCTCATCATCCCGCCAATTCAAGTTACCAGCCGCCAGTTCCTGGCCAGGACTATTACGAGAACGGTAAGTCTTTGATCATCTGAATTGTTTCCCCACCATACAGGTCTCTAAAACCTCCGCAGACCACAGCATGTCCAACTTCGACGACTACCATGGTTACGGCAGCTATTCAGACACCTCCGGTCTTCCTGCCGATTGGAATTCTTATTACGGTTCGAATGGAGACCGTGATGTTCTGGATCCTGCGCTGAGAGGGTCGGTGGCCGACCCGTCTTCACCAATGTCTACAGATGGCTTTTCTGGACACACTTACAACTCCTGGATGCCGCCAGCACCACCGCAGCAATGGGGCAACTGAGTGCCCCATATCGTGAGCAAGCTAAGCATCAGGGAGGATGATGCCTTTGTAACTTCGACGGTTTTAATGAAAACGAAGTAAAGATGGCCTTAATTTCAACACAGGACCAGCCGGCAGATGCTCATTGGGGTCCTGTCAACCGACGCTACCAATCTCAAGCGTATTCTCTCAAGGATACAACATGCACTTTTCGCCTCTTACGCACACTACTGCAGCCATACAGTATACTATACTCCTGGCAGCACAAGTCCCGTGGTTTTTCTATCATTACCAAGCCCCGTGGTCCACCAATTCAATTTCCGGACGGCAACATGACTGGCGAATGGAAACTTCAACACTTTGTCGACCAAGGGGAAAACTTCCGACTCAGAAGGCATTATGTCGGTCCGGCCTCCTTTGGCCCTGACTTTGGACGGGATTGGTGTACACGAAAGGTCGAATCCATAGAGAGAAGCTCTTTCAAGTTAGCCTTCTTCTGTGAGCTGACGGCGGTGGAAGAGGTTTGTCTCCGACTCCCGGTGCGCATCAGATCACGTCCGGGTCACTGACTATTTCGCCTTATTTTCTAGGCAAGGATGTTATCACCGAGTACAGATTGGCAGGTACTAGCCTGTTTAACCGTAATTCATAGTAATAGGAACACCATCCCGCATTCTCTTAGCGAAGTGATTTGATATCTTGTGCATGTTTTTCGAGTTCCACGTGATTTGCACCTACTCCTTCGCCTGCATGACACAACAGATCGTACGTAGGCTGTAACTAACTAGCAAGCCCGGCTGCCGAGACCAAAGTTACAACGGAGGACCTACAGCAGACCCCGATATTCTCGATAAATTACTATAACCCCGAGCCTAACCCTGATGTACAAATCTAGCTTGAAGGCTACGTGCATAATATACTTTGACAGATCTCTAGCCGAGCACTTTGAGTTGATACGGAAGCCTGCATGATCGTCTGTATCACGCCGGCGAGCCAAGAAGACACTAGCGATTGGAGTGTACTACGTGGGCGTCTGTCTCTCCCGGCTCCCAAGACTAGAGACGATAATCAGGTGACTATCAAGCCGGTCCTGCTTGCTGGCTTGTGTTCTCGGGCCGGATCGGTACTTAAGCCGGTCATCAATCCGCATGATGTCCCGGCTGGTCTTGAGAGAGAGAATCCCGGATCAACCCAACATTATAGTACCTAATTTCCAGGAACTTGGACACTCGTGTTTTCTTCATTGTTATCTCAACATCAAGCGGGCTATTCTTGTGCAATATAATAGCGTAAGACTATCACAAGATATCAAGCGGGCCTGGCATGCTTCAAAAGATATAGTGGACGAACGGGCTAATTTTGGTACTCGAAGACTCGTATTTTTGTATTACTTTAAGAGGGATTCAAAGATGAGTAGACCCTTGTTAAGGTAGTCAATACAGGACTCCTATTTCTTAATGATGGTCTTACACAATTATATTGTACAAGAATAAGAGGACTCCTATTCCTTTTGATACACCACTGTTTCAAAATCAAGCAGGCCAATGCATAAGTTCTGATACTTTAGAAAGCTTTCATAGATCAATAGAGTATTATTCTTCTAGAATTTGAATCCAGATCATGCTTAGGACAAATATGAAATTGTTGACTTGAGTTTCGAGCTGACTGCGCGCAGTGACTTTGCTCTACAACTTCTATCTCTCCGGCTACGATATCATGAACAAAGAAAGGGGTGGCTCCCGTCACGAATAAACATATATACGCCTGGGCTGAAATTTTCAGCATTGGTAAAAGACATCCAAGAAGCCAACCTCATTTCTTTCATCTGCTCCCGATCTTCTTTTCAATTTTTTTACGTCGTGGTGACAGGGGTCACTTTGCGGCGAGCGCGGAGCCTCCTTGGTGCTCTCCCAGGCTGTCATCCGTCTGCTACGCTGCTTTTCTCTGTACTTTTCTACTTACAACTCAAACATGCGACTCCTCTCTTCATAGCCAAGACCACCAGCCGCCTGTCCTATCCAGTAGGCGAACGCGTGCACGGGTCAGAAATCTCTGACCTTCCGTACATACGTGCGCATGTGCGCATGTAGGCTCTGCGCAATGAAAACACCCCCCTCAGAAGCCTATCCCATGTGTCCAGACATACCCCTCCTTCCTCATCGCTCCTTGCGAGGTCACACAAAGATAACGAGGCGAGGGGCGGGATGTGACCAGACCGGCGAAAGCCAACGTTTGGTCAGTTTGCGAGCAAAAAGATTCAGTTGCCATGCCATCCCGCTCTTGCATACATGCGAGGGTGACACCGAACCAGAGAAATTACGTACCCAGCGGACTACTGCTGCGCACAATGCGTATGCGCAACATCACCAGTTCTCCAAAAAAAAACTCCCCCCGGTGCGGTGCGGGGGAACAGGACAGGCCCGGCTCTTGATATACGTACGACCCTCCCATGCGGCAACTGGCGGTCTTGGCCCGATCTGCGCCCTCCCTCCCCTCCCCCCCTTTCGCAACCTCATCTCTGGCAAGACTCAGCGCATGCTTGAGATGGTTGTATCCATCGGCTTGGGTTCCGATGCCCTCAGTATACAGTCATTATTACTAACATGTTAGTTGTGATGAAAGGTTTCTATAAGCCGCGAGAAAAGGGGTATATCCCGCAGTGTTATATCCCTACCACTCTCTGCCCCCTTTCGACGATTGGTTCGGCTCAGCTCTAGCATGAAGCCGGCGAAAGCCTTCTGCAGCAACTGGCAACAAACAGCTATCTGTGCTCGAGCCGACCACAGGCTGGCTCGTGGGTGACCCAGTAGGCTCAGTCGCTGAGGCACTCCCCCCAAGCGTCCTGCCAATGGCCGGCGAGTTGTACAGGAGCCCCGCAGCCGCCGTGAGCAGATGTTACATCTTATATCGGAGCACGGAGTATCCGATTACCGGCGGCTTGCCGAGGTCCAGACGCCTCAGAACACCGTCGGGGCTACAATCACGGTTTCTGCTTCCCCTGAGAGCGTACCAGGGCCAGGTAGTCAACACGAGACACTTCCTTCCCCTTTCATCCTGCTCTTCTGCTCTTCTGAGGTCTCTAGCGGGAAACCTCATAGATCTCTCAGCCACGAAGTAGGTTACGAGCTCGTGGGAGTTGAATCAACCATACATCGGGCTACCCTTTTATGTTGCCCTTGAAGTTGTTGCTCGTTCATGCACAAGCATCTCTCTCATCAAGCCGGAAAGGGGACCGCTTGACACGACGACTCGTGCTGAAACTCTAAGCCCCTTATGATGAACACCAGTCCCGTCCGTACTCATATTGCTCGTTGCCGAATTCAAAACATATCAGTATGAAGCGTTCTCGAAGACTCAAGGCCTGTTCTCGAAGACTCAAGGCCTGTATTTGGCTAACAGAGAATCATAAGCAAAGTCTTGTGGTCTGGCTTCGGCTGTGCCCTGGCAGCCTTTGCTTTCGAGCTGGGCATAGGTTATCCTGGTGTCCCCTCAGTTACTCGTAATGGGTGCGGCTCAACCACTCTGGCAGCTCCGCTGCGGCTTACCACGCATGGCTCATCGCCGACATCATCATGAACCCTGCTGTCGCCGATTTCCCTCACGTTCTGCTTCACTTAAGCCACGAGCCAGCCGCATTACCCCTCCGGGTCTTTATTCACGATCTTGCTAAGACCTGGGGAGGAGATTGGTTCCACAAAAGCCAACTTGTTCACGCTCTTTGAACTCTGGTTTCTTCTTCTCCCACACAACAAGCAGTCTTGGCCCCCGAAACCACAGCCAGCAAAGCCAACAAGAAACACGAGCCCTGAAGCACCAGAAAAAACACCTACTACGTCTGCACCCTCTGCAGCCGCAACCATCAGCACCAGCGCCTTTTCTTGCCCTTGTTGCGCCGTTTTCTCTCCCTCCCTCTCTAGCTGCCTCCCTCTCCCTCCCTCCCTCTTCTCCCCCCCTCTCTCTCTCTCTCACAACTAGCGAGTCCCCGTCCCGAGGCTTACAGTCACCATGGTCCAGTGGACCCGAACCGAAGATACCGCCCTGGTTAGTGCCATCAATGCCGTTGGCGGCCAAAGGCCCGATGGCGCGGTCGCCCATTGACGTCGGGTGCAGGACCTGATGCATGCAACAGGCCACACCAGCCGCACCTACGATGCCATGCAGTGAGTAGAAAATCCTCCTACCAGGTCATGTAGGTTCCATACTAATCCAGCTCTCTCACTCACTCTCTAGGAGCCGCTGGTCAAATCTGAACCGCGGTGCTCGCGCCCGGCTGGGCACCCCCCTTAGTATGGATAAAATCCGTTCCTTCTGGTCACCACCTTCGTTCAAGATAAAGAGACTGACACTCATCATAGACGCCGCCCTCACTGCCGCTGCCGTGGCAGGGGCCTACGGGCTTCCTTTGGGCGCCATGCCCTTTGGCGGCACGCTTGCCGCTGCCGCTGCCGCTCCCGCTCCTGTCGCCCCCGTCGCCCCTGTCGTCCCCGTCGCCCCCGTCGCCCCCGTCGCCTCTGTCGTCCCTGTCGTCCCTGTCGTCCCTGTCGTCCCTGTCGTCCCTGTTGCCCCTGTCGTCCCTGTTGCCCCTGCCGCCCCTGTCGCCCCTGCTGCCGCCCCGGCTCCCGTTGTAGCAGCAGCAGCAGCAGCAGCTCAAGAAGAAGAGGAGGAGAACGATGACGAGGTGGAGGTGAAGAAAGAGGAGGAGGACGACGACAAGAAGGTGAAGAAGGAGAAGGACGAGGACGAGAAGAAGATCAAGAAGGAGGAGGACGAAGACGAGAAGAAGGTGAAGAAGGAGAAGGACGAGGACGAGAAGAAGGTGAAGAAGGAGGAGGAGGAGTAGGAAGATGAAGAGGAAGAGGAAGAGGAACTTTTCTGAGTTTTGTAAGAGAACCTCGTTAGAGCTGGTGGGCGCCGAAACCGCCTTCCCCGTCCCCCTCTCCCCCCATCTCTCTCTCTCTCTCTAAAGAAATGAGAGACAATTTTCCGAGCAAGCAACCCTATAATTACTCTCGATGTGATTTGTGTGAACTTGACCTTATGACTCAATGCAAGGCAAACGCTCTGAAGAGTTGTAAGTAGTGAATGAGCGATGCCTGTTGAAAAAGTAAGTGATCGAGTAGAGTCAACCGAGAGAGTAAGGAAGTAATAAAGCTTCTCAACTCTATAGTAAATGCGCTGTCACCGTTCAGTCTGTAAGCCATTTTCATTTCAATCTGAATTTCTGCCAGAAAAAAAAACCTGTTAATTCGGGTTTGATACTGGGTTTCATTTCACTACCCTCAGATAGGTTTCACCTGGTAGATAGATAGAAAAGGCCGTGTTCTTCATAATCACCGCATCATTAATTCCAGTTGCTCACTAGTTCATTCACCTGAGGCCATGAAAATAACATGGACGACCGTTATCTACGTCATCGTCGAAGTCAGACCATCCGACTCTGGAGGACCCTGATAGACTGCACAGTTCAAGTGGCGTCAGTATATACAAGCCCAGTTTCCGGCAGCGGGTCAGGAGCCAGACGTTACCTTTACGAGCGTGAACACCGTACCAAATAGCGCTCAGGGCCATGAAACCGGCAAATACCACGATGGCATAGTTCATGCTCACGGGGGTGACGGGCAACGCCGTCGGCATCGAAAACAGCACGAGCTCGAACGCGATCCAGGCGACCGCGAGGACGTTCACGACCGGCCCCAGGGTCTTGCCGACGTTCCACCGGGCGCTGCTGACCTCGCGGCGGCGGTGGGCGAGGGAGATGGCGATGGGGATGCCGTAGGAGACGGCGAGGGAGACGACGCCGACGGAGACGAAGGCGAGGAAGGCGGACGAGGAGCCGAGGTTGATGAGCCCCAGCAGCATCTGCACGGCGGTCGTCAGGGCGAGCGCGTATACGGGCGTGCCGTGGCGGGCGTCGATGGCGGACCAGACGCGCGACAGCGGCAGGGCGCGGTCGCGCGCGAACGCCCACGTGCAGCGCGACGCCGCCACCGTGATCGACACGGAGCAGAAGAAGGTGATGACGATGACCAGGAGCGTCAGGGCCACGCCGCCGCCCGGCGACCCGGTCACCCGCCCGAACACGTAGGGAAGCGCCTGGCCTACGGGCGCCGAGAGGACCTCGGATAGGTCCGGGAGCGTGGCGCAGATGGGGATGATCTAGATAAAAGTATCATGATGGTGATGATGATGGGTGAGTGAGTGAGCAATGTTCGTCCCGTCACATGGTTGTCTAGCTTCTGTATGACTGTCTGTCTGTCTGCCTATCTGGCGTGCGGGCGGGATGAGCGCCAGAAAAGACAGACAGACAGACACATGATCTATGAAAGAGAGAGAGTGTGTGTGTGCGGGCGACGACTCACGAAGAATAAGCCGGCGAGGCCGCCGACGGGGATGCAGAGAGAGATGGCGTTCGGGAGCTTCACCGTCGGGTCGCCGCATTCCTCGGCCATGGAGGATATCATACCGATGGCGGAGAACCTATATGAATGAATGAGATTAGATGGTTGGGGTAGACGGGGGGAGCAGATTTTTGGGAATTAGGTCTTCCTACGTATAGGCAGATGGCAGGATGCCGATCCAGAAGGAGAAATTGCCCCAGCCGGAGAGAGTCGTATCATAATGGCCCTAGGAGAAACACACAACAGCCTTGAGTTGTACGTTCACGGATGCATACGAGCCAGAGAGGGGGGTTGTAACTTACAAGCGTGTAGCCAGGCGAGTGTCTTCCCGTAGCAGCCGTCGCCGATAGGGTCACCAGAGTAACCAGGATGCTGACGGCGGTAAATGCGGCACATATGGTATCCACCATAGGCAGGACGCGGTTACCAAAAGCGACGACGACGAAGGTGAGCAGACACATGGCGTAGAAGATCAGCAGCAGCTGCCAGGCCTCGAAGGTGAGGTCGGGACGGTACAGGTTCACGGTGGCGGCGACCAGGGACGCGAAGCCGAAGTTGACCGACAGCGTGATGGTCCAGTTGCCGATGAGCCAGGTCCACCCCGTGATGAAGGACAGCGGCTTGCGGTACCGGGGACCGGCGAGCTGGAAGCTCCAGTAGTACGGCCCCGCCGATGTCGGGTACCGCGACGCCAGCTCGCCGAGCGAGAGCGCGATGCACTCGCCGAGGATCAGGACCACGATCCAGCCTAGGAACATGGGTAGCTGGCCTGTGCGTATTTTGTTTTCATCCGGTTTGTCATTAGTGTCGGCCAGAGGTGTGTGGGAGTGTCAAGGGAAAGGACAAGAAAGGACAAGAAAGGAGAAATAGATGAACGACATACCACCTCCATAGATAGCAGAGATGAGAGGGCCGCCGAAACCGTAGGGTATCTATCAGTACCGAGAGGGAGAGAAGTAATTTTTAGCATCTCGGTTGGACTTGAGAAGGTGATACTAGGTTGAATAGATAGATGTACTCACGGCGGCTATCGCGAGGGATTGGAAGAGGAGGGTAAACATAGATCGGTTACGGCGCAGCTCAGGCTTGTAGCCGAGTATCGTGAGGTTGTGCACATCGTCGACGGTGCCCAAGACCTGGGACTCGGCGTGGAGCTCCGGAACAGCGGAGCCACCCGGTGCTTGCTTCTCATCGACTACTGGCTCCATTCTCCTGAGGAGGTCTCTGTTCGGGTATTCTCAAAGATCAGTAAAATAGATACAATTCGGCGGTTGACATCGACTACGATACGTATGAGATTCAACACAGGATGTTCGTAAATGAGTCGAATATCGGGGGCTGCTTATCACGCATCACCGCATCTTATCTGAACCCCCTCAGCCGCCTGGCGTCACGCCACGGAAGTACAAGATAGAATGGTACGGCTTCCGATTAGAAACCCCCACATAACGATCTGATAGGACCGTTGCTTTTTTTGACTTCGGGCGGCTCGGAGGGTGATACACGATAGCTGCAGGTCGATCCACGTGACTGTAAATCTCTCAGGGGGTTGTCATTCGGTCATTGGAGCTTGTGGATGGTGATGCTTGTTAAAAGCTACCCCAACAAGGATTGTCGTCATCGTCAGGGTCCAAAATAAAAAACGGCTGCATTTCGTTCTTACCATCACTGCGACATTAGTAAGCTCTAGTCTGTACCTGGTATGCTTGTCTCGGAGCTCAGATGCTCTGAGCAGTGATGATGTAAATAAGTGTTCGAATTTGGAGATGTGGTCCAAAGTCTTGTTCGTAACACAAAGTCCGCAGCTGGCTTCATGGGTAAACTGCAGATGGTCATGCTGTTTATATAGCAAGACGAATATTCTCTATTGGTGCTTCTGGCTAGTGACAACTCATATTATGAGCGATCACAGTCCAGGTACCGTCTCCCAGGCGTCGATCCCCAAGCCCGTACTACTATCAGACAGGTGGGAGAGCAGCTTGAGCCTCCAGCACAGCAGGATGCCCGATCTTGCCAGGCGTGATTTTGCCGAAATTCAGATCGACGCCAGATTCCATATCTGGATACGGGCCCAAAGGCGTGATGGCCAAGGGATTGATCTTGTCGTGGCTCTTGGTGTACTGTCCGGCGTCAGCGTGTCAACCACACTTGTGTATGCTCATCGTCGGGAATCTTCAGCGCCTTGCGTCACTCACATTCTCTTTGATATGCTTGAAGTTGGTGGTCTCGCGGAAGCCCTTTACATTCCAGTAAAGGTTCTTCACCCACTCGTGAATGACGGGATAGTTGCCCCGAATGGTGCCCAGGTTGCACTTGAAGTGCTGAACGTAGACGACGTCAAAACGGATGATGGTAGCGTAGGCCAGGATATCGAGCTCGGTTATCTCCTTACCCAGAACGAACGGCCCGCCGTTCTTATGGATCAGCTCTTCAAGCTGATTGAGGGCTGCGAAGACTGGTATCAACCCCTTCTCGTAGGAAGCCTGGTCTAGCGCGAAGCCAGCCTTGTAGACTCCGGTGTTGAGGTCGCGGGTCATCCATTCTGTTACCTCGTCGATCTTGGCTTTGAGGTGGTCCGGATAGAGGTTCAAGTTCCTCTCCGGGCTCCCCTCGGGCAGTATCTCGTTGAAGCCGGTCTGCATCCAACGCAGAAGTTCAATGCTCTCATTGTTGACAATTGTGTCTTCCTTTATGTCCCATAGAGCCGGAACACTATATCTCCCCTTGTAGTCCTTATCGGCCCGGAAATACACCTCGTGCAGGTACTTGGATCCGAACAGCTTATCCTCTGTTGATCCCGGGTAGGTATCGTCGGGACCTTGGGCGCCGGGAAATGCCCAACCGGGCCAACCCTTGTCGTCGCCCTTGGGATAAGCTTTCACGATGGATACGTCGATTGCCGAGTCCAGCCCTTTTAGGACGCGTACTAGATTGGCGCGGTGGGCGAACGGACAGAAGAGACCGATGTAGAGATGATATCTCCCATGCTCGGGGGCGAATCGAGTCCCGGGAGCGACTACGCCGTGCCAACCGTCATTTGGACCGTCATGCACAGGCTTACTGCTGCTATCCTGGGACATTTTGGCTGTAAGTGCGAGTGAGTCGATGCGTGCTCGATGGCAAACGGACTTCGGATAACCTGAGAGATACCTCGCAGCTCTACTAGGTATGTACATAAGTTCTCATGCAGGGAATGAGCGGGTGAAGTAAGTAAGTACCTAATAAAAGGAGTGACGATGATGTGCTCGGGTGCTCCGCATTTCCCCAGAAAGTCGCCGAGCAGTCCTTCTTAGGCGTGTGACACACAACCTGCACCTTCTCATGACTAAGCTGCGAACGAAAGAACAAACAACAACAAGAAAACGAAAACCTGAGAAGAGTTCTCACCACCCACTGCTTAATGCGAATGTCTTCGCGCAGTCAATATGGGATGTAAGCCCCTGTATGGTGTCTTTTGACCTTGTATCTCGCTGGCTCTTATTCACTGGTCCGGCCTTGAATCAAGTATCCCCGGCTGCCCCGAATTAGGTCCGACCTCGTTCAAAGCTTCATTCTTCGTCCGAAGTCCCGCAAACCCTACATGATGTTTTTCTTGCAGCGTAATCGCTGTATCTGTCCGACATAAATATGCGACAACGCGAGTCCAATTCCGTCTCGGTCTCATGATTCATCCGTTGCGAAGGATCTCCAGTGTATGGGTACCAGGAGACACCTACAGAGTACGCTGCCTACAAGGCTTGTTGCTGGAACCGAATAGAGGGATCGGTGGATGGGCGGAGATTCTATCCCCCCAGATGCCAGATGTACTGACAGTGTAGCGGATGAGATGAAGACAGAAGAGATGACAGGCAACTATCCAGTGTGCCCACGTCTGCAACATAGCCGGTGGTTAAGAAGTCATCCAATCTGAGTATCCTCTGGCGGGTGGCACACCAAACACAAAAGTCGCCCGGGAACTCAATGGCGACTGAGTATAGAGCAAACTTAGCCCGAAGCGGGCAAGAATCAACTGCGGCTCCTTCGCCCTTCACATCCCCATATCTCACATGAGGCTTGGTGCCGATGAACGACTCATTGAAATTGCATATATCGGGAAGACCCTCGTTGTCTCGGAAGCTATCAATCATTATTCGAAACCCATCATCTCTGGGAGATCTGATGACATGGTTACGCACGATCTGGTTCGTACTATGGTCCTCGTCGTTGCTCCCAATTTTCTGTCACTCATTTGGACGTCACACAATATCCCAGGGGGGCCGCCAATGCTCATGCCAGCAACAACAAAGACCTGGTTCAGCAGGTGTTCAGCAGGCTTTGTTACGTGGAGGGACTGTTCTTCAGCTATCCGTTGGCCCTTCACCATGCTATTCTGAGCTTGCTGTCTGCATCATGGGCTTGTGCTAGTACCCAAACACATACACAATTTCGCGACCGAAAACCTAGTTCATCCCACCATACGTTCTCAGGCCGGGATGATAAGGTGATTGATGTAGTTCATCTGATCTTCAAAAATATGTCTCAGCGAGTTAGCTACATACCTGACTAGCGAGTCATCGCTGGAGTGAAACCTTGAAGCGGCTGCCTCACCACAGGGCATCTTGGACCCTGTGTCGATTGCTTCGGCACTTCATTCATTCATTCATTCGAGATCACAACCATTCATATTTTCCCGCTGCGCCATCTTCGAATTATCTTCGCGTCCGTTATCATCAGTTTTGTTTTCTTTTCCTACGTGCCTTCAGCCGTTCGCTTCTTCGTCCGTGATCTTTGGTCTACCTCTGGGACATGGCGATGCCTTCTAGGATAGAAGCCACAGCCATGCATTGCAACCTCTCAACGGTCCTATATCACCTGCTACTTCTACTTTGGCCATCATGCACGCGAGCACATTCTTCTCCGAGTTCACTTTCTCTTGATCTCTCATCACCTCCGCTTCCGGGAAGCCTCTCCAGCGCCGTCGACCCTTCCTTCGCGGGCTTCGGCATCGAGCCATCAAATCTGTTCTCCTTTACCGGCCAGGAAGAACCAAATACGCTTACTTTGAACCTCTTGAGAAATCTCAAGAGTTACAGAGGGAAGCCCCCGCACATTAGGTTGGGCGGCAACACCCAGGACAACATGATCTACAAGGAATCACAGCATCAATGGACATGGATTTGGAACCCGTCCCCTACTGGCCAGGGCCGGGTGAAATCAGATAGCATGCTGATAGGCCCTCGCTTCTTCGAGGCCGCTAACCGACTGCCCCGCGGTACACCGATTACTTGGGGTCTGAATTTGGCATACGAGCAGCCCGACGATTACATTGAGAGGATCACGACGATGGCGCGGCTGGTGGTCGAGAAGTGCACGAACCTGCGCCTCGGCTCGTTCGAGATCGGCAATGAGCCAGATCTGTACTTGCAAAACGGGTTCCGGAGAGGATCGTGGGGCGGCCAGGTTTACGCGCAGCAGTGGCTCGACCGAGCATCGGCTATCTTCGAGCAGGTCCTACAGCCCAATAACCTCACTTCCCAATTCTTCGAGACCGCCGCCACAGCATCAACTATCGGCACCGACTTCCAGATTCATGACCTGATGAACTTCGATATCAGCGCGCCGCCCGCTCAGTTGACTCAGGCATCCGCTGCTGCCGGTTTTGTGAGTAGCTGGAATCAGCATGACTGTAGGTCATTCTCAGAATCGTCCCTGCCCTTTCGACTCGTGATATCGAACACACTATTCCTATGCGAGGATACTCAGGAGTTGTTCATTCCCGCACTACTCCCGAGACGTCCTTGCAACCCAGAGTTCTACCCGTCCGGAGTAACTACTAAAAACTGACTCTCGATGTTTTTTTTTTAGATTACTATTACATCGGGGTATCATCTGGACCCCTGACGCTCTCCCGATTCATGCAGCTGCAGACGACCGAGGACCAGTTTGCGGCCTGGGCGATCCAGGTCCAGCAAGCAGTGCAGACTGGAAAGCCCTACGCGCTCCGGGAGATGGGCCTCGTGGGACCGATCGGCATGGCTGGCGTGACCGACGTGTTCGGCGCAGCCCTCTGGACCCTGAACTTCCTGCTTTACACCGCCAGCCTCAATATCTCCTCTGTCCAGTTGCACATGACGGACAACTCCAACGCGAGCGCCTGGCAGCCCATCGAGATGTACGGGCGCGGCCCTCACGTGCGACCCCTCTACTACGGCGTCGCTGCCTTCGACCAAGTCCTCGGACCCACGTGCACCGCGAGGGTGCGCGCGTGTGAAACTGTCCAGGAGAGCAGCCTAGATGGGTACGAGGGATTTATCAGGGCGTACGTGGTCTATCAGGGTGGCGAGAACGCCGAAATCGCGTCGGTTGTGGCCATCAACGCGAAACCGGCCAATGTATCTGAGGCTGACAAGCAGAGCCTGACGGTGCGGGTTAAGCTGCCGAAGGCGCTGGCAGGGAAGGCCCTACACCTCGCGTACCTCACGGGTCCCGGGGCGGACGCGGCGAAGGACACGGTGTGGAACGGGATCAGCTACGAGGAGAGTGGTGACGGAACCCCGACGCAGGTCTCAAGCGACGATCCGACGGTTCAGGTGGGCCACGATGGAACGGTGACGCTTACGGTGCGCGACTCCGAGGCCGTGGTTGCGAACCTGGGCGGCAAGGTCGGAGCCAGCGTCATCCAGGTCAACGAGGCGGCGTGCCCGGCGGCGGTCAGCTCGGGTACCCCGAGTCCATCACTCACGGGCAACGCTTCGCCCACGCCGGAAAATGGTCATGAGGATGACAGTGGCTCCGGTACAAATTGTCTGGCGTTGACGAGAAGCAGTGTCATTGTCTCCCTGGTTGCGGCTATTCATCTTGTCTTTATCACCCTGCAAGTCTTCTGATTGGCTTATTGAGCTCGTGTTCTACGACGCTGTACAGTAGTTTTGTTTCCATCTTAGCTATAGGAAGAGGGTAGATGATTGCACTTGACGAGGACTTGGCATCAGAAGCAGGTGATTGGATCGAGACAAGCACATGTACATACTTGTTGATTTCCTAGCATCGGCTTTCTTCCCGTCAAGGCTCGAGGAATTGCTTCGGGGGTGAAGGAAAAATAAATGAACTTAGGCCAAAGAGCCATACAGAGGGATTTCTCTGGTAATACGATGAAGCCTTTGGCTTCAATTGGTGGTGGAAAAGAGAAGATGAGGAGACTTTGCGCCGACTTCTAAAAAGATCCTCCCTTGTCACCGAGCCCTACCCCGAGATTGCGACGCAAGGGGGGCCGTTGCCGGCCGGGGTCTGTGTGACTCAGTCCTCCGGATCAAGTGTGTAGTCATAGATAAAAAAGTCCTGCTCTTATTTCCAGCTCTGAAAAACGAACACCCTACTTCTAATGTGTATACATGGCATAGGATACTCACTCTGGTTATCTATGTCTGACCATACTCGCACAAGGAGATAGATTACTTTAAAAAACTATCCCCCATACCTACCACTCATCCATCCCACCAACCAACAAAACCCATAACCATGTCTCCAACCCCACCACCACCACTCCCTACATCCCTAGCCCTCACCACCACCCACGAAGTCGCCTCGCCCCCGGACCTCCCACCCGTCACGACCGGCACCTCGGAGCACTACATCCACAACCTAGCCCTCGTCGTGTCCCGCGCCTCCGCCACCGACCCCCTCAACACGCTCTTCCAGACCGAAAAGCTCACCACCACCACCACCACCCCCGGCGGTCCATCCGGGTCTTCTTCTCCCGCTCCGGTGGACCTCGCGACCCTCCGCCAGCTCACCTACACCGCATCCCTGACCCGCGCGCGAGCCAAGATCTCTCGCCATCACCCCCACCACCACCGTGCATTCATCGCCGAGGCGGGCAACTTCAGCGCCGCGGCATGCTGGGAGCCGCTGGAGGTGCGGGAGGTGATCGAGGAGCTCGGGGCGCTGGGGGCGAGAGCAGGGGGGGAGGTGGAGGGGCGGCATGGGTTCGCGGCGTTTATGAAGGGGGTGGTGGGGCTGATGGATAGGGAGTTGAGGCCTGTTGCGGAGAGGATGGGTTCTGCTGGGAAAAAAGGAGGAGGAGGAGGAGGAGGTGGTGGTGGTGGAGGGGGTTGGTATTGGCATCTCTGTCTGATGGGACGGGATCCGGAGGTGCCGTATGTCAAGGGGGCGGTGAGGGCGGTGCTGGTGCCGTTTATGGAACGGTTCGTTAGTGAGGGGGGTTGGGATGGTGGGGAGGAGGGAAAGGGGATGATGGGACCGATGCCGGTGTGGCTCGAGGCGGGGAGCGAGAGGGCGAGGGATGTGTATGCGCATTTCGGGTTTAGGGAGGTCGGGGTGGTGGTGGTGGGCGGTGTGAAGACTTGGGGGATGATATATACTGGGGATTGGAGGGATGGGAAAGAGGGAGATGAGTTGAGTGTGAGAAAGGGGGCGATGAGTTGAGTGTGGGAAAGGGGGGTAGAGGGAGGAAGGGTGTCTTGGTGATGAACCCACAATGTATCAACCTTGAGGCTCCAGGCGTTAAAGTGCTGAGGAGAACGATGCGTTGGCCCAAGACCAACATTCAAAGCTGGACAGTTCACAGGCGGCCACGTTTGTATCACCAAACAAAATGTGATCAATTGAATCCCCCCGTAAAACTCAGGGAGATGAATGTTTTGATTCATCCATTCTAGATACGAGCGTATCCCCTGGACGGCGAACAGAATTCCCCTTAACCTTTTTCCGAACCCTTCGTGTCAAACGCCGAAAATCAAAAGCAAAATATACCGCTTGCCATTGCCTTATCCAGCAGAAGACAGATCATATGCTCCCGCCGAAGTAATGCCACCTTCCCCTTTTTTTCTCGTTTCTCCTCTCCTTCACGCGC
Organism: Xylariomycetidae sp. FL2044; assembly: GCA_022376275.1. Lineage (NCBI taxonomy): Eukaryota > Fungi > Ascomycota > Sordariomycetes > Xylariomycetidae sp. FL2044. The sequence goes on along the minus strand of JAJNOH010000025.1, from coordinate 542,909 downwards.
CAGTGGCCTCGCGATAGAAGGTCAGGCTTCGGTTGGCGCCGGCCGTGCAGAACATCTCGTTGCGTCCGGTCTTGGGCAGCCATCTGACGGCCCAGAGCGTCTTGTCCGTCTCGCTGTGGGTAGCAACGCATTCGTTGCGATCGATGGACCACACCTTGACCTTGCCGTCGAAGCCGCCGCTGAGCAGGTACTCACCCGTGTCGCTCCAGTCCACCGACGTGATCCAGGCCGAGTGGCCCCGGAGCTGGCTCAGGAGCTCGCCGTGCTTTGTGTCGTAGATGGCGATGAGGCCCAGGTCCCCTGCCGCGGCCAGGCGCGTCCCTGCGGGTGAAAAGGCGATGGTTCGTACGGGCTTAACCAGTCCTGGTACAGGTAGACACTCGAGTGAGCTTTCTGTTGATGGGCTATGCTCCAGATGAACACCGAGAGACATTAAGCTTACCTGACAAGGAGTACTGCAGGCGACCCGTGTCATTGTTGAACACGTATACCGCACCGCTCTGGTGTCCGCTCGCTGTGAACTTGCCATCCTGGCTCAGATCCACGCACATCCCAAAGCTGCCCGCTCCGCCGCTGCCAGTCTCGTACTCGCGTATCTTCTCCCGCTCGCCAGATACCTCCCAGACGTTGATCCGCCCATCGTGCGTGGTGGCGGCAAGGTACTGTCCGTCCTCGCTCAGCGCGATAGCCCATATCTCGCCCGCGCCATTCTTCCCCGAGTTCCCCTTGGCAGGGTCAATGTCGCCGGCCACCTCCCAGTCGCCCGATCCAGACTCAGCCAATTTCCATAGCTTGAGCTCGCCGCCGAAACCTGCCGAGGCCGCGACCTTACCGTTCCGGGACACGGCTATATGGTGGCATCCGAGCTTGTGGGCGCCTGAGAGTGATTGGACGAGAGGGACACCCGGTTGCGCGGGGTTGTGGACGTGGAGGGTCGAGGAGCCGCTCGCCGAGAGGAGGGCCGTGGGCGTGGCAGCGAGGGAAAATATGTCCGTTATGTGGGCTTGTAGGGATCAGCACGGGTCAACATGAGGAGTGAAAGCTCAATAGAAGCTCCTTTGAGCTCTTTGAAGGGGCAATTGCTGTTGCGACCACACATAGAGGGGCGACACAAGGCTGGCTAGCTTACCATTGTCCACGGTATGCGCAGTTAGATATTGTTTAGACTAGGAAGAGTCAGTGAATCATTCTCACATAACATAACAACTCAAAGCTGAAATGGCATACCATGGTTACCGATCCATTGGTATTCGCCAATGAGGTTCTCGCGAATGACGATTTTCCCGGGTTGGAAGCTGCCCAGGTGGTGATGTTAATGATGGTGTCGATGTGGAAGTGTCTACCTAGGTAGCTTTTGGCGGGGTTTATTTTTAATGGGGTCCACGGGCCTCAGTTTGTTGCTCTTGGTCATCACTTACCGCATCACTCACTCACTATCGACTATCAACAAATTTGTCATGTGGCACTTGGCTGCTGTAAGGTACCTAGGGGTGTTTTTTGTTGTATGCATCCATGGATGTCCAGGTATTTGTGGTAATGTTTGTACAGGTTATAGTGGAAAGTACATGGTATGGCTGCTACACCATAGCCCAAACGCCGGATGAATGCACCAAACCATTCATTCTCTTACAAGTCTCATATGTCTGTCCCTTTCGTATCTAATGCAACCCCTATTTCTTGAAGTCCCTTTCAAGAAGACCATTTATCTCTAAAAAAAAAAAGTTTAGTATTTGGGGGACCAATCATCATCAATAGTAGGAGTCGACTTACGGCCCATACATACGGAGCATAATGTATGCATCTTCTTGACTCCTCCACAGGCTGGGCACTTGTTCAAATTCGTGACATCCTTCAGAGCCTTGCCTGCCATTTGCCGGTGTCTTTTCTTCATGTGCGATGTCTTCTTCTTGGGCACGGCACGTAGAATACCTTCCCATATGTCTTCTAATATCGAAGGTATTCTCGAAATAGCTGCAGGGATCGCAAAGGCTAGTGAAGGTATGGTCGGGAACCGGGTCTGTTGCGACTGCTGCGTATAAAGGACGGCTGATTTGAAAGCTGGCAAGGCAGCGGGTGATGCTAGTCGTGGAAAGAGAGAGGAGAAGGCCGAAGCCATACGTAATTGCTGAATGGCCGCCATGTTTGGTGTGGTTTTCAGGCCGCTGTCTCTTGCACTCGATGCGCCTGCAGCTATTGTCCTAGAGGACGCCCGACCGTCTCAGGCTTGAGTGTACTGAAATATCGATGGTTCGGTTCAGGTATCGCATTCGCTTGGAAAATGGCTATTTCTGAATCAGAATAGCCAGTGTGATGTGATGTGATATGACACGCAGACAGATCGATGTGCGCGTTGAATCGAATTGGTGAACATCCGGCAGACAGAGCTCGCAATCCAAAAAGTTTCGAAATGGGATGCAACCTCAAGGGTGCCGGGGTTTTCAGCTGGCAGAAGCTGACAGAAGCTGGGGCCAGACTGCCAGATCGCCGACACCAAGAATTCGGCGCACGTACCAAGTCTGTTGAGCAACCCCAGCCTGCGCCATCAATGCACGGACTGCCTTGAGCCTATCAGACGCCTCCAACCACATTTCCCCTTTCTTGATCATCCCCAGCCAGACCACCCTGCACCTTCTCACGGGAAATTATTATTTGGCAGGAAAAGCAGCAGTCGCAAGTGCAAACTTGGGCATTTCCGAAAGTCGAAAGTCAGTCCATCAATCACCATCACCCTCACTTCACTTGGTCTTCTTTCTCTCCTCTCCGATAATCATCAAGTCTCTACTTATTCCACCCGTTCGGCCCACGCACTGCACGCCAGCAAACATCCCCTTCGTGTTCTACGTTCCGCCCCGATTGCCTCCAGGCTATTTCTTGGAATAGGAACACCATTATTCCAATCATCCACTACACCAATCCGAAGCAATGGCCGCTCCAGGTACCGTCTATCCCGATAGCCATGTCGGTTTCGACAGCATCACTTCTCAGATCGAGCGCAAGCTCCTGAAGAGAGGTTTCCAATTCAACGTCATCTGCGTTGGTAAGTTATCCGACTTCCTCTGCCAATCCTAGCCCAGGAGCAAAGCTACCTGGATGGATGGCTGGCTTATCTGGCATTTGTGTACTATGTGTTATGTGTCATGTCCCTTCTTGTACCATCGCCCCGAAGCTAATCTCTGCTCTATCAACCCATAGGCCAGACTGGGCTGGGCAAATCGACTTTGATCAACACCATCTTCGCTTCCCACCTTATCGATTCCAAGGGTCGCATGCTTCCCGACGAGACCATCCGCTCTACAACCGAGATCCACCCCGTATCGCACATCGTCGAGGAGAACGGCGTTCGCTTGAGACTCAACATTGTTGATACCCCCGGATATGGCGACCTGGTCAACAATGACCGCTGCTGGGACCCCATCGTCAAGTACATCAAGGATCAGCACTCCGCGTACCTACGAAAGGAGCTCACCGCGCAGCGCGAGCGCTATATCCAGGACACACGCATCCACTGCTGCTTGTTCTTCATCCAGCCTTCAGGTCACTCCCTGAAGCCTATCGATATTGTTGTCTTGAAGAAGCTTTCCGACGTCGTCAACGTCGTGCCTGTTATTGCTAAGGCTGACTCGCTTACACTGGAAGAGAGACAAGCTTTCAAGGAGCGCATCAAGGAAGAGTTTGCCTTCCACAACCTCAAGATGTACCCCTACGACAACGATGAGCTCGATGACGAGGAGCGCAATATCAACACTCAGATCAAGGTACGCCGCCTTCATAATCCATCATAACGTCTGATACTAACTCTGATACAGAGTCTGGTCCCGTTTGCTGTTGTTGGATCCGAGAAGTCGATCATCGTGAACGGCCAGCAGGTCCGCGGACGTCAGAACCGGTGGGGTGTAATCAACGTTGAGGACGAGAATCACTGTGAATTCGTGTACCTCAGAAACTTCCTGCTCCGCACCCATCTTCAGGACCTCATCGAGACGACCTCGCAGATCCACTACGAGACGTTCCGTGCCAAGCAATTGTTGGCGCTCAAGGAGAGCAGCGCGCAAGGCCACGGCAGCCGACCGATCAGTCCTGCGGCAGATCGGGAACTGAGCAGAAACTCTCAGCGCATGACCATGAATGGTTACTAGGTTTCCCCCAGGCCCCGAAGCTCCCCTGTCTGCTTTCTGCGAGGCGTACTTGGGTTCGAAGGCGTTCCCATTCGTGTGAGGCGATTTATTTCGTCGTGTTATGATTGTTATACCTAGTACATTCGTCGAATGGCTCACTTGCAAGATCATACACAAACAAGATGGAGGAACAATAAGACGTTTCGAGAAAAAGAGTTTCTTCCCACGAACATACCAAAAAAAAGGTTCTATTACGAGGGGTGTTCAAAATTGCGACTGGCATCAACACGCCTTAAGCAGGTGGTTTGGCCGGTGCTCAAGCGACGAGGTCCGGGGAGGTCATTGACCAGCCTGCGTTTTCCAGCTGTGGTATGTTGCCTCGGTCAAGCAAGTAGATCACCTGGCCCATGCTGTCTGACGACTTGACATTTTTATTATTTCCTTTTAGTATTCCCCCGAGATCGATTCATCTTCTGCAACTCTTACAGTTAATTCACGACAAAGGGCCTCTAATGTATTCTAATGACGAGTCCTCTTCGATACCAAAATGGAATGCATGCGAGACTTATAACTTATTACTCCCTGATTTGCTGCTAAATACTGAGGTGAATGTTTTTGAACTACTCATTGTGTATTATATCTAACGAATTCGACGGCATAGTGCCATGGTATTTTCCAGTGGACGCTTGGTGATATATATGCCTTTGAGATAGCTTCCTTCTACGTAATATCTAGGTCAGCTTAATAAAAGTGATGTGCTAGTCTCTTTGGCTCATGTAAACAAAGATCATCAAGTAAAAAAGCAAGCAGGCTATCATAAGCATCTTACTTTATTCCACCTCCAAGCGAAACGATAAAGAGGATTGTGAAGTCTCATAGCTAACCTTAGTCGGAAAATATCAAGGACGCGGAACCAAATTCCCATCACTCGACCGAAGGAAGCATTACGTTCACTTGAGCCCAGTCGAATTATGGTTTCTCCCAGAGTTTTGGCTTTGGTGTCAAACATATTTCGAGAACGGCGATGCGAGATAACCACCATACAATCCAAGCTCTCATCACGCTTGGGATGGCAGCGGCTTACGAGGTCAGCTAGCATCCAAGGGCCCATGTGTAAAGAAGGTTCACCGGACCTCCGGGGACACGCATTTGGGACTAGGGGAAGAGGAGGACTTTGTATGTAGTCAACTCTGTAGTAAAGGTAGAAGTTTAGGTAGGTAGAGCAATCGTGGCGGTTGCACCTAGACTGTGGCTAGGGTGACAGGTTACCTTGTGGGAACAACCCCCCTGAATCCTCTCATTAATAAAAGTGAGGAAACTCAATCCATATCAGGGGTACCAGGTGGTCGCTTGAATTGGGATTTTCACTGGCCCACGGCCGGGAGGATCTTGTTTCATTTTACCTATTTTTCTGCACATCGCTTTCCTTCCTCTGACGAAATCGACGTCATTTGGTTGGATTTCTTTTCTCGATTGCTGGAAGACTCACATTTTTTTACGTTCTGAGTGAGGGATGGTGCGAAGAGAATGAGAGGACAGGCGCTCGTGATTGCGCGATTGGCCAGGAAAATGGGGAAAAGAAAACAGAGGGCATACGAAGTACACCCAAAGGTAATACAAGCTTGAACCTCCATAAAGCTCAAGGCATCTACCTGAAGGTTTGGATGTTGGCAAATATCGTGCAACGAGCGAGTGAGCGAGATTCCAATGGCAATTCAAGCAGTCCCTTCGGTGTCCAGTCGTTGTTTTTATTGTGTCATGTCTGCATGTGTACAGAAAAACAGGCACGGCCTCGCTCATCTACATGCAGATGCCGGACCGGGAGTCAGATGATGAAAACTGGGGATCCAGTAACATAGACCCCATCGGTCAACTCTACAATGGCTGAATGGCAGCATAATATTGGGGGTTTCGTGAAAAGTGAAACTCAAGCAAGGTGTGCCAAGAGCAGAGATTCCAGGGTTCTGGTGTTGAAATTACAGTGTGACTCTGGAATGATTGACCGTCTCCATATGATCCATTGGCAGTGAATGATGATTGATAGAATCTAATGAGAGCAGGGGCCCCCACCGCGGAAAACTCACCTAAAACCAATCGTGCTGATTACATACATAGTACCTAGATCACTAAAACCTAATAGACTAGGAGCTCTATCAGCTGGCTAATAAGGGCCTAACCTTTCTATTGCGCTTGGGAATCCCGCGAGTTAGGCCAGCAGCATTGGATCAGGTACATGATTGACCTTCGGGGCCTGTTCAGGAAAGAATCCTGGAATACCTACTTCGTAGGGAGGGAGCGTTAGAATGTACGAAGTATCGCTAGGTAGACTGCATAGTAGAGCCTGGTCCGTCATTTCGGTCAAATTCATTGGTTCGAGGCTCTTGGTCCCGATTGCTGGCCGATCGCCTTTTGGAGTGGGGCTGGAACGGAGGGGTGGGTCGCTCTCCTGTCGCTCCCTCTTCGTTTGTCTGGACTCTGCCACTAGCCAGTGACCGGGCAGGAACGATGTATGTAAGGTTAGATACAAAGATACCTTCCTCACTCGAACTCTACTGCAACCACCTCTTATAGTCATCACTCCCGACCTCCTCTCGGCTCTTTCGCTGTGAATACGCTCTTTTTTTTTGTTGCCTCTGCCAGGTGCATTCTTCTCTACACTCACTCTGCTAATCCAGCTACAATCGTTATTTCCAGATCATTGCGATCTTTCTTGTCACTCTCTCACAGAATCAATCCCTCCAGATTACCCTTTTCTTGGTCGTTCGACGTATTTGGTTCAAGCCGCATACAATCATCGCATAGGTATACGCCACTTACCGAACCCCCATTTCCTGGCTTCGTCGTACACAACCCCTCGAGAATCCAGGAACTCGCCTCATCCTCTCCGCTAGCCGACTCGATTTAATACACAAACACCGCCAAGATGCTCGGTAAGGCGCTTCTCGCTACCGCCTTCGGCGCCGGCCTCTCCGCCGCTGTCACATCTCTCGAGGTCCAAGGAAACCAATTTGTCAACCCGACTACCGGTAACACGTTCCAGATTGTCGGTATGGCTTATCAGATCGGAGGAAGCGCCGGCTACGATCCCAGCCACGGCAAGGACCCTTTGTCTAATGCCGACGTATGCAAGCGCGACGCCGCGTTGATGCAAATCCTGGGTGTCAACACCATCCGAGTTTACAACTTGGACCCCAACCTGGACCACAACGAGTGTGCCAGTATCTTCAATGCTGTGAGCATATTGCCCTCCCAGCTTGATTCGCTTTGCCCGCTCGACCGAGCCCGCTAACCCGGCACAGGCTGGTATGTACATGATTATCGACGTCAACTCGCCTCTTGCAGGGGAGTCTCTCAACAGCGAGAAGCCTTGGGAGTCATACTACGCTGCATATGTCAACCGGACATTCGCCATTGTCGAGGCTTTCAAGAGCTATCCCAATACCTTGGGTTTCTTTTCCGGTAACGAGGTCATCAATGACATTGATACCGGCAGTACCGTGCCTCCCTATGTCCGAGCTGTCACGCGCGACTTGAAGAATTACATCAAGAACCATGCGGACCGTGCCATTCCCGTCGGCTATTCTGCTGCTGATGTCCGTGATGTTCTCCAGGACACTTATAACTACTTCACCTGTGCTATCGACGGCAACGATGATGACATGTCTCGCGCCGACATGTTCGCATTGAACAGCTATTCTTGGTGCGGCGAGAGCACATTCCAGGAATCTGGGTACGATCAGCTCGTTGCTATGTTCAAAGATGCCACCGTCCCCATTTTCTACTCGGAATTCGGTTGCAACACCCCTTCGCCCCGTGTCTTTACCGAGATTGGTACTATTTACGGTGACGAGATGACCGGAACCTTCATGGGTGGTGTCGTTTACGAGTTCGCTCAGGAGGACAACAACTACGGTTTGGCCCAGATCAACGACGACGAATCTGTTGATCTCTTGGCCGACTTCCGCACTCTTCAGAACCAGTACAACCAAGTCGACTTCGCCACCGTTCAGAGTGTCAAGGCATCCAGCAACACTAACCAGATTCCCGAGTGCAGTGCCGACCTGATCACCGAGGAAGGCTTCGCCAACAACTTTACTATCCCGTCTCTGGACGATATCCAGGATCTCATTGACAACGGTATCGACAACAAGCCCTCAGGCCAAATCGTCGATATCAGCGACTACACCGTTGCTCACGAGATCCGAGATACGGACGGCTCTGTCCTGTCCAACGTCGCTGTCTCTCCGCTCGCCGATGACGAGTCTAACACGCCTGGCACTAACAGTGGCGGTGGTAGCAGCAGTGGCAACGGTACTTCGTCCGGCGGCGACTCAGACAACACCGACAGCGCCGCTCCCCGTCTCGCTCCTCAAGGCCCCGTCTCTGCCGGTCTCCTAATCGCACCCCTTGTCCTCGCTCTGTCATTCGCTGCCGGCTTCTCATTGGTCTAGGTGGTCATTTGATTTAGGGATGTGGGGGAAAAGCTAACGAAACATGCCGGCGTCACTTGGAACGGTTTCTTGTCTTCATTTGCTTTGGACGAGCGTGCTTGGCTGTGGAACGCAACTGAATAGTATATCTATTCTGGAATTTTGATTATTCCATCATCCTTTTTCTAGTCTTTACTCATTTTCTAATCATAGACGGTGGTTTTCTGGCATTCTGCTATAGAGCTACGGAGGGGGATATACCTTGCACTAGCGAAGAGCCTGAGTCAAGAGTTCGAGTGGAGAGGACGAGAAATGATAGGAGACGCTTCTTGTATCTCAAGTTACACGTTTTGGCACCGTCATACTTCTGAGTGCGTGCTGGTACATAGGAGTAATGCGAGACTTGTCTTGATGAAAAGAGTCGGTCTGAACTCGTAGATATCGTGACGTGTTGCGAGCGTGATACGTAAGAGGCTTGTGTCCGTGTGTCCGTGGCGTCAGTACTGGCCAGTCCTAGCATCCTATCATTATTGAACCTGGTCAATACCCACCGAGTACTTGCTTCAGGCTCTGCGATTGATATTATCAGCTTATAACTGTGATTTACGTTGCATAAGGCGTAATTGTTTAAAGGATCAAGACGACTTTTCCCTGAGTTGAGGTTGACTGACTGCCTTTTCGACCAGTTGCCTGAAGTAAACTCAGAGGAGGAATACCTCGAGTTGTTTGAGGGCCATATAATTCAACTAACAGAACTAACAGAACGAGATCAATGACGATCGATGATATTGTCATAAGTGAATGTTTTCCTCCTGGTCTTAGTGGTTGGTTATATAAACTCTGCCTTTTCTCTTTCTTTTTATGCCAAAGGAGCATTTCGCATCGGAGATTTTCTAAAGAGTTGTACCTAATATTGATAGATACTTGACTTACTGGTTCGTCTCTTTTTCTTATAGATAGATATAACTTCCTGATTCGCCTTATAGGTGATTAATTCTATTATGACTCAGGTGTGATAGGCACAGATATTGACTTAAATCTGTGTTTGTGGCAGCATGCTAGGTCTTTTTAACTTCTTCTTTTTCCCCCTTTTCTTCCTCCTCCTTTTTGCCCCCCTCCTTTAAATAACGCCTGAATCAGAGTTAAGGGTCTCGCACTTTTGGGTCATTATTGTCCATATGCAATGTAATTATGCAAAACCACCATAAGAAGAGTTGGGGCAAGAAGAAAAAAAGAGAAGAAAAGAAAAGAAAGAAGACTGTCCTATGCTGCCCTTTGAGTCACTTGATAATAGGAAAGCCTAAAGGACGAGGTCATTTGTTCAAGGCTATGGTCAAGGCTATGTTATGAGCCAATGCTCGAGATAAGACTGCTCATAGAATTGGATTTGAAAGACTGCGACGTCTAGAAATGTATTGTATGCTTATCCTTCATATTTCGAAGCCCTCGAATGCCAAAGACAACAATGACTACTTCCTACCTAGGTACTCATGTTGCTCTCGGAAGAAAGCACACAAGACCATAGTTCATCGACATCAAGGCGGCAACCGCGCATACACTGGAGAGGAAGCATTTGGATAAACAACAGCAAGTTGTAAGCTGAGAGCGTGCAACCTAGACTGAGTTGTTTATGGGGACCCAGGAGTTTGTTGGCACTTAAAACTGATTAAAGGCTTAGTGAGCACGTTACACCCAATTACCATATACTATAGCGGGCTTTATAGAATTAACCTCATGATATTGCGCAAGTTATCTCGAACCTTAAACACTGATCCCTTTTTGAGCACTTTATGCCCAATCACATAGACCATACATGGCGGTCTTTATATAAGCAAACCCCCTCAAAACACTGCGCAAGTTATCCAAAATGTATCTCCGAGGCCAGCAGGAGGAAGATCAAATCAGTAAGAGGGAATTGTTCGCTATTTAAATGATCCCCCCTTCCTCCTCCCATGAACATTCTTCTTGCCATCCTATTAACCATTCAGCCAAACCATTCCTTCCTCTCCATCCTCTCAGGAGCACCTACCAAGTTCAAAACTCTCTTGATTCTTACATACCGTCTACAAAAAAAGACAACAACAATAACAACAACAACACAACAACAACAATACACAGTTACCTAAGACACAAGTCACGTACACATACTAAGACGCGGACCACTACACGCGTACATCTCGAAAGCTTGCAGACCACTCAAGCTGCTATCTCTATTCCACCTCGTCAAAGGTAACTATTACAACCTCGCACCCCTTACAATTTCACAAATCGTGGGCTCACCATCCCGCAAACAGACATCGGCAACGACAGGACCAAAAACCCCCTTCAACCAACACCTCGTACGCACGTGCACGCGTACACACACACACGTACGCGAAACATATACACACACGTTCACGTACACAATCATCTCGCGAGCCATGTCTTTCCCATCGTCCCTCCCTTTCACCCGCGAACGGGAATTCCCCCAGTTCGCGAAGCTCGCCCAGGAGATCCAAGACCTGATCTGGGACCACGCGGCGGTCGCGGGCCCGCGGGTCCAGCACCTGCAGCTGGGCCGCACCGAGGTGGTGCGAGCGATGTCGCGGGAACAGCTGGTCACGTACCTCGGCCAGTACCTCTACACCCCCGAGGAGCACCAGGATATCCGCCGCCCGCTGCTGGCCCGTGACCCGCTGATGCAGACCTGCCGGGCGTCGCGGGAGCGCGCCATCCGCGCCGCCACCTTCGTCATCTCGGACCCTTTCGTGGACGTGCGGTGGCTGTCCAAGGGCACCGACTGCCCGGCCGGCCTGAGGGAGCTCTTCCGCGGCGTGCGCAGCGTCGCCGTGTCCGGTCGCCTGTACCACCATCACATACCCGTCCTCGACACGCTGGGCGACCCGGAGCTGTTCCCGCGGCTGACCGAGGTCTACAGGCTGCGCGGGTCCCTCGGCTTCGAGGCCGGCGGCGTGGCCCGGACGGACATCGCCGTGCGCTTCCCCGCGAGGGATCTCCCGGGCCGGGCCCTCAGGGCGCTCGTGGCACTGCGGCAGTGCCTCGCGCGCGGGGACGGCCTGATCATGCAGAAGGCCCGCGGGGAGATGCGCCTCCTGACCGAGAGAGGGGTCAGGATCCTGGTGAGCCGCGGCCCCTGGTCCGCGGGCGAGGCCGCGAAGATGCTGGAGGGTGGTGATCCGGACGAGGCCGCCGTCGTGCCGGCTGTTCCCGCTACCCGGGCCGAGCGCTGGCAGCCGCGGCGGGCGATGCTGCTAAGAGATCGCTTTGGCAGGGCTCGGTACGCGTTGAGTCCCAATATCCAAGACTGCGTGCTCGCCTCGCCCACGTCGCTGGTGGCGGCGTCGGACCGCTTCCACGATATAGACCGCTACTGGTACTGGACCCGGGCGAGGGGCTATGTCGAGGCGGCGATGGAGCCCCTCGAACCGATCGTGGGAAGGATCCTAGACCGGATCGCGGCGGCATTGGAGAGGATGGAGCCCCGTCTGGAAAGACAGCTCAGTCTTTATCTCCTACCCGTGCTCGTTGCCATCTGGATCTTCTGGGGCGTCTGGTGCCTATACGCGATGTGGGCCCAGGGTGTCACCCCGCAGACCGTCCAGCGCTTTGTGGTGAGACGAGCGATATCCAACTTCGGAGTAGTCGGGACGATTGTGTCGGGATTTGTTTGAGGGCATTCAAGCTGGGTTCAGCCGGGCGGATCATGGCTTGACTAGCGGGAGAGGGGATTCTGTTCGAAAGGATACATAAAAAGCATGGAGTTCTGGGAGGATATATTGTGTGTTTGGATGCCATTGATGTATTAGCTGAAGTTTTCCCTGTATTACTAGATCGTGTTCTGTATCTTGCCAGTTGATAGGCCCTCGTCAATGCAATGTTTCCGTCATAAGCCCGACATCTTCACTAGTGACTCAGAAGCAATTGAACTATTCGTAATGTATATTGCCTGCATACCTACCTAGGTAAATAAATGCTCAATTACTCGGGTTGACCGAGCCGTTTGTGCAGTGTATTTCCCATTCAAGCAGGTGCTTTCGCCTTGGACTTTTTGGTAAAGGTAATCGTTGTCAGTGACGCAAGCCAGAGCCCCGGGATTTCACCAAACTACACAGAGCTAGGATCTGCTCATGACCAAGTCCCAAGTGTGAAAGACCATAATGAGGATGGGCAGCGCTCGTCGGACTGAGATATGGCATGTTTCGCTTTCACAAAATCGCGCCGTTGCCGACGTATCCTATCTGTCCGAACATGCCCAATATATCTTCCGTGATCTAGAATCCGCTGTAAACGGTTGAGACAGTAGTACGCAATAGATTAATAAACTTGACATTTCGCCATGAATATTTGGTTTGGAAAGTAATATGTACGAAGTACGTACATACTTAAGGTACGGAGTAATCCTTCCTGAGGTAATCAGGCGAGTACTGAACACTGTCACGTGACTGCGCACCCTGTTCGTGTTGCCCCGCCAATTTAGCGGAAGTGGCTTGGCTGCGTACCTGAGATCCCCCACGTCATTGTCGAGGCTCTAACAAAGCCACTAAAAGTACGAAGCAGGTCGGCTCTACTAGCGACATCGTTTCACCATCCTCAGCTCTGCTTCACCAATCGCCAGTTCCTGGACCAGTATCAATCTCAAGCATCAATACTCCCGAAACGACCACAAAGCCCTCAATTCTGCACCTTTCCTCTCGATACCCCAAACCGATACTATGCCCGCAACCAGAAGATCAAGCGGCAACCCCCGCGCCGCCGCCGCAGGCAGGCAATCAACTCTCTCTTTCAACAACCGAGTCACCAAATCCGTCCCCAAGCCCGTCAAGGATCTCTCCGCAGCGGCCCCGCCGAAGAAGACCGCGATCGTTCCCGAGCCGGCGAAGGCGGAAGTGGCCGAAGAACCGGAGACCGTAGACATCGAGGTCGAACCCCAGCATCCGATCGAGGAAGCGAAGCCGCAGAAGTCCGAGGCCGAGCTGCGCGCGGAGAAGATCAGCAGCAAACAGATTGACCAGTACTGGCGCAAGCTCGAGCGCGAGCGCATCGCGAAGAGGGTGCACCAGAAGGACCTGAGTCTGGCGGAGAAGGTGCTGAGGTATTGGGATGTCAGCTCGCAGTACGGGGTATGTTATTGTCTGTCTCTGTTGTCTCCACGTCGCTGTCATCATGAATATTGTTGGTGCACATCTTTGCTAACCTTTCCATCTTTCGATGAAAACAGCCTTGTGTCGGAATCGACAGAATAAAGCGCTGGCAGCGAGCCGATCGATTGGGTCTGAACCCGCCCGTCGAAGTCCTAGCCCTGCTGATGTCGGAAGAAGGAAAGGGTAACAAGGGCGTGGAAAGAGCACATATGGACGAGATCCTCAACTCGACGGCCGTTGGGTCTGGCTGAGCGCCTTGGATTCAGTGTGCAAACGCGCCCACGGATGGATGTTTGTGTACGACGGTGATAATGACGGACGACTGGATGGGATACCTCTACTGGCTACTGAAGGAGAATATTTGGTTTCAGGCAAATGCGATGGCGTTCAGGGGCCTGCGTACCACGGACGCGTGTTTTATTTATGCTTTGATTTGCTTTCAGGCAGATTTCCAGACAATTGATCTGTGACGATGTTCAATTGACACCGTCCGTCCGTCCGTATATCTATCCTACGTCGGGTCTGATGACCCCGAAATCCAACATAAGACCCCTCAGAAGTCCTCAATACCAGATGCTCCTGGTACGGTGATGCGGTATCGTCTCCCTTCCCTCGGCTTCCAATTGCTTCATGGTATCATACAAGAAAAAGTCTATCAAGATGGCATTGACCTCTGCCTCCGGGTGCTGGCGCTTGATCTCTCGTTTGATGAGCTCCACGCACCAAATACTGCAAGCTTAACAGCGGAGGACAAAATCTGTCAGCGCCACGTCGTCATCCAGAAGCGTACAGTTGAGCGAACAAATGCATGAATAAGCAGACAGGAAACTCGTGAGTAATTTCATTGCAAACTCACCTCGGAGCTGCATCTCGTACCGCCCCCCACTCTCCAGGATATCCCCCGCGGTGACCATCGCCTGCAGGGGCGGGCTGTAGCCGATGCAGCCCAGCGTGGCCAGGATCTGGGGCACGCGGTAGTCCGGGAACATGGTGATCTTGTCGATGTCGCGGAAGGCGGCCCAGGGCGCCTCGCCCCCGAAGCAGGCCCAGACGTCGGCGACGAGGATCTGCGCCCGCTTGAGGAACCGCACGGGCCGGCGCCGCCCCTCGAACGCGAACTCGTCCCGGAAGCAGGCGAAGTCGCGCGCTAGCAGGTTGACCAGCGCCGCCGCCGAGCCGCCCGCGGCCTCGATGCAGTTCGTGAAGCTGCAGTGGTATTTCTGCGGAGAAAGACGGGGAAAAAAGGGGGGTTTCCTTTGTTGGCTTTGGGGAATTCTCTTACGTCTTGGATTCTTGTGGAAGATGGGAATGGGAAAGGGGAAAGGGGAGTGGGAAGGAAAGAGATCAAAGTGGTGAAAAGGGGGGTTGAGGGGGTTTTGACATACTTCGTATAAAACCTGTCCTGCCTCTCGCAGACACATGAGCCGTGCTTCCAGGAGTGGAATCTCCTCGTCCGTGCAGGACCTGAAGACGTGCCTTAACGACTCCAGATTACACTCTTCTTCGTTTTGCCAGTAGTGTGGATCGGTGATGGGAATATCTAGAAGAATCGATCAATCCTAATTCCGTCGAGAGCCTGCCACTGATATCTGAGAACACCCCGAGAAGTCTGGCAGATACAGATAGATTCAGGTTGTGATGAAGGAGGAAAGGAAGAGAGACGGCCTTACCTTCTTCCAAGGCGCGCTGCAGCGACGCGACTAGGCTCCAATATCCGGTCCAGTTCTTGTCACGGTAGGAGACGGCGAAGCGCTCGTCCTCGGGGCGCAGGGACCAGAAGGAGAAGTTCAGCAGGTCCATGGTGAAGATGAAGGCGACGGTCGACTCGTCCTTGGCCTTGGGGTGCAGCTCGTGCTCGGACCAGCTGGCCGTCGAGAACGCCTTCTTCTGCATCTGGTCGTAGATCAGGGCGGCCGCGTTCTTGGTCGCCCGCATGTCCAGCGCCACGTCGATAGAGTTGTCGTAGACGTGCTCGGCGCCCTCCAAGACGCCTGTCTCCGGCTCCTCGTCGAGGTTCAGCTTGCCCTGCAGATGCTGTCGCAGCAGAGCCAGGAGCTCCGGGTCTGCTTCATCATCTGACATGATGACGGATGTAAAGGTTCACTTAGTTATGATTTCCTTAGGTCAATCTCAGGGTGCCTTATAAGAATATTCAAAGGAGTTTTTTGGTTGTAATCACTATTTAGAAAGACAATCCAAGGGTATTCCTATCGGGTGTGCGTTGCGTAGGTAGTTGCTGGTTCTGCGAAGCTCTGGAAACTAAACTCGAAACTGATTTGATCTGCCCCTATTTTTTACTGTATCACTTCAACACTGTAGTTGGAGATAAGTATTTTGTCGTCTCTGTTAACCTCACAGTTTGTGAAGAGAGTGTATCCAGCTACATGTCATACCCTTTCTTCCAAGTTGTTCTGCGAGCATACATCTCTACCTCAACTAAGGTGCCTACTGTGGTTGGGATCTGATGATACTACTTCATCCATCCCATCTGTGTGATATCTGGTACTTCGTATGTTGAAAGCTTTGGTCGCACCTTATTTTGTCAGGCACCTCGGCTGCTTGGCGGGACAGCGGAGTGGGATGTCCAGTAACCCGCCTGCCGAGTAGCGAGAAGGGGGCTATCATGAGCTACTATGGTACAGAGTAGGTACACAGGTACGTAGAGGAGCAACAAGAAATTCACATACTTGTGCAGAATGTTCTAGGTATCTATTTGTATCTATATAGCTCCAGTACAGTCCAGGTACTTACTCAAGAGAGCAGACCAAACAGGCACCGAGCTCACAATAAACCTTGTAAATCACTGACCTCCAGCGGGTACCTAAGTAGGTATCTAGGTACTGAGTGTACCTCTTGCACTACGCAATCAATGGATCCATGGATATCACCCAAGGCTGACGCTGCTGCACTACAATATTACAGCCAGAGACGTCCTTCCCTTTTTCTTCTTCCTCGCACCTGCCGACGGCTCGTCTCTCTTTCTCTTCGAGCGCCGACGCAAATCTACCAAGAAGAAATCGGTGACGTGGATCTTTCTGTTTCACCTTTTTCATACATGCATCCACCAACTCACATCTTGCGACCACACCTCTGTAGTTAGCTGTCAACTATGGCAATGCCAACAGCGCGAGACAGCTTCAACCGCCAATCACTCGGCCCTTCACTGAATGCAAACGTGAAGGAGGTACGTCGCTACTTTTCTCTCATCTCTCAACAAATCCCACTTACCAGCCGCCGGCTACTTGCATTCTGCATGAGAGCTCAGTTTCCAGTGCTGAACGAGCTGCATCGTTCGTTTGTCACGTTTGCGACTGAGCATCTAGCGCAGCTGCATACTTGTGAAGCCCGCAACCCGCAACGTCCCTCAGTCTACCTCCCATCTATCCAACCATTCCTACCGCCACCGACCTCCCCAGCATATTTTCGAATCAGAACTTTGGCAACATTGGCAGAATAAACGATGGACGAATACAATGCGGTCAAAACAATACTAACAGGTGTTTCGCAGGCGCGTGTGTTGATGGTTGGAGCTGGAGGAATCGGTTGCGAATTGCTCAAGAACCTTGTCCTCACCGGCTTTGGCCAAGTCCACATCGTCGACCTCGACACAATTGACCTCAGTAATCTCAACCGCCAGTTCCTCTTTCGTCATGAACACATCAAGAAGTCGAAGGCTTTGGTACGACTCGATCAGAACCTACGTGAAATACACCCTGTCCAAAATGAAGTACTGATGGTTTCTACAGGTGGCCAAGGAAGCTGCGCAGAAGTTCAATCCCAATGTAAAGATTGTCGCACACCATGCCAATATCAAGGACGCGCAGTTCAACGTGGAGTGGTTCAGCGAATTCAAACTTGTGTTCAACGCCCTCGACAACCTCGATGCGCGGCGCCATGTGAATAAGATGTGCCTCGCGGCTGATGTTCCTCTGATCGAAAGCGGTACTACGGGCTTCAACGGTCAGGTGCAAGTGATCAAGAAGGGTGTCACGGCGTGTTACGACTGTACAACCAAAGAAGTACCGAAGACGTTTCCCGTATGCACAATCCGAAGTACACCGAGCCAACCGATCCACTGCATAGTATGGGGGAAGAGCTATCTCCTGAATGAGATATTCGGGACAAGTGAGGATCAAACCAGCTTTGACCACTCGGAGGATGCCGACAACGCTGCGGAAATCGCAGAACTCAAGAAGGAATCCGATGCCCTCAAGAAGATTCGGGCTTCTATCGGCACGGAACAGTTTCCGGAATTGTTGTTCGACAAGGTCTTCAATGCTGACATCTCACGACTGCGTTCTCTGGAGGATATGTGGCGATCAAGAACCGCACCAGAACCTCGCAAATACAAATCCGAGATGGCCAAGGCTTCCAATGCGTTCAAAGCCAAGGATGCAATCATCAAGGATGGTCAGAGAGTATGGTCTATAGAAGAAAGCTTGGTCGTCTTCGTTGATAGCTTGGATCGGTTGAGCAAGCGCATGTTGGCGTTGAGGTCGAAAAATGACCCAAACCAGCCGGACCCTATAATCACTTTCGATAAAGATGATGAAGACACACTGGACTTCGTTGCCGCAAGTGCAAATCTTCGATCCTATATCTTCGGAATCGATCGGAAATCGCGCTTTGATACAAAGCAAATGGCGGGCAATATTATCCCCGCAATTGCGACGACTAACGCGATTGTGGCAGGACTGTGTGTCCTGGAGTCTTTCAAGGTGCTCAACGGGGAGTTTGATAAAGCGCAAGAGGTGAGCTACTTGAAGACTTGTATATACATATGAATACTAATCTAGCAGATCTTTTTGACACCTCAAGCAAACCAAAGACTGCTGGCTCCGGATCGCCCTCGAGAGCCAAACCCCAACTGCCCCATTTGCAGCGTTTATCAGACAAGCATCTACGTTGATATGACTAGAGCAACTCTGAACGATCTGGTGGAAGAGTTCGTCAAACTCCATCTGGGTTACGGGGATCGAGACTTCTCGGTAAATATCGAAGAGGGTGTGCTCTATGACCCTGAAGAGAAAGACAACTTGCCGAAGAAGCTCAACGAACTTGGTATATAGTCCTCTCCCTCTATTTCTGGACATGACTAACTAGGGTAGGCGTCAAAACAAACAGTTTCGTCACCATAGTTGACGAGGCTGACGAAGACACTTTTACCAACGTGGTCTTAAACGTGCTTGAATCGTAAGTTGTCGACTATCACACGAGTCTGGGGTATACTAGCTCATGATTGCTGACGTCATTCTAGCAAGGACACCCAGGCAGCTAAGCCCATTAGGAGTCTCAGACCTGACAAGACGCCCAAGATTCCGCGTAAAGCGAAGAAACAGGCTGCGCCAGAGAGCAATGGCACTACTCAGACAAATGGCAAACATGCCCCTGCAGATGACGCAGGTCCTAAAGATCGCAAGCGTCAGCGGTCAGATGATGTCGGGGTGCCACAGGCCAAAAAGGCGAGGACGGCCGTAGCGACTGGAGGCGAAGACGATGACGACGTTGTCGTGGTGGTGGATGATCCAGCCACTGGGGCGATCACGATTGATGATTAAGTCGTATGCAACAAACAAAGGAGGAATCATGGACTAAGGCCCAGTCTCGGATGTCCTAGGTTGCGCTTAAGCCGCCGTCAAGGTTCAGGACACAGTTGTGCGCATAGGTGTTCTGGGCCAGGAAAGCAGCCGCATGGGCGACTTCTTCAACTGATCCTAGGCGACCCATGGGGATCTGACAAGAAAGAGCACCATATTCATCCATGCCTAGTTTCGTGGCTTGTATATCAGAAAGGATGTACTTTAACGGGGATGACCCAGGGAGAGGACAAGGCGTCAGGCGTTCTTTTCAGGGGGGGATTCTAAAAGGGGCCAGCAAGAGTTTGCTCACTTTTCGTCATATCAGTGTGGATATATCCGGGCAAGAGGACGTTAACACGGATACCGGATCTGCCAACTTCGGAAGCAAGGGACCGAGTGAGGCCTAGATCGGCAAGATATTAGATACCCCGAGATGGGAGGTTACGGATGTGAAGATTCGCGAGATTCGTACCAACAATGCCAGCTTTGCTTGCCGCATAAACGCTTGCGCCTCGCCCTCCATGTGTCGCTAGTAGGCTTGCTACGTTAATGATGCATCCTGATGAAAATGGCTGTCAGTAAGACTTGGATCATCTAGGTCTGGACGCTGGCGAGTTCTTACCACCCTTGTTAATAATCATGTTGGGAATAACGGTCCTGCAACCCAATATGGTACCCATGAGATTGGTGGCGATGATGTCGTCGATGGCCTCGGGGTTGGTGCGGACGAAGAGGGAGTTCTGCGTGATGCCGGCTGCGTTGACAAGAACGTCGATTTTTCGCTAGATCTAAAGTAAGTCAACCGCAACAACAATTTTGTCACTCCCATGTGGAGTAGTAGAACTGTGTAAATAGGGTCCTGATAGTCACTTAAGGCTGGGGGAGTAAAGATATATATATATATATATCTGTATATACACTCACCTCGCGCAAATCCTCCTTCAGCTTGCCCCAGCCGGCGCGCTCTGAGACGTCGAAGTCCAGGGCCCGATGTTTCTGTCGGTGGTGGTGGTGGCGGTCCTGGCCGCTGGGTTCACCCAGGGACCGGACGGCGCGATCCAGAGACTCCCGGTTGCGTCCCACCAGGGTGCAGGTCGCGCTCTCGCGCGCGAAATGCTGGGCGATGGCTAGGCCGATGCCTCGGCTGCCTCCGGTAATGACGCAGTGTTTGCCGAGGAGGTTAAAGTGCATTCTGCTGTTCTTCCTTCTGTTTCTTGATCTTCTTTTCTCTCTTTCAAAAATTTCCGAAAATGAGGACAGGTAGGTCAAATGCGATGAACTGGAAAATTATATTTGGTTATTTAGATTTTATGCCAAGACTGTGGTAGGTAGGTATTAGGATGTTTTCCCCTGAAATTGACGAACCAGCGCTGTTTGTTCGTCATTACGCAGTATGGCGGCAGCAGCCCTTCCTTGCCAGGGGGGTTGCCTGGCAGCTTGGGTGCTCTCAGTACATAGTAGTGCTGGGCTCTGATTCGATGTCGCAGCGAAACGGAAATGGGAGGAAAGTGAAAATGGGGAAATGGAGGGGAAGGTATTCCAAGCCTTTTCTACAAGTGACAAACTCAATTCCAACGACACCGACACCGACACCGATTCCCACGATTCGTTCAAGTTTAAAGGTTAAGGTTATGGTATGTACGCCAAAAGCTTACCTACTTTACTTGCTTTACTTACCACATGCATCCGATCTGGCGCGGCTCTAGTATATATACTTCACGTTATCCGCCTCCTCTCCACGTCGTGTACAGCTTATACATCTCACGAGAACATACCATTCCTGAACTGCTCACCATCCCATCCCGCCTTGTCGCTCTTCTATTCTATCCATCCACTCACTCATTTACCCTCTCACTTAACACTCTCCCAGCTTTCTAGATGTATTTCGTAGTTCAGTAGTTGACCAGCCCTGCCTACAGTCCACATCTAGTCATACCTGAGTACCGACTTACTCGCGCTCGAGCGATCCATCGAGGACGCTGCCGCGGACACCGAGGACACCGAGAACTTCGAGAACTTCGCCGCACACACCAAAAGAGACATCGCTACCCGGCCGCCTCTAGTGTACATACACATACATACTGCTTGGCAATATTTCGATGCGTTACTCTCCGAGACGTCCTCGGTCTTCGTTTCGCACAATTGAGATTGGAAGACCACCACCTCCTCACCGACCGGACGCATTTGTATTTCCCCTACTCCTGTAGCTGATCGATCCTCCGCCACCTTTCCAACCTACCTACGTACCTATATAAATGCTTCCCCTAGTCCCATCCGACCGGTTATACCCCCCAGCCAGATGAATACGAAGCAACAGCCAGTCGCCAATGGCACCGCCACCGCCGCCCTCCTGTCCAACAAGGCTACCTCGAGATCGATCAAGGTCGATACCAATGTCGGAGGAGGAGAGAAGAAGGAGCCTGTAGTGATTGATGCTGGTCTGCGGAGTTTGGATCACTGTACGTCGCTGCGCCCCCTCGTCGCCTTGTTCTTTTCCTGCAGGTAGCTCAAGAGGGGAGAGAAACTCGGTCGCTGGAAGGAATGCGCGCACTTCGCAATTCCATTCTAGAATGTGGTTCTCCAGTAACACTCTTCCAAGTCGGATTGGCTGCTGATCCCAATGTCATACAGACAAGCGCGCACTCCCCAAATGGCGATATGACATGCGACAGCGCGCTCTCCCACTGATCAGATGGGAGACGCCATATCTAGCCTGGCTGCAGGACCGGCTGCGCTCGCCAGCACTCGACAGCTACTTCGCCATCACCGCGAACCTCGGCACACATACTTTCTTCATGATCGGGTTGCCTATACTGTTCTGGTGTGGTAATGCCTCATTCGGGCAAGGGTATGTCTGCTCTACTCTTCGGGAGAATATACGGCAAACCATAAAGTATTATGGAGCGACTGACCATCACACATAGACTCGTACGTATTCTTGCCTCTGGCGTCTTCTTTACTGGGTTCATCAAAGACTTCTTTTCTCTGCCGCGGCCGCTATCGCCGCCCTTACACCGTATCACCATGTCCGGCTCGGCAGCGCTCGAGTACGGATTCCCATCCACCCATTCGGCCAACGCGGTCTCGGTCGTCGTTTACGCCGTGCTGTGTCTCTGGTCGCCCGAGAACACATTATCGGCGAGCACCAAGACGGCTCTGGAGGCGTTAGCCTACTTCTACGCCGTCAGCATCGTCTTTGGTCGCCTGTACTGCGGCATGCACGGTTTCGTCGACGTTGTCGTGGGCTCTGTAATGGGCGCCGTCATCTCCCTGATCGAGTTCTATTACGGGCCCTCGCTGATCCAGTACATGGAGGCCAGTGGCTGGACCGGTGTCCTGGTCGTCCTGCTCACCATCATTGTCCTCGTGCGGGTACATCCGGAGCCCGCTGACGACTGTCCGTGCTTCGACGACAGCGTGGCCTTCGCGGGCGTCATGATCGGCCTTGAGCCGGGTTGTTGGCACTTCGCACAGTCCTCATACGCGGCCATTCCCTTCGACATTGAAGCGCTGGGCTGGCCCGCCGCCGTGGCCCGGATCCTCCTCGGGGTCTTGGTGATATTTGCGTGGCGCGAGGTGGCCAAGCCGTCGCTGCTTAAGGGGCTGCCACACCTTTTCCGCCTGATCGAGACTGCGGGTCTCGACCTTCCCCGGCGCTTCTTCAAGCCGGCCTCGGAGTACAAATACATTCCAGCGCGCCTGCGCGTCGACAACGTCATGCCCAACATGAGCGATCTACCCCAGCTCATCACCGCCGTCCGCCACCCCCGCCGCGGTAGGTCCGTGTCTGTGGGACCGCAGAGCGCGGCGGACGCGTATGAGACGCTGGCCTACCGTGAACGGAGGCGCCGCGAGAGTATTGGAAGTAATGCTTCCAGCGCGACGACGCTCCGGAACAAAGGGAGCATCTCGGAATTCACCAAGACGGCGGTAGGGACACCGGCTGCGGGGACGCCTGTCGTACAGACGGAGAAGGATAGCGAATTACGGGGGCAGAATCACGTGACGACAACAGCGCGCAGCTCTGCAGTCAGCCCGGCCGACTTCGAGAGGCTGATGGGCGAGGGCACGGTGGTGGTCTCGCCAGCAGATATACATGACCAGAACGGCGAGCCCGAGATGTACATCGGGCAGCAGGACGAGCTCGGTGAAAAGGAAGTCTTTTCCAAGCTGGTGAAACCCCGCGTCAGGTATGACGTCGAAGTCGTGGCCAAATTGGTGGTCTACGCTGGTGAGTTGTTTTCCCTTCAGCCCTTTTCCTCAATTTCTCAGTAATGCGTGTCCCCCCCCCCCCCCCCCCCCCCCCCCCTCGGCGTCCGACAGGGCCACGGAATGAAGATTTGAAAGCTTTTTTGCTAATTATTTTGCACTTAGGTATCGCCTGGTTCGCTGTTGAAGGCGTACCTCTTCTGTATCAACTCATCCCCGGATTACGACTGAAAGCGGTGATATGAGAAAATCAGGCCTTGCTGGCTCGCTCGGTGTTGAAGGGTCTCGTACCCGTACCCGTATAGACCTATCTCCGGGCTTCTGTGGGAATTGCCAGGGCTGGGCAGTGTTTATTCGGGACGGCCATCAAATACCTGCTTTTCATGTCTCTTGTCTGTGTTTGTCTGCCTGCCCCTCTGGCGTATGGGAAACCGGAGAGAACAAGCTAATCCATTGCGATGCCACATTGTACTAATGGGACTCGAAAGGGCTGTGAGGAATCTGTGCTAGGGTCACATCCCGCTTGGGCTTGGGCTTCGAGAAAGTTATATATTGATGAAAGAAAGATAAAAAAACTTACTTTATAAGGCAACTACACCTATTGTTAATACAGAACGTAATGATGATGAAGATGATGGCGATTCTGGGTATCTATCTATCTGACCGGCAAAAGGGTTAAATAAACCTGCCTTTGTGGGGTCATTGTTTCGTTGTTGCTGTGCAATCCATGCAATTGCTCAGCATCACCAGAATCAAGTGGTGACTGATTGTGTGATTCTGAGATGTGTTCAGCTTGTCTCTGGATAGCTTATTACAGCGAGAGACGGAATACGTGTTGTATATATATATATATATGTACATCTCTATTGTTCTCTCTCGCCCTGTTGGGTTATTGTTATCCTTGTGTGATGCAAATTACAAAAGGCAACCATCTATGAAGATTGCCATCAACAACGTGTTACTAAGTTGAGGGTATTGGCTCATAATTATTTTGGCCATCGGATAAAAGATACAAGGGTCTAAACACAGGTACCTAAACAACAGTACTATGCAAAACGACTAGCTAATTGGCCTGATATCGTTATCGTCGACCGTGAAAAGAGATTTAATCATCTATATATTTTGTAATGTCCTTACGCTCAATATAGTTGAGTCTGGTGGTACAGCTGTGTGTGAGAGCATATCAAGATCGATTAGGAATATAAATATTTCTAAAATCGGGACCCCAGAGCTTTACCATATCATATCTTCTTCATATCCCCGAAACTGAGCAAAGACTTATCAATAGAAGAATATGGCTACACTGATTCCCAATTTGTCTCTTTTACCATTATCTTGAATCAGTGAATATTCGGAAGGACACAAGGCAGTCTTGCTTTCTTCTCATGAGGACTGACCGATGCTCCAATCGGCCCTGCAACCTTTGCTTCTTGTGAAGTCCCTTACAACGCGCAAAATTCTTACCAGCCTCGAGACATGATGGTAGTTGCTTGACACTGTCGCAGGCTCACGCGCCAGTACATCAGAAGGACTTTCTATTGCTTTTTGTATCAATCGATATCAGTCAGCACTGCCAGCATAGACCACATACAATGTACAATTGTAATCGACCAAAAGTTACTCAAAATCCAGAAGGACCCACAGGGATCACAAATGTTTCTTGACTTTTCTCCTCTGATCCATCCAACCTGGCACCTTTCTACCGTCTACATAACCCAACATGGAGCAGAAGAAACAAAAGCGAGAGTACCACGCTTCTCGTATCTCTGCTTCGATAATGCAGCCTCATCATCCTGCCCAGTCGGTATAGTATCCCAATCTATCATACCCATAAATCTTGCTAACACAACGTCACAGATCGACTTAAATCTAAATGGTACTGCCATCCCTTGAGATACCCACGGTGTTCTTGCGTCAAATCATCTCCCTTCTTCCCGCTCCATAACTTGCTCTTTCTTCACCCTCACACATCTCGACACAACCTCAAAGCCCGAACAAACCCACTGACATTTGACGTAGGTTATGTGACCAACAGCAATGGCCATCAACCAGGGTATAGCCAACCTGCAGCTTCGTCAGCATTTCCCTACCACAGCCATCACAGTCACACGGTACAATACCAAGCTGTCGATCCCAGCGGAGTCATGTCGAACCAACAGTTTTCACCCACACACCCAGCTTCTATCATCCCGTTGAATGCCAGCAACAATATCCCTGTTCACTTGGACCAAGCATCTCAGATTCAAGCTGTTGTTCCTGCTGGAGTCGTACAAAATCCACAGAACCAGCGAACTCACCCGGGTTCGCTCACTTCGCCAGATGAAAGCAACAATTTCCCTGCATATATGGCTTACGTAGCTCAGACTTATCCCAACACTGTCTTAAATGCTTCAACTTCAGCCCCGAAGGCGAGCATCATAACACAGAATCACTCTATTGGTCCTGCCGGAGCCATGCGAACCGCACAGAACCTGGCTGCTCCCCCAGATTTTCTCACTTCGTCAAACACTGGAAACGATGACCCAGCCCACTTGGGTTCCGCATCTCACCGCCATCCCAGTGCTGCCCCAAGCGCCATGACTACAACTCCCACAGCGAGCGTGAGAGCTTCAGGACGGAAGCGTGCAACAAGAGCTTGTGATCCTTGTCACTATCAACACGCTTATTGCGACGGAAATGGTATACCATGCCAAACCTGTACCAGAAAAGGACGCTTGTGTATCGACACACGTCCAAAAGGCAGAACAGGGCCTGTGCCAGCCCAGCAGGGACTCGCAGAAGCAGTGCTTGGATTGGTGCTGGACGGAGATTCTAATCTGGAAGATATGGTGATAGACAGATTGCAAATGCAAGCTCGCGTTGGCAATACCCATATTGGCCTGCAGTATGCTCTGGATGGGAAGAACAGACGCAGTCTTCGCGACTTGTTCGCTTCTACTAGAGTTGCGGCCTTGCTTCGTGGCGAACAAATTGACGACGATGAGTAGTCCGTCCTCTTCTCAAGCTATGCAGCACAACAAGTAAAAGCGCGTATGAGAGAAAGCTTATATAGTATGAAGTTGCAGATAATACAAGTCCAATGGGATGAGAAAAAATGTGTTCACATGAAAGACTATGAGGTGAGAACCCCTGTGCCCCTTCTATTGAATTCACACCAAAAAATAACTTATGGTTAAAGAGAGGATCTACTCTAATGCCCTTAGCTACAATTGTGCTATTATGCCCGGCAATAATTTATGTTAACCATTGCCGTTATATCTAAATAATACTCTCTGGCTATTTGCACTGACCGCCAGCAGATGAGGACCCGCATTTAAGTTTAGATGTTGATCCAAACCCTCCTCTATTTCGTTCCTTCCAATTTCTGTCCATCTTCACCAACATCCTAACATCTACGCCACCATCCCTACATCTGCACCACAACCCCTCCATCAACATTACAAACCCTACATCTACCCTACATTTCCTAATCATGGAGACAAAGAAGCGTAAGAGAGAGGGTTCTCTTCCTAAGGTTTCATCCGAGCAGGTGTGATTCTCTAAGTTAATACTCCCAATTATGATACTAATGTCATTTCACAGGCAACAAGAGGTGTTTTCGGCGAACTTCAAGATGGAAGGGAGACTTTCTGTCGCGGTGCAATCCCCTGGAACAGTAACCAGGAATCTCTTACTTACACTCAAGCTCAACACCTGCCTACCCATCGTGGTTTGGATCTGAACAACCATAGTCTCATGGCAGAACCCGCGATCTCTGGTGTTGGAAATGATAGCTAGATGCTTCATCCCACACGGAAGGAACTCGTCTCCCACATGTCGCATTCGACCAACCGCAATCATTACCAAGAGACGCCATATGCCATCCAAAGTCAAACAGATTCCAACGTCTCGGACTCGTTCGACGACAACCCCCAGGATGACACGCATAACTCCACCCATGGCCAAGACGATATCAACTTGGCAAACTCGTCCAATCACTTCCACCACCAAGAAATGCCATATGCTACCCAAAAACATATGAATGCCAGCATGCCGGACTCAATCGATAACTTGCATCACCAGAACATGCTTCATCCTACTCAAGGTCAACCAGACGTCAACGTACCAGACTTGTTGTACAATTCTGACCAGCAGGACATGCATCAACCCGTTCAAGGTCATACAGCTATGAATATGCCGGTATCGCTCCAGTATTTTCATTCACCGGCAGTCCATGGTGTCACAGCACCGTCAGTAGCTGGGGAGAATTCGACACGTTATCAAGGTTATGGACATATGGGACTCATGCAGAGCTCCCAGGAATTTCTGCAACCAGCGGCTCCTGTCAACCAGCCTAATACAGCATACGGCTTCCTAGCGGTCTCCCATAACGTATATCAGCCTACCACCAATGCTCTTCCTGCGATGATGACCCCGTCCGCAGCGAGCCCAGTAAGACCCCAGCGAAAGCGAGCGACCAGGGCTTGTGACCCTTGCCACGCACAGCACGAACCTTGCGAGGGTAATGGCATACCCTGCCAAACCTGTGCCAGGAAGAATCGAGTGCGTACTGACACGCGAGCCAAAGGTAGAAGGGGACCAATGCCTAACCACCAAGGACTAGGTGAAGCAGTTCTCGGCTTCATCCTCAAGGGTGATAAGGAGCTAGAGAAGACACTCATCGCGAAGCTTCAAGGACGAGTCCGCGAAGGCAGTGACCAAACGGGCTTAGAACATATTATGGATGGTAGCAATAGGGCCACGCTACGAAGCTCATTTGCCTCTACGGAACTGGCCGCCATGCTGAAGGGGACAGAGAGATCCAATGACGAATAGTTCTTCTCCATATATAGATAGTATGACGGCCGATGGCGCGCATTAAACTAGGGCCCCGCCACGGCCCTGCGCAAGCTCCGGGGGTCGAAGCCGAAAGTAGTCAGATTAGTTTCATTACTCTTTCAGCCACAGAGTCAGCCACAGAGTCAGCCACAAGCTCAGCCACAAGCTCAGCCACGCACAAGAATTTTCAGAATTGATGATTGATATGGATAGCGTCCTCCCCCGCCCCCCGCCCCCCGCCCCCCGCCCCCACCCCTCCCCGCTGCACGGACCACTTATCGTCCAGCCAGCTAGCCACCACCCCCAGCGCACGAACCACTACTATGTAGCGGCCAGCTAAGGGCCTGTTCGCTAGGACTCCAGTGTATGCAGCGAGCTCGGCTTGGCGTACCAGAAGTATCTTTTTTCCCACTAAGAGGGACACTATTCCATCTATGGGGTGATCTTCCCGTTCATAAGGTGCGGTACACATAGAAACTTTGATGCATAAAGGTCGCTATATATACAGCGACCTTATGCAAAAAACGATTATACACCCCTTACAACCCCCCTTATAAAGTAGAGCGCTATACTTAAAGTAGCATGGTCTCGCTGCATACACTGGACTTTCTCTGCTGCCACTAGGGTGCGGCAGCAGAAAATGAAATAGCAGCAGCTACGCTACTGATTGGCTAGATAGCTCCTTCCCCCCCACCAAATTCAGAACCCCCCTTCTGCAGACGTCAGGGCAGCTCATTCTCAGCCCCATATATACACCTGCGCAGTGACTTGATCTGCAATGCAATTAGTATGGGGCCAGAAGTATATATGGAGCCCAGTACGCACTGGAGTGAAATTCTAGCGAACAGGCCCTAACTAGCTATCTAACAGCCAACCACGACACAGCCACACCACCGAGTCGCACGCTCGGAGCCGGCATAAGTTCCTCCGTACCAATCAAATCGGGTGTGCCAGCCACTACCGCATCACCCTCAGCCAATAAGAATCAAGTACAGAAAGCAGCCAAGGTACGACTCTTTTGTATGTTTCTTCGTACCTCAGACAAGTCACTAATGAATCTGGCCAACTACCGCATATTTTTGACAGTCTGGACGCTCGGCGGGCCCACATAGCGTCGGGACAACACTCCCTGATTAGCTACAGACGCCACATCCTTACGCCACAATCCGGGGAAATCTCGATCTTTTTGCTTAATCAGCAAATGATTTGACGAGCAGCCTCGCAAATGCTCTGCTAAGCCTAAAATAGAAGACGATCGAGATCTTAAGGACGCTATGTGGGCCCGCCGAGCGTCCAGATTGTCAAAAATATGCGGTATGAGATGTGGCGTCCAGTTTGTGGGCCACTTTCCTCGCCGTGGAAGACAACCTATTGCTCAACCATCACCATGATCACAGACGGCAGTAAAATGGGGAAGAGGAGGCTGTCATTTCATACCTCTAACGACGCACTTGGTGCAAAGTGTTCCTATACCTCTCAAGATATTGTCGATCGAGGCAAGTAAACTGATCACTACAAACTGGTAATAATACAATGGATAACCAATGAACTGAATATCTCTAATATGTACCCTCCACGACATGGCGCTCAGAACCGAACATAATACACCTTCAGGAAACCGTCTCTGTTCCGACTATATATACATGGGAAACGAATTAGGTGGTCCACGGGGGGATGTGCACTTGCTCTTCGGAATACTGTCCTTGTACTCGTGCTTGGTCTGCCGGTGAACTCTGGTGGTGTCGTGAATCAGACTCGCTGATTACCAGGTAGCCAGATCCCTGCGTTAAGACACCTAGCTCTTCACCCTCGGCATTTTGCCCTGTCCTTGTAGAAGTGCGACCGAAGGATGGAAGGTGCCAGCTGGTCAATCGGGAACTGGCGTATGTCTTTGGCTTCGCTGTTCTTGGTCTTTCTTGGCGTGCCTTGAAAAGGCTGTAGTTGATCCGTAGACATGCACAAATGAGGGAAAGAAACAGCTCAACGCCGTACCAAATGGCGGCTGGGCCAGTGGTGTCTAGGAATAGGGACAATGGTCAGCCATATTCATAATCGGCGATTACGGCAGGAGGATACCTACATGTGGGATCGCTCGGATCTATGAATCGAAGGTAATATATGCGTAGAATGCTGGAAACTATCGTACTGTCCATTCCCGTAAGGTAAGTTAAGCACCACTCAACATGGGAACAGCAGGCAAGGAAGACTCACAGGGACCCCAGAAGAAAGACGATCGAGAGTAGGAGTTTGCTGCGACGATTCAGCTGCAGCTGCCACAACTTGACCAAAGCGGTGATAATGAGAGTAGCATCCAGAAATATGTTTATCACAGCTCTGCTGATGTAAAATGCCTTTGTATCGATTGATGTGCGAGCGATGTGGAAGTTCCATTGGGCTTCGACGGGATGGACAGCAAAAAGTAGACCGAAAACCGATGCGATGCAGTGCGCGGCGATGAGAAAAGACAACAGCTGTATCGTGAGGCGAAACCAGGGATCAATAGCGAATATACGCCAATAGAACAACAAGATTGATATCTTCGACAAGGCTGTGCTTGGGGTGTATAGGACATCGGCGGCAAGACTAAGCTAGATGTTCATGAATCGGTTGTTAGAAAATGCTTCGTTGCGGTAGGGATTCTTCCTGATGGTTGATGGCCCATACCTTAGCCCATAATGCCAGTTGAGATTCCTCGTATGTGTTGACATGATATCCAGCGCCACCATAGGAGGGTAAGCATATCAGCAACTCCATGGTGTATGTCGCAATCGCGATGACAGTTGCCCCGAGTACGGCCCAGTCATCCCACCACAGCTGTCGAGTTTGGATACGGTGGACGAAGCGGAGAACCAAACAAACAATAGAGGTTGCAAGCAGAACCGTCGAAACAATGAGGAAATTGAGAAATACCTCACTGATACGGTCTGGGTGTAGTTGTGGTGGTGTCGTTTCAGGGGTATCCATAGTCATGAAGCTAATCAAGTGGAACCAAACACACGAGGTCAGTCAGATATGAAGTTGAACAGAGGAGGTAAGCCAACAAAGTAGCGTGTAAGCTATGGGGTAGACACACTTTGCTGATGAGATAGGAAGAGACGGGGGAGGACATTGGTTTTGCGGGCAGTGGGGTGATGGAGCCGGACCCCACGGTTGAGTGCTCGCTGCAAGCAGAGCCGCATTCCAAGGCTCATGTTAACGGGACGGGTGTTTTCGCTTGAGGTGCCCTCGGCGGAAAATGATGCCGACAACAAGGATCGACTGAGGGAAATAAAAGGGGGGAGGATTGCAGTTCCATTGAAGCAATGCATGTTGGTCTACTTTGTTACTATATACGTCATGTGATGTAACGCTGCAATGCATCGGCCTAGCCCGCTGCATAACCGGTCCAACCTACTCCAAGTCTCGCTTGAGATAGACTAAGCGGGCTTTTGGCCTAGGATTGTCACCCGTGTGAAAGCCCAGCAGGCGCCATTCCTCGTTTCCTCAGCTACCTTAGGCAGGAGCTCCCGGAGCTGGTCTCCCATGGTCTGGTTGGCCAACGACCGGGCCAACAGTTCGTGCAGCATGAGGTTACATTCGTGCATAGCCAAAGCCAGATACCCTGACGCGTCACGCTTGTCAACCTGCATCACAGACAGCCCGCTCGCAGAAAACAACCCCGACAGTTGAGCCACCCATGTTGGTGACAGCCGGGCATCTCGGGGCTGCGACACTTTCAGTAGCTGCGTCAAACACTCTTGCTTGTTCTCTGGATGAGTCTTCTCGATCCGGAACGACGGCACATCAGCTTCGGCCCATTGAAGGTAGCCACCAGGTTCTGCAAAACATCACAACAGTTAGACTCGAAGCAAATTTCACTGTATTTTGCTTGATGGCATCATTGACAACGTACATGTGTCCTCCAATCATGCTGGGAAGAAGAATGAGAGGAACACTTACTGATCATTCGGATCACATTATCCAAGACCTGAGGCACCTCGTGATCTTGAAGCACAAAGGCAAGCAAGCGAATATGGACGATATCATATGCTTCGACGAGGTCCTCAGGGACTGGCTGGCGGATGTCCCAATGTCGGAAGCGCACATTGTGCGGAAGCCACTCAGTCGGCGGCGTAGCATCGAGTGAGACGTCAAACCCGTCCAGCTGTGTGGAACTAGGAAGACGAGTGCTCAAGTCGGTGAGGAATATGCTGCACATCATCAGCGGATCAGGCCATGGCTACATGGTCAGGGATCCTACCCGGTGCCTGTAGCTACATCGGCAATACGCAGCGCCGAGTCGTCTGCAGTTGGAACGGTAGGGTGTAGATGATAGCCAAAAAGGTCAATCCACTGGTAATGCTGTAGATTAATTCTGCAGGGTGGTAGCATTGACACTCTCATCAGCCAATAATGTTGCACGCATTCGGGACTCAGGACAACACTACCTGTTGTTGTCAATGTAATCGCGCGTGAAGACGTATTCCGGGGGCGGTGCCATGTTGTTGGTGTGTTGTTGGTGCTTAGATTGGAAGGTGGTGGGTAATGATTTGGAGCCGTGGTGATGATCGGATGGAAGATTGCTCACAGATTCGAGGGGAAACCAGACATTTTTATAGACCTCTGAATTGTAAGGGGTGGGCGGCTTGCGGAATACGATAGACACTTATGCCGTCCTACCAATATTCTTGAAAGGGGAACCGGGATGGTTCTAGCCGCTGGCAGAGGTCCATAGATTCGAACCCTGCCGCTTCTCTCGGAACCGTTCCGTCACTGGGAAAGCGTACCAGCATGCCATCATGTCCAAGTGCTAAACCAGTCACCATTGAAGTGGTGTAAAGCGGATTGGGCAGACTGACCACGGTTCAGGGGGTGGATAACTAAGCCATGGGCTAGGTATATAAACCCCTAATTCTTCATTATTTTATTAACTTTCTTTATTTAATATTAAGCCAGCTATTTATAATATTATTTAATTAACCTTATAAATATAAATATAAATATAAATATAAATATAAATATAAATATAAATATAAATATAAATATAAATAAATTAATTAAAAATATTATATAATTTATATATTAAAAAATAAAGCTTTTTTATAATTATAAAAATAATAAAAGTTTAAATAAACGTGTAATAATAATAATAATAATTATATAAATATTATTTTAATATTTAAAAAAGGTTTTATAAAAAAAAAGTTTATAAAAAGGTTAAAAAAGTTATATATAAAATTAAAGTATAATTAATTTATTATTATTATAATATTATAATATATAAAATTATATTAATTAAAGATATAATTAAATATATTTTTAATAATTATATTATTTAAATATATATTTTAATAATTATTAAAATTAAATAAAATAATATATATAAAACTTTTATATAAATTAAAATAATATTAAATATTTAATATTAATATTATAAAAATTTTAAAAATTTATTTTTATATATAAATTTAAATTAATTTTTTATAATATATTTTAAAAAGTTATATTTTTTATTATTATAAACCTTTTTTAATTATTATTATTTATAAATATTATTAATTTTTTAAAAGCTTTATAATAAAAAATATATTATAAATGATTATTTTTTTTAATTTATATTATATAATAATAATAATAATAATTTAATAAAGCGAGAAAAAATAATAAAAAAAAGGCTTTTATATAAGTTTTAATAATAATAAAAGCTTAATATTAACGTGTATTTTAAGATTATTTTAAATTATAATTAAATAATTTATATAAATTTATTTTTAAATAATTTATTAAATAAAAAAACTTATAACGCTATAAAATTTTAATTTTTAAGGTTTTTCCCCCTTATATTTATTTTTTATTTATATTTAATTTAATAAATTATAAATATATAATTTAAATAAGTTATAAAATATATTTAAAAGATTTATATACGTTTTTTTAAATTATTTATTAAATAAAAAATTATAATATTATAAAATCTTAGGTTTTAATATTTAAATTATAAATTTTACGTGATTTATTAATAATAAAATATAATATTAATTTTATTTAAAAGATATTATATTTTTTTAAGTTTTATTTTATATTATATTATAAAAATAAAAGAAATAATTTTATATATTAAATAAAATATTAAATAAAAAAAAGATAAAAACTATTAAATAAAAAAATAAATTTATAAATTATATAAATAATTATATAAATTATATATAAAAATATTTATATAAATAAAAAAATTTTAAGTTATAATTATTTTAATTTTTTTTTAAAAAAAACGATGCTTTTATTATTATTATATATATTTTTTATCGATTATTTTATTTAATTTTTATATATTTTATAACGTTTAAACTTTTTAAATATTAAATATTTATATTTTTTTTTAATTAATATATAAAAGATTTTAATAATATTAATAAAACTAATATTTATATTTATAAATTTTAAGTTTTTAATTTTATTAATATTTTTAAAATTAGATTTTTTATAATATAATTTAATTAAATAATATATTATTTAAATAAATATATTATATATATTAAATATAAATAATATTTAATAAAATAAAGATTTAAATTAAATTTAACGTTTTTTTTTATTTTATAATAAAATATATATATTAATTTTATATTATTTATATATATAATTTTTAATAATTTAATAAATATAAAGGTTTTAATATGGTTTTTATAAAAATAATTTTAAATATTTTAAGAAAATTTAATAATTATATAAGAAATTATAATTATATAATTAAATTATAAAAATAAAAAATAATTTATTATTATTAATAATATTTTTATTAACTTTTAATTTATTATTTATAATAAAAAATTAAATATTAAAATAAAAAAACTGAAATAATAAATTAAAATATAATAATATAAACGCGATTATTATTTAATTTTAAAAAGGGTTTAATAAATATTATTTTTAATATTTAATATAATAATTTTAATAAAAACGATAATAATAATTATAATTATTATAATAATAAAAAATAAAAAATATATAATTTATATATGTATATTTATAAAATTTTTAAAAATTAAAAATAAAGTTTTATTAAAAACAGGTTTTTTATAATATTAATATAAATATAATTAATTTATTAATTAATATTAAAAATTATTTTAAAAAAAATAAAGTTATTAAATTAAAATAAAAATTTTTAAATAAAAAAAACTATAAAATAATAAAAACTTATTATTAAAATTTAAAAAAGTTTAATTTATAAGCTATTTTTAATAAAATTAATAAAGAATATATACCGTTTAAAATAAACATTCATTTAATAATTAAAAATATTAAAAATTAAAAAAGTTGCTTATTTTAATAAATAATAATTATTATAAAAAAGTAAGGGTTATATAAAAAAAATAAAAGCTTTTTAATAAAAAACTTTATTAAAATTAATATATTATTATAAATTTTTATTATATATATAAAAATTAGCTAATAAATTTATATAAATTTAATTAATATAAAAATTAAAATTATTTTAAATAATAATTAATTTTTAAAATAAATTAATTTATAATAATAAATAATTATTATAAATTAATTTTATTATATTATAAATGGTTACTTTTTATAATTTATATTATATAAAAATAATAATAATTTAATAAGGCGAAAAAGAATAATAAAGGGCGAGGCCTTTATATAAGCCTTAATAATAATAAAAGCTCGATATTAGCGTATATTTAGGTTTATTTTAAGCCACGGCTAAGCGATTTATATATAAATTAATTTTATTATATTTAAATTATAAATATTATTATTTATAATTATTATAATTATTATAATTATTATAATTATTATAATTATTATAATTATTATAATTATTATAAACTAAAATTATAAATAATTAATAAATAATTAATATAATCGATTATTAATAAAATATAATAAATAATAAATGAAAAAGGTTTAAAAAAAGTTAATTATATAATAAATAATAGTTTTAATTTAAAAGATTTTATTAAATATTATAATAATATTTATATAATAATAGCGTATTATAAAAATAAAAGAATTATTTTATTTATTAAATAAAATATTAAAAGAAATAAAATTAATAAATAAAAAGGTTAATTTATATTTATAATAAATTATATAAATTATATAAAATAATTATATAAATTATATATAAAAACATTTATATAAATAAAAAAAACCCTTTTAAGCTATAATTTATTAAAACCATTTATATAATTTAATATTTTAACCTTACAAAATAAAAATAAATTTATTTTAATTAATATATAATATATTTATATTATTTATTAAAAATAAATAATAATAAAAGTTTTTTATATAATTTAAAAAAGTTATTTATAATTTTTAAATTATATATTTATACAATAAAAACATTTCTTAAATATAAATAAAAAATATAAAAAAATATTATAACGTTTTTTTATTTTAAAAAGCTTTATAATATTAATATTAATAATTATTATCTAATTTTTATAAGTTAAATAATATAAATATAATAATTTTATTATATTATTAACTTTTTTTATATTATTTATTATATAATTAATTTTTTTGAAAAGTATAATAATAATATTATAATATTTAATTATAAAATATTTTAAAAATTATTAATTATATAAATCATTTAATAATAAATATATGTAAATATATATATTACTTAATAAATATTTTAAACTATTTTATAATTAAATTTATTTATATTAATAAATGGTTGCCTTTAATTATTTGCATTTTATAAGGCTATTAATAACCCAACTGGGCGACATAGACTAATAAGGGGCGAGGCCTCCGCATAAGGCGGCTTCCCTCATGTGGTTCATGATTCATTACCTTCCACAAATGGTATACCTATCTGTTGTTGTGCTGGGAGTGCATTCAACCATCTCTGCCGTCATTTTCTTGTGCAGGGTTGGCTGTTCCCCCTTTTCTCATAAGACGTGTCGCACTCCTCGCAGCGCGGCGGTTCCGGTATACGACGTTGTAATCTTTGCAGGCATCGTTGCACTGCACAGCATCATGTGTGTGTGATAATGTTCTACGTGGCGATGTTTGTATGTGGACAGCGCACACTTGCTTCATCAGCCGCATGAGAAGATGTAGATCTGCGGCGATTATCATCGTCCTCCTCAAGTTGTTGGTGATGGCCTGCAATTGTACCGATGGGAGGACGGGTTATGCACACGCACGAACCTAGTCTGCACCTAGGTATGATTGGACCTGAGAGAAAATTGCCCGCGTTAGTATATCTTTCCTTCGGGCGTTGTTGAAGAATTGTATTGCACAAGGAAAGAATTACTCACAAGGGCAAGAGTGAACAACAAAGAATCTCCGCACAGGCCTCGGCAACAGTGGAAGCTGATATCGGCTTGAATCGAGGGGCACTCTAAGTCGTGGATCAGGCAGCAATCGCGTGAATCTATTATGCCGGGATACCCATCACGCCACCCGCATTGTTGTATTGTGAGCGGATGACCATGAAGGGTAGGAGGCCTAGCCTACTGCTAGACGAAGAGTCTGCAGTACGAGTAGAAAATATATATTATATGTCCCGTGACCAATTGTCTACGTCGTGGGTAGTGTTGCACTGGAGGTGCTGCTCGTCCAACTTACCGACGGCCAGGAGCATAATCAATGGCCATTGTCAAACTTAGGTCGTAGATCGGCACAGTTGATATCCAGAGCTTGCCCGGCGTCTACCCTGACTCTTTTACCAAGAGAAAAGATCGCCGCCTTTGAGCCAGAATGTCAGGAGATAGGGCACCAGGGGTGGCTGTATAGATATATGGGAAACTCCCCCCTCTTATTCTGCTATTGAGACGGCAGAGACGGATTCTTCTCTTATCAGACTACTCTACTCTTCTCCTGTTACCTTCTGGTGACCCTCATCGTGACTATTCTTCACCCTGTACCCTATCTCCTTACACAGAAGGTAACTTATTGGTATATCCTCCGAGGCAAACACTTGTGATACTGTCACAACATCGGTCAGAACTTGATACTCTATCCTTCAAAGGAGAGGGAGCCCCTGAGTAACAATGGAGGACCGCAGTTCTGCGTACACAGACGGCGATAAAGTCATGCCCATCGCCGTAGTGGGCTTATCTTTTGAATTCCCTCAGGGGGTGACAACGTTGAATGGATTCTGGGACATGATCGCTGAAGGGCGGTCCACCAGCACCGAGTTTCCTTCAGACCGCTTGAGCATCGATGCTTTCTATCATCCAGATGACAACAGACCCAGTACCCTACCGATGAAGGGCGGCCACTTCATTGCCGAGGATATCGCTGCTTTTGACGCACCGTTCTTCTCCATCAGCCCCAGTGAGGCTACTTGCATGGATCCTCAGCAGCGAAGAATGCTCGAGACCGCGTTTCACGCTCTTGAGGACAGTAAGTTACTACGAATACGCTATCCTCTCAACAT
This sequence comes from Xylariomycetidae sp. FL2044, assembly GCA_022376275.1. Classification (NCBI taxonomy): domain Eukaryota; kingdom Fungi; phylum Ascomycota; class Sordariomycetes; species Xylariomycetidae sp. FL2044. Next base: position 504,215 of record JAJNOH010000025.1, on the reverse strand, counting down.
AATGTGGTATGCTAACGGGCAGATAGGTGGAATCCCCATCGCCGACTGTGCTGGGTCTGACACATCAGTCTACACCGGTTGCTTTACCAATGACTATCTGAGCATACTTCAGCAGGACTTGGATGCTGAGCAGAGACATGCTGCCCTGGGTGTTTCCCCAGCTCTGCTGGCAAACCGTATCAGCTGGTTCTTCAATTTCAAAGGAACGTCAGTGAACTTGGACTCTGCTTGTTCAAGTAGTCTCGTTGCTCTCCACCTTGCATGCCAGGATTTGCGAGCTGGCACCTCTTCTATGGTAAGTTGATCCGCGAGAAAAGCCTCTAGTGAAAGTCCAGTAAGTGCTAACGAAAGCGGCGGGAAGGCGCTGGTGGGCGGGTCCAACATGGTGTACCACCCCAACATGATGAAGATAATGTCCAACTTCAAGTTCTTATCACCCGAAAGCCAATGCTGGAGCTTTGACCAGCGGGCGAATGGTTACGCCCGAGGTGAAGGCATCGCTGTCCTCGTCTTGAAACGGTTAGATGATGCGTTGCGAGACGGCAATACCATTCGGACGGTTATCCGCAATACCAGTTCCAACCAAGACGGCAAGACACCTGCGATCATGCAACCGAGTAAAGAGTCTCAGATTGATCTCATCAATAACACATACAAGAATGGTGGTATTGAAATGGAACCTACAAGATTCTTCGAAGCCCATGCGACAGGAACGCTGGTCGGTGACCCAATCGAGGGTAATGCTATTGGGGAGGCTTTTCGAAAGTACCGAACCAATGAAGATCCGTTGTATGTTGGAGCTATCAAAGCCAACGTGGGACATCTCGAGGGATGCAGTGGTATTGCAGGTGTGGTCAAAGCGATCCTAGTCCTCGAAAGGGGCGAGATCCCTCCAATCGCAGGGTTCAAAGACCTGAATTCTCAAATTGACGCCCGGAGCCTGCACCTTCACGTAAGTATCACCATCTTGTCTCAGTACAGGGCCAAGCTGATATTTACAGTTTCCAACTTCTACTATCCCTTGGCCTGGTGCCAGTGTTCGAAGAGCCTGTGTAAGTTCGATTCACCTCATCCCCCGACGAGTCTTCGTCTGACCACCCCAGGTCAATTCATTCGGCTTCGGCGGCACGAACTCCATCGCCATCCTTGATGATGCGTATTCGTACTTGGAAACGCGTGGACTGCGTGGCCAGCACCGTACGACACACAGATCTGGATCCAGTGCTTGTTCAGGGACAATTTGTGAAGATGGATTCGATTCTATTCCTACCAGTGTGGATGTCGGAGCAAGCTGTGATATCGTTCCCAGCAAAAACGAGAATGGAAATCAGTCCCGTCGTGGGGCTGACACAACAATGCGACTTGATCACTCAGCGGATGCTCTGGATTCCAATCATATTTCGGAGAGTTGGGATCCGAAATTGTTCGTATGGTCTGCTCCTGATGAGGATGGTGTAAGACGACTTTCGGACAGATACCGTGAATACCTTCCCACTCAGCCAACAGAGTGGAGCAACATTGCGCATGTGCTAGCGGCCAAAAGGACACCTTACGCATGGAAAAGCTTTACCGTTGGCAGGCCGGGTCATGTTCCCACTCCCTCGAAGCCGGTTAAGGCAAGTTCCTATCAGATGACTCAACTTGCATTCGTTTTCACCGGTCAGGGGGCACAATACCGCAACATGGGCAGCCAGCTCCTCAACTATCCGGCTTTTTGCAGAAGCCTTGAAAGTTGCAATCAGCACCTGAACCGACTTGGGTGCAGTTGGTCTTTGTTTGATGCGCTAAATTGCGCTGACGACGTGGACATCAACGCACCTGAATACAGCCAACCCCTGACGACTTGCCTCCAAATAGCGCTGATAGACTATCTTGCAAGTCTGGGAGTTGTCCCGAGCCTCGTTGTGGGACACTCATCAGGAGAGATTGCTGCAGCGTACGCCTCAGGCATACTTTCTCAACTGTCTGCAGTCAAGGTAGCTTACCATCGTGGCCGACTCTCCGCGCAAATCTCCAATGAAAATAACCTTGGTTTCACAATGATGGCCGTTGGTTTGTCGAGAGAGGAGACCGTCCAATATATTAGTCGCCTGGAATCGAATCAAGATCCCGCCGATATCTACGTCGGATGCATCAACAGTCCCATTAGTGTCACTGTCAGTGGCCGGACTCAAGCCATTCAGGAGTTGAAACAATTGGTCGAAGCCGATGGTATCTTCTGTCGAAAACTAAGAGTAACTCTACCATACCATACTCGCTTCATGGAATCCATTTCCAAGGAATATGTCTCCGCGCTCGGAGACCTCGAATTGAGATCTGACTCGATGTCCATACCCTTCATTTCATCCGTCTGGGGGAGAATTGCCACGGCGAAAGAGGTTAACTCCACAAGCTATTGGGTGCGGAATATGACAGCCCCGGTCGAGTTCGAAGCTGCTTGCAACACAATGTTCGCCTTAGTAAATGGCAAAGATTGCAGCGAGCTACCCGAGACGTCAAGCGGAGACTTTACGGGGATATCCTGTCTTTTAGAAGTTGGCCCTCACGGAACCTTGCGCGGTCCAATCCGTCAGACACAGAAGCAAGTCAATGACAGAAAAGAGCTTGAGTACGTCGCTTGCCTAGACCGGGGAGAAGATGCTCGTGTCGCTCTTCTACAGGCGCTCGGACATATTCACTGCGCAGGTTATGTCGTTGATTTGCTCAAGGTCAATAACATCGATAACCGTCACGTTCCGATGCCGCTAGAGATGCCACGATACCCTTTCGACCACTCGAAGAAGTACTGGATTGAAAGCTCTCTGAGTCACAATCTACGATTTAGAGGCGCGCCACGTCATGATCTGCTTGGATCCCGGAGCCTGGACTGGAATCCAAGCATTGCTCAATGGCGCAATATCATGAGATTGGGTGAGCTTCCATGGCTCGAAGATCACAGGATTGGCTCCAAGATTGTCTTACCAGCAGCTGGGATGATCTCTATGGCGATCGAGGGTCTCCGTCAACTTTTACCTGACGAACGGGATCTGCTGGGGATTCACCTTCAAGATGTGACATTAGCACACGCCATCAGCTTCCCTGCCGGAGGTGATAGCGTTCAAACCCAGCTCACATTGTCCCAACCTACTAACGGAGCCAGTCTCTCCACGTGGGCACAGTTCCGGCTCTTTGTACTCGAAGATCTCGGTTATATCGAAGCCTGTAGTGGGCTGATACGGGCTGTCCTCAATCCTCTGGATCGTGACCGTGTTCTACGCATCGGCCCTTGGGCTGAAAGTAGTAATATCCGGGAATGGGTCACCAATATAGGCCTCTCGAGTGGCTTCGCTGAACGGGATGCTTACAGTATGCCGCCAAGTTGCGAAATTCATTATGGCCCATCGTTCCAAGTCTTGAACCATGTGCGAATTGGCCCCACTGGTGATGTCTCGGCCCAAGTAAAGGCTGATACTTGGAAGGCCATGGCATCCAACTCTGTATCGCAGTCTTACCTGATCCATCCTACAACCTTGGACGGCATGGCACAGCCGGTATTACAAGCACTCTTAACCCAAAGACCGAGCCTGCCGACTATGGTACCGATTCACGTACGCAACATTTGGATCGACTGTTTGGTTCAGAGAGGAGATTCGGTGCTTATTGATTTGGCCGCGCGATGCCGGTTCTCTGGCTATCGTGGTGGGCGTGCCGATGTCATCGCTTCGAGTCTCGATCCCGACCGCAGGCTACTTGTCTGCCTAGAAGGACTAGAAACCGCTTTCCTCGACAACACGACTCCCCTCGAAGGAGAGCTTTCGTCCCTATCACGTCGTTTATGTATGAAATTCCTGTGGAAACCAGATCACGAGACGATGACTCAAGACCAGATTCTGACATATTGTACCCACAATCGCCCGAGACAAGAAGCAGATGCGGTACAGAGATATGAGGCATTGGTCATAGTGATCCTTTGCTTTGTCGAAAGTACTCTGAAGTATGTCGATGAACATCTCAATACCACTTATCAGTGGTTTCTTCAAGATTACATCAAGTGGATGAGGTACCAACGTACTCGGCTTCAGTCAGGGGATTCCCTTGTCGCGCAAGCTCAGGTGCAGCGATACCTCGACGACACACAAGCGCACGAAGAACTGATGCAAAACATCCAAGCTTCTGGCATAGAAGGCTTCTTCTTCGTTCAGATTGGTCGACGAGTGGTCCAAATGCTATGTGGCGAGGTTGATCCATTAGACTTCATTTTCAACGACGGTCTGGCCGATCGGTACTACGACCAAATGCTTGGCAATGATCACCATTCGTATCCCGCTTCACGCTACCTAGATCTACTCTGTTTCAAGAACCCTTCCATGAACGTTCTCGAGTTCGGTGCCGGTACTGGGGGGCAAACAAAGCGCGTTCTAGGGTCGATGAACCACAACGGAGTGCGAGCGTGGGCCCAGTACGATTATACAGACATCTCACCAAGTTTCTTCACCCAAGCACGGCACAGGTTCGAGAACCTTGGAAACATTAACTTCAAAGTATTCGATGTTTCCAAGGACCCTGAAACGCAGAAATTCAAGCCCAACTATTACGATCTGATAATCGCATCGCATGTGCTGCATGCGACTGACAGGGTTGTCGATGCACTCAAGAACATTAGAAAGTTACTCAAGCCAAACGGGAAACTCTTATTGTTCGAGACCACCCGTCCAGATGCCATACCTGTCGGCTTTGCCTTCGGTCTTTTGAAAGGGTGGTGGAGCCCTTTGCGGTGTGAGAACCGATCTCCTTTCAGTCCCTGCTTGACTACGAAGCAGTGGGATTCTGCATTGAAGGTGGCCGGATTCTCTGGTGTAGATGTTGATATCCCGGGCCAAGAGGAGTTGTACTGTCGGGATAGTAGTATCATTATCTCGACGGCTCGGACGCTCCCCGATAATACCCCAAGCCCCGCGGGCGACGTGTACGTGGTGGTGAACGATAGCCAGGCCCTGCCGTCACTTGACTTGACTAGACTTCGAGAACAGCTTTCCGAAATATCCCACTCGAGTTGTCACGCCCTGCCATTGTCGGAAATCGCCCAAATGGATATTGCAGACGATTCCTTGGCAGTCTTTTTGACTGAAGTGGATTCAAACTTTCTTGACGGGATCTCCGAAAGCGACTTTAGGAATCTCCAGGCCGTACTCGTGTCAGCGAAGAATACCCTTTGGGTCACCCGATCAGATCCATCGCGAGAGATAGAGCCAGGCCACCACTTGGCCGACGGCCTGGGCCGTGCCTTGATAGCGGAAGATTCGGCACGCAAGTTCGTAACCCTGACTCTGGATCCCTTCGAGCGAGACGAGTCTCTTACAGCGGATATCATATCCCAGGTTGCGCAGAGACTCCTAGATTATTCAGTCGATGATACAGAGCAGAGTGTCGTCAGATCGGATGGTAAATACTTTATTTGCCGGCTTTCCGAAAATACTAGCATGGACCGCGTGGTAGCACAGAGCATACTTCCTCATCGACTGCAGCAACGGGATATCGGTGGTGATACCCAGTTGACTCTCCGGCTTGGAAAGCCGGGAGACATTGATTCGCTTCAATGGCTGGAGGAAGTTGGCCCCAATCAACAGCCCGTCGAAGAAGACGAGCTGCTAGTTCGCGTCCGTGCCGTGGGACTCACATTTAGAGATTACCTGATTGCCAAAGGCCAACTCAATGAAACGAACCTCTGCACAGAGTGTGCTGGCGTTGTTGAGGAGGCGGGACGCAGCTCGTCTTTTCAGAAAGGTGATCGCGTATGCCTTATCTCAGCACACTCCACTGCCCAATCTATGGTGAGGGTCAAGGCACCAAGCGCCGTTGCCATCCCTCCTCATCTGAGCTTCGTCGAGGCTTGTTCGCTCACAAGTACCATATCATTATCATATCAGGCTCTAATGCATATGATGCCCTTGCAAGCTGAGGACATCATCCTGGTGCATCAAGGAGCTAGCTGTGATGGTGACATTCCAATCCAATTGGCGCAGAAAGTCGGCGCTCGAGTCCTTGTTACAGCCACTGCTGGTGTTCAGGTGACACATCTTCACGACAGCTTTGGGTTGAGTGATAGGGACATCCTCCGTATAGATGGGGTTTCACTAGAGGAAGAGGTCCATCGAGTGACACAGGGGCGAGGTATTGACGTTATCATCGGGGCCTTGTCGGATGACACCGATTATATTCAATGTCTCGCGCCTCTTGGTCGTCTTATCGATATAACTGTCGTATCATCAGACAAGTCGTCATCTCCTTTCATACGAGAAAGAGCTCCTATGAACACGTCGAGGACCACGGTTGATATGACTTTGTTGCTTCGAGACAGACCAGCGACGGCTCAGAGAATTTTCCAACGAGCCATGAAGTTTGCATTCGATGAAAACATTCGTCCCCCTGCGCCGATCCATACATTCTCGGCAAAGGAAGCAAAGGAGGCATTCTATCATTTTGAGAGTTCTGGCGCGGGTGAAAAGCGGATAATTGAATTAGATCCTGGGACGACAATCACGGTATGTCATCTTCTTTATTTTACCCAGGGAAACCTGCTAATTTGAAACTATAAAAGGCCAAAGTCATGGCAACGCCTAGATATGACCTCCCCAGCAATGCCACATATGTTATCGGAGGTGGTCTCGGAGGTCTCGGGCGAAGCTTCGCACGGTGGCTTGTGAGCCGAGGGGCACGACATCTCATTCTTCTCTCGCGATCAGGCCCCACGTCTCAAGCTGCCAAAACTCTGCTCATCGAGTTGCGAACACAAGAGGTCGAGGTCGCTACCCCTGTGGTGGATATTGTCAACTTGGAGAGTCTCAAACGCTGCCTACAAGACTTAACCCGATCTATGCCCGCAATCAGGGGCTGTATCCAGGCAACTGTGCTTCTCAGGGTTCGTTCTCACCATTCCCTACAGCTGTTTCTCTTGTTAACAAAACTTCTGAGTAGGACAACCTCTTTCCCAATTTGACACACGATGACTGGTCTGTAGCCACGGGATCCAAGTCAACAGCCTCGTGGAATCTCCACGCTGCTTTACCCAGTGGTATGGATTTCTTTGTAATCATATCATCCATCAATGGCATCATGGGCGGCAGAGCGCAGGCAAACTACACCGCTGGTAATACCTTCAAAGACGCCCTCGCGCATTACCGAGTATCCATAGGCGAGAAAGCAATCGCCATCGATCTCGGTCTCATGGTGGCAGAAGGTATAGTAGCTGAGAACGCGAATTTGCTCGCTAACATGCGCCGGCTGGGACACCTTATGGACATCAGTCAGAAAGAGTTGCTCGCCTTGCTCGAGTACTATTGCGACCCTTCGTTGCCACTCTTATCCCGTGACGAGGCCCAGATACTTGTTGGGCTCGAAACCGTTTCCGCCGTACAGGATAAAAAGATCGATCTTCACCACGCAATACACCGCCCCCTATTCCGTCGCCTTTTCCGGATAGACCACAATCCGGCGCCCACTGACAGCGACTCCAAGTCCGCCAACTATGCGGCTATTCTGAGGCAGGCAGCATCTGATGAGGAGGCGGCAAATCTCGTGGTTGCATGGTATCAGGCGAAGGTGGCCCATATCCTGGGGATGAACAAGTCAGATATAGATGTGTCACAGCCGGTGCATGCTTACGGGATGGATTCCCTCGTGGCAATCGATTTGAGAAACTGGTTTCGCCGAGAGATAGGTGCAGAGGTACAGATCTTCAACCTTCTTGGGAACAAACCCCTGAGAACTGTCGCCAGGGACGCAGCCGAAGCCAGTGGCTTTCGCCGTGTCCGCGAGTAGTGCTTCTGTTTCATCGGAGGGTTCGAGAAAGGGATTGATAGGTTGATCATGAATATACGGGATCATGATGGAAGCTGCCGAAGAGCTGTATATTCTCCATGTCTAGTTACGCCTCTCTTGAAGCAGAAAAGGGGTGGCTTTGTATGGCTGCACCAGCCAACAAGGTCTGATCATTATGGGAAGAAACCGCCTATGTGTGCATCCCGATACAGCATCATGACTGCTCATAACGATTTTACGACAGACAAAACGAGATCACAAACTTAGAGGGTTGCCGTATACTGTAGTACCCATTATTCACCATTCGTGTTGTTCCTTTCATCTATGGCAGCCTGTAGCGCAACTTCCACCATCTCGTCCGTCCTAGTGATGAAGAGACTATGATCCGCGTCGAAATCCAACAACTTCAGCCTCACCCCTTCGACCTCCTGCACCCGCTTGATCATGATATCCTGGTACGCCCTCGGCACGCTCCAGTCCCTCTGCGTCTGGACGTACGTCGCCGGCACCACCTTCCAGGCCGCCGCCGCGTCGTCCCCGGCCTGCGGGGTCTTCATAGCGCTCAGGGGGAACCTGACGAGGTGTCTCATCGCCTCATCCACGAGCCCCTTCATCTCCTCTAGTTCCTTCTTATTCTTCAAGTCCGCCTCCACCTCCTCCCCGGCCACCTTCCCCAGCTCCGCCGCCGACACGCTGAAGAACGCCATGGCCGGGTCCACGGGGAACGTCGACCCGTCCGGGTAATCCGTGATGAACTGGCCCCACAGCGGCGCGACCCCCGCCTCGACCACCACGTCCCAGATCGCCTGGCCCGGCTGCAGCATGTACGCGCACAGGTACAGCAGGTGCACGACGCCGCCCCGCTTCCCCTCGGCCCGGCGCTCCGGGGCGGTCAAGCCGCGCAGCGCGGCGCCCGACGACCCGACGACCGCGCCGCCGTACGAGTGCATGATCATCAGAACGTGCTCCTCGGCGTCCTCGACGACGGACCGGACCAGCGAGCGCACGTGCGACACGTCTTCGGGCAGCGACGCGACGGGCGGTAGGGTCCCGCTGCAGCTCGGGAGGTGCGGGCAGTGCACTTTGAAGCCGCTGGCTTCGAGGGCGCGCGTATACGGGGCGTAGTTGGCGGGGGTGTGCCAGGCGCCGTGAACCAGGATGATGGTTGGGAGGGGGTTGTTGGTGGTGGACATTGTGGCGGTAAGAGGGGAAGAGGGATGGAAGGGACTTGGTGCTTGCGGGTGAGAGGGTGGGAGACGATGATGTGGATGGTTCTTGAGGGTGAATGCGGGCTGACTGTAGGTAATAAGATGGATGAAAAAACAGCTCTGCGTTCAAGTGGCTTGATATGAGAGAGAGAGCGGTGAAAAGGTCGAAGAGGAGTGAGTATTTGGTTGCTTTAAGCCCGTTCTACTGTTTTGAAAGATTCGATGGTCTGACGTGAGGCCTAGCGGCCGCCCCTTATCATGGGTCCGGAAAAGGGAGTCCGGCACAGCCACGCTATTATGTTTGCCATCCAAGGAATTTCAATGCGTATGGATTAAATAACTATCTAATGGAATAATGTCGAATAATTCACACTCTTCTAAGTATATGATGCTGCGAGGAGGGGGAATTGGAGCTTGCCGTTGTGGCGGCTGTGGATTTCGATGAAGCTACGAGACAATTCAACTTCAAGGAGGAGCGCGGCATGAGGAAGACGGGGATGGGCACCGAGTTTCCCAGTAATGAATGCAAATTGAATGTACTAAATTTCCCCTTATCCCATATGGCAGACGGCAAAATCTCGTTGTCTCCCCTTCCCGGATCAAGTCATGACAGACTTGCAGTCATCGCATCTTAGACTTGACCCAAAAAGCCATAGTCCTCCTTGATTAAATCAGCGGCCCGCTCGGCAAACCCATACAGCGTAGCCTGCAGGTTCGCCGTGCTGATCAACGGAATCGCGCTGGCGTCCACCACCCTTAGGCCACGGACCCCGTGAACCCTGAGCCTCGCGTCCACGACGCCGCCGCCCTGCTCGGGCAGCATGGCGCACGTGCCGGCCAGGTGCCACATGGAGATGGCCTTCTCCCGCAGAAAGCGCTTCGCGGCCTCGACGTCGGATCCCGCACCCGCAGCGGCTGCTTCACCAGATCCCGGAGCCCTGGCGATCCCGCGATGCCCTCAATGGACATGAGGTGGCGGGCCAGGATCTCCAGATCCAGCGGGTTAGAGAAGTAGTTCGGGTCGATGGCAGGCGGAGTCGACGGGTCGGCAGACTGGATGTGCACGCTGCCGCGCGAGAACGGCTGCGAGAGCATGACGGCGATGGAGAGAAACTTTCCCGGCTCCGGCTCTTCGATAAGGTGCTGTGCCAAGACCGAGAGGTAAGCACCGGAAGGTTCGTGCGGACTGAGAACAGCCCTCTCGGTGACGCCGTAGTAGGCTCTTGAGCGCACCTGGTTAGGTTTGTCTCCTGGAGGGGGGCGATGCTGCTGGAGTAGCGATCGAAGGGCTTGTCGGTCCTCGCTATCCGGCTGACCCGGTAAGGGGAGATAGGCGTAGGTGTAGACTCCTACCGAGGAAAGTAGACCGCTGCCGCTTGTTTGGTACTCCTCCATAGCCCGCGCCATCGCCTCGGGCTCTTGTCTGACTAGAGCGTCGAGTGTTTCCAGGCTATCCACGGCTTCAAATCCCACGCTGCAGTTGACATGATCCTGGAGGTTCTCGCCGACCGCCGCCAGGTCTTTCACCACCGAAATGCCATGAGCCTTCAGGATGTTCGGGTTGCCAATTCCCGATAACTCCAAAATCTTGGGCGTCTGTAAAGCACCTGCTGCTAGGATCACCTCCTTCGAACAGAACGCCTCACTGACTTCGTTGTTCTGTTTGTAAGACACCCCGACGGCTTTATGAGTCCCATCGCGTTCGTCAAAAAGTATCTTCTGGACGACAGATTCGGTAAGAACTGTAAGGTTCTCTCTGCTTCTAGCAGGGTGATAGTACGCCGATGCGGAGTGGCTCCTCTGCTTGCTTGCAGCGTTGATACTGGAAAGGCATGTGAATGCGCCAATAGACTGGCCTATGAATGGGTCGCCGTCCATGTACCGCTCACTTGATTTGAAGGCATCTGCCCAAGCCTTACGAACCGGGTGAGACCAGTCACCGGATATCGAGGGTTGAACTGGACCATGAGCGATGGAGTTGGACTTCCGTGTGTCGATCCCTAATTGCTCCCGTGAACTCTTATCAACTTGGGGAACCGTGTACGCTTTATTCATGTACTTCTGAAAGGTATCCCATTCCCAACCCTCGTTCCCCAAAGCGGCCCAGCTGTTGACGAGGCTCTTGGCTGGAGGAACAAAAACATGAGCATTGATAGCGCTGGAACCACCGAGGGTCTTGCCTTGCGGCAAGCTAATCGTCCGTCCGTGGAGGTGAGTCTGGGGCTTCTGTCAGTGTTTCCATGCAAGGAGGCTCAATCAGCTGCCCACCTGTGGTTTTGACTGGAAGGCCCAATCAATTTCGGAGCCGGCTAAAATCGGGTAAAATCCTGGAGTTGTCACCCTTGGATCGTTGGAGTGATCAGAGCCGGCTTCCAGTACAAGCACACGTTGACGTGGATCTTCTTAGAGGCGTGTAGCAACAACTAGCCCGGCTGTGCCACCTCCGACAACGATAAAGTCGAATGGGTACTGTGTCATTTTTGAAAGTTTCCAGAAGGAAGCAGACCATTGGACAGTTCTAGAAAAGGTGTCATCGAAGAAGAGGAATTTAGCATGGCCGAATGGAAGAGGCGTACACTTCGATCGGAGAACATTGAGGGCTGCAAGAAGATGAAGCCAACCAACTGCATAGTCAATAGTGGCCCTATAGTGATGTGGCACTGCTCGAGGTGATCACGCCAGTTGTTGGCTTCTGCATCACATTGGTTACAGGGCACCAAAGACGTTGAATTCATTTGTTTAGTTGGGGTGGGGCGTGAACACCTCCTTTTGGTCTAGTGTACGAACCAGCAACTACGACTTATCATCTTAATTTTTCGTTATAACTAGGCTAAAAAAAGCCACCCATTATTATTTATTTATTAGAAAAAAATAATTACTTCGTAATATTAAGCTTTTTATATAATAAACAGCTATAAATTTTAATAAAATTTTAAAATGGGAAGCATGCCGATATTAAGGGTTTTAAGAAAACTTATAATATTGCTGCACGAGGAGAGAAGAGAGCTAGGACCACGTAGAGTGGGCGATACGACCCGTGACAGATATCGAATAGTCTTCCTCATAATTAGAGCATCTGCACCTACTGACTCTTCTTGTTGTGCTGGGGATGGGGCTGATTACTCGCGAGCAAGAATGGAGGAGGAAAGGACCATAAGTTATCTATTTTCAATATCTAGAAGGAAACAACTTCTGGACTAGGGCTTCTGCGAATCGCGACCTACTTTTCGATTCACTCACTTTCGTCCGTGATATCAGAATACCAGGCCAACGCTATCAGACCAAACTTGAGCAGCAGCTCATGTCGACCGTCTTCTCATCAGAGAATTAGTGAAATTTAGAAGAAACGGGCGGCCTATTCTGGTTGACGGCATGGCTATGTCGGGAGCATGCTTACCTGACGCTTGGCGGCTTGGAACAATAAGACGACATATCATCCGTGTTCCAACATCAAACTGTAAGGTGATATCGGTACAGGGTGAAGAAAGTCACGATGAGGGTCACAAGAAGGTAGCAGGTGAATAGAGCAGAGTAGTCTCATAAGAGAAGAATCCGGCTCTGCCCTCTTAACAGCAGAATAGGGGGGAAGGCCCCCCTTATATAGCTGATATATCTGATACAGCCACCACCTGGCGTCCTAGCTCCTGACACGAACATTCAAGGACCATGACATCTCATGTAGAAAGTTTGGGGTTCGGATGAACGACAGGTATTAAAATAGGTTATAAATATAGGCTGAAGAATTAAAGGCCTACGGCCCTACATGAAAGAAGAGGAGCTGCCCAGCTGTCTACTACTCCAGATTCTTGAGATCCTCCTCGAGAAACGTGCTCACCCTATCGACGAAAGCGCTTTCCGACTCTACTGGAATACCCAAAGCACCCTCTTGCCAACTGATAGAAATGACCATGATCCCGCCTCTGACGTTCACGACGGAGAAACCGATGGGTGAACCGATAGCATCGGAAGGCCGTGCGAATACCATCTTCGTGATGCTACACTGCTGACCGCGGTCCCCGGGAGCTTCGGCTCCAGTGGTGTCGAAGGCGCCCAGGTTGCTGAGTTCATAGGAGCAATCACGCTTCCCGCCAATTTTGGCCGCGGTCCAGTTTCTGATCCCGTGAACATATCGCAGCAAGCCGATGGGCTGGTCCTCGAGGTTCACAGCGCTCTCTGCCAGCTTCTGAGTCAGGGAACGCGCGGACGCCCAGGCGGGTTCCGAGAGCGGTGATGTTGTCAGATCGTTATTACGGTCGTAAAATCCGTAGCACGAGTTGGTGAAGAACCCCATCTCGGCGTCGGATATGCCTGCGGAACGTCTCATGTTCACCGCTATCCCGGCGACGAGGTTCTTCGCCGCGGTGCTGGGGACGACGCTGTCCAAGGCCCTCGCGATGGACGCGCTCAGCGTCGCGGTGAGCTTGGCGCCGTTCTTCCTCGCCGTACGCAGCACGTGTTCGACGACCGGGGCGCTGATCTCTACCAGCCTGGCATTGCTGTGGAAGGACTCCGGGTTGAAAAACATTCTGGTCCCGGTCCAAGTATCTGCATTGACGCCGCTGGTGGTGGCTCTGAGATGAAAGAGCTCTGCCACGAACTTGGGCAGCAGGTGAGCGATGAACGGGGCGAGGAGGAACCCCCATGAGATTGGCAGACGCTCAGGAGTGTCGAAAGGAGATGGGAAAGGGGTAACGGGGGTGGCTACCGTTGAGTTGCCCTTGTCAACTCGATCGAACAGCCCCTCCTTGAAGGTCCGGTGAAACGCGAGTCCATTGATCCCATCTCCGATGCCGTGAGAGTACGCAAAGCTAATATAGCAGCGTCTGCGGTCCGTATCCAGGGAATCAGGCGGCGATAAGGGAAGGACAACAATTCTCCAAGGCGGGAGTGGTGATGTCCAAACGTGATCCAGGATGGAGGGAAGGGCCTTTTCTATCTTCCTCAGCTCATTGCTCTGGGCCTTCTCGTCGGGCGAGGCATCATGGCTACTCTCTTCAGCAAAAATGATGTGATCCTCAAGATTGATTGCCGGCACGCGCTCGTAGAAGGCAGCATCGGTATGTTTGTCTTTAATGGCGTAGCTTAAGGTCGGGTGTCTGTCGATGCATCTTTTCAGGGCTCCGAAGAAAGAACTTCTCGATCGTATGTCGATACTGGACCTGGAGAACTCATATACTGCCCCGATGGTGAGAGTTCTGTAGAATCCGAGATCCTCGCGGCTGATGGTCCGCAGTTCATTCGGACCTAAGGCTCGTCGTCAATGAACGATATCCCCATGGCTAATGATTGGCGTCACTTACTCGCAAACCTCATGTCTAACGCTAGTAGCAGGATTTGGCTAGTGTGATTGTTGTAAAGGGACCACAGCCTTGAGAGAAGATGGCACTGGTACGTAGGGAGAGTGTTGGAGAAGCCGGCGGGTGGTAAGTCTGAGATAAGTTACTTGGCTACCCGATGTTGTTCCTGAGACACAAAGGAAGAAAGACTTGAGGGGCCGTCGGACCTTATAGCTCGAGCATTTCGCAGCACATCCGAGCTTTGATCAAAACATTCCGCCAACTTGTTAGGAAATCTGCACTCGTGGAGGTTACCTGCATACCTATGTACATATGTAACTTACACTTAGACACCGGCGACATTCTGCCGAAAAGGGTATAAGTCAGAATCGTGGCGCGGGCCCCGGAGATAGACCAGCGCCGGTTAAAAATGGGGACCGCGGGATCGCTTCGCAGCTGGTGAAACGGACCGGGGACATTTTGCCTTTTGAGGACAGACGATCCTAGCTACTTGACAAGACCAGGCAACCAGATATCGACTCTATTCTCATGGGCTGCATTTCGATGTTTAGATATTGGCGGCCTCAAAATTGATGTCATCCAACGGGACTCGGCACGCCCATTCGCTAATTTGAGATTAAGGACCACCCAGGAAGTGAAGGTAACTCAACGTGCGATGAAGGGATTCAGGGGTCACAGTGAGGCTACTTAGCGTACCACTGTACGGCTGTACAGCTGAGCTGAGCTGAATTAAACCCCGAGCTCCCGAGTACAGTACAGCAGACCCGGCTCGAGTGCTAACGCCGAAATTAGGTACCCCCTAACAGCCCTACAAACGTCCCGATAACGTTCCAATCTTGATTCATCAGTCAGCACAGCACAAACAAGCGCCGCGTCGTCGGTCTACCACGACATGTCACCATGACACGCACCCTGCATCCTGCATCCAACTGCTAAGCCCTTCCACACTCATTTTTTTCTTTCACTTATCTCACAGTATGGATGTCGGGATCACTCGAATGCGACCCGCGTCCAATCACATCGCCCCGTCTCCTGCATCTCCACCCAAACCGTCTCCAGGGGCTTGTGAGCGCTGCCACCGGTACAAAGAGAAATGCAGCTTCGGGAGGGGGCGCCGCGAATGCTTGAGGTGCATGGCCCTAGGCGAGCCTTGCCGATCTCGGTTGAGGAAGCGCATGGGCCGTCGGCCCACCGCCCACAAGCTGCCCTACGGTAACACCTCCGTCATCAGTCTTGTCTCCTTCTCCGCCTCCGCCTCCGCCTCCACCTCGCCGCCGCCTCAGGACCTCCCCGTGGCGGCTAAGCGGCGACAAAATCCCGCCCGCAGCCGCCGACCGAGCAGATCGGTTCCACGGCCTGCGCTCGTCCTCCTCCGGTCGCCGTCGTCATCCCACTGGCAGATCGGCGGCGTGCTCGGCACTGCCGAGGGGTTCTTCGCCGTGCACCGCAGCTTCATGCTGGGCCGGAGCTTCGCGACCGCGTTCCAGGCCGCCGTGCGGCTGCTGTTCGCCCGGTCGCCCCAGCTGCTGACCGACGTGTACACGATCGCGATGAAGCTGCTGCGGGCGCGGCACGCGGTGCGGCCGCGCGTCGACGGGCACGACCTCGCCATCGGGACCCGCTGCGTCCAGCGGCTGATGGACGCGTCGTCCGCGTGCATCGCCGACGCCGAGGACGCCGCCGTCACCGTCCTCCTGGGCCAGGCCCTGCTCGTCTACAACATGCTGGCGCCCATGCCGGCCACCCAGGTCATCATGCGCGGCACCTTGCTGTGCGTCCGGCGCTGGTTCCCCTCCCTGCTCGGGCGGCCCGAGCTCGACTCCGTCACCCTGACGCCCGTCCTCATCGACACCGTCGAGTGTCTGCTGCGGAGAGACCTGCCCGTCATCCGGCTCCCGTTCTTCTTCGATCGCTGCATCGTCGACAGGTGCATGGGCGTCTGCTTATCGCTGTTCCCGCTGCTGTATGACCTGTGCGAGCGGAGCTACCAGGCCAAGGTCAGTGGATGCGAGAGACCGTCGGCGGGTTCCCTTGATGAAGCCGTCGCCGAGGGAGATGACTTCTACTCTGATATCGAGCGCAGGGTACGCGACTGGACGCCCGACCTGCCTCCCGCCTTCTTCACGATGTATCCGGCGGTCGAGACCAGTTTCATGCTAGCCCAGGCGCGGTCCTACCAGCTCGCCACCTTGCTCGTCATCCACCGTCTGCGTTTCCCCCTGGGCATACAGGACGGCGTGGTCCGCGCGTACGCCGAAGACATCCTGGAGGAGGTTTCCATCCTGAAGACCTGGCCGCCCGACGCCCCGACGGGTCTCGGCCTCGACTTCCCGCTGCTGGTGGCCACGCTGGAGCTGCCGGAGACGGGGACGGCGATCTACAGGGCCTTCGAGCCGCTCAGGTTTCGCAAGCAGCACTCGAGGCAGATCCTGGATTTCATTCAGTTCGTCACGACAGCCCGGGAAAGCGGGTATAATGGGTTGTGGTTTGATCTGGTAGAGAACAAGTTACACGGCGTCACGGTGACATAGACTAGACGACTAGATATAGATGAGACGACCTCTCGAAGGGGTTTACTTACTTACTTACTTAATATTTGTAACTTACCAAGGTGTAATTCAGGGCTACTACCTAGGTAATGGCTGTGAAAAGGGGGTAATGGCAAAAGGTTCAACATGGGAGCGGGCCTCGCTATCAGCTATTTTGGGACTTTGAACCTACTGAATCTTTATCGAAGCCGAAGACTTCTGAGTATTAGAAACACATCCTCATCGAACATTGCGCGACGACGCTTGTGTCCAGGCGCGGATAAAATGGTCCAGTTCTCGTACGACTAATGCTAGAGAATAGATCTCGAAAGCATAACTAACTATACGAGATCAAGAGCTCGTCATACGACTCGAGCGGCTCAAGCCGCGAAGGCATAGCTGCCCAGCATGACGTATACCTCCCAGTAACCGACGTGAGGCGAATATTGCAAGATGTCCCCCACCGACTTGGCGGCGCTCATGCCAGCACAGTCTGCCACATGCCACAGGATCCCGATGATCCAAGACCGCATGGCCTCCTGATTCGTGAGCTGCCCGGCGATATACAAAGGGGCTAACAGTGTATAGCACTGTGCCGACTGCAAGGGCGTGAAGGGTATGCAATTATCTGGTCTGATCTCGGCCCATACGAACTGGGGGACCGACGCGCAAATATCAGCGCACATCGTATCGGTGGTGTGAGTGAGCATTGGATGACATAGCTCAGTGCCGGCTTCATCGACGCAATGTCGGCGCATCAGCTCGGTCAGGAGTAGCCGCATTGTCCGAACCACGTTTCGCACTTGCGTGACGAAATGGTCCACGTAAACGTCGTAATAATCGCCGTAAACCATTGAAGACTTGTCCTCAAGGATCATCCGTTCAGGTCGCCACGTAGGCGGGAGTCCCTCCTCGACCTCGACGAACCTCTGATCCAGCTCTAGGGCTCGGCTCAGTATCTCGCGAGGTGTCAGGTTGTTTTCGCGTGCATCAGCTGTGAGATTCACTACGTCCATCACCACGCCGGTGATGACGAATTTGGGGTCGGGCCCTCCCCTGCCACTGTCTCGGACCCCGCGTTCCTCGCTCAGCGGAGGTATGCCGAAATACGGGGCTAGTTCGCTGCGTAGCTCACTGAGCTCGCGTGGCACACGTACTCCCGCTGCCCCAGAGCTGACAACGAGGGCCATGGCTAGACGGGAGACTAGGCGCCGCGCTGCAGGCGAGGCGTATCTCTGTCGGGGACTGCGCACTAGAATGGTCGGTAGTTAGCGTCTGCTTTTCGGAAGCAGTGTGATGCAAGAGGTGGGAAAGAAAAGAAGAACAATTGTCCCCTGTATAAACCCGAACATGCTCGTAAATGGCAAGGGACACCTTCGGGTACCACTCACGTCGCACGAGAGTAAGTGCTCCCTTCATATGGCTCATCCAGGGGCTGTCATCGATCCGTTCGCCCCTGATGCTAATTCTGAGGGGATCTGGGGTAGGATTTATGCCTGTTCGAGCCAGCTTCTCGGAGAGGTCGAGTAGAAGTACCGCCTGGAGAGTGGCGTCGCTGAGTGCCTCATCCCCCGCAGTGAGGACAGTGCCCAATCGCTTGATTGACGTAATATAACTGGCGCGGGCGAGTTGTACTAAAGAACTCGGGAATGATTTGGGTGAGAAAGGCTTGTATCCCGGGACCCGGTCCAGGCTAGCGAAGAATGCCAGGCCGGCAGCATCCACGGCGGACGAGAGAACGCTATTCGCCGGGGATGAGGCATATAGAGACGCGAGGGCATCGTGGCTACGTGAGAAGCCGAATACGTAGTGAAGGAAGAATACTTCACGGGCTTGAAATTCCCAGTTAAGTGGCATCAATGGCGGTATCGTATCTACCCGGTAGGGGGGCGGCATGAAGGCCCGTACTGCTGCATATGTCTCCGGGTCCTCTGTAGCGGCGTCAACGCGGTCTGGTGTGTATTTTGTACGGTAACAAGGATGATGGAGGACAGAGGTAAGTAATGGAGAGGGGGGTGAGACAGAAGTGGCCAGTGACGGTCCTGACATTGTTGCTGCTGACAAAGCCCGCGTTGCTGAGCATGAAGGGGTAAACTGTGAGTTTTCCGGCCGAGCGTCATTCCAAGACGGAGGGACCGGTACTCGCAATGAGAATTTCTGCCGGGCTAGGGCTTTCTGATGAACCGCAGCCGTCTCATCACGGATGATCAAGGCGTTAGGCTCACGCCACCCGGAGCACGTAATCCTGGCGCGTCGGCATTGGCCACACCTATCCCGTTGGAGGTCACACTATGGTGTGGTTCGACCTATGTTAGCTATGACTCAAAAGGCTGCCGTATGGGAGGTCAGAGACATCGGACACAAGGATATGGTGGTGATGTGACGATGCCCTTCGTCAGAGCAAACTCGAGGCAGCTACGGGGTCAAGGGCTTACCCGAAGTTTCCGCTTTCTGCAAGGTTGGCAATCTCGTGAAGGCCGGCCGCGATTTACCATAATTGCGTGAACACAGTTTGAGTGACCCAGTAAGGAAGAAGCATCATGAAGTAGTGCTGGTCCCAACAACAATGACGATTCACGTTGTTTTCAAGGGATCTACTAGGTACGTAGTTATCACTTACTAATGTGGTTTGGGTATTGTAGGTGATCTTCCGACCAATAAGCAGACGCCCTTCCTTATGCACGACGGAAGGCTAGCCTCTTTGGGACTTCGGAAGGCTAACTTGTTTTGGAGGTACGTACCTAGGTAGGTACCCCTATATTGTGACAATAGACAGGATCAACTATCCATCTGCCCAGGTACCCATCGAGTTACATATGTATATATACCGAGTAACCTTCAACTATGTTCTCAAATCTCTGTAGCTAACAATCACACCTTATTCCAACACCTTCCTTACAATAATAATAAAAACTAGTACCAGATGACTTTCACTTACAAAACCGTTCTCCTGGTTGGCGCCACTTCGGGTATAGGGGCCGGCATGGCAAACAAACTGATTTCCGAAGGTTCCATGGTCATAGCCTGTGGCCGCCGGCAAGACAGGTTGGACAATTTCGTCAGGGAGCACGGCTCCACCAACGCCGCCGCGGTCAGATTCGATGTTACCGACACTAAAGGGATGGACGCCTTCGTAGAAGAGTATGTTACTTCCAGCATCTCTTTCTCTGATCATCCCGGTATACGAACTAGTGAATTCACACAAGTTTCTAGAGTCATCACCAATTACCCAAGTCTCGACTGCGTCTTCCTGAACGCGGGAATCCAGAGCCCAACCCGACTGTCTCGCGCCGGCGAGTTCGATCTCACCAAGTTCCACGAAGAGGTCAACGTCAACTTCACCAGCACCGTCAACCTCATGATGAAGTTCCTGCCCCACCTCCAGGCCAAGGCGGATCAGCCCACGGGGCTGGTAGTGACGGGAACCCACCTGGCCGTCGTGCCAGCCGCCACCATGGCGGGCTACTCGGCTTCCAAGGCGGCGCTGACTTCCTTCGTCGACTGTCTCCGCGAGCAGAACCGCCACAAGCCGACCAAGATCATCGAGATCTACCCTCCCGTTGTACAGAGTAAGAAAGACGTTCCCTCCTGTCGGTTTCTTTCTTCCTAGAGGCACGCGATGCTGACGGTTCCCGCGAAGCTGAGCTGCACGATTGGATGGGCCTGGACAGAGGCCGCGCCTTGGGGATGCCACTGCGTGATTTCACCGAGATAACGTATGCGCAGCTGCTCAAGGGCGATGAGCTCATCGTGATTGGTTCCATTGCTACCGACCCGCGGGAGACGTACATGGACCTTTTGGACCGGCGTAGAAAGATCTTCAATAAGCTGTCGGGTGCCATGTTATCAAACTTCGAGCTGTAGTGAGCTGTTAAGGGATCAGGCATCCCTCGTAGGGTATGTATGTGCGAGCTCGGTTGGACTCTTAGAGAGTGGGATTCTTTGATGACTGTGATTGATGACTGTGAGGGAACAGAATGAATCAATGATGACGCATTTTAATGGCTTCTATACACATCTACATCAGGCCTTGGTGGCCACCCTCGGTGCTCTCTCATTCGACTGTGATTTTATGCTAGTCTTGGACAACCATTCTGTCTGAGAATGGACAGGATGCTTTGCAAACATAATTGCGGAGTTCCTGACAGACAAGAATCAACTTATCAATAACCTTCCTAGCATCCAATATATAATCACTATACATACTGCTTGAACTTTTATAAAACGCCATCTTGAGTAACTTATACTACTGCTCATAAGCAGTGGGCGATTAGAATATTTTTACGCTTTTGTTGTCCATCTTGTCTCCCTCCTATAAATACACATAAGGGGCGGCCCTATGTTCCCTAATAAAACTGATTCCGAAGCAAGGGTCTTTTGTACGACAAAATTGTCATGACCTTGTGACTCACGGTTCTCGTTGTGCAATGCAAACTCAGCATCACCATAACCTTACGACAACCTTCAAGCTACCATTTACCTGGGTTGCACCTTATCTGCTTGAGGACATGTTCATTGACTAGAAATAGTAGATATTACCGGATTATTTACCTATTTAGGTAAACAACAAGGTCAGACACATTTCCCGATCCACTACAAGAACAAAGGAGACACACGCCATATTTTCTCTGTTGCGGTTACGGCGGGGTAACAGTCCCTCATAAAAGATGAGGGGATAAATGTGGTCCGTAGCGTTTCCCCCTTTTCTTTTCACAGCTGGATATCATTTCCAAATATCCCGGTCTTGTGTACCAAAGAAAGTCAATCTCTGAATCTTCATCATGGGCAACTTAATAAGTCAGAGCTTCTTCATTCCCGCCGCGCGTATCACGGAGAAAAACTGTCCCGACCAGACAGGGCGAGTAAGTCGGCGTCGTTCTGTACTGTAGTTGTCCTGTTCGACACAAGCCCTAACTAACATTCCGCCCCCCAGGTCTTCGTGGTAACAGGCGGTTATGCCGGCATAGGATTCGAACTGTGCAAGATCCTCTACGCCCACAATGCCACGGTCTGGATCGCAGGGCGCTCGGAGACCAAAGCTCAGAAAGCGCTGGCGAGTCTCGAGGAGGCGTCGCCGAAGAGCAGAGGCCGACTGCGATTTCTGTTCCTGGACCTGGCCGACTTCTCCACCATAAAAGCCGCGGTCAGTTCCTTCCTCTCCCAGGAAGACCGACTCGATGTCCTCGTCAATAACGCTGGTGTATGTCTCTCTACCCCGATGCCGTCGCCCCATCTCATGGATTTGTTACGAGGAAGCTCATGGTCCGCAGGTCATGTTCCCCCCCAACGGCAGCGTCGATGCGCACGGCAACGACTTGCAGCTCAGCACCAACTGTCTGGGTCCTTACCTCCTCTACCAGCTGCTTCTCCCGCTCCTCACCAAGACCGCCGCGTCGTCTCCGACGGGCACTGTGCGCGTCGCGTGGGCTTCGTCCATTGGCATAGACATGGCCGCGCCGTGGCCGCACGGTATCTCCCTTGGTGACGACGGCTGTCCCGAGGACCTGGGCGTGAAGCCGAACTACATCCAGTCGAAGGCCGGCAACGTCTTGCTCGCGCGAGAGCTCGCCAGGACCACGGCGCAGACGGGTGTCGTGCATGCGTCTTTCAGTCCGGGGGTCCTGCACAGCGATCTGCATCGCTATTGGAGCGGTCTCGATTACTGGATTGCTGTGAGCACCGCCTAAGTTCCATTGGCCCATCTCAGTTGCCATTCCTCCCCACCCCCCCCCCCCCCCCCCTTTTTTTTTTTGGTTTGATGTACAATGCCTAATTGTGTTTTAATTCTTGTAGTTAACATTCTTCGCGTTTCCCACCATATACGGCGCCTATACCGAACTGTGGACAATACTCGCCCCTGAGTTGACACCTGATAGGAGTGGCGCTCATGTATATCCGTGGGGCAGATTTGGGAGCCTCCCCGCACGTCTCGAGAAGTCGTCGAAGAATCAATCGGATGGTGGTACTGGTATCGGGGAGAAGTTCGTAGAATGGTGTCACCGGGAGACGCATACATTCATGTAAACTGGACGAATGCCTTATTTGTCACTCCATGGCACGAGATGCTTGCTGAGAGCGCGAACATTTTCACTTGTGACTAGATTTGATCCTCCGGATTTTGGAACATACATCTGAACAAGAATTCTATTGGGACAAAAGTGACTCATGTTCAACGACGGTTTACATCGGGACGCACCTCAAAAATACATCTTTTTTCCCCATCGCAAAATCTTCAAACAGGTCACAACGGCATCGGAATCTATCTGTATTTATATCCACACGTGATTGATGTGTCATTTCATTGGTGATATATCAGGCCATGTAATAGCTATTTGAGGCTCTGGAGTCCCTGATAACAAGCCTGTTTCAACTGCATCTGCGTTGACGGTATTGTGCCTTTTTTTTTTTTTTTTTTTTACTTCGCTGAGTACGTTAAACCCATTTCGAGCTCTGCCGCTAGCATCCTGCCCTCCTCGGTCATGCATGCAAGATAAAGTGGACATGCCGTTCCGATGTACAGGTTCCATTCCCCGCGATAGAACCTCTCGATGGTGTTTCCAGGGGAGCACGCCCCCGCTGGTCTGCGGAATCATCGGTACCACTATTCCCTTCATTCGGGATCGCTACGTCTAATCGGAGCAGTAAACCCTCCACCCTTCATCCTCATCGCCAATTTTTTCTGGTCCGTCTTGGAACATAAATAGGCCGTCCCATTGGTCTTCAAATGTGTGGGTTCTGATAGTTCACACGTTTTGTCCGCTCGATACGTTCGAGCTCCTTATTGATATCGTCGAGAGTGACGTTCTGGCAGGCATGAACTACCTCCTGAAAGTCGCGGTTCTTGATCTGGGCTCGAAAGGTGGTGTTGGTAATATTCTTGATTTTACTCGTGGTGGCCTGTTGGGATGGCTGGTTTTTCACCAGGCGGGTAGGTGATCGGGCAAGGATCTCACGGGTCGCGGCGCGCCATCAGGGGTCGCGGCCTGGCGAAGAAGCCGCCACGGAATGGTTGGCTTGAGATAGCTAGCAGTCTTTGGTCAGGGTGTAAAGATTCGACTGGCAGAAGATGTCGCGTTCCTCAGTAACTGGTAGCCGAAGCGAGCCGGGAGCGGTTGGCGACTCGGTAGTTCTGTCGAGGAGACGGAAGAAAAAAGCTGGATGTTTCATCAATAATGTCGTATATATATAATGGCAAAGTGAAGTTGGACAAATCCTGAGGAATGGTGGGCCATGGGGTAACTACTGGGAGACACTCGATGGGGACACCATGATCTCCGGTGATGGTGGAAAATGAAGGTGGGAGCTTTCACAGTCTACATGTAATGTGAACGTGCAATGTTCTGGTCGATGGTGTTGTTGAATGCAGAAGAAAGACTGCAGTTCGATGTTGTCGGTAGTCAGATGAAGAGAAGAAAACACTGTCGTGATGTTGCGAATTTTCATACTAGAAGTCTCACGAGAGGCGGTCGTCTAAAGATTGGTGTCCGAGTCAATTCCGAGTGAACATCTTCTCTCGTACAAAGATGTCTCTCAGTCGTTTCCCAGTTGTTGGAACACTGTATGGTGTCAATTCCATCCGCAAGTCGTCCTGGATCACCTGGATGGAGTACTTACTGGCAAGTTCCTTCGCTCTTCAAAGTCATAACTATGGTCTATTGCGTAGACATTCATCAGTCCCTGAGGTATCCTGCGTCTCTGCGCATAGTGGGCTGGCTATAGCTTTCAGCAATGAACCACTTGATAGCGCCAGGGAGTATCACACCTACATTGGTCGGAGTTTCCAAGCTTCTTTGGAGCACCTTAGACAGCCCAGACACCTGGACGGTTCGGGTGGGCGTCTGTTGCAAAGGGGTGTAATGGTACGCCCTAAGGTGCTTGCTGAGATCGTTAGTCACCAGACTTGCGGATACACACCTCGCACATGCGAACCCTTGAGGCCGTGGCAATCTCGAATATAAAACACTAACTTTTTTGGTGGGTTGCTGGGCCTGATGTAGTGAATATCGTATTCAACATCTCGTTGTTCATACCCATGCCGGACTCTTCAACTTTGCGTGCGAGACGCTGCCACTCGGCCATAAAGATCAGCGGATCCTTGCCGTCATACTTCAGACGTATGAGTTACTCCCAGTAGTTGCCCTAGCGAGCTTTGCTGGCATCGTGATACGTGTCCTCGAAGAGTTGAAGGATTTTGGTGCCTTTTTGAACGCCTGAGATCATCTTCACAGGTTTAGAGCGACAGGCACTCTTGATAATGGTGGCGAGCATCAGCTCGTCTTGTGTGCGGAGATGCATGCCTCGCTTGTTGTATCCGATTATTCCGAGTCCAGTCATCAAAATCTTCTTGAACTCGTCCCAGTTCTCGTATCCCTTGAGGCGTTGATGACCCTAAAATTTGGTTGTCCACAGTGCCAACTCTCGTCAAATGGCCGCTCAGATGGCCTTTCAGAGAGGAGCCCCATGACCACAGCATCAATTTTGACAGGATCTTCAGGATACAAGCCGATTGTGTCATGGCGATCAGCCCGCAGTTCGGTGTGGCCGTAGTCCGTGCTTGTCCTAATAAAGGACCTGCGACCTTCACTTGAGAAGTAATGGTTTAGGGGCAACTCATATCATGCCCCTCCTGAGCCGGCCAGAAGAAAGTTGGAAGATGGTAGTGAATCTCATAAAACAAGAGGAAAGAATCAATAGAAAAGTCCTTGAAAAGAGCCCCGCCACCTTCGCTGATTCAGCCGGCGATGATCATAATAAGGGGAGAAGGACTAGGAGGGCGATGTGGGGGAGGACCGTGGATCTCTCAAGCCAACAAGAGCATGATTAATGACTACAAATGTGAAAATGAAAATTGGGGGGTAACCCAAATGATGTAGTGTCTTTGGTATCAGTATATATAAAACGGGTTCCAGTGACGGGGGCCGATGTTGTAGCTTTTGACATAGGGAATAAGAGAAGAGAGAGAAGAGAGATGAGAGAAGGTGAGTTGAACAAAGCCCGGAACTCAGGAGATCCACGGCCTACATATAATACGTCAATCACACGCTGCTCAGCTGTGTGTTTCAAGGTGAGTCAAAGCAAACCGCGAGAAGGGATTTGTCAGTTGGGGGTATGTCGTTGGACGGAAGTCTGGATGGTGTTTCTATGGGTCTATCTGCGCCCCTGAATGCAGGTTTCCTCCTCGCCGCCAGGGCGGTCTCTGGCAGCGATTCGTAGTCACAAAACTGCACGAGATGAAAGCTACATTCGCTCTAGTTACTCAGGCCAAATTCGTCTACCTTGATTCGTCGGTTTGTCATCCGAGTGAGGAGAAGTGAGACAGATCGCCAACACATGCAGTCTGTGGTGACAAAGCAATCCCGATCATGTGGGGCCACGACAACACACGCGTGCACATATCAGACAGACGTACAGCTCAGTTGGCCTGTCTGAGTGGTGATCCACGAAATCGCTTGTCCTAATCCTCCCGAAAGAGTCTCAAGCAAAGCGATAGCAGTGGCAACATGACACACAAACCTGGCCCTCACGCATCCGAGAGATGGAGACGTCGGCTACAAACATCAGCACTGACGCAAATAAAACGCATAATTGATACACATCACCAAATGAGATTTGGATTTCTCATCTCAACCCCCCCTTTTTTTTCTCTATCCAAACAGAAAGATGCACAGAAGGAAACAGAGCGCCACCTAATTTGCATCCATCGAAACGCCGTTTTCCGCCGGAGGCACTGTGGCCTTCAAATTGGGCAGCAGACTCCTCGCTGCATGTCTTGACATCTGCGCCATGAGGGCGTCCATGACAACTAAAGCAGCCATAGCCTCCACAATTGGCACCGCTCTGGGCACGACGCAGGGGTCATGTCTGCCCTTGGCGGCCAGAACCCCCTCACCGTCCCCTTCGTAGGTGGCCGTGGTCTGAGCCTGGCTGATGGTGGCAGGCGGCTTGAAGGCCACCCTGAAGTAGATGGGCGCACCGTTCGAGATTCCGCCTTGGATGCCGCCTGAATTGTTTGTCTTGGTGGTCAGCTTCGGTTTTGGTAGCCCGTTGCTGGAGGTGGTCGGGCCATTTGGTGCTCGGATGAAGGCATCATTGTGAATAGATCCAGGAACTTCACAGCCGCCAAAGCCAGACCCGATCTCAAAGCCCTTGGTAGCTGGTATACTGAGCATAGCATGGGCAAGCTTAGCTTCGAGCTTGTCGAAACAGGGCTCTCCCAGGCCGCTGGGTACATTTTTAATGACACAAGTGACAGTGCCACCTATACTGTCATCCGATTCCTTGAACTTGGCGATGTACTCTTCCATCTTCCGAGACGCATCCTCATCCGGACACCTCACGGGCAAGAATTTGTCGACAGTTTCACGATCGATCGTCTGTATCAGCTTTTGGAAGTCGGGGTTCTGGCTGGGAGTCGGGGCTTCGGCAGTAGGGGGGAACATGTGTAAGCCGCCGACGGATGTGACAAAGGCCGTGATCTCGACACCGCAGGCAAGCTTCAGGTATTTCTCGGCAATGGCACCAGCTGCCACTCTGCCAATTGTCTCGCGCGCTGAACTTCGACCGCCACCACTGCTGGCCTTGACACCATATTTCTCAAGGTAGGTCATATCGGCATGGCTGGGTCTTGGGTAGAGGTCCATCGTCTTGTTGCCGTAGTCCTTCGGCCTCTGGTCCTCGTTCATGACCACCAACCCGATCGGGGTGCCGAGTGAAACTCCGAACTCGGTACCGGATTGGATCAATACACGGTCCTTTTCGTTTCTGGGAGTGGTGATGGCGCTCTGACCCGGTCGGCGACGGTTCATCTGGGGTTGGATATCTTCCTCGGTAAGTTGCATACCCGGGGGGCAGCCATCGATAATACAGCCGACGGAGCGGCAATGGGACTCGCCATAGCTGTACCGTGTTAGACATTAGTCCCTATGTGCCAATTGAGCTACGGTGGATGAACCATCTTTAGATCTTGTAGGCGGAGGGGCGATAGAGAAAGTTGACATACGTGGTGACCCTAAAATAATCCCCAAAAGTCGACATGTTGGTGGTGCGAAGAGGTGGTCGAGAAGTGTCGCGATACCAATGCTGAAGCAGTCGATTCTTCAGACTGAATTGGAAACAGATGGATATATAAGTAGGTACAACGAGTCAGTCTGCCGTCTACACCCCGAGAATTCCAATCGAATTGTTACTGAGCTGAGGGGGGTCTTGCTTTACAAGATTCGCTTGGGGATGAGTCAGTATCGCTGAAGCCGAATTTTTATTTTTTTATTTTTTTTCTTGTTGCAAACCGTACCATCATCATGGCTTGCATGGTGGGGTTCATGCCGATCTCACTCCGATGCCAAAGACCCCGCTGTCCCGCCTACATACCGCTAATTCTTGTGCTGTGTTTTAACCTGCCAATGAAATTACAGAGCGCTCCATGGCTGTGAGTCGGACTGTCGTTGCATGCAAGGAGACCTCTCAGCCTCTCTCCAGGCCTGTATTTGACGATACATCATATTCATATGAATACGACTTGTCGAGATGCCGGCAAAAGATACTAGAGATACCTATGGCTATCTCCAGGATCGTGAATTGTCTATTAACAATGGGTCCTGGAAAAATTGCTACTCTTATTGCCAGCAGAATAAGCCTGCTTGTTTATGCCCATACTGCCCCTCAAAGTCGATAGTCCCGCTATGCAATACTGCCTAACAATAAAGATTTGCCCCTGCATCACCGTTCCTCAACAGTCTGATACAGACCAGAGATGGGTAGGCACACCACGAACTCACACGAAGACTGATACCACACGAAAAGAAAATGAGCTGCATCCTGTCCGATCCCAGTTATCCATAGAGGGGAATTCATAGCATCTCACTCACCCAATGCCTCCTTTCATCCGCCGCCTCCCCAGGGCCACCTCCAGTCTCCCTCTCACCTCAACAGCACCACCAGCAGGATTATCATCCTCACGGAGACCAAGAAGCCGCATCCCTCGCCGCTTCTTCTCCGCGGAGTCCGTCGCCGACCCCACCAACCGGGTCCAGATCTACATCTCGCGCTCCGCGGACCCGTACCTCAACCTCAGCATCGAGCACTTCCTCCTGCAGGCCTCGTCCCCGGAGTCCGTCATCCTGTTCCTGTACACGAACCGGCCCTGCGTCGTCGTGGGCCGGAACCAGAACCCCTGGCTCGAAGCCCGGCTGTCGCTGATCGACCGTCCCGGCGTGCTGGACCGGCTCAGATCCTCTTCATCTTCCCCGTCGTCCCCTGGAGAAAGCGGCGGCAATCGTCTTCGCCATGGCAGCGCTGGTGACAATGATGATACTTCAGACGCGGCTCAGGGGAATACGGGAGCGACAACAACCACAACACCGCCCGTGTCCCTAGTGCGCCGGCGCTCCGGCGGCGGCGCCGTGTTCCACGACCAAGGCAACGTGAACTGGAGCGTGATCGGGCCGCGCGCCACGTTCGACCGGGACCGGCACGCCGAGATGGTAGTGCGGGCGCTGCGGAGCCTGGGGCCGCAGCAGCAGACGTACGTCAACGCGCGGCACGACATCGTGATCGACCGCCATGAAAACGACAGTCACGTCAACAACAACAACAACAACAACAACAACAACAACAACAACGATGATGATGATGGGAACGCAGCCACGACAACCCCAAAAACCTACAAGGTCTCCGGCTCCGCCTACAAGCTAACGCGCCAGCGGTCACTGCACCACGGGACCGCGCTCCTCCAGTCGCCCTACCTGAACCTAATATATCGCTTCCTGCGCTCGCCCGCGGAGCCGTACCTGCACGCGCGGGGCTCGGCCAGCGTGCGGTCTCCCGTGTGCAACCTGGGCGTGGCGCGGAACGCCGACTTCGAGGACGCCGTCGTCGCCGAGTTCGGCTCCATGTACGGGAACGTGGACGTCGAGATCATTAGTCCAGGGCTGTTGTTACCCCCCACCGGAACGACAACTACGATGAAGAGTAGTAATAATAATCATATTATCAGAGGACAAGAAGAAGAAGAAAAAGAACAACTCCTAAGAAACCACCTGCCGGACCCCGTGCGCGCCGGCTACGAGGAGCTCACGTCGCGCGCGTGGATCTACGGGCAGACGCCGCAGTTCACGCTGTCGACGCACACGACCGACGAGGACCCGCGGCCGCGGCCCGCGGTGCCGGGCTTGCCGGAGGGCTTCCGGGCCGAGTTGAGGGTGAGGAACGGGCAGGTCACGTCGTGCCACTTCGGGGGTGATGGTGTTGGGCACGCAGCAGGTGAAATAATGGGCGATGATAAGGGACGGTTGTTAGAGTCGAAGCTTCTGGGATCACGGCTGTACGAGGTCTCCGACTGGAGGGCGCAGACTGGGGATGAGATATTCGGTGGCTGGCTGAATGAGATGTTGGGCTGCGGTGACAAAGACTAGACAAGGCACCTGAGCGAGCAGTCGTAATATGTATGAACAGATAGACGGGGCGCGGCATTTGGCACATTATTGTAGACTTGTAGGCTATGTAAAGTATCTAATGGAATGTAAGGATGGATAGAGAACTCTCTATGTGCTCTGAGCAATCTACTCCAAACCGCCAACCCCCATAACTCCTTGCCCGAACCACTGGGCCACGGTCTTGAACCGCTCATCCCCTTTCTCCAGCGCATCCTTGAACAAATCATGCCGGTCGGCCCTCTCATCCTGACTGCGTTTCATGGCGCGCACAGCCGCATTATTCATAGCGCAGACGGGGCACTCGGTCCCGTCCTCTTGGCCACTACCGCCGCCGCCACCCTGCTGCTTCAGACAGCGTTGGTGGAAGCTGTGATGGCAGAAGAAGTGAACAGCGGGTAGATCCAGGGGCGCGCCGCAGCCCTGGCACCGCTGGCCTTTGAAGACGGCGGGCTCGGACCCTAGCTCGGCTATCTCGGTCCGCTTCTGCTCCGTCTCCTTGCGGAAAGAAGTAATTTGCCGCTTGTTGACCGCGATCTCTCGGCGTTCGCGCGTGATCGTCTCGTGCAAGTACGGCTTGATCATCCCCATGGTGGCGACGGCATTGGAGCCGAGCGTCTGAATCACCTGCAGCGGCGCCATCAGGCCGTCCGCGTCGATTTTTTTCAAGATGTTGGCAAGCTCTTCCGACCCTGCCTCCTCGAGGATTTGCGGATCCGAGGTGAAGTAGGCCAGCGCTGCCGGATATAGTTCCGGTTCTTCGGGCCCATATTTTCGCAGCGCCTTGATGGCTCCTTGTGTGTCCTTAGCGGAGGTGTAGGAGCGAAATATGTCCGAGTGCAGGCCAGACTGCTCTTTGACGAGAGTTGTACCATCGCGGAAATCGGAGAGGTGGGATAGGAGCAAAACATTAGAGTTCTCAATAGGAATGTCTTGTCCTTCGATAAGTTTCTTGGCTTTGGATTCCCATTCTTCTCGGTGAACCCCTTTCCTCTCGCTAGCTTTATGCAGATACATTTCAAATAGTGTTGTGTAGATATCAGACTTGTCTGAGTCTCTGAGCGACTCATCCTTCAGACAAGCCTCGAGGAACACGATGAATTCGTCTGGATGGTCGATGAATGATGAAAACGCCGTCCGAGGGGAAGGAGCGGTGTATTTCTGTTCGGCGCCATTCTCGGGCTCTACAACCACCTCGGCATCACTGATGGTAGGCCTGCTGTTAGTATCCTGGGCACTGGGGGTTGGTACAGCAGACGTATTCATGTATGGCAGAGGGAGAAGGCTTGTCAGATTAGAAACCGCGTTTGCAGCGCCAGCAGCTAAGCCTCCAGAGACCAAGGGAGCTTCTTCAACTGGAACAATGTGAACCTTTGGTTTGTATTGACCAGTATAATAGTCGATGAAGACTTTGGTGGTGTCATTGGGACAATGCTCCAAGAGCACTCTTGCGTACTTCATTAAGCAGGGATACGCCTACCGCATGTTAGTCTTAGCACGAGAAGAATCAAGATTTATATATGGGAGCGTTTACCAGTTCGGCCTCCAGATGCCAGATGAAGTCCAATGCTTCGGCATAGTTCTTTGAGTCTTCTACCAAGATATCCACAACGAGGTCGTTCTCACCATGTTTCGTAGCTAGGTACGCCGCCTGCTCAAAGTAGCCACCTTGTCGGCACATCGAAATTGCTGTGTCTAAGTCGAATTTCAGGTCGCCCTCAGATTTAATAAACTTCTCGAGCTTCTCGACATCTTTCAACTTTGCATAACAATTCAGTAATAGCGTTGTGTGATCGGCGGTGGCCTTATGGTTCTCATGCAGCTCTTCAAGGTACTCGATGAGATTATGTATCCTTTGCGTGTCCAGGAACTGCATTTGTCAGAGCACGTTGCCATTGGCTATGGCAATAGACTTACTTTGCGGATGACCTGAGAAGGCTCTGTATTGTCGATTGCTTTGATATATTGGGCCATAGCATTGTCATAGTCTCCTTTCTGGTACAGGTGATCGCCGTACTTTCGATATATGACATTCTGTTGTTGCGCGTCCATGCCGGACTTTTGAGCCAAGCTGATAGCCAGTGGAAATAAGTTTCGCTGGTATAGCAGTTCTAGCCTTTGTTGCAGTGACTTCTCGTGGTAACGATTGATCTGTCTCCTATCAGCATCGTATAATGGAATCAAAGGGAGGGTGAAATGCCACCTTCCCATCCTGAGTCAAAATGAACAAATCCCCCCATATCTGGAACATGGCCTTAACTTGGGATATGAGAGTCTCGGAGTGCGCAACGATCTGGAGCGTTGGATCCACCATTGTGAACGCCGCAGCGTTGAAAAGCGATTCTGTACTGGCGCCACCAAAGCGTCTTCTTAAGTTGTCAGGGCCTCCACCCTTCGGCGGCGAAACGAGCGCAACATAATCTTGGAATGTTGAGACCGAAGTTGTAGCTCCGTCGTTAGCGAAACAGAGACCCCTGCCATCAAGTGTATAATAATAGACTGCGTCTTCCCTGACCACAATGATGTCTCCTGTCTTCTTATTGGTTGTCATGCAGCCTGCTGCACATCCTGAATCCTCGACCGTGCGCGGAGGTTGCCCTTGACCTCGACCTGATACAACGAGCTTCAGGAGCTTCGAAGTGGTCGCAACGAATAGTGTAGTATTCTTGCCATCGACGACGAACTCCACACCTGTTATCGGTTCTTCTGATTCGTATACTATCCTTTGCCTTGTTCCTCTATCGTGAATCAGATCGCCGCGTACGAGGGTGACAGCTCCATTCGCGAAACCGATTGCTAGTTGGGACAGGTCGTCCAAAGCCGCGAAAGCAGATATCTTGGACAATCAGCTTCTTCACATATATAGCATTTTGTAGTTCTGAACCCACCGGAAATTGTTTCCGTCCGTTGTTGATATTCAAAGTGCTCAGGCAGGTGGGCAATCCTGTCTTCTTCACGGGTTTGTCCAAAGCCCAGACCTTTAATACAGGTTCGTTGCTCAAGTCTTCCTGCTTCGAATGAGCGTCACGACCACATTTGCTCTGTTTGTTTCCCTTACCGACACGGTAACCAACAAGCTCGTTCCTTCGACCTGGCGCATGTGTGTAATCCGACCCGTCTCGTGGGCCTGGAAGCTGCGGACCACCTTCCAGCTAGGGCCTATTATACGAACATATCCATTGTCGCTGCCTGTAAATAGGCTTTCGGAGCCTGAGCAGATGCTGGAGATTTCATTGTTCTCGAAGAGGGACCGCGTCTCGTCGTCGCCGAGCTTGACCTGGCTGACCTCGAAGAAGTCGAATGCTTTCCACTGCAGAACAACAATTTAGCACCAATTTTCCAGTATCGTGCTTGATCCGAGGGTCTTACCAAAAGCAAAGCCATGGTGCTTACTCATATCAACGCGACAGTAAATTGTTGTTTCTCCAGTGTGGTCTCATTCATCGTTGCGCGTCGACAACATACCTAGGTAGTTAGGAATTGGTGGGAGCCTGCACGTCATATGGCCTTTCAAGCTAGAAGCTCAAGTGGGTTATTAGGTGTGGCTGTGCATATCTACAATGTGGCTCGGCCCGAAACTTTACAGAATAGGGGTTGGGGAACTCTGTACTCTGGACAAGATTGAATTTGAATCTATGTCGGCCTTTTCAAGTATTTATTCATATGATAATCCCACACACAGTTTTCTGTTAATCTGTACCGTCGTGTTTCATATTGCATTTCCACTTTCTAAAGTTACCGATGAACCCGTTCCCCTGATTCTTCTGTTCTGGTGACTCCATGAAATCCCGCCCGAGATCAACCAAGGGAATCAATGAAGGCCTACCATGTGCGCATTGAAAAGGTAATGCGCAGTCCGCTAAACTCCGAATAAGCTCCACACACTCGTCATACGAAAGGTGATCGTTGAACATGATAGAGCTGCGACAGGCCCTAGAATTGATAATGTCCAGTATGCCTTGAGGGCAGCCATGAAATCTAGTCAGCCAGTGTAACTTGGGGGCATCTTCATGAGAAGCGTTGATATTCGCCGAGATAGGGCGCCCAAGAGGTCCGATGCCTTTCTCGTCCAGTTCCCATACCTCTTTCCTCATAAGATCGATTAGAATTCGAGGCTCCAATCTACATCTTTCCAGGATACTGGGCGGCAATCTGAGGACCTGGACGTAACTTGAGGCGGCGTGCGTAGATGCGGACGAATGTTTGACTTGATAAACTACGCCCCAGTGCTTGAAATATGCGACAGAACGTTCAAAATGAGCGCTGTCCCTGACTGAGACGTCGAACTGAATTGGTTTTTCAAGTGATTCCGTTCGAGCTGATACCGCGCCTTCCGCACCGCCTTCTGATGACTCCGCGATTTCAAAATACTCCTTCATCAAATTTTCAACACGACAACGCTCATCAGCCGCATGCTGATCGACGATAAGAAGCAGTGGACTACCTCCTTGAGGAATATCTCGCTGTGAATGAGGAGGATGTATCAGGGTCTTCACAAATACAAACTTCCTGTCAACTTGGGATATGACCTCAGCGGTCCGTAGGGAATGCCTGGAAATTTGACCTTGGACGGCGGGTAAAGCGCTTTGATTGTTTCCATATTCAGTCCCACATCCTCCGCAGTTGCCATCCCAGGATTTTGTTGTAAGTCCCACGGCGTTGTTCTCGTTAAAGGCTGTTGGTATCGGAGCTTCAACAGATTGGAAGACAGGATTCTCCCAATTCGAAAGCACATTGTCAAGCCAGGGGCTGTTGGTATCGTTAAGAGGCGCCCGCGTCTGCAGACGCAGTCTCTTCTTCGATGGTAAATGAGAGTCGACGTTCTGAGAGGATTCATTCCGCGGTCGAATGACAAAACCAGTTCGAGAATCTAGCTTTAATACCTCACTAGTAGCCGGATTTATCCAGGACATCTCATCATTATCACGAGACTTGCTTTGCAATTCTGATAAGCGCTGACCTTGGGAGGCTCCCCCCACGGGTATAGCTGAACAGCTGGATTCGGCGTCCGTGAATGGCGCGCGCAATAGTTGGCCATCCGCACCAACCAAAGGCGTGGGGTTTCGAGAGATCTGGCTTTGGGATGACGGTATGTCTAGGCCCGGGAAACCGCGAGGATTGTCAGTACATCTATCATGATCGGGGCCTGTCTTTCTGTTGCCATCTGCATTCAGGGGTCGCCCCGATTTAATTCTGCTCCACAAGTCAAACGGTGATTCAGACCTCGGTCGCCGTCCTTTCGCAGACTCAATATTCAGGCGGGTGTTAGCCAAATCCCTAATTGATGAGATATTGTGCAAAGAAACAGATCTCCTCATTTGAGAACCTGCCTCTGTAGTCTGACTTTTCTGTGAAGCCGTGCTGCCAGACCCATCAATCCGAGGTTGGTTCAACGCATGCCTCTTTTTACCTCTAAAATGCGTTGGGCGAAAGTGATGCTTTTTCAAAAACTCGTGGAACACAACCCTCAGAAGATCGACGATCGTGTTAAGGATATCATGTCGGTCATCGAGGATCTCCTCGGCGTCATGGACGGTGAAGTGAGAGCCCATGTCACCGAGATTAACCTGTATGTAGAAAGTAGGCCACCTGTCGACCCCCTTTCTCCCCTTCAACTCTTGATGGGTGAAGCCATCAGACTTGTAACGTCTATCTTTTTCTCTTCTTCGTTGCTCGTCATCGTCTATGACGACTTTTTCGTCTTCGATGCCGAAATCAGAGTTTGCAAATAGCCGATTTATCTCTTCGTACAGAATATTTGAACCATGCTCGTTGAGAACAGGTTGGATCCCTATACTGACAAATTGGATACGCCTCGTTGCAATTGGAAGTAGAGATACTGCGCCAATAACTGAGACGCGACCTGTTGATGCCCTGAGAGGTATCCAGGAGTTTGAAGAACCGTCATCAGCTAAGCGAGCTTGATGCAGGACTTTCGGTAGCCGTGAAGTGTGATAGGGAACGGCTTCCCCCCGGGTCGTTTTGCTTTTTGGCACTTCCGCAATGCGAACTGACAAGTTCCATTGGTTCACAGACTCGCGAAGCGACACAGAAACCTCCCCGGGCCAAGCAATAATGAGAGCAACCAAAGCCTGTCTGAGGCGTTCCCATTCTCTCGTACTTACACCCTTCTCGACATCGACCGCCCTTTGCTTCACCCTCACTGGCAGGGTACCGAACAAATCTCGCACGGTGACGCGAGTTCCATGGGGAAAGCTTAATAGTCTGTGCTCCGGTAAACATGGTATGTGCCGAGCCAAGACATCAGAATTATGAATCCGAATGGAGTTGTGAGATTGATAATCACAGTGATGCGAGGTGATAGACAATAGCGATAAGGAGCCCACAGATGCGAGAAAAGTCCCGTTTCGACCATGCGCATTAGCCTGCACTGGATATTTGGATGTGTCTGACAACTCAGGTCAGTAGTAGCTCTGAGACTGAAACGACGAAACTACCCAGGTAACTAACTCACAATGAAGCTTGCCCAAACCACCAGTGTCTCTGAATTCAGGGGGAGGGATGCCCACGCCGTTGTCTTCAACAGAGCAACTCCCTCGTGAGTAGTCGAGTGATATCGTGAGTTTAGTAGCTTGAGCGTCCAAAGCGTTCTTCACCAAGCCGCAGACGACAGCGTTGAGAGATGTTATAGTAGTGGACGACTTGATCTGTGCGATGACATAGTCCGGCAGCTGCTGGATCGACATTGCTGAAGGACAATCAATATTATATGTCTCATGGTGGACACTGGGGATCAAATGTATGGACACCGTCTTTCATCAAGGGAACGATGTGCCAGGGCACTTCGCTTGGGGCAGATGGGTAGAGAATACCAAACACGTCGGCGCGTACAGTGAGGATAGGGTCTCTCGGCGAATGCAATCCATGGATGACGCTAGGTGACGCTATCGCGGCGTACCGATACCTGGAGTGGGCTGGGTCTTTGGGGTCTGGTTCAATAGTGTGGCTGATGACGCCATAAGCCCACTTTCACGGAGT
This sequence comes from Xylariomycetidae sp. FL2044, assembly GCA_022376275.1. Classification (NCBI taxonomy): domain Eukaryota; kingdom Fungi; phylum Ascomycota; class Sordariomycetes; species Xylariomycetidae sp. FL2044. The sequence continues at coordinate 466,959 of JAJNOH010000025.1, read as the reverse complement.
ACAAAGAGGCAGCCAGGCTACGACACAGGGCACACAGGGGTACGACCTACCTAGTAGACTGCGTTATTAGTCCACCATCAGCCTCATCAGTTGGGGCGGGCCGACACTATTCACTGTTTAGGCAGTCAGCCAGTAACAAGCGCTGTAAATTGATAAAAGGGGACTCCTCAGTTGTCACTGACAGGGGAAGGGATTCTCGGGTTTGTACTACCAAGGTCTGACTTTCCCATCCAATCCCATCACACTTTCAGTCCCTGCCGCTCGTTTAGGTAGATCATTACGGAGCGCCAGCAACACGAACACGATCCGTACCCACCTACGGCTGCGATCTACAGCAGTACAGAGTACCTCACCTCTTTCCCTCTCGTCTCTCACCCTCACCCTTACCCTCACCAGATCCACCATCAACCACCCTCAACCATCACTCACACCGTCATCTCCAGCACGAGCAATACCGAGGTTAACACTCATATCATCAATCATACCCAAGTCGTCTGCGCCGCAGTTTAGATACAAACAACCGTGTCCTTGGGCCCCGGCATCCGTTTCTGCCGTATTGTACATTGCGCCCTGGTCCATCCTTTGATTGGCCAATATCGACAACTCCGAGAACCTCATTCCTCTCGGCTGTTGTGTTGGCTGCTTTGAGCAGCGTCAGGACGACTTGCCAACACCACATCGTCATTATCTGCTCTGCCGGAACCTAATCTAGCCCTCAACCTAAATATCTACTCGTATATTTACACTTTGTCCCTTTCTTTCGCAGTGAAATGGCCATGACTGAAACCTCGGCTCTCCCCAATGGTAACAGACCCTGATTTCCATGCCACTCAACCAACATCCGCACTACTTTTCCCTATTCTCTGGCCACACCCAATCAGCATCGTTTTCAGTCACACCCTACAGAACTACGACGCGTCTCTAACAACTATGCCAGATCGCCAGGAACGCACCGGTCGAAGACGGCCTTTCTCCAACTGGGTAAAGAAGCTCGCCAACTTCAAGAACGGTTCTTCCTCGGCCGACGGCGGTCGAAACGGCCATTCCAAGCGCGATGCCACCCAAAAGAGTTCCAAGAAGCGCCCATCTAAGAATAACAATCCTTACCCCCAGTCTGGTCGCATCGATCTCGCCCCTCACGTCCAGCAAAGCGAGCCGTCCTTGTCCACAGCTCAGTCTGCTGCACTGTCGAGCCATTCGCTGCCCCGAAGTCGTATATCTATCAGATCGTCAACGGATGATGGAGCCGCACCTCCAACAACTGCCGGTGCTATGTCCATGGCGCCCACTGTATCGACCGATCACGTAGCTACGCAGTCGATACACGCTCCTTCACATATGGCCTCTTCCGTCGCGGGAACTAGCAGGACTGCGAATGGCGGCTTGGATTCCCGCAGAGGTGGTGATAGTACCTTCTCGTCACCAGCGCCGTCCGTGCGATCCTTGACGACGACGCTCACCACTATCCAGTCCATGGGACCTAATGGAGCGATAGCTGGTGCGAATCCGAACGCACAACCATCGAATCAACAGACTACTCAGACGCTTCAATTCAGCCAACCATTCCCCACGAGCTCCCCAGCATCCGCAATACCACCGCACCTCGCACCGCACGCAGGTCCGCAGCCTAATACCTATAACACAGCTACGGCCAATGGTCTACTCACGGATAACGCCTCCATCTTGACTCTGGCGTCTTCCAGCAAGAGACGTCGAAGAAGATCCATGGACACAGATGCCTCGGTGCGAGCTCTGGCGCCTTCGTCTCTCTGGGGCGGGAGCCGTGAGAGTCTGCCTCTGAGCGTCCTCAGCTCCAATGTAGACGGTAGTCGTGACATACCGCCAACCCCAGGCCTTCACCAGTCAACCTCTCGTATCGCGGGAAACGAGCGCACGAGTATCTACTCGACGACCGGCATTGCACCCGCCTTACCCGGCGACAGGAACAGTCTGTATGCTGGGAAGCAGAGCATGGGTGGTGATGGAGCCAGCGTCCGAAGCGGTCTATTGGGTCACGGTAGGGCTGACAGCATCAGCGGAAGTGTTGGTGGTGTTAGCAGCCCTTTGGCAAGTCCCCGGGAGGTCACTGAAAAAGCCGCGTTTGAGGAGAAGAACGAGAACTCTGCCCCAAAAGAGAGAGATTAGATGATAACACCCGGCTTCTTGGAGATGCGATGGGCCTAATATACCACGTCAAAGGGTTAGGTGTTTCTACTTTGGTCTTTACCATGCTTGTTGCACTGGCGAAAGGAGATAAGAGTAAAAATTTCATTCGAGAAGGAAAAAGGGGGCAAGGGGGGGGAGTTGAGAGCAGGGGCATACCAATAACGTGCACCACGAGGGGCATGATAAATGGAAGGCTGCTCTTGGACGCGTCCCTGTATTTTTTTTCCCTGGTTTTTGTTTCATGGCAACAGGGGTTTCGGACAGGACTTTTGGCCTGGCCTCATCAGGTCAGTGGCACATACATAGATACCCAGTTCTTGTTTTTGTGATTGATTTTCCTTGGGCCCTACCTCTTTGAGCAACAGCGTACGTGGAAAATTGATATACGTATAGCGAACGGACTGAATGTATGAGACGTCTCCTCGTCTACCCATCTTTGCTCGCTTGGCTACGCAATAGTATCGAAATTGAGCAAGACTACATGTCCACTTGAAATACATGAAGTAAGTGTGCATATTTTGGACTTCACACGACCAAGGAGACAAAGCTCTGGAAGAGTAAATACCAAGCTACCTAGGGCTACAGGTAAGAAGATGTGCGTGAGCTGTCGTCGGTATGCTATGTCAGATAAGACTTGGCGTGTGGAAGTAGAAACGTCGTGTAAACGTACACACATACATATACACATACGAGTTTTACTCAGAATCAGCTGGCTAATCTAAAGATTCCATACGACATAAGCCAGATACCACAACTACTTACCTAGATACCTAGCCCATCTTCCGACCGACCGTCTATCAAGGCGTCCATTTTGTCAAGATCACATTTGCATTATATACTTATGTGCATGAGGAAGTTCTCATCGTATATTCATACCATACCTGAACACGCCATCCAGACCTCACTCACTCGCACATAACCCATCACACTCCTATCCTCTCCTTTTCCTCCCTCCTACTCCCCTCCTCCTCTCCAACCAACCAACCAACCATCAACTCACCCCTACTCATCCCCATAACTAATCCCATCCAAATCAATACCCCAGAGGCTCCAGCCCCAGCCCCCGAACCTCGAGCCGGAAGGAGTCGTTCCGCGAGTAGCTCCCGGCGGCGTCCAGGTCCAGCCGGCCGCGGATGCAGTCGTCGAAGTCGACGTCGGCGTAGATGATACCCGACTCGTCCTCCCACTGGGGCCCCGCCAGGACGTCGCCCAGCGGCGACACGATGGCGGACCCGCCGCGGGACGCCCATCTGACCTCTTCTTCCCTTTCTCTCTGGGTCTTGGTCTTGGTCCTGGTCCCTTTCTCCTCGGCCCCCTTAGGTGGGGGGGCGGAGAGTTCCTGGTAGGCCCGGTTTGCGCCGGTCGAGATGTCCTCTTCGTCCTCGACTACGGCAGATGATGAAGATACTGATGGCGTCGTCGTCGTCGTCGTCGTCTGCGGTTGGGTACCGGAGCCTGATGACCCGGGGCCGGAGCCGGAGCCGGAATCGGGATTCGGCAGGGCGATCTCGAAGCCGTCCTCGGTGAGACAGGAGCTGCGCCGCTTCGTACTATCGCCACCACTACCAGCAACACCATCCCGAGACTCCTCCTCCTTGTGCTGCTCCTTCTGCTTCCCCAGCGGACGACCATTCCCACTACCACTGCCTCTACCTCCCTCGCGCACCGCCATATTGGAACTAACGACGAAACACCGGCCCTCGATGGCGACGGTGCGCATGAGCGACAGCCAGGCGTCGCGGGCGTCGGCCGTGGGCGCCAAATACAAATTGATGTTCTGGGCGTAGAGGGACTGGCGCAGCAGCGGCATGTAGTTCTCCCAGCAGATGGCGGCGGCGAGGTTGATGCGCACGCCGCGGATCACGGTCGTCACGGCCTTCAGGGTGGCCGGGGAGCCCTGGGCCCAGATCAGTCTCTCGGAGCCGGTCTGTGGCTTGTCAGTTAGTACTTGGGTGGCTGATTTGTCTCCGGGGTGGGTAGGCAGCGTGATCGAGGAGGGACAGGAAAGGGATTGAGATGGATGGGTTGGGATTTTGCGCGGAGTGAGAGGTTCCATCAGAGATACACGAATTCGAAAAGCAATGGTCGTGATTCCATGAATAGCCCCCCCACCCCCGAGAAAGGGGAGGGGGTTTGGGAGGTTGGAGGTGACTACTCCAACAGCAACAGGCCAGGATTCATGAAAGCCCAGAAGTCCATACACAAAGTAAACCGCTTTGAGAGCTGCAGTCCCGCGCCGGTGATGAATAAGGCTGAGCCCACGGATCGTACCAATAGCCATGACCCATCCCAGGAACTTGGTTCTTCGAGTGTCTGTGTATGCCTGATCGCCAGTGGGCAGGTTGATATCCAGCGGTGAATGATTCAGGCAGGCAAACATGCAGGCAAAACAGATGACAAAAGCAAACCAACGACTCACAGGCAAAACCTTCCTCCTCTTCCCAATGACCCCTAACCTAGGACACACATACACCACCGCGCAATACAGACTCCCACCCGCTTTCTCCACGACCCCGACGACAAGAAAGACCCCGGTCTCCCTCGCGATCCGCTCGAGCTCTTCTCGCGTACCATCACCTCTCCTGTTATTGACGGCAGTAGCAGTAGGATCATGGTTCGTAGCCGCCGCATATTCGTCGCCCGGAAGCTGACGCCGGACCCAGGCCTCGCCGGCGCCGGCCCCGTTGCCGACCGTGTCGCCGAGGTCGACGGCGCCCTTGAAGTAGCGCAGGTACTCGTCGCGGCCCTCGGGCGTGCGGCCGCCGACCTTGCACCCGAAGTCGGAGCCGCGCGGGTAGCCGCCGAGGTAGGCCTCGGGCAGGAGGAGGATGTCTGCCGGCTTACTGCCGTCGCCGGCGGAGGTAGAGGAGGAGGAGGCGGCACGACTCGCGATGCGCTCCAGGTCGGCAAGGGTCTCCTTCGTCGTCGCCCGCGTGGCCGGCGACGACGTGGCCAGGCGGATGGTGTTGGTGGTGGTTGCCATGACTCGGTACCTAGGCAGGTTATTATCCCGAAAAGGAGATATAGATTTTCCCCCGAACCTTTCAGAAGTAAACAGAGAGACGAAACGGTCTGGTAGGTAGATAGATAGATAGAAATATGTAAGTACCCTAATTATCGTCCGCAAATTGAAAAAATGGTAGATCGGTCCAGCGGTTCCAATATGCACAGTGGGCGGCCTTAACCTTCCAGTTTTCTCTTTTTCACCGGTCCTTAACAGCCGTGTTACGTGTTGTCCCCGCAAGGCTAAGCATATACTTGCTCCAGGGTTACGATTTTTCCTTGACAGCTTCTGTCAGGTTGGTAAGACAGGGGGTATGATGCCAAATACTAGTTGCACGTTGGCAGGAGAATGTTGAGATGTAGTTATCTTGATCACGACCCCGCCTCTGATCCCGATGTAACTTCGCAGTTGAGTTCTGGCAGCTTATGTAAACTTTGGGTCCACGCTCACATTACTTACAACTTCACATACAACTATTGATAATGTCAGATTGTCCACAAGGAGATGGACAACCCATTAAATAGGTGAAAGCAGAACCGTTTACATCGTGTAAACACGCTTTTGGGATATGCCGGTGCGAACAAGCAGATAATGATGAGCTCGGTAGCAATCGCAGAGAATGGCCCCAAAAAACCGACTGGAGATTTAGAAGGAAACGACAAACAGCAATACTGCAGCAGTCCGAACGGTCAGGTGTGAGTAACCAGAAGATTGTGGAAAACATATGTATTAAGTGTCCGAACAGTAATGAACTCGAGAAGCCAACTCCTTTGCCGCATGACCTTGACCTAGCATCGGGTATCTCTCGTGCGGTATTAATAGTTCCATGAAAACCTCAAGTCGTTTATACATCGTAAAGGAACCACTTGAATCCTTTATCAGTTCATCACATCATTAGGTGAAGACGGGTGTTGCCGTCACGAATCAAATCCTCCAGTTGTCGATCAACCGCATTAGGCGACCTTTTCCCTAGCCACAACCCCTGAATGCAAGTATTGACAACGCACCGAAGGGGATTGGGGTTCCCTTTCAGAATCCCGCCTGGGTACCAATTACAGCAAGAATGCGGCAAGGCCTGCAATGGCAGCAATGCCTACTGGGGCAGCCGTGGGCTTTACAGCCAGACCTGGTTCCGTCGTCGAGGTAGCACTTCCACTGTCGGAGTTGCTGTCGCCAGCAGAAGTCTCGCTGTCAGAGGGTGCAGTGCTGGTAACGCTCTGGATGCCGCCAGTCGAGTCAGTGCTAGTGAAGGTGGTCACACTGCCAGAAGCGCTGCCAGACTCAGTGCCAGTCACAGATGCCGAGCCAGATTGAGTGCCTGATGCAGCTCCACTGCTCGAGAAGATAGTGCTGGTTCCCAGAGTTGTCTCGATGACCGAACCATCGCTGTTGGTAGAGGTGCTGACGATCGTTTCGGTGGAGATGGGGACGGCACTACCGGCATCAGTGGGGGTTCCCGAGAGGGTGGTGGAACCGATGGTAGATGTAAGGACCGAACCATCGCTGTTGGTAATTGTGGTAAGGATCTCCGACGTGCTGACAGGTACGCTGGCGGAAGCCTATGAACGATATCAGTATGAGCATATTAAACTCGGGCATGAACACTTCTGCTTACGCTTCCTGAGGGTGATCCAGTGGCCAAAACAGTAGTAGTGGCAGGTACCGTTGCAGAAGTCTAGGGAGAGCGAGTTAGCTGATGAGAACCGACGTCAGAGAAGGGGAGTAGCGGGGATAACTTACGGAGCTGCCAATACCGTAGACATTAACACCAAGTGCTGGATGCAAGAGTCAGCGAATGAATACTTCTCTAGAAGCAGCACGAACTTACAGGCACACTGGTTAACCTCCCAGTCGATGATTTGTTGGGCGTGGCTAGCATCCCCACAAGCTTGAAGTGCGCAGTCACGAACTCCATAGGAGTAGTCGGCTTTCTCGCACAGGCAGACACCATCGCCGTCATCACAGCCGAGGGGTCCAGACTGGCCGTTCATGTTCGAGATACATGTTTTCTAGGAGCATCAAATTAGTTACCTACGTTAACCAAGGAATGGAGGACGGAAATGCTAGTCTCGCAAAAGTCGGATCGTGTGGGAACCTTGGAAATATTACTTACACCGCATTCGGGAAACTCCTGAGGAGTGGAGAGCTGGGCGATAGCGAAGGTGGCAGTGACGCCAACGATCATAGCTGAGGTCTTCATCTTGGACGAGGTGGAAGACGGATACTTCAGGTGTCTGTGGACGACTGTAAGAATTTGCTGTATCAAAAAAGGAAGAATGGATGCTCAAAAAGCGTGCAAAAAAGTGAAGAACTGGCTTATGAGTCTGTGCTCGCAATGGCTGTGGTGATGTTTGCGGGAAGATGGATGTAGTGGGTGAACTTGTAGATGCAAAATGTTTGTTGTTGTTGTTGATGTAGAAGAAGAGAGAAGAGGGGGGATGAACCGGTGGAAGGGCGGGAGAAGTCAACAGAGGCTCGGGTGGTTTCTTAGCCACAGCAACTTCTGATGGTTTGTTGACGGTGTATGAGGAAGGTGGTGGTCATGGGAGAAGGAGGAAGGCACGGTACGTTGAGGTGAAGGGTCGATATGCGAGAAGAAGAGGGAGGGAGTGGGGCAGTGTGGAAGTACACATACAGGAGACCGAATGGAGAAAATATCGGAAATTAGGTAGGACAGGCGTCTGCGGTTGTGAGACAGAGGTCGCGATGCAATTTTGGTGAATTTTGGTGTTGTTGTTGGAAGGGGAAGAAATATGGAGGGAGGGAAGGGCGAGTGAATGGATGGTGGAGAAGAGGGGAGGTGACAGGTGACAGGTGATGAATGGATGTGAAAGAGGTAGGAGGAGGAACGTCAGGCACGTTACACTACGTACTTCCATTATGTAGACAACAGCAGGGAAGGAAGAGCTTCAACACGTTTCGCGTGGGCTTTCTGTGCGACGAGAATATCAAATGATGGCGACTTACCGAAATGAGAGGAGAGGAATATGTTTTCGTCGAGACGGGATGAAGATGGCTTGACGCTGGTTGGCCCAAAGGGAGAAGAGGTTTTCTCGAGAGGTGTTTGCGGTACGGGTGAACGGCCGGGGAGACAGAGGGTTATAACCTTAGGTACTTATGGATGTATGTATGTAAGGCTGGTTAGACACGAGGGATGAATGAAACTGTTCAAGACATCGGCATTTAAATCATTAAATACTCGGAAGGGCTGCATATCTGACTTGACGTAAATGCAAGTGTTGGGTCGTTGCATCAATCCAAGTCTTCCCAGTCAGCCCAGATCCAGCTTGTATGGCTCCGGGGCAGTCGCTGCTAGTGTGCTGTCTACACGTCAAAGAGGCCCCTTGGTCCAACAAATGCGGCTTTAGATTATGGGGGGGGGTGCATATCGATCGATACCTGCCCAGGTGCATGCAGAAATTGACATGACGATATCACTAGCTATACCTTCACAAGGACCGACGCACTAATAGCAACATTTTGGTGATCGATCCGCCTTTTACCTCCGGGACTCCCATTGATTCAAGCTAGGAACAGCCCAAGCGCTGAACGGCCCATCAATGGTCTACCGGCGAACGGCTTTAAGCCGAATAGACCTGGTTAAGCTCAAGCTCGGTGCAGGACGGGTACGTATCGGTCTCATTAGCTTGACGAAGTCGATGTCATCCCGATGTTCCGCCAGCAGCAGCCAGCAGCAGAGCACGATACCACTGATACACAAGCCTCGGCCAAACAGAAATCAACTGACTGAAAAGGATAGGCGGGAATTGAATTTGGGGATCGATGGTAATTACTTCCAATGTATCGACTTGGGAGAGACTGAAATGGATAGCGGCCAAGTTACCGTATCTGGGCAACATGTATATTGGCTGGCTTGTGGGATCACCTACTTTGTAGTCCAGGTATCGAATAACAGCAGCAGTTGGCAGACACGGTTGCTTCGTACAGAGTACATTCCTATTCCTTTGTCGTTTCCCATTCCAACGTGTCCAAGGTATCCGGCCGGCAATCAAGTCCCACATCAGGTTAGAGTGTGTTTGCGCAACAAGTCAGTCATTCAGCGCGATTGGGTGCCACCAGCAACATCGTCGGTTCCGATGTTGACCAACTCACGCTCCAGGGTGGTGAAGTACAGTAGGATACAGTAGGATACAGTAGGATGCGTCACCGCAATAGAAATTGCACGGCCGGGTAGAATTATGCCTTGGATAATCTTGGTAGCAGTGCAAAGAAACTTGGAAGGGGAAGTCGGTCTAGACGTACATACGAAGTAGAAACACACATCCAAGAGGAAGAAGAAAAGAAGACGCCAAAGAAGATCTGGGCAAGGATCTCGAATCAAGGTGATTATCCCGTGCGACGTGGGGCGGCTAGCTCCCTGCATGCGCGTGGTAGCTGTCCAGTTACAGGGGTTCTCGCTGTTATGATTGGTTGATCCATGACATCAATCCCAATTTGAGGGCTCCGGCCTTACCCAACTCTGCTCACCTGGACCATTCAATGTTGTTTGTGGTCGTTCAGCACTGCAGCCGTGGCTTGGCGATGTCTGCTCGCCTCCTCACCGTAGCATCCAAGTACGTGTTTCCGGGTTTCTACTCTCTGGGCCTGGACAGCCGAGGACGATACCCAAGTAGATGTATGCATATGGGCTGCAGATTACAGGTTTGAAGCGAAAAATACGTGGCAGTGGATTTTTCTTTCTCTGCTCATTCCAGCCTCCCTGTCCGGTTTCTCTGTGTTCAAGAAAGCTCCGTCGTTTTTTTTTTTTTCTTTTCTTTTTTTTGGTATGCAAGGATTGTCAGTCGGATCTATCATGACAACCCAGCAACGATGGACGAGATCTGGATGGGGCCACCCTATCGAGCGATGATCATAAAATATTACTGGAAGAAGGCAGACCGAGGTCAAATTACAGTGAGCATCCATGCAAGCATGGCCAAAGTCTTGCTGATCTGAGCACCAAACAGGACTGATGTCATTGACTGCTTATTCCAGGTTCCAGGTTGTTTACTAATAGCACTGGGGAAATGAGACCGGCCTCAGGAACAGGAACATGACCACGAACCAACAATAAGCGGGGGAAACCAAGATGGGACCAGGCACCCAGGGTCAACCGTCAGGGGCCATCAGTTATGGGGAGGATGTCGGGACTCGGCACCGTCCAGCCGGAATGCCCATCATCGATCTAGTTGTCGAGCTGTAATTCTAATAATTCTAGCATCAAGAGTCAAGCGCACTCAGGAAGGGTCCGAGCCGTCACCCATTACCCCTTTCCAGGGTGCACCAGCAAACGTGCCAACCTTGGAAACCTTGTGACCCGCGTTTCTGTGTCGGGCAACTTTCAGGCCTCCCTCCCCTCACGGTATGGCACGGTAGCTGGTAGCCAGCTGGCAGCACTGGCTGCCGCCAGCTAACCCCACGTGTGCCTTTTCCCGTTGCGCCACGATTCGATCTCTCAGCACATCCCATCTCTCCTTAAAAAGAGACTTCAACGGTGAGACGGTCTCTATCGATGCAGAAAATATGTGGTAAACAGAAGCAGGCAGCTTTCACAAAGGAGTCAGTCTATGTGAGTCATGGTCAACTATCCGCCGTGACAAGTATGTATTGCCTTCGGCCAAATCTCCTCGGTACCTAGGTAAAGTGAAACACACGAACGCCCACAGCACCGCACAAGCTACGTGCCGTGTAACTCAAGCTGACTTCGTGAAGTACAGGTAGCTCATATGTAGCTCATATTACGCGGTGTACAGAAGCCATGAAACAACACGGATCGTCATGCCAGCACCTCCGTATGCTGTGGCGCCCTAGTGTCACCAGACTCAGGTTATTCCGAGACAGATTCATCAGACCGACCTTTTACGGGGGATTCATCAAGCCGTTGGATGATAACCGCACCCTTCCCGCAATGGAGATCTCATTCGACATTAGGCCAATCTCGCAAATTGACATGTTCGCAACACTGCTTCGTTTCTAGTCAGTGCCACAATTGATATCCTGATCGCCGAAATGATGAAAACAGCAACACATACCTACCTAGGTAGGTAGACGGTGTTCCTCTACTTCGAACAACTGAGTCCGCCTCTGCACTTCATCACTACAAGGAGAGATTGCTACTACCGATGGGCATAGTCCCAACTATCTCCATCCTCATCGGCCCTGGAGATTGTCCACCTAAGGAATACGCTATTCTACAGTATCGACCGAGCATTCGATAGGCTCCGCAAGCCTTGAGATTGAATGAGTTACATATCTTGCTTGGGCTGAGTTTCCCGCTCATGAAGCCGTGTCAGGAAAATACGTTGCCCTATCGATAGTGAAGGCAATTTCCTGCAAAACATCCATCTAATGGTTGAGGTGCTTAGTCTACCTACTCAGGTACTACAAAGAAGGTATTTACCTAAGTACACAGTAGTTAGATCTCCCAACATTGAGGTGTCTAAGTATCGAAGGGGCATCAATACGAAACGTAATAGTAAAAAGACGTTTCCATCTTAATACTTTCTGTGCATATACAACTGAAGGAGTTGGTTATGTTCATCAGATACGATGCAGTGAGCTGACACCACAGTCGCGCCCCCTGCAAGCAAGGCGCATGCACTAAGTAGACTGCTGTACAGCAACAAGAAAAAAAGTCTTCCGCCCCCAATTCTAGTCTCCACACGCGCGACAACATCAAATTCGTGCTTGAAAGTCACCAATCACTCCAGAGACAAGCATAACTTACACGATAAAACTAAATGAGCGAACCATGCCATCATCCCAGGATATAGACCCTCAGCTCCTCCTGCTGCGCCGCCAATACCTCCAGCTCTTCGAGCCGGACTTCATGGCCTGGCCGCCCCCACAGCTCCTGCGGGACCCCGACGTCCAGAACTGGCTCTACCGGCACATGTTCGACGCCGGCCGCAACGCCCGCCTCCCGCCCGAGAGGTACCAGATGCGCGTCCTGAAGCCGCTCGTCGCCAGGATCGAGAGGGCCGTTCAGGATCCCGACCAAGATGTACGTACGTTTACTGCTCTTGCGTTGCGTGCTTTTGTCTGTTTGTTCAGCTGTCTGTCTTGTCAAACGAGCGTATGCGCGAGTGTGAGATGAAATGAGTGGCATCAGGGAAACTAGCTGCTTATCGCTGTCGTCCTGTGTTGTTCTTAGGAGATATCCGATGATCTCATGGCCCGCCTCGGAGCCATCATGGCTCAGGGGTTCCCGGACCAGTTCCAGGCCGTGCAGGAGAAGGCTTACGTCACATTCACCTGCCTGTCAGAGGGCGGCGAGGCGGATGGCGGCGGAGAAGGAGGAGGAGGAGCGGAGCCCACCGTCACCCTGCTGGAGCGCAGACACCTCATCTCCGGCTCCAAGACTACCGGTTTCCGCACCTGGGAGGCGGCGCTGCACCTCGGTTCCTACCTGCTTACCCGGACGGGTTCGGGCCTGGTCAGGGGCAAGGACGTCCTGGAGCTCGGCGCCGGCACGGGGTTCCTCTCTATCCTGTGCGCTAAATACCTGCGCGCCCGACATGTCACGACGACCGATGGTGATGGAGGGGTCGTCGAGACGCTGCAGGAAAATCTCGAGTTGAACGGTCTTGCTGATCAGGGGCTTGTGAGGACTAACACGCTTTGGTGGGGCGAGGATCTCAGGGGCACCTGGGTGGAGGAAGATTGTAATGTGTGCCCTTACGATGTTGTCATCGGTGCAGATATCGTGAGTGAGACACGCCACAGTGAGTATATTGCTAGAGTCTGCAGCTAAGGCGCGTCCAGACGTATGACAAAGAGGCTATTGTTGCGCTGGTGGCAACTATCAAGCATCTTTTCGAGATGAGACCAGCTTTGCAGGTCATAATAGCCGGCGTCATGCGGAACGCTGAGACGTTCCAGGCGTTCCGAGATGAATGCGGTGGGGATTGATCCTGACTCCCGAGTTTCTTCTATGTGTTTTCTTTGAAGACTTGCTAACTTGTCACAGCAAAATGCAACTTCAAAGTTGAGGAGGTTGAGCATCAGGCGAAGCCGATGAGAGAGCAAAAGGCCCTGTTCTACGCTGCGGCAGTGCCTATCAAAATACTGTCTATCACGAACTCATAAGCAACATTCAAGCACGAGCATTGCTAATAGGTGCGTCATGTTCTACTATTAACTCGTCTCCTCCCTCAAAGCCGGCTGGCCGTCCATAGCCGCCACATACGAGATTATAGAGTCAGATGCATTAAGGGCTTTACAACAAGGTTGTGGAAAGCCCCTCACTCTGAGTCAGGCCGGTTGTATAGGACGGAAATGACTCACCAATACTAGGAATTTCGTGGTGATCGGTAAAGCTTTAAGCTAGGCCTGGAATACCTTTTAAGGTGGGAGCGAAGAGAGTGCCCTTGCTCAACTGCCTCGCTGAAACTCATAGGCAGGCCGCTGAGGTCCCAGCGGGACGATAATACTGCAACATATCAAATTATGTATTTACTCTAAACTCTAGCATCTTCAAATATCCAAAAAGCCCCCTGCATCAATCAGACTATCAACAGCTGAATCATGACACCAATAACCATCCAAAAACCAACACCCACGCCGCTGCCACCCATCACCTTAGCCGCAGCATTATCCGTAGGACTCGGCGCAGCCGCGCCCGAGCCCGTAGACTCCGGGGCTCCTGCAGTCGGACTCGGGGTGGGCGTCTCCTCGCTATCCGCCTTGCGCATGATATCAGGAAACAGCAGCGTCGTGTTGGCGTCCCGGATGATGTAGTCCACGATGACGGCCGACCCGTTGACGACGCTCTCGATCTGCTCCTCGGTGCACGTGGACCCGAGGTCGAGCAGGTAGCACCAGTGCAGCAGGTCGGGCGGGTCCTCGTTCTTGATGGCCCACGTGTCGGCGGGGCCCTCGGTGGCGTACTCGGGCTCTCCGCCCGGGGCGGCGGTGTCGACGGTGCCCGTGGCGATGTCCAGGTTGAACAGCGCCCGCATGAACATCTGGTACGCGGTCTCAGGCTGGTAGGCCGGGATCTCGTGGCCGGCCTGGAAGACGCGGGAGAAGGACAGGTTGCCGTACTGGCGCACCTGCCCCCCAACGTAGGTGTCGTTGACGACGATGTCCGTGTAGCCGGCGGCCCGGAACTGCTCCGCCTCGGTGTGGTTGATGGCCAGGCTCACGGCCTCGCCGCCGATCCAGTTGCAGGCGTAGTCGCGGTCGCCGTACATGAGGTGGACCTTGACGCCGCCGTCGAGCAGGGAGGCCAGGTCCTCGACCCAGCCGGGGCGGTTGTAGTCGCCGATGCTGCGGAAGGCGGACGACACGGCCGACGACGACTGCGTGAAGTTGAGCGGCACGCCCAGCGCCCGCTGCACGTGCGGCTGGTTCAGGAAGCTGTAGTAGAACGGCGCCGGGAACGGGTTCGGGTCCCGCGACGCCAGGTCGTAGTAGTTGCGCCCGGACAGCTCCAGGTAAGGGCCCCGCACGTCGCTGCCGCAGAACGACTCGGCCTCCTGGCACACCTCGTTCACCGTCGCGTTGACGCCGCGGTTCTCCGGGTCCCAGACCAGCGACAGCGCGCGGCACTCGTCGATCTGGTCCCGGCAGCCGCCGGGCCGCTCGTACGCGTCCACCATGCCCAGGTAGACGGTCTCGTTGACCGTCTCGATGCCGTAGGTGTTGTTGTAGGCGATGTGCGGGTACGAGGGCCACTGGATCTGGCGGTCGATGCACGAGTTGATCAGGATCAGCGTGTCGAGGTTGATGACGTAGTTCTCGCCGTCGGCGTCGGTCCACGTCCCGTTCTCGATCCGCTGGTTCTGCTCCTCGAAGAAGCTGGCAAAGGCCGGACCGTACCGGCCCCCGTACGACTCGGTCGCGATGCTCACGCGCGAGTCGTTCGGGTGGTACCCCGGGAACTCCTGGAAGAAGGTCTGCGCGAAGTGCCAGATGGCGATGGCCGCGTTGCGGCTGCCCAGCGCCGTCTGGTTGCGGTTCCCGCTGGGGTACGTGCCCAGCAGCAGCGTCGTGTTCTGCTTCGGGATCGCGTCCGTGGCGTTGAGCAGGGTGGTCTCGCCCGTCACCAGGTTCTCCGTTATGTTTTGCAGCGTGTCGTAAGACAGGCCGACCTGCGTCGGCTGGTCTATGAACAGCATGTTCACTTTACCCATGTCAGCTGGTGTCAACCCATCCCGCGAGACCGTCACATTATGTCGTCGTCTCATCTCATACGCATGATTGTTTACTCACCTTCATTATTCCACGCCCACTCGCTGAGACGCGTCGAATTGCCATCCGCATTCACGTAGCATGGCCCGTTCTCGGTGAAGAGCCCGTACAGCGAGCTAGAGCCCGGCCCGCCGTTCAGCCATATCGAGAGCGGCGCGTTCGTCGGGTCCTTGCGCGACTCGAAGAACCAGAAGAACGTGTTGATCGGGTAATCCTGCTCCTCGCCCAGGTCCTCCAGCTCGCCCGGCGGCAGATGCACGTAGCCCGCATATGACTTGACACCCTCGGTTGTCTCGCAGATGTCGGACTATGATTGGGAGCTTTCAGTCAACCACCTTCTTCAAGAGCGTCTCATGAGGGGCTCTCCAAACAGCTCATGGAAATGATGACCATTTATGATGGCTCCTAACCCAGGTAACTTACCTCCTTGTAGCTTATCGAGACACCGTCGCCAAACTTGGACTCAAGGACAGTGACGCCCTCGGGCGCGGGCGGGAAACCTGCCCATGCCAATGGCACGAGCAGAGATAGGCCACAGGCTTCCCTGAACCTGGTTGGCAGCATCGCGAGTTATTGTGAGGAGTAAGGTTTCACCGCTTCACTTTATAACCACCCTAAGTATAAGAAAGCAATACTAGCGGACCCTACTCCCGCAAGATTCAGTACGTTTGACGTAAGACGGACAGAGATGGGAAGAGACAGAATCCCGATATTTCTGGACAGTATGTTCCACTGATTACCTATATATATGCATAGACTATACTCTTACCAGCCTCCATTTCTTGATCAATGTGTACCCTTTCTCCTCTCTCTTGGCGTTCACCTATCTGAATGCACCTATCATTGTTGCGTCGCCGTCTTCCCCGCACGATTACCTTCAGATCGCAGAGTCCCTACGTAATGAGTAACCGGTTGACTAGTCGGTCTTTGTCGGTTGAACAACCGAGCAATGAGCGGTAAGGCGGGCGATCGCTGGGGGGCCATTTGAGCAGCAATAAACGGCCTGCATGGTATGTTTCTTCGCATCAAGCACGCAAGCCAAGCATCCGTGGCACGTCTTTGAGATATGGATATCGTCTGCGTACGATTCAGGCAGGTGGTAGAAGTGGTGATGTCTTGTCGTGAGGGGAAACCTGGCACCTGGTGATAATGTTCTGCGGTGCGGGAATTGGGGTATCAACTGTACAATGTACGAGATATCGATATCGTATTAATAAGACTCCGGCCACCAGCCACAATCACTTCCCACACACCGTGTAACATCAGATGTCAGCCTCTAATCTCTAGCCCGTACTTAGGTAATCCTTGCAACATGGCTGCCTGGGCCCTGAAGTCTTCTCTGGCACCATCGTACTCCGTATAAGTCATCCTTGAAGTTGGCTGCCTAGACTAAAGTCTTCAATTTCAATGAGGCAGAAGTATTAATATGATTCTGGCACGTTAATCGTCTAACCTCGTTTACTTCGGATTTAGGCGTTATGAAGGTAATCCGTAGGGGATTAGGGAAGCCTTGGGGGATTAGGGGGCTATATCGTGGACCCTAATTACAAGTCAGTATGTCAAATAACCTACGTGCGACGGGGTTTTTGTTCTTATAACCTGCCACCCGCATCTCAACCTGTCGATAGTTTGCGGCATCAGACCTCTCTGACTTGGAAAGCAAACGTCCAACATTCAAAATGGCTCAAAGCAACAAAGCCCTTGTCTACAAGCACTATACAAACCACACGCCCGTTCCCGGAGATCACATAGCTGTCGAGTCCCTCCCGTTCGACCTTGATGCCACCGCTCCCCAGGGCGGAATCACCGTCAAGAACCTCTACCTCTCCTTTGACCCCTACCAGCGCAACCAGATCCGTCTGCCGACTGCCGGAGGCTCATACTCGCCACCGTGGGTAGAAGGGGAATCGCCTTTGGTATACGCCCTCTCCCGTGTCCTCAAGACGGATAATGCCGGCTTCCAACCCGGCAGCCTGGTCCTCGGATTCGCCGCCGCCGCAGAGTATGCGCGAGTCCCATCCGACGTCGTAGAAGGGACCCATTCGCCATCTATGACCGCGACCCTGGCCCTGCCGCCCCTGGAGGGCGTGGACATGCCCCTCTACAAGCTTCTCAACGTCCTGGGAGTTCCGGGTCTGTCGTCCTACGTCAGCTTTCTTGAATATGTGCCGGAGCCTCGCGAGGGTAAGACGATGGTGGTTTCGGCTGCGAGCGGCGCCGTGGGCCAGATCGTAGGGCAGCTCGGGAAAATGCACGGCATGCGCATCATAGGGAGCACCAGCAGTGTCGAAAAGCTCGACTTCGTGATCCGCGAGCTGGGATTCGATGGCGCCTGGAATACCAAGGAGGAGACGACGGCGGATGCGCTGGTAAGATTGGCCCCTGGCGGGGTTGACGTGTACTACGACAACGTTGGCGGCGAGCAGCTCGAGACCATCCTGGGTCGTATGAATGACTTTGGGAGCGTGGGTAAGTCAGAAATATCCGTCACCCCATGGACGGTCTAGCTACAGTTGAAAGCTGACACGTTTCCTCTCGCAGTCATGAGCGGGATGGTCTCGCAATACAATCTCCCGGACAGCGAAAAATACGGCGTCAGAACTCTTCTGAACATCGTATTCAAACGTCTAAGCGTAAACGGGTTTCTGTGCACTGATAAGCATCTGACGACCAAGTATATGGCCTCCTTCCCCACGGACATGATCACCTGGGTGGCGCAGGGTAAGATCAAGACGAGGGAAGATGTAGTGGTTGGTATGGATAAGGCTGCTGAGACGTGGCTACGATTGTTCAGTGGAGATAAGCTCGGCAAGCTTATCCTCGAAGTAGGGGAGGTATCAGTCGACAGTTAGATTTGTGAGTCTTTGGGGTATAACTACGAAACACTTGATATTTCGAGGTTTTAAACCAGACTTGTATATTTTGATCGTTTCATATGTCTTGGAGTGACCAAAAAAAATTTCTATCTATAACTGAGGAGCACCACCATCGCCATAGCCTAATCTATTCTCCCTCAGAAGTCCATCCCCCCCTACCGCTTCGTATCTTTGTACTCGAAAGCCAGCCTCCATTCCATCTTGGCTGTACCCTCTGGCTAGTGAAGCACTGTCTCGAAGGTTGGAGCTCAAGGTTTGAGGAAGTATTAAGCGCGCAAAGGGCGCCCTAGGAGTAGGACGTCGAACAAGGCGTCGGCGTCTCTTCTTACACTGCCCCAGTGCAATGCAATTACGCAACACCACCATGTTACACTGCACTAGATTCCTATCCAGTCGTAAAGTGCTGTACGGTACCATGGCGTACAACTTTTTTTTAAGTCTAAGAGATTTGGCGGACAAAGCTTGAATCACCCAGAATCTCACAGTACGGTACTGTCACAGTTCAGGCCACTGCTGGGGTTCCAGGAAGACTTATATTGTTGCACAAGGAGGGAAGAGAGCTAGGACTACGTAGAGTAGGCGATACGGCCCCTATATATAGACTCGGCGCTTGGGCCACTTGGTGCCGTGACAGGTACGAAAGGCATGTCCATAAACTGCCGCCATTGAATCAAAAACCGAATCAGGTCTTCATAAGAATTTTTTAAGGGTGAATACGAAGACGTAGTGCTCATTGAAAAAGCTTGGTAGAGACATGTTGAGAGTTGTAGATTTTGTCAAGCGTTCAGGGACGAGAACAAAACCCGGTGGCAGAAGTTAGCCAATCCCCTTTTGGAGCTGAAGCAGGGTACATAGCTCACTCGCATATTTTGTTAAGTAGAGGTAGTATGGCCCGAGAGTAGCTACGTATTAAAATGAGTCAAGCTTGGTGAAGGCGTCCATGGGTGTGTGTGGGAGGTGTCAATCAATGGAACGCGTTTCGCACTCAAAATTGTATGCTCCAATGACAGGCTTGATGCCACCTTGCTAAGACTAAGTCTTTTTGCAGTTCAACTTCTGGAAACGATATGGAGACAAACAGTCCTACCGACTCGACATGACCGATGAGCAAGTTCGTGCTTTCTTCGACCCTTTTTTCTGCGAGTGCCGGGCTTATGGTCGACTAAAGGAATCCAACAGAGAGCATCTTGCCATTCGATGCCATGGTTATATCATGATGGACAAAGCTCTACAAGATGATCTACGGGAGAAGGACGACACTGACTGGGCCGAGGAATGGAACTGGAAGCCTGGTACACGTTTTCAAGCACTTGTGAAGGATCTTTTCGATGCTGATCTCCACGGAGATAAGAGCGGCCTTACAGGATTGGAGGAGAACAGTCGCATAGCGATGGTCAATGTGGACGTCAAATCAGCACCTAGGGCAGTGAGGGCCGTGAAGGAGTTTCATCGAATCGGGGTCTTTGTTCAGGATATAAACAACAGCAACATCGTGGATGGCCGGATGATCGAATTCAGCAGTGCTTGGACTGCCCCACAGTAGGTTGAGAGATGCCTCTTAACTCTCACAGCAAGTTAACTTGGATTATGCTGACCTTTGATGGCAAAGCCCTTGTTTCACCGCAATAGCTCGTAAGAGATGCGGATTCCGGCTTGAGAGGCCATCCTTAGCTGAAAGAGATGCATGGGATATTGATGAAATTATTGAATCATGGAACATCGCACATGCCGCGACAAAAGGCCGAATATGGGACAGAGCAATTGCCAACAGAGAATACTTGAAGAAACTTCGATCTTACTCTCGAGGTGGCCAGGGAGTGTTCGACAAGAAGGAATACGGGCAGAGAATTAAACCAGAAAACTCCAACTGGGAGAAGAAGACAAGAGCGAAGATAAAGGCGAGTAACGACCCAGGCTATAAGAGGGGTTTGATGAAAGAAATTGTCGAATTCAGGAACATCGTCGACATGCTTCCAGGGCGGAGAACTCGGACTACCGCCAAAGCTGAAAGAATACCCATACTCGAAAGAGAAGTGAAGAGGGATATGAACGAGGTCCTTCCCCTTGACGCCGCCAATTTTGTGCATCTTCATGAATTCAAGTACGCTTTCACGCGAGCTGAGATCGAACGTCGTGTGGCACAAGAAAACTTGATGGCGGCTTATAAAAAGCACTATGGCGCCTATGGCCCCCCTGAATTCGAGGTCGTCCTCCCCGATCCGGCGGGGATGGAGGCCCTCCATGAAATCCTCAAGACGACGGTTCCCGGATTTGCGCTCTTGCTCGATCAAATGGACCTGGCAATGGAGCGTTACGAGCAGCGAATGATGCTTTAATATTGCCATAATTACCAATAGAGATCATGCACATATGGCAGATGCTCTTCTGGTGCCCAAGTAACGATTCTTGGGATAACACAAGCTTACATGAGTAGTTATTGCCTCCTGATTCCTGAGTTGTCAGCCCTACCCTATGTAGGTACTATCTACATCAATATTATTAATCCCATTTTTCTTTATACAATTCGGCTGTAACGACCAGAAAGTCCTAACGACCAGAAAGCACGATGAGATCTAAGCTCTGATTGTGTAGGCTACACCATGGCAATATCATACTCCTTTGGCGATGAGACTTGCAGTCTCTCATACCACAAAAACGTTCTCATTGGGCTGCTAACTACATTCTACCTGTTGGCGTTCGATCCATTAAATCTCAACCATGTTCGACCTGGACTCCAGATCACCACTGTGATTGAGTTCTTGAAATCTATATTCCCTCCTGCCCGTCTTCTGGCCACCGCATTATCCCGTCAATTCCGAACCACGACTAAGTCTCTCCAACCAAGCCAAGCCCCAGCAAGTCAACCAACATCAATGTCGCGCACGACCGTGCGGCCGAGTCGAAGCATCAACTTCGGTTTACATCCCAGGAAGGGCGTCGAGCCCTAACGCAAGTGGTTAGCAACAGCATCTACTTATCGAATGGGTACCATGATACGTACATCCTCCGGTTTCTTCGTCAACTGTCATCGGGATAGTGCACGTGTTAGCTACCGACATCTGCTGCTTCTGAATGGAGCCGCAGCCATCGTAGAAGCATTCGGACTTGTTCATGGCGCGCTGAAGGGCGTCGCCTTTCCAGCCGAACATGTAATCGGCGTGGTTCCCGGCCCCGTTGACGGTAGCGCCGCCCGCGAAGCTCCATACGAACGGGTTGGGCTGCCCGGCAGTCCACATGCTGTTGAAAGGCCTGGTGTCCCAGACAGTCTCGTAGACAACCTGCGTATCACCTCGGTCAGTGCTTCTGCATACCGCGCTGGGGAGTCCTCTTAAGTAACGAAAAGGCAATTACCTGAGGCATCCGGACCGGGTGAGTCGACGGACATTTGGGGGCGGCGACGAAGCCGTCCATCGTTATCGTGTTGTACATGTGCGACTGGTGGTCGGGGCTGTCAAGGTTCACACCATCCCAACACCTAGAACAAGGTTAAGTATTATATGCGTGGCACATGCGGCTGTACACTCACGCTGGGAAGTGGTTGGTGACGAAGATACCGCCGGCGCAGGCGGAGGTCGGGAAGTCAGCCATCTCTTGACCACGGCCACCGTTGGCCGTCAGACACTGATAACGCAGCCCAACGTGTGGAGCGCCCTCTTGCGTCGGGCTACCAACCGTCATACGGAAACCCTTGGCGACGTCAGAGCCTCGAGCGTTTGTATAGCAGACGGAGCACTCACGGGAGGGAAAGTCTTCACGGGGTTCTGGGCAATGTTGTCCCGGATCAGGTCGTTCTGCGAATAATAGACCGTAAGTCCACCCTTGGTGCCCGAGTAGCCGTCCAGGTTTCCGGGGTTGACCGGGATGACTTCCACCCGGTGGTACGATCCGTTGGTAGGATGCTTGAAGTACAAGGCAGCGGTCCAGTAGTTCGAGAAGTCCTCTGCCATCTCACATGTGGTGCACGTGGCCCTCTCACCAACATCGCCTTCCATAGTCGCGTTGAAGGCATTTCCGCCCACGATGTGGTGGACGTGGGACGAAGGGTTCGAGCCCGGCTGGACGACGGGGTCAAGGCGTTGGATGGTCAGAGTCGAACATTGGAAACGGAGTCCAGCCTGAACAGGCGCGACGACAGCCAGCGCTGTCGCGAGAGTCCACTTCATCGTGACGAGGAAATACTGTTTCACGAGCTTTGTCGATTGTCGGTTGAAACTGGAGCCTTGCAGGAGGAAGTCTGGAAGCAAGAGAGAGACACAGAGACGCGACCCAAGACCCGGTCGACTGTTATAAGTTCGGAACCGCGCTTTCTCGCAGCTTGGTCATCGTCGCCTTGATTCGGCCCGTAATAAAATAACAACGGATCAACGTTGTTACATTGGCTGGATGATATTGGGCCTGGTGGTTTAGGGTTTACACGGCAGATAGTCGCCGAATCATTGTTGATCCTTCTTACCCGGTTTTTTATCCAGCAATACAAAAACATTAATTATACACCCGTTTCGTTCTATATTTGGCTTCGGCAGATATTGCAGATGCCGCTCACGCTTCCGGCAGATTGTGGTCCTATGACGTGTGATGCGTGGAAGAAATGCCAGAGATAGGAAATCACAGACTTGCCACAGTTCAAGCCGTAGCCGCGGTCAAAAAGAGAAGAGTGCCGAAGAGGTAAACATGGCATATGCGAGAGTTTTTGGAGTTTTCACCCTCAAACCAAGTTGAGTCTACAAGCCACGTCTAACCCAAGCCTCATGAGAAGCTCAACCTTTTATGGTGACTTTGTAGTGATGTCTCATCCGAAAAGCCCTTTGCTCGCCGCAAAAGCGCACGATGCTTCAAGACCGGCTCTAGAGAAATGATAAAAGCCATTTCTAAGATAAGTCTGGAATGTTAAAAAACACGACACAGATCAATACCTGGGCCTTGGCTACGATACATTAGGAGCTTAGACTTGGAAAGAGTACCTCATGGATCGCTTGAAATCTCAACCATCAAGGAAGAAATCCAATTGTGACATATATGATAGGTATCTGTGAAAGAGGTTGTGCTCTATTTATGGAGTAAATGAATACCCCCAATAGTACGGATCAATACCCTCCGTACCTAAACAAGTGACAAAACTGGAAATCATACATCCCACCGCGCAGACATGAACTACACTCGTTGGCACTATTTCATAAATCCAAACACCAATTCACGTTCCATAATGCCTACCGAGGAGGTCAAATGCAGCGTCTTAAGAATGCAGTTGGCCAGTCTCGTGCAAAGCGAAGTGGGCGGAGGAGAAACAGACCGCTCGACAGATGGCGAGCTTTGCTAACGTACATACCTATCCAGGTACTTAGGTAGGTGACATAGACAACAGAAGGGATGCGGCTGCGACGAGGGCATGATATGACATTATATGCAAATTCATTTGCCTGCCGGCGTTCGTTGCATTCTCACGATCAACCCTTGCTTATCTCGCTAAGCTCGATGTCCTTGCATCTGACACATAGATGCTTGACGGAATTTCTCAAGACTACCCTTCAAGACTGATTACCGACTCCATATGGTCATATACCTAGGTTTTCAGCTGTTTCCCTGGGCCTCTCAAGACGCCCAGTTTGTTTTCTGAAGCGGTATGGGAGACCTCGCTGGAACTATTGCCCCCTGAGGGCTTCTGGAAAGCAGCTTTCGGAGGAAACCAAGGTCAAGGAATGTTTTCTTGGTCCAAGGTACTTATGTAATACCCCTTTATTTATCTCCGAGGAGACACGGGCCAACACCATTGCTGTCCATGAGCTTTCCAAACCTTTGAATATATATCCCTTGGCGTCATTGTAAGGAGCAACAAGTAGTTCACTCAGAATACGTGCAACATAGTGATGGACATCCCATGCTTCTACATAAGTAGCTGCTACGTGACAATTTCCTTGATGTATAGCTCACATCCGAACTACCTGAAGGTAGAAAAAATCCCGCCCTTCAGAGTTATCGTCACCTCACACCACCTCCACAGCCGCTGAGAGCTTCCCGTTCAAAAAGGGGTAACAAGAGAAATAAATTATGCATGGCTTACTTCTCGTG
Source organism: Xylariomycetidae sp. FL2044 (assembly GCA_022376275.1). Taxonomy (NCBI): domain Eukaryota; kingdom Fungi; phylum Ascomycota; class Sordariomycetes; species Xylariomycetidae sp. FL2044. Next base: position 442,653 of record JAJNOH010000025.1, on the reverse strand, counting down.
ATCTCCTTCGCGCTGTATCTAGATATTTGATGTCAGCTCCTGATATATTCTTTATTGGAAGACCAAAAAAGCGCCTCGAACCTCTCTGATCAGCTCCCCGGACTTGCTCGATGCCCATGCAATGGATGCTGAGTCCAGTGAAAATTCATCCTGGTGTGATGAATTCTCACCTGGGTAAAAATGTAATGGATCTAGATGTAACAATACCACGACTTCGCGCCGACTTACTTCGTTCCAGGCAGTCACCCTCCTTGCGTTGGGAGATCCTGGTATCAAGGGCCGTCAGTTGCTCTTTTAATAGTGTAGTTATGTGGTGACCGCTTATTCAGCACACCAACGTACCTAGGAATGTATGTACACTAAAGCTCTCTCTTTAGCCGAACGATAGCATGTCTCCATATCTCACCTCTTGCTTCAAGTTCTATTGAGCTATACATTCTACCCCTATTCCTCATTAGGGACAGAGACCCCCAGGCACAACCTGCGCACATCTATCTCATCGCCATTAAAAGGCAGTCCATACATATAACCCTTAGGCTCACCAACTAGTTTACACCAACCATCCGGCAGATATAGATCACCATCCATTGCTTAAGCGACTCAAGACACTCACTCTCACCACCACTACTACCATCACGTTCATCACAGGCACACCAAGCCACACACATCAATAAGAAAAAGAATATACCAACCCAGCTCTAACCCTCTCTGGAAGGATTTTTTTTTTCTTTTTTTGCATACATTTCCCCCATCTCTCTACTCTACACTATGCTATAGCAAACCCAACAAGCAAGCAACCAAGCAATCAATCAAATAACCACCCAACTACTTAATCCAACCTGACTAGACTTCGACCGAACTGATTTGACCATCTTCCCTAGGATCTAACCTACCCGCCCAATAATTCATTCATTCCATCAACACAAGAGACCAGTAGACAGACAGACATACAGAGAACCGCCTATGTCTCTTGAACAAGCTACAGACCCGAACCCGAGCCAGAGCCTATAAAAATTTGGAAAAAAAAAATTTAAAGAAAGGAAAGAAAAGAAAAAAGGGGCAAAATTGGGTCCTTAATATATTGTCTGTTAACTATCTGTTTTTCCTATTTCGTCTGTCTGTCTAGTTCTAACGGAAATGCCCCCTATGTCTTATATGATAATAATAATGATAATGATAATAAAAAATAACACGAGGCGCCGTGGGATTGATTGATGTGATATCAATGTGCGAGCCAATCAATACCTTACTTAACCTAAAGGGACTTGGGACTTGGGACTTGGACTCTCACTCCAACCCATCCATTCATCCATTCATCTACAACTCCCCGCCGCACCCTCCCTTTTTTTTTCATAGTCGCCATATAACAAGAAAGAATAACGCCAGTAGTCTAGTCTAATAGGGGTGGGTTAGGTTGGTTGGGTTAGGTAGGGGGAATGATAATGTTGTCATCTTCTCCCCCCCCCCCTTTCCTCCCTTTAACCCCCCCCTCCCTTTTCCCTCGGTAAACCTATCCTCAAAATCTCAAAATCTCAAATAGCCCAGCTCCCCCTCCTAGCCCGCACCCCCCACGCCATCAGACTCGGGGCGCCGCCCCCCTCAGCGTTCAGGCTGGGGTGCTGCCTGGCCCACTCGCGAATGTACAGCTTCAGGGCCCTCCAGCGGGGCGGCTTCCCCGCGTCCCGCTTCTTCTCCGTCCGCCTCTCGTCCTCCTCCGGGTCCCGCATGATGCTCGGCGGCGGCGGCGCCCCCTTCTTTCTTGCCCCCTCCTCTTCCTCGTCTTGTTCTACCCATTCATCGTCTCCGTGGCAACTCGTACCGACCCCGCTATCCGTACTGTCACCACTACGGCCACCGCCCCCTCCTCGGACCCGCATCTCCATGTGCAGCATGAACCCCTTGCTGATCTTGACGTTCTCGTCGTCGCGCCGCAGCTCCGCCACCGCCAGCCCGCTGATCTTGCTCAGCTCCTCGTCATAGGCGCGCGCCGTCGCCGGGTAGCCGAGCGATATGTAGTTGTAGACCTGGGTCACGAACGCGTCGTCGAACTCGGCCAGGATGCGGGTCTCGAGTTCTCTCCTCCGCTTCTCCGCGTCGAGGCGCTCGCTCAGGCCCGAGAGCATGTGCAGACCGCCCTTGCTGCTGGTGTTGTTCCCGCCGCGCCGCGGGGACGTTGCCCCGCTCACGCTCATCGACTCCGAGAATGCGGCCGAGAACGGGTCGGCCGGGGTGCCGGGCTCGCCGGGAGTCATCAGCAGAGGCGGAGCCGAGAGCCCCGACGAGGCCGCCGCCTCCTCGTTGCCCTTGGTCGAGCAGTAGCCGCGCCAGAGCCCCGTGTCGCCCGTGACGTCGCGCTGCTTGTCCTCGGGCCGGCTCCCGTCCACACAGTACCGCTGCCGCGGCTCCATGCGCGTCTGCTGCGGACTCGGGCACGTGCGGAACTTGAGGTCGCCGCCGAGCATGGGCGGCGATGCAGCCATGCGCATCCGGCGCAGCTCCCGGTCCTCCGGCTCGTTGCTCGAGGCGAAGTTGGCGAACGGGATGCTGAAGGGGCTGGCGCGGAGACCACCCGTGCGCTCGGCTTGTGGGGACGGGGTTAAGTTTCGGTCTGGTCGGGGTGATTCGGTTCTGGCTAGGAGGGCAGGGGACTGAGCTGCTAGGTAGGGGCTTTGGCCTGAGTCTACCATTTCCGTATCGTGAGAGTCCCGGCGAGCGGCCGGAGCCCACAAGGCTTTGTTGGCCGCAGGCGGTATTTCCGGTTCAGCGTCGCCGTCACCGATACCTATCTTACTTGGTCGGTTCTGTGCCAGCTTCTCGGCGTGTGCTCGCATCTCCTTGACCGCCCATCCCGGGTCCGTGGACTTGCGGCGCGCCAAGAGTTGAGACGGCCCGTGTCTCAGTTGTTCCTCTCCGGAGCTGTTGTCGTCCTCCGAGCCATCCCTGACGAAGAAGTGCTCGACATTCTGTGGCCGCATGCCATTGGGAAATGCCGACATGGCCTGCTCCAACTCCCGCTGCCGGTATGCCTCCCTGGCCGCCACGGCCAAGAGGTAGCCAGAGAACTCTTCATCACACGACTCCCTCCTGTCTCGCCTGTCATAGTGTCTACTCGTCCAGGAGTCCCCGTCGTCGTCTGCACTAGTTATGGCCGGATCCCCGAGGGTGAGTACCATCTCCCGTGTGTTGTCCTCATTTTCTTCTTCTTGAACAACCTCTTCCTTCTCGATCCCAGTTGCATTATGATCTGTCTCGTCCTCCTTCTCATTCTCGTTTTCTTCTGAGGAGTTGCCCGATTCTGATGACAATATTGTGTCGAGGTCCGGGTGGAAGGAATTATTTCGGGTGGCCCTTCGCGTATTCGGGTGTGGTTTCATAGACTGTTGACGCCTGGGTGTGAGAAAGCGCGCGGGTGCGTCATCTTCGCTCTCACCGGCGCCTGCACTGCTGGACCGAGGAGCTCCAGGCTTCCGCTTAGGCTTCGGGGCATAGATGTGATTCGTGCCCGGTGTGATATCGGTCTTGTCGGTAGGTTTCGTTGCCGGCCCCTGTTGGCCTGATTTTCTTGCCCTTCTTGTGGTCTCGATCAACTGAGGAGCAAACCTCCTCTTAGGCTTTTTCTCTGTCTGTTTGTTGCTGTTGTTTTCGTTGTTGTTATTGTTGTTGCTGCTGCTGCTGCCGCTGCCGTTATTGTTTGGGGGTTCTAGAACTATTGGGGGCGCTTGCGGGGTCGTGGGCGAGGGGTCAGGAGTCAACTCGGCCGTGGGACCGATCCGAGGATTCTTGTTGCCCACTCTGTAGGAATCAAATGTCGTCTCGATGGGGACAGGGGCAAACCGCCGTATTGGTTTGGTGGCGGTCGATGGCTGTGGTGGTGGTGGTGGTGGTGCATCCGACATTACGACGTCATCTACTTGTACTGAAGCATCTCTCGTCGTTCTTCTGGTCGAGTTCGCCGTCGATTCTGGGGGCGTTGGTTCCGCTGCTGGCCTGGCAACCCCGGGGCTCTGCTGCGTTTTATTCGAAGATGATTTCACGGACTCTTCAATGAGTTGAGGGGCAAATCGACGTTTTGGCTTGGGTGCGGCGTCGGGGGCAGGCTTGGATGCTGGTGCATCGCGCACCGGCTCATCGTCACCTGCTGCCATCTTTTGCTGCTGTTGGTCTTATGATGTAACCTGACAGCGAGCAGTACCACACACAGCGGGGAAGTATGCAAGCAGCAAGAATACGCAGTAGCATGTGACGGTGGAACAAGGATGATGATTTAAGACGACAGCGATGCAATTCCGATGTTGATTGATGGTGATTTCTTTCCTTCTTTCAGAGTTTCGTGGAAAGGGGACAAGCTGTTAGAGATGTCACGATCCAGAATCAGAACTGTACTCCGTAAGTAACCCCCCCAATTAGCCCCATGACGAACTATGCCATGGACGCACCGCTATTTCAGTCCAAAGCCCTCGCGGTCTTTTCCGGCAGTGGGGACGTGGATCGTGAGTGGAGTCGGCGCCCCTGTAGCTCCCTCCACGATACAACAGCAAAGATCCAACGCAATACCTTCTCCGGTATGGGGTGATTTCCTGGCGGTCGTGGACCTACTCTGCAGTACGAAGGACTCCAGCAGCCAATGGGACGGTTCGTGTTGCTTCAAGCCAAGTGCCAAGTGGTAGTAGCCGTAGTAGATATGGGGAGTTATGCGTACGGGGAGGATTTGCGGATCTGAGACGTGAAGTTGGCTACAGCTACCTATGTACTATTGTAATCGGCAATAGTGGCAGTCAATAGGGGATTGAACCGAATTCACAAGCCACAGAAAAGGGGGGGCAAATACAAAGTAGAGACAATGACAAAATGGCAATTGAATGATGAGAGAATAATAGCGGAGAAAGGCGGAAGATCGGTAGAGTCAAGTCGATGTTTTCCTTGTCGTCGTAGCCAATTGACTTTGATCGTCTCATTTAGAGCTGCAACCAAAGGACGAGTCTAGATAAGATAACCGATCAGTATTGTGATGCGCATCGAAGAGCATATCATATCATGGGCGTGATGTAGTATGGAGTTTGGGCTGTGGGGTTGATGTTCGATGCCCGTGGTCAAATAGGGTTTTGATGGAGTTATCAAGTATTGGGCATCTTTCCTCAACAGAATTACCTCTCATGCTGGACGGCATAATACGTACTTAAGTAGATAGTAGTAGCATGTGCACGCGGTTCAATGTTGTCAAGCAGGGTGTAGGGTTAATAATACCTCTCGTGCCATGGTAACAACCTTCCCTTGGTTCTTGATTGCTACTGTACTCGCCGAGTCTGGAAACTGGCAACGTATGTAGGTACTTAAGATGGTGACAGGGTGATACTTGGCTGGAAAGATATCCATGATTACAGCAAAGCTGGGGAACATACCTTCTGAATACAATTCTCGGAAGCTTGGATGGGCTGGTGCTGAAAGGGGAAAAGGAAGATTGATTGCGACTTTATTATTAGTACATAGCAGACACATACTGTATCTACGTGTATGTACGAAGTACGAAGTATGTCAGGAGTCTTCCGTAACTTTCCCCAGATTATTATCGTGGACAGATGCACAATCGGGATCCCGGACGGCCACAATCCGACATCATAGGTCAGAATCGAAAGGGGCGGGCCGGCTTTCTGAATAGACTCTCACGAGCTGCTTAAATCCAGGCACCGTTGAGCGTTCGCCTGTGTCAAGCAGGTTAATGATCCTGGGCCTCCAAAACTCCGGTGTGTCAGCTCACGTTTATCCTATTCCAATTCCCAATGACCACGCGTGAATAGTGGAAAGATAGGTAGATGGATAATACCGACAATGCGCCTAAAATAGTCATAGAAACCAAAACGAGGTTGTTCCCAATATGTGAAGTGGTATGAAATCTGGTTAGCGTCGTAGAGGTCTCCAAAGATCCAGATCGATAATCTCTCCAACATCTAACACGAAGAAAGGAAATAAGTGCGGATATGGTCAAATCTAGATTCTTCCAGCCCAGGCAGGCGAGTCAGGCGGAGCTTATGTTCAGCTTAGCTTTGAGCGCCACATTGACGAACGAAAATAAGGACCGGTGAAATGAATTTTATCTACTCCGTACAAAGTATACTTCAATATTCTCTGCCGGGGTGTCCAGTAGAAAAGGAGGAGGGAAAGTAACTTACATGAAATCTCCAGCCAGTTAGTTGTAGAAGGTTTATTGTTGATGTTTAAGCCACGGTCAGAATGTTCCGGAGCCTCAAACAACTTTCGCATTTCCGTCTACCACCCATATGATTGATATACCTACTTATGATTGTGACCAGCCATCTGAGCGGTCCTGGTGGTGGTGAGGCAAGACTACAACCTCAGCACAATAACCACCCAAGTCCGGACATGCATGCGTTTTTGGGCTGACCGCCCTGCACGACATCAGTCCACGATGGTCGGTGGTCGGTCGCGAACTCTTGGCAGCCGTCTTCTTCTTCTCCATCTCTGTGCATGCATGGCCGCACGTTCATCTCAGTACCAATCTTCTTTCGCTCGGGCCACGTTGGAACTCAATTCATCGTCGCCGGTTCCAGTAGGTCTTACAACGATAACAACATCCATCGGGGATCGCGTGTTGGCTTTTTTTCCCCCCTTTCCTCTCGCGCGCCGTTATAGAACGTTCGCTCGGACGCGCGCGGGGGGAAGAAATCTTCCCTCATCCGTTCGGATCTCGCTAGAGTGAAAGCTTGATCCGATGGCTGGCTGGAACCTTCATAACTGACCGATCGAATATGGCGTTCGTGCCGCGGTCGTCCGATCCTTTTTTCTTTCTTTCTTGCTTTCGTCACTCACCGACTATTCTTGTCTGCAACATTTTGCAAGCGACCAGCGATCCACCCGGCGGCAGCAACAGTGGATGCGACCACCGAAGACATCTCCACGCGGGGATGAGGTCCGTACCTCAGGTACATAGGCGTTGTGTGGGAGGTATACAGGCTGCGTTTCGCGCTCTTCTGATGCGCGATGTATCGTCAAGCTGCTGGCCAAGCAGCACCACACCATGCTGACTGTATCTAGCGAACTGATCATGCCAGGGCCTGGCAATACCCGCTGCCCAGTTTTGTCATCAGTTGTCGGTCCTCCTCACGTGCTCAGCTTCTCGCTTTGACACCATGTCTCGGGAGGCGGGAGGACGGATTTCGCATTCCGGGGTGCTATCTGTCACTTTCTACGTCTACTAAAAGACGGGGCCCGATAGTCAAGTGGCCTACTCATTCGGCCAGAGATTGATTCCCTTGCTGCTGGGACTACGACCGACAGCCACGGGCGTTCCGTGTTCGCATTTCGGGGGCCATGGGATTACGGACTCTCACTGATCGGCGCCCTCGGCGCGGTGGTGACCCAGGTAACTTCGCACGCACCGGCTTCTGCAGCGCGGCAGGTCTGCAAGCAGTGAGAAAAGCCTGCCCACCTTGCGGCCGGCTGCAGTTCCTGTAATCACAGACACGCCACTACGGTCACACACATAAGAAACTCGTGGCGCGACTGACAGGTCGACACGACATGATGACAAATGGGGTTTCTTGCGGGCTATCGTGAGATTCCAGAGATGTGTCACGATGTCGCTACCCAGTGACGTGGCTAGATACCCGACACTTAAGATGTGTGTATGTAGGTGACTCGCCGAGATCTGGGCGAGCGAACAAGCCTCTGATGGAGTTGCACTGCATAAGGCGGGATGCAGATCCAACTGGCAGTCATTCAATGGTTGAATACAGCACGAAGGCTCACAAGATGGAACCGGCAGGTGTATCACTGAATAGTACCATAGTGGATGTAGTCTGGAATGCATACCTATGGACTTTGTTATGTCGCAATGGCGACACGTTCTTGTCAGATCGTGGATAGCCAAAGATGCTGTTGCCATATCTAGGTACTTATGTATCTCCCTACTGCGCATTCTCCCTTACTCTCCACATACGTGCGTGACCTACCTACCTGGAGTCGTGCACCAGGGAATTGCAATGTAGGATTACATACCGTAGGCGATGTCCTGTGATACAATCAAATGATAAGCAAGATATCAATCTCGTCCCGTCCCTTGTGGTGCCATGAGTTGAGATAAGAGCACAACAGTTCGCGATTGAGCTGTTTTACTTGTGTAGCATTTGCGTCAGGGTTCGCGATATGGAAGAGGGAAACATCACGCAAGATAGCCGCCGGCTCGGGAGCGCTGAAAGAAATTTGCACAGGATTCTCCCGGAAGATCCTAGATAGCAGGGAAATTGCAACAACACATTCTGTGAGTCCTGGCTTCAAGATACTACTGCTTCGAAGCACCCAGCCAGCCAGCTGCTTGTACTGTATGCAAGGTTACGTGGGGTGTAAGATTTTGTGCTCCCGTCTTAAGATTCACCCATGCCCGCCGCATGCAGATTGGGAACTAGGCCACTCCAGATCACGGCCATTCATAGCGGGAGGTAAGAAGTTTGATTGCAGATGTGACTGATCGCGCGCATTTATCGGGTAAGGATGGCAATCAAGAGAGGATATATTCTCATTATTTTAGAAGGACCAACTTCAATAAACCCTGCTCGCTTATCTTGGAGGGACAACGATGTTGCAACGAAATATGTTGTACCTTGCTGTTGATCAGATCCTTCGATGGCAGACAGATAACAATCGTGCCGGTTCTGACCTATTTGAAGTTGGACGCATTGTGCTTCAACTTGCTTCGGTAGCATGCAATAGCGAGGGCACACGGCAAGAGACATACCTACGGAACCGACATTGGTTGCAATTGGATGATTCACGTTCGAGACAGGAGAAAGCGACGATATGTTCCAACTCTACCTAGGTAGTTGAAGAAGAGTCCAGGTGCCCGGCTTGCTGGTCGGAAGGTTCAAGGAGGACATGGATTGGGAGGGAACCGATCCAAATCGCTGGATTCGCACAGACCTTTGAATCAAGATCCCCCCCATGACGTACTGAACCAATTCATCGAGCAGCTTCACCCATCGTCTCGTGGGCGACGTCGAAGGAACTTGTAGGTAGTAACGGGGTAGGGGGGCACGAGACGCAGACAGACAATGCGGGAAAGGGGTAACATTGGAATGGATGCTAAAAAGGCCTCCCCTTTTGCCAGTTAGATTTGGAGACGGACAGAGCAGAACTCTCTTTGCGTGGGCGAGTCTTATCGCAGATGCTTATTGGTGAGTACCTACCTACTTAGTAGGTAGAGCCCCCCCCAAGCATTTCACATTCCACTCGGTTGCATTCATGGCCAGCGGTGGGTTTACGAGGTTAATGATGATGGAAATGTTACCGGTAGGTTGACGAACGTCAGGGCGTGTGATCTGGCCGTCAAGGAGAAACGGTGAAATGGCAATGTAGTAGGTACGGACGCGTAGAGGGCATCCATCCAAGCCTCTAGAGAAAGTTTTAGGGGCTTCTAACAATGGTAGACATATACATCAGATCGCTAATGAATCCTAAATTTGAAAGCAAAAAGACGGCCCAACGAATAACATCCATGGATATCCATTTCGAATTGTATAAGGTTAGAGAGAGGTCACCTCTATCTATCTAAAGGCCGGATATATCCTATTTAGGGACCTCTAGGTAACCGCTTGCAGGTAGGTTAGGCGTAAAGTGTAGAGTACCCGAGTATGTACCTACACGTCCGCCTCACCATTATCTCGCTTTTACACCACCTACGTCGTACATATCTGAATTCACCGGTCTCCCGAATAAAAAGAAGAAAAAGAGAGAAAAGGTAGCGATGACCCTCGATTGAGACAGACTTACTGAATACACGGACGTCCCGCCGATGGTGTGTCTCGCTTTCTTTTTAAGCACACCTTCACGTCTATCCCTGCGCTCGTGCCTGATCAGTGATCAGTGCAGCTCATTCTGCTCATCCAGGCTGCCAGGGGCCAGGGCGAGCGCGAGACAGGCACAGCAAAACACGGCACGACACGACAAGGATCTTGCCCTGATCCTAGCTAAGTCACCTGTAACCATGGAAAATCCATCCATGGTTTATTAACCCATTCTATTTCGCTGCCACCGTTGTTATCGCTGTTGCTGCTACTGCTGCTGCTGTTGTTACCACTACCTATCCACCATCGTCGCTGACTGCCGCACCCCTCGGGAAATCTCTCTGGTCGTCATCCTCATGCTCTCCCCTAGAAAAGATAATCGGGAGTAGTTGGCGACTCGAGAAAACCAGCCTCCGGACGTTCTTCATCATGTCTGGTTTTTTTGTTGTCATCTTCCACTATTCATGATAGCCAGGGGGCTTATAATCGATTGATACAGCGCTACGCCAGCGCTACCCATCGCCGTCGCGTTCGAGTTCTGTTTTACCAGTCTAACTGCCACCCGTAGCCAGTCTAGCGGACCTGAAGCTGTGGGCCAGGTGGTAACCAGCAATTACTTGAATTTCGATCGCCAGCGCTGCCGAACCCCGGAAAGAAACACCATCTACATTCGGAAAACGCCCGAGGGCCTGGGTCCATGATATCTTCATACCCGTAATGGCTGCGAACTATGGTGAAGTCCCCCAGGACGATAGCGACGATGACCGGAATACACATCTCCCTCCCACCCGCTCCTATTCGCCCATGCCCTTTCTCTCCTCGGTGAAGTCGACTTTTACGCCTTTGTCCATGGACAGCGAGATTTATCCTCGCGAGGCCGTGCAGGAGAATACTGCGGCCAATTCTCACCATGACCCTACAGCCACGGCCAAGACGGGTGGCATAAGCGTCAGAAATATGATCCACTCGCTGTCTTCAGCACGAACCACCAATGATATTTCAGCTGAATACGACCTCCTATCCCGGGGCAGTGCCCCGTCGCCAGCTTCTTCGTCGAGTCCGAATATGGTCAGTCCTATACGGAGTCCAGCCGTCGACTCGGGCCCGCACAGTAGCTCTGGGCCAACTGCTACCCGGAACTACGATGTGAAAACCGCAACTACAAGTACCAGACAAGGCAGCGTATCCCAACCAACCTCACCCACCAGCGAGTCATCCCGTCCCGTCTTGCATCAACCTACCGTCGTGAGGCCAAAACCCATCGTGCGAACCGCCTCGACAAAAAGCGTCTCCCTTCGCCATCCTACCCCTGACCTGAATACTCGATCCTCTTCTTACGCGAGTAACATCGCCCAGCTCGAGGCTACCGCTGAACAGCTGTCCATGACATCCTCTATCGATGACGCGATCCGAGACTTGCACGACGAACAGAAGCGGAATGAGAGCCGAAGATCCTCCATACTAGCCGCAAGCATAAGTTCCATCCCCGAAACAAACGAGCCTCCCGCTCTCCCGATATCGAGACAAGTCTCAGCTGCCAGCTCGATTCTCGAAACGAACAACGCTGCTCGGTTTGGTGGGTATTCACCAGCTGGGTATGTCATGTCGCCTAACCACTCTCTGCGTTCGAACGGCACCCGCCTGAGATCTGGGTCTACGGGGCTTCCAAGAGTCGAGCCTGAGGCCGACACTCTTCTCACAAGAAATGGGCCGGGAAACAGTTCGGTGCGAAGCGTGAGGTCTGTTAGTAAACCGACATTGACCGATATTGCTGAGATGGAACCTACCGCCCTCAACAAGGCTGCCATGGACGCAGCTGATAAGCTGCTGGAGGAGCCGGAAGAAGACGAACCCCTTAAATTTCCTCATCTGGAAGACATTGATCTAACACCAAATGCTCATCAAGATCCTGCTTTGGATGGCCGGGATTACTGGGATCGCGCGGTCGCTGAAGCCAACCAGGAATACAACCACAATAGCGCCAGACGGCCGGGGTCTGCTGGATCTGATGGTACCTACGCACAGGCAGAGAGAGCATTTGCTGATTTCGACGGGGCTCACTGTTCTCCCGATGCGGATTGGGAGGATGCCTTATCATTTCCGAACTTATTCGCATCCCCCGTGGCAGAAACGCCGTTCCTTTCTCCCCTTAACCCGGACTCGCGAACGGTGGAACAGGAACCGGATCTGCCACGTCCCATCATATCTCGACCCATCGGTCCGCCCACCGTCCGGCCTAAGTCATACATGGATCCTGAAACTGGAGAGACGATGATGTATTACCCAGCTCGCGTTCCTATGATGCTCAATCTCCCTCAAAAACTCTCTAAAAAACCTAAAGCCGCTGCTCGTAATCAACGGAGGAGCCAGGTGTTGAGCGCTATGCCGGAAGCAAATCGTCAGTCTTGGCTACCCGAGATCGTGCCTCAACAATCACTGGACCCCCTCGGTTCCAGCTCAGATCTTCCAACTCCCGTCCCAGAAATTGATGCTGAACCGGTCGACTCCTCCACCCAGCTCCTATCTGGTCCCGAGTCGTTCGGGCTGGATCAACGCAAATCCCGCATGTCGATGCTTGAACCTGGTGACAGAAAATCCCAAGCCCCTGTATTAGATGGCTTGCCACCTCAACTCAGAGCAAGCGCTTTCTTCGACCTGCCCTCTGAATCTACCCCGGCTATTCAACTCAAAGATGGCTCTGCAACGGCCACGCTCGATAGCATTCTAGACGCGTCCGCTAAAGCGCCGGTGTCTGCTTTCACCGATCATGCGTTTGCGGGCTCGCTGGGCTCCGAGATTTATGGCACCGACAAGAAGCGCAAGTCACTCTTGAAACGTAACAGCACTGCGAATCTCCTAGAGCCAAAGAGAAAGAGCTCGTTTATGCACCTTCGCAAGCCCAGTGCCCTCTCTAGACATTCGTACTCCTATGAAGAGCGTCAAGACACGATCACTGGTAGCACTGGCTCGAAATCTCTAAAACCGAACGACAGTCAAGATGAAGAGAGGCAGCGACTATCCGGCTCCGTTGATGGCGATCGCGTAGGAGAAGAAGGGGATGAAATTGAAGAGGAAGAGTTGCTTTACAACGGCCCGCCAACTACTCTCCTGGCGGAACTTCAGATCAGGAAACAACAGCAAAAACTCCGTACTCGACCTGTTGTGCAAGCCTACCCTAACGGATTGCATTCTACCCTTCTGGAACTGGACACTGTGGCTGAAATGGAGCGTCAGGCACGTAAGGGCAAGAAGGTGAATTTGGCTTGGGAAGACCCGGCGGCGGATCCCACAAATCTTTCCGATGACGAGGATGTGCCTTTGGGGGTTCTCATGGCTACCAAAGGGCAAAGCACAGATTTTGTCACCGCGATGGCTGATCTGAACCGACCCCCCGGTCTGATGGAACGCCGCGAGATGGAAGACAACGAACCATTAAGCCGTCGGCGCGACCGAATCCAAGGCCGGGAAGCCGGTCCAGTCAAACGTGTGAGCATGATGACGCTGAACCAGTCTCCCAATATGAGCGGTGGTCTCGGTCCGCCCAGTCCCGCTCTCAGGATACATACTCCTGAGGAGGATGAGATCGAAGGCGAGACCTTGGGAGAGCGTATGCGGCGTTTGCGGGCTCGTGATGAGGCCGAAAACCCTCTCCCTCGTACCCGACCTGTTAGCTCTGCATTCTCCGCTGAACTTTTTAGCCAGCTGGGGGACACGTTCAAGGAAGAGGGGAGTGTCGACAAAATTGTCCACAAGGAAAAGGGCAAAGAGAAGGAAGTACCCAAGGAAGAAGAGGAGACCCTCGGACAACGACGTCGTCGATTGCAGGCGGAGAAGGAAGCCCGTGATCGAGAAATGGCTAGCGCTGCGTTGACCGGCCGCCCTGGAGAGATCTCGCCAAAGCTTGTCAAGCGACGATCTCTAGCTGATGTGCTCGGAACATATGGTGGCTCAAAAGCAGTACTGCGGGACCCTAGAGCCGAGGCCCAACGCGCAAAGGATGAAGAAGGTACCCGCTATAAAAGGGAGCAGGGGCAGAAGATGGCGGCATTACGAAGTCAGATGCCTACCAATCTGACGATGCCGAATCTGAATCGATCTGGCGGTTATGCCTCGGGGCGGTTCAACGATGGCATCGGCGGCGCATTCGGCCAATCTCGGGCAAATACGGCGATGAGCGGATACATTCACGGCCAGGCTATGGGTGTGAATACTGGTTTCGCGGGCAATGGCTATCCCATGGGCGGAATGATGGGTGGCGGCAGCGGCCCAACATCGACATATGGTATGCCGAACGGCTACGGCAATATGATGCCCAACGCATACGCTATGCCCATGCAGTCAACTGGTCACGTCGACAGGGTCGAGCGCTGGAGGCAAAGCGTACATCCTTGAGTCCCATTACACCACGACATATACCATCGACACGAACCCTTCACAGAATGATTCACGAGTGGATAATATACGACACCTCCGAGTTTATACTTTTTTTCTTTTCTTCCCATCGTCGAGTCTTTCTCATCATTGGCATTGCGGCGGCGTTCCCATATAAAACCACATAATAACCTCCTCATCATCATCACCACTGCACTTTGTCGTTCTGAACACTTTTGTCGTGGACGACATCACCAGCACTTATTATTCTGATTGGGTAGATTCAAACCGCTTGTTGGACAGCCAGAAGGTGGAGCGAAAGGAGATCTTAACATACATACCGGTACAAACACGCATGAGGGGAGTAAAACATTGGGGACCTTTTTATATACATATATCCTACACCTTGCGTCTCGGTGCACATAGAATACTATATGTATAGCTCTTGTAATCAACATTCAACCCTTATCGTCGTCTCGTTCGTGTTGGTCGATGGACGGACGGAGGACGGGGGAAGAGGAGAGGGATGGATGATAGGCTTGTGTAAACTAGTAGAGGGAGAGATCTTGGTAGAGAGACGGTGGGGAGGGGAGGGGAGAGGAGAGGAGAGGAGGGAGGCTGGTATACATTTTAATGGAATGAAGACGTGTCCGTGGCGAATAGATGCAGAGATGTGTCTACAGAACGATTTGTGTTTGGTGTCGTATGCGGGCATCCCATACCCATAAACTGATGGAGAAGTATCCTGCTGTAGGATGATCATGATATTTTATGTGTAATCTAGTCTATATGAATGGATACCTATGTATGCTTCAGTGTACATCCATTCATACATACATACATATATACATACACTACCTACCTAAGTCTAACCAGCCTGCCCGATTTTTCTTGCTTGTTTGTGTTGTTTATATGCATAGGTTACGAAGAAATAAATTCATAAAACAAAACTTTCGAGACTTGAGAAGACAAACCAACCCACCACACACGCAGTCTCGAACCGAACCGAACCGACAGATTGGATTGGATTGGATTCAGCCCCCTCCTCTCTCTCTTCCTACCAGACGAGACTGAAATTGAGTGAGTGTCTTGCTAGATAAGATACTGGATGTATACATACAACATGAGCTTCGCCGCCAACCAACCAACCCCCTTTTTCACGCTCTGTTCATTCAACCCAGCCAGCCAGTCCCCCCCCCCTTTTTTTTTTTTTTTTTTTGCGAACCTACCAATGAACAGTACCATGATAAGTAAGTAGACTACCGTAGGTAAGGTGATCCAAGGTCAAAACGAACGAAACCGCAACAAAATCGAGATGAGACATGAGATTAAAACGCAACGACCAGACCAGGCTGACAACGGGTAATGAGGAGTGACAGACACATGTCTGACGGATTCTTTTTGCCGCCCATCAATCAATCTTATGAGCAACTTCAATTAACCCGGTTCCGGGACCTATCTATGTACAATATCGTATGTAGGTGACTACTTGAGTAACTATCGGCGGCTCTCTTGTCTCGGGGGCAACCAAGCGCTTTCATCGGACAACTTTTGAGGTATTCACAGGCGATGATGGTGAAGAAGAAGAAGAAGAACAACGCTTTGGATTTGTTGTCTTGACAATGATAGGTCACATTGTCAAGAAAGAAAAAAAGGGGGAGAAATATTCCCCGTCAAGCATACCCGTCCTGAAACGCCCACCTGAAACTTTTTTAACGGGAGAAAAACCACTCGACAGCCTGGAGGACTGACTGATAGACTTCCTTCACATAAA
Source organism: Xylariomycetidae sp. FL2044 (assembly GCA_022376275.1). NCBI lineage: Eukaryota > Fungi > Ascomycota > Sordariomycetes > Xylariomycetidae sp. FL2044. Next base: position 426,714 of record JAJNOH010000025.1, on the reverse strand, counting down.
CATCGCCCATCTTCTCGTCTCATCTCCTCTTACCACCCCTGCCCTGCGAGTACCCCTGACCCTGACGCGGCTGGCTACCATAGGCCCTCCGGCCACCCTGCTGCGCCTTACGATCCCGGCTCATGCTCGCGCCGAGCGTGATGTCGATGCGCGGCGGCGTCGCGAAGCCGAAGCTCTTGGCGACCTTGGCGAGGTCGAGCTCGTGTATGTTGTACACGGAGCGCAGGCTGTGGCTGGCGTAGGCGTGTAGGTACGATCGGTACCCGTCCTTGGCCGACTGGTTGAGGTAGTAGTTCTGCGAGATCAGCTTCTCGAGCTGCGAGGTAATGTTGGCGATCTTGTTCTGCGGGAAGTCGTACTCGACCACGGGCACGCGCGCCATCTTGAGATGCGTCAGGAAGCCCACCTCGCTCGGGAGGAGGAAGAGCAAGCTGCGGCCCTTGGTGCCGGACCCACGGGCCGTCCGCCCAACGCGATGCACGTACTCGCGCGCCTCGTCGGGCGGGTCGTACTGCACGATGAAGTCGACCGCGGGGATGTCGAGGCCACGGGCCGCAACGTCAGTGCAGAGCAGGATGCCCGACTTGGCGTTGCAGAACTCGAAGAAGGTGTTGGTGCGCTTCTGCTGCTTCTGCTTGCCGTGGAGGTCGAGGCAGGGTATATCGATGTAGTTGAGCAACTCGCTGTGATATTTCACTGAGGCGCAGCTGGAGAAGAATACAATGACCTTCTTTTTCTTGAGTTGTTTCTTCAGGAATGAGAACAGCAACAGGAAGCGTTTGTCAGAGTCGCAGACAATGTAGCCCTGCTGCAAGCCCTCCACCGTGCTAAATTCTTTCTGCTCGTCGACGAAGCACTTAATGGGTCCCGGCCGCAGAGATATCCGTGCCAAATCCTCCACCTTGGTCGTCTGCGTGGCGCTGAACAGACTGGTTTGTCGTCCTTCGGACGGGAGGATCTTGACGATTTGGCGCATTTCGTCCTCAAAACCAACCTCGAGGATTCGGTCGGCCTCGTCGATAACCAACGTCTTCAAGTTCTTGAAGACGAAGCCGGGAGTATTCTGAAGATGGTCGAGGAGACGGCCTGGGGTGGCGATGAGCAGGTTTACACCCTTGTTCAATTTGTCGGCTTCGGCGCGACGGTTGGCACCACCAATGACTATGCCATAGGTCTGAGAATGGTTGGTCATCAGCTCTCTCGCTACGCCAAATATTTGGAGCGCAAGTTCTCGTGTCGGTGATACGACGATTACACCGGTACCATTGCGAGGCTTATACCGAAGGGAAGATAGCATTTCGATGGCGCTGTTAGGTATCTGGGTCAGCAACAGGGTTTCACAACACATAGTACAATATCTGATGCCCAGTTGTCCAAGCTGGAGGGGCACTCACGGTATTAGAAATGCCAGTGTCTTTCCACTGCCAGTCTTAGCCGCACCAAGCACATCGCGACCCGCTAGTAGAGGCGGAATGGCTCGTCTTTGAATCTCGGTCATGGTCTCGAACTTCATCTCTTCTTGGATAGCCTTCATGGTCTTTTCAGATAGATTCAGGTCCGAAAATTTCTGCACATCAGTGTCTATGACAGCTGGGAAAGGCGGCTCGTTGCCATTTGACACAGCATTCTCCTCGACCGCATCTTGATCATCTTGAATATCTTCGTTCGCAACTGCTTCTCCCTCCTCCTGTTTATCACCGTCCACTTCCTCCTCGCTGCCAGACCCATTTTCTACGGCATCTTCTGCCGACCCGAGTTCGTCTTCGTCACTCGATGGTTCGGAGGGGATCTCCGGTTCGGTCCTCTTCAACTTCTTCGACTTGGGTGCTGAAGCGGAGACAATCGGGGCTATCGCTTTCGATTTGACACCGTTGGACTCCTTATGCTTTCTCTTTTTACTGTGAGTCTCCATGCTGTCGAGAATACGGTAAGTCGAGGTTGTCTATTATAAGTTGTTGGTTCGTCTGAGGCTCAAAATGAAAATCAACGGGTTCTGGTAGCGGTGCGAGTGTTGGATGCAATGCGAAAAACCTCACGAGGTGGGATGGATGGACAAATGCTCTTTCCTCCAACTTTTTTTTCCTTATCAATTTGATAAGCGACGCTAAAAGACTAGTCCAGCGCGTAGTGGGGTATAGGCCAGCAAGAGGGCTCTGATTGGCTAAGCCACCCTCTCTGTGGGGTATCTTCGCAAAATGTCAGGCTGCTGTTTCTTCTGAAATCGAACAGCGACTTCAATGTTGGAAACATCGCTGGGCATGGCCGCCACGTACTAAGTACAAGCAAACTAACCGACGATTACGCCTGGAATATATCCAGCTACGCACGCTCTGGCTGTCGCTGAGCCTTCATGTTCGCTTAGTACGTCTCTTACATGGCTCATCTCACTCCGACGCGAAATAGGCTCGGACGACGAGTCGAAGTGTTGTCCATCTCCTCATTTCTACCAAAAACAGACGTCGAAGAAAGATGATTGAATCAGAAATATAAATGCTATTTTGATCTCTTCTAGCCGCTCTGAGTATCACAGTTCCTCACGACTATGAGCTTCAAGTATATACAGATCATTTAATGAAGGTCTAAGTTTATGTACAAGAGAAATGGTCCTTGGTACTATATACATACAGAAGTCTCGCGCGCCATTTCTGTCCTTACCAACTCTCCCCTTTAGTTTCTCTTCTTGCCACAGTTGACGAACATGTTTGTGGTGGGTCTCCAGCAACAGCCTAGTTGTCCTCGCCGGGACCGCCTCCCTGGCTGGGGCCGCCTCCCTCACCTCCATTCTCGTTGGTAACACCGCCACTCTCGTACAAGAAAGCAGCAGGGCTGATAGCGTCGGAAATAGTGGAGTTGATACCGAACGAGATCCAGGCGAAAATACCGTCAGTGACATCGTCACCAAGCATGACGTACTGGTAGAAGGGGTCGACGCCATCGGTCACAGTCTCCTCCCTCAGGATTCCGTCCTCCTCGTTCGTGCTCAGCTCTTGGGTGTTGGTCGTGTACGGCGACGTTTCCTCCACAAGAGTGATCAGATCCTGATCAAAGAAGGTCTGGCCGATGTGGCTAGAGTAGACATCGTTGCCGAGCGTGTTGTTGGCGTAGAGCGTCACGTTGGTGTGAACCATAATGTGGATGTGGATGGAGCGTCCGGTATAGTGACCGGGGAAGATGCTCTGGAATTGGACCACACCCTCAGAATCGGTTTGCTGAATCCCGCGCAGCCAGGTCGAGCCCAATCCAGCCTGGTTAGCGGTACCAGAGTAGACACCGGTGGCGTTTGCTTGCCACATCTCGAGGTAAACATCCGAAACAGGTTCGCAGGTGTTGACATCGATGACCTGGTAGTCCAAGATGGTGTCGACACCGGCTTGGTCCTCTCGGAGATCCGAGCGGATGGACTCGCCGCCAACGTCTATTGTCCATGTCAGTCAGCCGCTACTCAACAAGCGGGCTCGATCGGGTCATTGCGATTACTTACAGTAAGGGCCGGTGGTCACCTCGGGGGTGAGAACGCAGGTCGCGGTGGCGTAGAGGACCTCCTCAGACGTGTCGGGTGTGTAACCAGACGAAGTCAGGTTGTGGTTGGTGGCCAAGACGGAATCGTAGTCGCGCTTGTGGTGGATCCCTCTCTTGGCTCGCGCAGCCTCGATGGCGGCGGCACGACGCTCCTGTTGACGGTCCTGCATGCCTCGGGCCTTGAGCTTCTCGGAGCACACGCTCAGATCGGCTCGCTTAACCGTCTTGAGGAACTCGCGGCGTTGAAGGGCCTCTTCGGTAATGTCGTGGCCTGGGTGGGCGGAAACCGAACCGGCCAGGAGGGCCAGGCCCGAGACGACATTGGAGAAGTGCATGGTAGGTAGGAGTTGAGGACAGCAACTAACAAGGGAGGACTGGATGATTGAGGATCAAGATGATACTAGATCTACTGGCATGCAGCTGTAGAAAGATTTTCTAGCAACGAACACCGTCCTCCAATATATATTCAATCGCATTTTGACGACGTGAAGAAACATTCGTCATGTGAGTCGTCATCACTAGCTGAGCCCCGGCATTCAGAATGGTGTTGTATTAAAGGATCCAATGTCGTGCGTAACCCTAGCCGCTTTGCCCCTGAGGCTATCAGTTTGCACCCTTGTCACGACAGGTAGGATGGGCTTGGCTTTACGGGTCCATCTATGCTCAACGGCTAGGCCGCCAATCAACGGCAACTCATTTCGAAGTCTGGGGTTCCAAAGTGGATAGGGCAACGTAAACACCGGCAGAGGTGCTATAAGTGTAGCTAGATTCGATTCATCCAATTGCATCTACCGGCCCTAAAGAGGCACAACGGTTGAACCGGCGCATGACTTGAAGTAACGTCGAACGGTCGATAGCGTAAGCTCGCAGGATATAGACGAGAATACCTGCTCCTCTTCACATGTGAAGGGCGTTCGAGGCCATATGCAGCACCACCCACCTACTATGTAGGTAGTTGGAAATCAGAGCCTCTCATGACGGGAGGCATCTTCTTGTTCAAAACCTCGGCGGCTTGGCACAACGCACCGGAACACGGAGTATCCAGCGGCTATTAGGGCCTGAGTGGGAGAGTGAGCGCAAGTCATGGACGTAGCACGGTTTCTGGCGTGATCGCACATGGCAATTTGGTCAAGACGAGTCAAGAGGAAATTCGTCTCGATGAAGAATTCAGTGAATGAGATACAGACACGCTACAAAAGGGAGTTGACATTGAAGTTCATACGCCTAGATACTACCTAGCTAGGTACCTATCTAGGTAGGTATGATATGTAGCACTACGTATGTCGTAGTTGGAGTTCATACAAACGAGCAATCACGGATCGAATTGACTCCCGACCCCTTATTGAGCCTTCCATTCCTCCCAGACTAGTGGTCAGAAGGCTCCTGGCGTTGTCTTCTCCTTGTCTGTTCATCGTCACTACATCGACTTCACTGACAACCTTTGGAAACATTCGACACATTCACCTCATTCCTAGAAGCATCCTAGAAAACTTCATGACCAGCCCGATACTCCTCCAACACACCTCGGCCCCTATTCCAGTCACTCCACTTTCCTGCCTTTACGCCTCAGATCGGGCGCCAAGTCTTCATGAACTAAGCTCCGAATGCCAGAAAACACCAGACAGCAGTCCCAAGCTAAAATCCTTCCTGAAAAATCAAGTCAGCCCAGGTGCTCTCCTCATGGCGACCCTTCTCATCCTCGCCCTCGCTGTTCTCTTCCTCGCGTGCCGTTCGCTCCCGCGGCCATTCCCAGACGCCACGGATAGCATCGTCCACGAGCTTTCGCTTCCCGGATTCAGGTTCCGCCGACCCGCACCCTTCACCCAACGAACCGCCGAGCAGCCCCTAGCCAAGGGACATCTCGAGCTTAGACGTCTCCCGCGTCAACACCGGACCGTCCCGCCATACCACCGCTCTGCTTCCTCCCTCTTCGCCCAGGTCCAGCGCGATAACGGCGGGCACGGCTACGAGAACATCACAGCTGTCAACCACTATGGTTCCGACTATGCTGTCGAGGTGCTCTTCAACGGGGTCCTCATGACAATGGCGTTTGACATTGGCTCTGCCGACACCTGTATGTAGTCGGCGCGTACACGTCTTTTTTCGGATCCGGGTATCTGATGGGTGAATAGGGATTCGAGGCCCCAACTTCAGGTGCATGCCGAATCTCAACGTCACGGGTATCAACGGAAGCTGTCAGCTCGGCCCCGCGTTTCCGGCGCAGTTCGCGGGCAACGAGATACCGAATCAGCACTTTGCGCTCAAGTACGGCAACAATCAGAACGTTGAAGGACGTGAGTATCTATCAACTGCCTTTTCCACGTTAGATTTTCTGTTGTTGGAACTTACTTCAGAATTTGCTGATCCGAAAATCGGATAGGTCTGAGGTACATGGTGAGTTACGCTCATATTCCAATCTGGTTTAGATGCCGCCTTGTATACGGCTCGAAATACTCATCATTGGTATGGGATAGGATGTAGGGTTCTGCGATATGACTGTCCCCAAGCAAGAAGTTGCCTTAGCAAGTCAAGGTAGCTGGCGCGGTAGGTTCACCTTCACACCTCATCCGCAGCAGAGTGAAATACAGCGTACTCACCCAGGGGCAAATTCGAGAAGGAAAGCAAGGTACCTTCTTGGCAAACTGACCGGATATGCAGGAAATGGTGTCGCCTCAGGGGTGCTGGGATTCGCATACCCAGCTCTGTCAAACGCCTACTGGGGCGACAACCTGCAAGACGACAGCCAGTACAACTCGATCCCGTGGTCACCCCTGCTATTCTCCATGATAAACAAAGGCATGATCGTGCCGCACTAGGGGTTCAGTTTATCTAGGAACGAATCGGCGGGAGTGATCGCGATGGGGCAATTTCCGCCCGTGGACGTCTCAACCAGCAGCTGGGCCACGGTGCAGATCTTGGTCGTATGCTATTCCTCTGGTGTGGGATGAGGAGAACATGGACCGAGGAAACGCTGATGATGGACTCCCGCAGGCCGATCTCATACACAAGGACGTGACCTCGTGGCAGCCGTCCTTCTATGCCTTCGTACCAGATTTCTTCGTCGTTGGGCAGGACTGGCTGGCTACGGGATTCCAGTTCCCTTTCATCCTCGACACATCGACCGCCATGATGTACCTACCTCCACGTAAAGCGTCCCCCGTATCTAGTCCCCCAAAAGCAGCCAGTCGGCCCCTATTTGAGAATATGGTACTGACAAGAAACATGCGCACCACACAGTGATGGCCGAGGCCGTGAACGCAAGGTTCCGACCCAACGCGACGTATATGTGGGAGCATAGATCTTACTTCACCGACTGCGACGCCGTGGCCCCGGTCTTCGCCGTCGTCATCGGGGGCACCCGGTTCCCGGTCAATCCGCTCGACCTGATCAACCGCGAGGTGCGAGATCCCGAGACGGGGCTCTGCCAGACGGCGGTCGCGTCGGGGGGCAGCGGGCCGTACATCCTGGGCGACGCGTTCCTGAAGAACGTCGTCGTCGCGGTGGACGCCATGGCTGGTCATATGACGTTTTATACTCACGAATTCGACTGAGGAATCATGCAGAATGACAGTAAACGATCCTGACCCAGGAACGTGGGGACCTAAATTATCAATCCGGAAAGATGGTAGAAGAGAGGGGGGATGCCTGTCGCTAATCGGCTACGCATCCCGTATCCAGCAGTCTGTCAGATGGATCGGGTTCCTGTGGCTTGGCGGTTCATACATACACACATGTCTAGCCCTTCAGCTGCAATTCGCTAAGATAGATAAGTGGCGGTAGACGGGGAGAGAACGGGAGAGGGAGAGAAAGCAAGGTTTTTATTCTGAGTCCTACCTACTGAAGGCTGTTTGTTCTGATATCAAAGTTACGGTGAGCGAGCCGTGGTCGATATGAGAGCGAACCAGAAGTTTATTCCCGCCCGGTATCAATGCAGGTAGGTAGTGAAAGGGAGAAATTTTTTCTTGGCAAATCCCTGCGAGGACGATGCAAAGCAGCAAGAGCAAGGTTCTCTTTGGAATGCTTGCTCTGTTTTCTTTTTTTTTTGTTTGTTTCGTCATCGGGACACCGTGATTTGAGCAGACCAACTTTTACCTTACCTACATACCTAGACCTTATTAGCTAGCTACCTTGCAGCCTTGAAAGCCAAAAGGGGGGGAAAAAAGCACGTGTCTGTTGGTAAATGCGAGCGCCATTTACTGGATTGATAGATAGAGAGAGACAGAGAGAGAGAGAGGAGACCAACCACATGCTGGCTGTTCCTTGTTATGCCAGATAAGACCTTAATTCTTCCTTTCCCGTTTGAATTTGTTTTGATTTTGTTTCTCTCGTTTTCCGGGGAACTTTACTAGAAAAAGCCTATTGTGACAACGTCCTTTTCTTTTCTTTTTCCTTTTCCTTTTCCCCATCCGCCTGGCCTGGCTACTTAACCTCCCATCCCCCTTTTCTCTCTCTCCCTCTCTCTCGGGTCGTCGTTGTCGTCCGTCTCTCTCTCTCGCTTCGGAAATCCCGCTGCCTACAGCTCTCCACACATTCTCTCTCTCTCTCTCGTTTTCTCGGCCGACAGCTCATAATTGTCGCCCCACCGCTCCCGTTCCCCGCCATATCGGAGATATATTTATCGAATCGAGCGTTTGAGGGGACGAGCGACGAGCGACGGTAACCTTGAGAGATCCTTTTGTTTCCGGGGAAACTGTGAAGGCCGAGTTGGGAAAAAGAAAGAATAGAGAGAGAACGAGGAAAAAGAAGAGAAAATAATACGGAAAAATCGATCGAGTTTTCTTCTTTCCTTCCCGCCCCTCTTTTCATTCTCGATTCTCCCTCTCGAGCTTCCCGAAACAAGAGATTACCTACCGACGGAAGCGATAATGAGGGGTGTCACTGCAGGCGGTCGGCGACCCTACCGAGGGCACACCTGGAGCTTCTCCAAGGTATGTACGAAAGATGACGACTGTTTTCATTTCCAAAAGTCACTTACCTGCGTATTCTTCTTTTTGTGGTATCTGCCCGCCATGTGCCCGTCGTATGTCAAAGTGTCATACGGGTTCTTGGCTTTACCTCTGCGACGATTGATTCAGCGCCCGAATGCTCAAGTCGCGCCGAGCATCAACCAAGGGGAGTGAGATGACATGATCGCCATCATGTTGTTTCGGATCAATCACGATTTCGGTGGTCAGGTGTACCAGCCGCAAGGCAGATTACCTAACCTAGCCCAATGCACCCCTGCTCCTCGAGTGAGTGAGTGAATGAACTCGAGTGAGAGATCGAATGGGAACGATCGTCCACGCATGCGTTTCCCCCGTCTGCACCCGAGTTTTGTGTTGCCAGCCACCTGTCATACGACCTTCGCACACAATCTGGAGAGCGCTTTGCCCGGGACATACATTCCGCCCGGGGTGCTCTGAACATCACGACCACGTGAGATAGCATGTGCCGGGTCTGCAGACAGCAGGAAGCCCTGCATCTGACGCTTGCGAAGCTGATAGGGTAAAAGAGGGAGAGAGAGAGAGAGAGAGGGCCCTATTCTTCCATCCAATCCTTTTCCGATGCGAGCGGGAGGAGCGGGATGAGAGAGAGATGAGAAAAGTCGGGCGTTGTCGGTTGACTACGGCCTGTTTCGATTTGTCCTTGGCGGAGACATGTCGGTATTTATAACCCGGCCGCGATGGTGCATCGTGGTGCATCGTGGTGCTGCATGGGAGGTACCGACCTCAGTATTTAAAAACAAGTGTTACTACGCAGCATAACTCCGTCCGATTCGTCTGAACCCAGCCGCATGCGTGATGTGGTATGGCGCGTACGTTTTGGACGAGCGGGATGATCCTTTTTCTACTGCCGAGAGATGTTTAGATGACGACCTCGGCTTGTCCGACCTGATGTCGCGTGCTCGGGCGAGTTACCACGCAGAAGGCAGGGCAGTCGTTCGGTTGAGTGTATGTGTGGCGGTTTGCCAGCTGGGCGCTACTTAGACAAAGAGTCAAGCATCAAGCGCGCTATGAGCGGAGCGATTGACACCACAATTTTGGTTTTCAGCGTCTCTGTCGGTCTGTCTGTCGAGAAGAAGCCGGTTTTCGGCCCTAGGTGGTCAAAAAGGACAGACTGAAGACTTTTCGACCCAATCATTTTGGCCTTCCAATAGCTCTTGGACCAAGCAGACCTCCCGCCATGACGATGTTTGCGGCACGTACACGCACCACTTTTGGAGACGGACGACGATGGATGGAAAAGAAAGAAAAAAAAAGAAACCAAAAAGTCGCACAGGTAGGCTCAACGAACATACGTCACTCACGTGCGTCTTCCGAGTCTACATAGTAGGTGTAATATGTCTAAGTCTAGACTGAAGAGGAAGCGTGGAGGAATTAAGGATAATAAAACATCAAAACATGCACCGTTACTTCTTTCGTCGAGGGCACACGATCTTTTCATCTGAGCTGAGACCCGAGATGAGACGGACGGCTCTTGCCAAAGCGGGGTGGGGGTGGGGTGGTCTGCTTTTTACTTAACCAACCGTTTTATTCCACATGAAACTTTTATCTTTTTTTTTCCGTCTTTTTTTCTCGTCCTTTTTTTTTCTATTTGCGGTTACGTCTAGCCGGCTGGTCCAGTTCTTTTCCTTCTCTTCTCTCTCTCGTGACGCCGGGTCCCTCTTTTTTTTCCCTTCTCGAATGGCCATATGACAACAAGGTTGCTGCAGCTGGTTCCTGAGAATTCCGGTGGTGACGGAATATGCTAGGTTAATAAACTGGCGGACTCTGTCGACCGCATGCAACACTCTCTAGCCAGGGCTTAGTTACTCTGCTACTTTTACCTACTAGAGTCTACTGACTCCCTAGACTACCTGACTACTACTACCACCTTTCCTCTCGTCGGCTGTTTTTTGAACGTCGATCGTGCCATCGTAATCCCCTACAGTAGCACTCTTTTTCTCCCGGGAAACCCTTTTCGTTCCTAGACAACGACAATAACATCATCTCAACCCCGCTGCCCCCCCTTTTGACTGCACAACTGCACACAACTGCCCAACTGCCTTGCATTGCATGTGCCCATAGCTCTATTATTCTACCTACTTGACTTGGATTCTCGACCCTCGCTCGTCTAGTTGACCTTTCTGCTATTTCCGATTTTCCAATTGCACACTCTTGCTGCTGCTGCCACTGCCGCATATGATTCGTTGTAACCTAGTCTTGTCACCCGTCACCCGAGAAGCAGAAGCAAGCCGGCAAGAAGTATGGCACCGGGCACTAACGGCCTCGGGGTCCAGGTTGAGGACACAAAGATCTGCGTTGTTATGGTAGGCTTGCCTGCACGTGGGAAGAGCTACATTGCCCAGAAAGGTACCTAGTTTGATATCATGATATAATAACTCCTCTCCTCCCTCTGCCTCTTCCTCTCCCTCTCCCATTACCTCTCCTTCTCCTTCTCCCTCACTCTCTCCCATACTCTCGAGACCTCGTATACTGATACTCCTGGGAATCAAAGCACAGCGCTACCTCCAATGGCTTTCTATCGACGCCAAGACCTTCAACGTCGGCAATTACCGCCGGAACGATGCCCCCCACCCCTCGGCCGATTTCTTCGATACCACCAATGCCGAAGGTGAGCGTCGACGTCGCGCTGCCGCCGAGGCTGCCATGGCCGACATGCTGGGCTGGTTTCGCCAGGGCGGCGTCATCGGTATACTCGACGCTACCAATTCCACCAAGGACCGCCGCAAGTGGGTTATGGATGTGTGTACGCGCGAGGGCGTCGAGGTCATGTTCGTCGAGTCCAAGTGCGACGACGAGGACACGATCATGGCCAACATTCGCGACGTCAAGACCACGAGTCCCGACTACAAGGGTCAGGATCCGGAGCAGGCCGCCCTCGACTTTCGCAACAGAATAAAAAATTACGAGAAGGTTTACAAGAGTATCGATGACGACGGTGACGAGAACGCATACACATATCTCAAGATCATGGATGTTGGTAGCAAAGTCATCATCAATCGCATCCAAGACTACCTGCAGAGCCGGGTCGTCTACTATCTCATGAACCTGCACATCCGCCCGAGGTCCGTCTGGCTCTCGAGACACGGCGAGTCGCTGTACAATCTCTACGGGAGGATTGGCGGCGATGCGGACCTGTCACCCAGAGGACACCAGTATGCGAAGAAGCTGCCTGACCTGGTGCGCAAATCTGTTGGTGTAAGTTGAAAAGCGCCCTAAGACACAACCTCATGCTGTAAGTACCACTTGCCAACTCTTTACTAACACGTTTCCACTGTCAATAGGGCGACCACCCCCTCACCGTATGGACTTCGACATTGAAGCGCACGATACAGACGGCGCGTTTCCTGCCGGAGAACTACAACCAGTTGCAGTGGAAGGCATTGGACGAACTGGACGCGGGCGTGTGCGACGGTATGACGTACCAGGAAATCAAGGATGTGTACCCGGAGGACTTCGTGGCTCGGGACGAGGACAAGTACAACTACCGATACCGGGGCGGCGAGTCCTACCGGGACGTGGTGATCCGGCTCGAGCCCATCATCATGGAGCTCGAACGGTCTGAGGACATCCTGATCGTCACCCACCAGGCCGTCCTCCGCTGCGTCTACGCCTACTTCATGAAGAAGGACCAGGCTAAGAGCCCCTGGATGAACGTGCCTCTTCACACTCTTATCAAGCTCACCCCGCGCGCTTACGGCACCGAGGAGGTGCGGTACCAAGCTGACATCCCTGCCGTCAGCACCTGGCGTGGCAAGGGCAGCACCGCAAAGCACGAAGATCCCGTACCCGAAGCTAGTGGGATCTGCTAAAAACCGAATACATTTATATCATGATTGACGACGTTGGGGGTGAGAGGCATTATAAGCCCCTGTGCTGCTGTTGATCTCAGCCACATGGGCCGAGCTGGTCTGGTTTGGGTGATGGCAGCAGGAATATAGACATGTCGGCAATACGCTTGACGATGATTAGATGCGAAGAACGGCATGGGTCATGAATTACTATGTGTCTTCTGTTAGGTGGCAGGATTTCAGAGGGGACGCGAAAGAAGAAAACATGCGCCGGCGGTGGCTGTGGTCCGTCCGGTTGCTTTCTCTTGCCATGGGCATGGACCGGTCGGGATTACGGTATTCCATAGAGAGGCGGGCAGGACTTTGACATGATGTATAGAGAGGCAAAAATTAAAAGGCAAGGGGCAAGGAGAAAAGAGAAAGAACATAGAGCTCAATAAACTCCCAATGCATCATAATTTATGATAACAGAGCTTGCTAGGCATGCAGATATGCTACATTTTCAATTGAAATGCGGTGCTAGTATTACAAGTTGGGAGAACAGGGGAGAGGTCAGACGCGAGTGTCCTGACCAGGAGGGGGGTGGGCCGGTGCTGAAGTTGTCGAGGTAAGATGGGCCTCTCCACGAAAGAGTACCGAGGCACCTACATATCCATACCGTACCTAGGTAGGTATTTACTAATAACAAAACACGTATGATGATGATTGAGACTGGCCGTATACTTAAATCATGCTCGTCCACTAGGTATATATTTCATTTATTAAGAATATTCCTAACAGCGTATCATGATGATGGTCTTTCCATCCCCCGGACATCATCTACTGTACTACTGCCTCTCTTCCCCCTTTCTTACTTTTTTTTTATCATATCCCCACACCCCCTTTTTATTCTCAACCCCCACCACACACCACACCAAACCGTCAAGTCTCCCATATCTCCCATCACTCGCTCCTCCATCATCCCATCCCCTCCTTCCCTTCCCTTCCCTTCCCTCCCGCCCCTCTACCCTCTACCCTCTACCAACCCAGCCCCCCTCCCCCTCTTCCCCCTTCCCCCCAACTCCCCCCAAAAAAAAATTTCAACAAACATCACTATAACTAGGCAGATCCGACCCCTCGTACACGAACCCGGCCTCCCACTGGGGCGCGTCCTCGCCGACGACGGTGCCGACCTGGCCCCCGTTGTCGATGCACAGGAGGTCCGCCGTCGACAGCTGGCTGCCGATGAAGTCGGTCGTCGTCGTCAGCGTCGCGCACAGCGAGCAGAAGAAGCCCCAGCACGTCCCGTACTGGAACAGCAGGCACGCGTTCTCGGCCACGCTGAGCGAGAGGCCCGCCGCGATGACCTGGTCCACGACCGTGTCGCAGTCGGTGCGGGTGGGGGCGGGGGACTGTTTATTGGGAGGAGAGGGGGAGAGAGGGGGGAGGGGGGATGTTAGCTTTTTTTTCTTTAGTCTGGTGGTGGGCGGGTTGCGAAAAGGGGAAGATGGAGGAGGACGGGCGGAGCAGGATAGACGCATTTGCTTGCCGGGGGGGAATATTGGACTGAACTGGGTTGGGCTGGGATGAATTTCCAGAATGGAAACGGTTGTATGGGTAAGACGTAAAGGAGGAGACGGGGAAGGGTGAAGGGCCGTTGTGTTATTGAGTGTAGATATCAAGGCAAAGGGGGGGACCAGGAGGGGGGATAGGGGCATAAGCTTCACTTTCAACCGCGGTGGAGTTATTATGACAGGCATAGGCATTGAATTTTGGAACGATACATGGGTCACGAATAAGAGGGAAAGAAATTGAGATGGGATAATAGGTATCCTAGGTATGACTTACCGCAGACCGGCACTCATAGAAGTCGGCGGCGGTGATCTGGCGGTTCTCGAGACCCCGGAGCTTCCTCAAGACGCGGCGGGACTCGAGGATCTGGGTGGATGCATTGGCGTCATCCCGATCGATCAGGTCGGCCGGCAGCGCCTGCAGGTTGGCCGAGTCGAGGGTCACCTCGGGGGTGGCCATGCTGACGGTGTACCCTTCAGGGGCGTCACTGCCCGGCGTGGGCAGGGCGAACGGAGCGACCCCGTTGAAGGGCTGGGCCCGCCGCGCCTTTCTGCGCTCCGCGAAGGGGGTTAAGGCGGACGCCAGGCCGGTAGCCAGGGCCAGTGCAAGGAAGAGTCTCATCGTTGCGGCGGCGGCGGCGCGGGAAAAAGAGGCGGGACAGTAAGAGAGAGAGAGAGAAAGACAGACGGTGGGTAAAAAGGTAAAAAAGATGATTGGGATGGATAAAAGCAAGACTCGCGGCGGATGAGTGAGGATCGACGGGTAGATATTGCAGAGTAATATAAATAAGCACGACAAATTGCACTCTATCTGTTTCCTGGGAATCGGTAACGGGTAAGGGGTCTTGGTCCCAGGGGAAGGGAAATGGTACCTGGGCTTTTTATATTGTTTTTCCCCTTCTGCCCGGTCGCCTTCGACATTTTATTTATTAAGTGGTCGCCTGCCCTGACTTGCCTCGCCCTGCGATGCGGGAGGCTGCGTCGTCGTGCCAATACAATGCAGTTGTGTACGAAAAAAAAAAATCATATATAATCTATGTGAACAACGGCTCCCGTCAGCATTCTAGATCCAGCCCAGGTGCGCCCACCCGAATGAGGCATCTCGTTGGCGACTCTGCCGCCCCGGCAGGTGATCGATCCTCCTGTAGGACCGACGTGGCCGTGCTCGTCAGAAAAAGGAAGGGTTCGAGAATCGTTCGGGAACGCGATTGGGGGTTTTCCAGTTTGAACCTCTCCCTCCTTCTGGCGCCCTCTCACACACTCTCTCAGCTGGCCTGCTTCCTGTCCCTGACGCATTGTACCTACCTCCTCCCCTGTCTTCCTTTCCCCCGGTGCCAGTGCCAGACCAGACGATAAAAAAAAGCAGATGATACCAGTCCTGAGTACCGTTCCGACCTGCCGTGTCCCTCAAGCCTCGAAGGTTCCCTCTCCCCCCTTTTTTCCAACCGGCCAATGAGATCGGGCTTGCTCAGCAGTTCGTAAGGCATCCCGCTGCAGCTCAGCCGTGTCTGCATCATCATCCCCTGTAGGAGGGGAGGGTTCTGGTGGTACCAAAGGAGGGGAGCCAAGACGTACCAAAGCAGAGGCAGTCTCTCGGAATGACGGGTTCTTTCGTGACAAGGAAGAGGGTAGAGAGGTGAGCTTGTTATTCTTGTTACTTTAAAAACAACGTCGATGATTGCCTGTTGTGGGTGCTCGACCTGATTGACTGCTATAACTAACCCCCCCTGGTACAGGACTAGCAGCTACCGGATCGAGACGCGTCTCTGGGAAGGATCGGTGCTACTCAATGTTGCAACGTGGTATACGAAGAGGTCGCCTCAGACGAAGCCGCTGAGAGGCCGAAATGCGGGATCAGTGAGCCTTAGTTCGACCAATGTCGGGAAGGAGTCCAAGTCGTTCCAAGACCAGCCAGACCTTTCTGACCCCGTGGTCAGTCCGAACGAGGGGGGGGGGGGGGGGGGGGGCAGGACCGGCAGGTCAGGATTTCCTTTTTTTTTGCTTTTTTTGCAAGAACAGAGGCGGCACGTATATTTTGCGCCGTTACGCTGGTACATAACTACCTCCTTGTAACGGGAAAGGACTCCGGGCTGCTGAGAGATTCAACGAGAGGAATACCGGCGCCTCGGCACCCGGCCCCAGATCCCCAGTACGTAGATAAGTACGTATGAGCACGACGAACGACGGACGAACACACCCACCCGATGCCTAGAATTACATCTTTCAGGTTCCGTCAATCCTAGGAGAATGGAAACGGACTCTCCACCTTTGCCTTGCAAGTATGCAAGTCAGATACGTCCGGTGCGACCTTGCAGGGACCTAAGTATTTATCCGCTGCATGCGACGTTGGGGGGCATCCCGGTCATATTCCTACGAGCCGGTAAACCAAAAAAATCCCATGAACCAGCTTCTTCTCGTCGGGGTTTTCGGGCTCCAACCAGGGAAACGCACTCCAGTCAGTAGTTAGACAGCACAGGCGCTGCATGGCCTGATTGTAGTAAGCTCCAGGCGGACGTGAGGAGTGAGATAGTGAGCACGGCAGTTCTGCTGGCCGCTCTGCGTGCTTGTTCAAAGGGGGAAAGGGGTGGTTCGTGGCATTGGTATACTGACATCCTGGTTCAAGCAAAGGAAAAAAACCCCGGCTTGGTTATATAAGCATGAGGGTCCTACGAGGAAATTCAGAATTTGATAACTATATGAGAGTATTTCCGAGACCAGCTATTGTGACCAATCTGGCCTCCCTGCCGCAGTTGTAGGATCCTATTTCGCATTCAGATATCTTACAAGCGCCCATGTTTTATAGTGAAAATACAGTACGACGTAACTGCAAATGCGTGACCTCAACCCCGAGAAGTTCTGTTCTGTGCCCTTCGATAAGCTATCTCACTCATTCGCCAGGGAATGATAATGATGAACCCCGTAGCAAACTATGCCGACCTTAGTTCACCCGAGGCTTTTCATGAGTAAGTTCTTAGGTTACTATGACCGCGGTTGGCAAAATGACATCTTGAGGGAAAGAAAGGCTTCCAGGTTCACTTGGAACTTGACCGGGGCATACGCGCAGCGGTGAGACGGCTCATCCGGCGGTGCACGAGGTTGAATGTATAAAAACTTATTTCTCTATCAGTCACGCAACCCAATGATATCACCTGGTGAGTGGTTAGTTGTACAATAGCCCTCTAATTGGTCGAGCCGGGGACCAGGCCGAACTTCGGTCACCGGTCACCATTGTATACCCAGGAGTAGAAGAGGGTTACTAAGCTCATTGGCTGAATCTGAACTACGGCACAGGTTCAAAGGAAAATCTGCAAAAGAGAAGTAGTTATAGATTGTTAACAAATAGGCGATGCTGAGTTCAACTGTCCCTGTATGCTTCCAGATAATGCAGAGACGCAGTACTTGGTTAGTAGACTGAGCACAATAATTCGTTGCAAGTCTTGCTAGTAAGTAAATATCTTTTCCAATACGTCCATGGCGAGTGCGGTTTGTGAATTGTATTTTCATACCCGAGGCTTGGGCTTGACAATATATATACCGCGTAAAAACTTTCCAGGCCCGGGTGCCTGATGGCGTACAGAACTAACACTTGGATCGAATTCTTTTCTTCCTGTCAGCTCCCTACCTAGCTACGGCTGGTGCGGCCCAGGCGGGAGACCTATAAGTGTAACCTTATGGACGTTTGGTCTCGTGGAGACAGAGGCATGCCGAAATATTCCATACTATCGTAAATCAGCCTCGGAAGGTCTCACGAGCAACTCGATTAAGTACAACTGTCCACACACCATAGCGATACCAGGTGATCAGAATGTCAATGCGTGTTGAAGAATAATGGAAACGAGGACGAAGCTTTAGAGATGGAGGTGAGATGAGACTTTTATTTCCAATTATGTCTCATGTCTCTTCGAGTCGCCATGCCATGCTGGTGTACCTATTATATGAGCTACACTTCCTCCCATCGCGCAGTGACCCGGTAACTATGAGTAGAGATCCCCCCCCCCCCCCCCCCCCCCTTTGACCTCCCAAATTCACCGCGAGCCTTTGCCGCAACACACTCACGAACCCAGATCCGGCCGGCCGAGCTCCTTGTATTCAGGAAGTTCCCAGCCCTGGATGTCGTCCGAGGACAGCGCGGTGAACAGCTGGTCCAGCCTCAGGACCGCGACGAGCCAGAGCAGCCAGTGGTAGCACCTGATGGTGAACGCCGACTTGGGACACATGACGTTGGCGTAGTCGGAAAAGGGGAGGACCTGTGCCTTGGTCACGTACGGCCGCAGCGTCTCATCGTAAGCCTTCAGGGCCGCCGGGATCCCCCGCCGTGCCCTTTCCGCAGCGGTCTCGGAATTATCGTCTTGGCGGGTCTTGTGGTCGAGTCCGCAGTGCCGTGCGATCTCCCCCGCCAGGACCAGCGCCCCCGTCATGGCGAGGGACGTCCCCAGACCGGTGAAGGGAGAAGGGCAGTACCCGGCATCTCCGGCCAGCACCACGCTGCCTCTGGAATACGAGTCCAATCTGACCTGCGCGACGTCGAAGGCATACCAGTCGTCCGCCTGCGGCGAGTCCAGCTCGCGGATGAACCGCGGCACCTTCCAGCCCAGGCCCGCGTAGTGCTCGGCGAACGCCTCCTTTTGCCGCGCCACGTCCCGGGACGCGATGGCCGTCAGCACGGGATGGTCGGCGGGCAGGTCGGCCGTCGATATGACGAAGTAGACCCGGAGACAGTCCGGCCGGTCCATCCGCGTGGCGGCGACGCGACGGCCCGGAAACAGACACATGGTCATGGTGTCGTCGTCCCCGGGCTCGCGGGGTATGGTCACGAAGCCGCAGGCGGCACCCATGGAGAAATGCGGATCGGGGGCGCCTCCCAGCATCATGCGGCGCGTGCGCGAGCCCAGGCCGTCGGCGCCGACGACGAGGTCGTAGGTCTCCTCCGTGCCGTCCGTGAGCCGGACGCGGACCCCCCGGGTCCCCTCGAGCTGCTCGTAGGATTCCACCCACACGCCGAACCTGTACGTCGACTGCTCCTTAGTGACGTCGTACAGGATGTCGCACAGGTCGCCCCGCATGATCTCGAACTCGGAGGTGAAGGACTGCTTGCCGTGCCCGGACTTGTTGGCCCCGAAGTAGGCCTGGACCGTGCCTTGGTCGTTGATGAGGGCCACTCCCGGCTCGCTGCAAACGACGCGGCGCACCGCCGCCTCGATGCCCATCCTCCGCATGGCCGTGACGCCCTGCCCGCGGAGATCGATCTGCTGCCCCGAGTTGCGCGGCTTGTCCGAACGCTCGACTATGGTGGTGTCGCAGCCGAGGCGGTTGAGCCAGAAGGCCACGGCCGGCCCGGCGACGCCCGCGCCGCAGAGAAGCACTTTGAGCGGTGCCATTGGTAATACGAGATTTGCCCCTTTTTCTGCTTGAACAGTCGGGGCTCGGAAGCTAAAGCTCATTCTCACATGGTAGGGCAGAGTGCGGCACGGGCTCGCCTTTATACGCCTGTCAATATCCGAGTGTCCCGGCAGAGCGACTCGGAGTCGATTGGTCAATCGGCCGATTAGGCAACGTAAAACCCGAGTGATTTCCCACGGATTCGCGGTTCGGCCTCAAGTTTGGAGAAGCGACGCCACAGACCCTGGACGGCATGCTGGCGAGTCATCTTCTCAAGAGTCATCCGGTGACCGTCTGCCGGACGCGGTGTATTCCCGCGGCGCATGCTGCGTACTCGGTGCTCCGTGAGGTAAAGCATGTGTCAACACCACTATACTTACACGGCTTGTCCCTTGAAACGGGGCCTTCTCTTGCTTGCCACTCCGGAGGCCGCGGCGTAGGACAAGGACAATACCTTGCTTGCATCATGTTGGAGCGAGCAACTGGAGGTGCTTCTTCTTCCTGTGCAATGTTCAAAGTCTCTTCATTAAACTAAAAAGCGTAACCTGATCCGAACGAATGCGAACGGTTGGGGGGCATGAGAGCCATTTTACAACCTAGATAGGTATTACCACAGCCTAAAACGGCGGGTTCTTCTAGAACCTATAGCGCATTAATTAGCAAAAAACCCCTGTACGCAAAAAGCCCCGAAGTTCTCCCCTAGGGCGTTTGAAGTTTTATCGATAGCTACGATAGTCTTATCGATGATCCGATAGTTTTATCGATAGTATTAATAGCTTTGATAGAGCCTTGGGAGCCCTGGGAGCCTGGGAGTCTTGGAGACGATGGAGACGATAGTAACGATAGAGACGATAGAGACGATAGTGACGATAGTGACGATAGAGACAATAGAGATAATAGCAACGATAGTGATGATAGTGACGATAGTGACAATAGTGACGATAGTGACGATAGTGACAATAGTGACGATTGTGACGATAGTGATAATAGAGACGATAGAAATAATAGCAATAATAGAGACGATAGAGACACTAGAGACGCTAGAGATATTAAAAGCCTTGGGAGAATTAATTTAAAATACTTTTGCTTTTATGGAAAATGCTAGTGTTTCTATGTATTATAGATCATTTGCGTTATAGGGGACCTTTGCTAATTAATGCGCTATGGGTTCTGGAAGAACCCGCCGTTTTAGGCTGTGGTAGTAAGCTTAATTGATTTAAGTATTGATCAACGGTGGTGTATTGGGCCGGGGTATGGGTAATGTCGGTGTGAGCCTTATGCGAGAAGTAGTGATATCCATACTCTCCTTGGAGGGTATTGCCGGGTGCCGTAGTTTGGGTCGGACAATCGGGTTCGGTCGGGCTCTGCCGTCGCTGGGCAGAACTTGCACGCTACAGCGGCGCAATCACTCCCGTCAGGACAACTAGAATGAAGTCGGAATAAACCTGAAGGCGGAATAATCTTAAAGTTCAAAGGGGAATCCCCTGTGTTATGAAAGTTGGGTCTGGTAGGGGCTGGCTAAGGCGATCATCATCCAGGCAACCAGACACTAAGACTTAAAAGGATTGCGCAGGAGCATACGAATGTCTCAGCTTCGGGGACTAGGGGACAGGCAGCAGAGCAGGAGCAACATTGGCAGCATTGACGTAATAAGATATATTATTAGATGGCGGTTGTTTATATAAGGAGGTTTGTAGGTGTTGTTATTAAATCAGAGGTGTCACCTACCAAG
Organism: Xylariomycetidae sp. FL2044; assembly: GCA_022376275.1. Classification (NCBI taxonomy): domain Eukaryota; kingdom Fungi; phylum Ascomycota; class Sordariomycetes; species Xylariomycetidae sp. FL2044. Next base: position 405,761 of record JAJNOH010000025.1, on the reverse strand, counting down.
TCACAGCAAAGCATCGACATCCAGACCTGCGAGACTTCGTCAAGGGTTTAGCAAGAAGCACGGCTCATCAACCACAACTCATCAACATCGCGAGCCAAACATACCATCATTCTTCCGACGTATATCTGTCAATAAACTATTCTCTCCCACCGCCAAAATGCAACTGTTCGCCCCCGTCACCCTCGCACTCGCCCTGATCGCCACCGGTGCGTACGGTGCCACGTACGAGGTCTTCGCCAATGGGGACTGCACGAAGTCCTTGGGGGAGATGGATGCTGCACCTCCCAACGGCTGTGCAGAGCCCTCAGACGACATCAAAGCAAATGGCTTCTCATCCATCAAGTTGAAGCAGGGGTCCTCGACCGACTGCAAGACCGTCGACCTATACACGAATCCCTTCTGCGGCTGGACCCTCGGAAATACAATCTCCAACTACGACGGTTCGACGACGGATTGTATCAAGCTGGAATCCGCGCACCGCGCTCTCGGCTGCACGGGTTCGTAATCATCTTCTGGATCGTTTTCCGGTAGTTGGTGATTGATTGAGTTTTCTGGAGGGCGAGAGGCTCCTAGTGTGGTTATTGTACCTGGGACAGGATCCCCTATTTTCTGTAATCTTCTTGTGAATATATTGTTGGGACGATCAATGGCAGTTGGCAGGTTGTTGAAGTTGCACATCTTCATTGCGCATTTCTACGAAGTAGGTACTTGCAACGGAAGTTTTTCGCCGATTTACCGTTCCTGTTGCCTCCACGGCGGTTACCAGCCGCCGTGCGCAATGAGCGCCGGTGCAACTCCAGCTCCGAACAAGCTGCTATCTAAGTACATAAAGCTCAATCAAAAGCCAGCATCATCAACTTGGTAGAACATCAGCATCATACCTAGTTCCTTTTCCGCTACGTCAGATCTACCTTCGACCCTCTATATTCTTGGACTACACGGGATAGTTACTGGTGTCTTCCAAGCTACAATACTAGCCGAGGTCTGTTAGAGGCCGCGATTCGGGTCTTCGACGGCATCTCCATCAGCGAATCAATTTGCACCGTCTTCCACTATCAGGCTTCAGCACATCATATTGATCATCTCAGCAATCTTAACCATGGCATCGAACCAAGCCACGACCTCGGGCGTTAATCCGTTAGCGATGATGACGAAGCTTTCATCCCTCGTCTCGTTCTATGAACCCACGAGTGGTGAGCAGCAGAGCCGGCGGACTCAAGCATCACCAAAGCTTATCGTCATGGCCTCATGGATGGATGCCCGCGATGCGCATATCGCGAAGTACATTACGCGATATCAGGCTATCTACCCAACGTCCAAGATCCTACTAGCCAAGTTCGTCCAGTCACAGGTCTTGTTTACGTCGATCGGCAGGAGTGTCACGCGCCATGCCCTCTCCTACATCCGATCTCAGCTAGACACGGGATATCTGGCATCTTCTCCTGCATCCCCCGAGATTCTCGTACATATTTTCTCCAACGGGGGAGCAACGACCATGCGCGACATCTACCTGGAATTTCAGAAAAGTACCGGCCTCCCTTTCCCCCTCCACACCGCTATATACGACTCCAACCCGGGAATCCCATCCTTTCTTATGGCCTACAATGCCTTTGTTGTTGGATTGCCGAAGGGATTTGTTCGCTGGTTTGCCTCGCCCATGATCGCGGCACTGATCCTCACCGCCATGATATGGCACGGCCCACTGAAGTTTCTAGGCGGCGAAGATAGCCTCACCCGTAATGCGCGGATCCACAACGACCGCGCCGTGGTAAGGCAGACTTGCCGCTCTTACGTCTATGGAAAGGCCGATTCCATGGTCGACTGGAGACACGTGGAGAGACATGCTGGGGCGGCCAAGGCCAAGGGGTTTGCTGTACGACAGGAGCTCTTCGACGGTAGTCCCCATGTAGCACATCTCAGGACTGATCCGGAGCGATATTGGAGAATCGTTATCGAGACCTGGGAACGGGGCACCAAATGAATCTAAAGTGATGACGAGAGCTTATTAGAAGCCGAATTAATTAGACCAGGATATCTGAGCTGCCCCAGGCAATCACATTATTGATCTGTGACACATGCCAAATCCCGATGCTGCCACACCAGTACCCCTTAAGAGAGGACATGACCACTTGTGAGGACTTCTGTAACCACACTTTCTCGCCTAATAAGTGCCCGATGAATGACCGGAGAAAAAGAAATATGATTTCTGCCAATTTTCTGGTACCCGACGGCGGTAGTATGTCACTGAGCACGACCCCCTTCCAAGTTTCGGGCTTATACAGTAGTTTTCACCATCGGTACATACGGGTTCGCGGAAGCAAGTGTGAATATAAGTACTGTAGCTGTAGCCCAGAACCCTGCAATAATCCATCCATCTAACCTTACTTAATTGATAGTATATCCACCGTCAACCACCAAAGCGTGCCCCTGGATGAAGGAAGCCTGACTGGAACACAAGAACAGCACGGCGTCCGCGATCTCCTCCGGCCTCCCCATCCTCTGCATGGGCGCGATCTTGACCGCGGGCTCGAGCCGCTCCGCCATCTCCGGGGTCCCGGTCGTCATCGGCGTCTCAATCACGCCGGGGCAGACGCAGTTGACCCGGATGCCATCCCGGGAATAATCGATCGCATCCGAGCGCGTCAGGTTGATGACGGCCGCCTTGGACGCGCAATACGGCGCCGCGGCCGGGCGCGCCACGATCCCCAGCTGGCTCGCGATGTTGACCACGGCACCCCTCTGCCCCCGATGATGCTGGCCGTCGCCGCTGCCGTCGTCGTTGCCCCCCAGCGGTTCCTGCTTCACCATCTGCGCCAGCGCCGCGCGGCTCGACAGCCACACCCCGCGGTAATTGACGCTCGTGATCCGGTCGAACTCGGACGCGGGCGTCTCGTGCGACCGCAGCGCGGTGCCCAGCACGCCCGCGCAGCCGACGGCGTAGTCGAGCCGCGAGAACCTGGCCGCGACCTCGGCCACGAAGGCGTTGGTGAAGGCCTCGTCGGCGATGTCCCCCTCGCGCGCGAGCACGTCCGCCTCCGGGTTGATGGCGAGCACGGCCTCCCGCGTCGAGGCGAGCGACTTGATGTCCGTGATGGCGAGTCGTGAACACCCCGACCGGGCGAATGCTTTCGCCACCGCCGCGCCGATGCCTGTTTTTTTGCTCGTTCGTGTGTTTGTGTGAGTTGGGCCGGCTGACTGACTCCTTGCGGGCGGTTCGAGAGAGAGCTAAGGTACCTAGGTAGGTAGGTAGGTAGGTACCTAGGTAGGGAAATGAGACTTGATGACTTACCGGTGCCTGCGGCCCCAGTGATGAACGCTACGCCGGGAAGCCTGAAAACGGCCGTCATGTTGGTTGGCTTAGCGTTGGTCTAATTGTCTCCGTTTCAGTCAATGTCGTTCGTTAAAATGCGTATTTTGTCAATGTGAGTCTTTCAATCACGGGCCCGGTTTGAAAACGAACATCTGTCTACTATCACAGTTCGAGACGACGGGTTCTGTGGTAGAGTCGGGTATGTCATAACTACCTAGGTATATAGAAGCGTCCGACCCCATAAATCTCCAAGTCCGAACCTTGAGGTCGTCCCCCTCTTCGAGCTCCAACCCCACAACTCCCGAGATGAGATAACGGCAGGATCATGAACGTTCCGAACCGGACATCTGGAACGCACCTTAGAACCCGTGCACGTCCCGGACCTTCATTCGCCAGCTACTCTCTACATACCTAGGTTAGACTAAACGGCAGAGTGAGATGTGTGTGTGATACTACGGGTATCTACTGGGTACTTCGCCTATTGCACGCAACGCGTCATCTATCTAAACTTCTCTTCTCTTCACACGCATCCCTTTCACAGCATACAGACAAGGCCTGCGGGCTTAGCCTGGGAAGCGTGACCCGGCAGCACCCCGTATTGCTTGGTGGGTGGTTTTTCAATTGGGAGATTTACATATATCAGACGTACACAGCCGGTCAGTAGCTCATTTTATGTAGTATTATTATATCCCTTATATCGCACTCTGACGTGATGAACCCCTTCATCAACAAAGATTCCATTGTCCATAAGTGTTTATCTGCCGTGGAAGCCTTCGGCCTACATAACGTTAGCGGGCATTAGTGAAAAACCGCGCGAGGCCGTCAAAACCAGAGCCCGGAGCCACTACTGCTGTACCTGCCTTGCGGTAAGAAGTGTGTAAATCCAGGGGTAATCTAACATCCGGCAGAGAGTGTTGAATCATTCAATTGAGATGCAGCAAGGGGTTCGCAACCAACTCACGCCTGCCAACGTCCTAAGGTTAGCACAACTGCCGAAAGATGATTTACTCCATTTTTGCTCAATTGCTGATGCCATCAAAATAGGCGTCCCAAGCAGCCAAGGTCCCGCAAGTTCCCCGCACCCGACAGCTATAAACACACTGCCGCCGATGACATCCATGTGAACAGCCCTGGAGAATCTCAAAATGGTCGATTCGCGGCCAATATACTCCGTACTATCTACTGATACAGCTTCGTTGACACTCCAACTGTAAGGTGCAACATATAACATATACCCTTTTCCGGCCGTCCCCGAAAAGCATGGATCAACTGAAACAGTTCGGTCGTTCCATCGACGATGTGCTCATGCCCACCTTCGGGGCATACGCCGACCTCCTGAAAGCGAAGGCCGTAGAGATCCGCAGTACCCGCCACGAGACCCACCAGTACGGCGATCACGAGCGACAGCTATTAGACGTCTACTACCCGGAGAAGGCACCGGTAGCCCCCTTCAACGACGCCGAGCCCGTCCTCGCTTTCTTCTACGGCGGCGGTTTCGTCGGCGGCGACAGGGTGAACCGGGGGTACGCCGACGGTCTGATCTTCGGCAACATCGGGCACTTCTTCGCGTCCGAGTACGGCATCACCGTGGTCGTCGTGGACTACCGCCTGATCGCCCACGGCGCCAAGTATCCCTCCGGGGGCGAGGATGTGCAGCGCGCCGTGGAGTGGATCGGCTCGAGCCTGGTCAAGAAGGCCGGGTACGAATCCATCGACCTCTTCCTGCTGGGCAACTCGGCCGGCGGCGTCCACGTCGCCACGTATCTCCTCGACGGCCAATTCGCCGCGTCCCGGGCCAAAGTCCTGGCCGAGGCGAGGGCGGGGCCCGGCGCCCTGCTCCGGGGCGGGCTCTTCCTCGGCGTGCCGTTTCACTGGGGCAGCGAGAGCAACGGGATCCTGACGGGCTATTTCGGCGAGGGGAAGAAGCTGTGGGATCACTCCCCTCTGGGGCTGCTGGAGGCGGCGAAGAAGAAGAAGAAACAGGGCGGACCCGAGTTGCCGGGCGTTGGTATCCTCATCCAGATGAGCGAGCTGGACGTCGACATGTTCATCGAAACCGCGAGGGAGTTTCAACAGGCGTGGCCGGGAAGGAGCACTGTCGAGTTTCAGATCCTGGAGGGCCACAATCATATCAGTCCGCAGCTGGGGTTGGCAACGGGAATCGAAAAGGAGGAGCAGTGGGGTCGTCAGGTGGCGGTGTTCCTTCAGTCGCGTGCAAGTTGATGGGGGTCTTGGAGAAGGGGGGGGGAGGAGGAGGTACGGTTGGGTATTTATGTGAGGGTTGATCTGGTGGGAGAAACGGGTTAGGCAATACGCAGCGAAGATAGAGCGCAACATTCCGAGTTTCACTGTGAGTTGCTTGATCCTCGTGTCAGGGAAGAGATGGACGATATCTGTTTGCTTGTGACGTGTGTGGCTCAAGTTGTCTCAAGTTTGCGTGACTAGCAGCTGAACACCTGCCATTGGCAGCAATGGTATGTTTTCCTGTCGTTGGTTTCTTTCGTTTGTCATGCAAGTCAGTGCTACAAGAACGAACAATCATACCTGACTCGACCAATACCAGGTTAACTGAGAACTGTGACAGTTACACTCCCATGGTGTTCTTCGCAGCGTCTATCAGACATTCTTGATGTTGCAAGTAGGCCTCGGTATTTCTTTTATATAAGGTTTCAAATAGCAAGCAGAGCAGAACCGGACGCATGCTGGGACAATGCAGTATCTTCTCGAGCGATGAATGAGTTCAATCACACGGCTATGCTCTAACTTCTCGAAACACGTTCGTTTGGTAAGTTTGCTCTTGAGTATCACGCCCAAGGGGAAGATCATAGAACCAAGACTGAAACAACCACCAAGACTCTCTCTCGGGAGGTAATTTCGGAGTCAGAAAGCAGGTCTGAAACGGTAGACCAGACCATTGAGTGAGTCATACCTCTATTCTTGACTGTGTAACAGCAGCAGGTATCGTGGCACCTGTGTACCCAGTGTTTACAGACCATCAACTCAGGCTGACGTCCATAGCTCTTCTTTCCCACGCTCACCGTACACTTACGGTGTCATGCTTACAATTGGGCTGGTATAGTCTTGGGGAAACCTGAAGGAGACACATGTTGTACATCTGGCTCGATAAGGGAGCTACTTTCAAAACTCCCGAGTGGTAGCTGCTGTCATCCCAATCGGAGGAGAAGTTACCTGAGTCACAGAGTCCATTCACTTCTGTGATTCATTGGTATTCATGTCAAGGCATCCCGAGGAAGGGTATAGCAAACATACCGTGCACTGGATCCCAGAATTCCATTGCAGCTCGGCCTTGGGCATTGCTACTTTAATAGCAGAAATTCCAATGGTCTGCGAATTCTCGCTTCCTTCTGTTACAACCAGCACCCGCCAGTTTGACCTTAACCGTATTCATTCCCACAAAAGATAATCACTTCACGATGGCCACACCAATCCTCTACCAGAAAGCGTGGGATATTACTCTCGACTGCATCAAGTATGAACGCATTTATCCTGAGCAACTTGGACAGAATCTCTTCAACGCTGTTGGCCAACGTGCGTACCAAGCAAGATAACTTCATGGTCCTGGCGTACCCAGTATTTTTAACATGACCATGGCATCTAGTTCGAGACAAATCAACTGTCGTGATGGTAGTGAAAGCTATTTACGACGCCGCATCGTCAAGTCCCCGCCTTACGAACAACCAGGTTGAACGAGTTGCGAGACTGTTATTCGCTTTGTGCAAGGCGGATCTAGACGGCGGCTCCACTTTCTTCACAAACGTCGTAAGCGAAATACACTATACCAAGCCGAAAAAGTCTCCCCTGAGTATGCAACCCTTACGGACAGACGGTTAATTACTAGTCGCGCCTTGGTGCATTTTCACTAACATTGATTGCGTTCTTTAGGCAGTTTCCTCAAGAAGAATGATACAGCCGAGAGAATCATGAGAACCTACGAGAACCTCAGTGCTATGTGAAAAAGGGGTTTTGCGGGACGTCGGGATGGGCGGGATTCTTATGTATACCTACCCAGGGAGATAATGTGAAATGAGGAATAATGGCTTGAGAGAAGATCCTTAATGCACAGATCTATAACCACTTACACGCCCCTTTAAATATCTACCTGTAGTTACGCGATATGCCCTGCGAAAAAAAAGCCTGTACTTTGATCTGAAGGGCACACAACTTGAAAGGCAACCTGAATGTCACTATCGCTTCATTTTAACTAGCAAATCTTCCGCTTGCCCTCCGGAACCTACAGCTTTACCTCATCAGCGCCCCTGTCGTGTCTAGAACATCTCCCAGAACAGTCCTTCTTGCTGCATCTCGACGCGGCGGCAGCAGTTGCTCCCCCAACAGCCGAAGCGACACCGCCCGCCATCGACACAACCGTGGCGCCGGCACCTCCCGCTCCGGCGCTCTGGCAGATGGCAAAGGCACTGCCCGCCGCGACATTGCCGATGCCGCCCTGGATCGCAGCTGCGAGAGAGCCTAGGTAGAAGACGCCGCGGAGTGAGTTGGCAGAATAAAGACCGGGTGGCCCACAAGGGCCAAGACAAAGCCCATACGGATAGAGATAGTACAGTACAGTACATATGGACTGGGGATATTAACTAACCTCCCACAACACCCCCGGACCCAAAGCCCGCCAGACCCACCACGGCAGCCGGTGCGGCGACGGTGATGAGGCCGGCTGCACAGACGGTACCTCCGGCCACCATCCATGGATTCAGGCGTCGCTTTGTCGCTTTCCCATTCTCCTCGTCGTGCACCGAGCAGCGGCCGGAACAGTCTTTGACGCATTGATCGCTGCTCTTTTCCTTGTGCGGATCTTCTTTTTCTTCTTCTTGCTCCTGGAATTTTTGATTTTTTTTTCAGCGGGCGAAGATTAAGTAGTCAGAGAAGGCTGCGGAATGCAAGATGACTGGGCAGTGGAAAAGATCGAGTAAATAGATACCTACCTCTAGGACCGTATCGGTCTCCCAATTATCCTCCGCAGAAGCGCTACCGGAAGACTTGGATTCGGCGGGACTCGGAATCTCGCGGATCGCCATGTCTTCCTGGTTGATCGGGGGAGAGAGACTTTTCTTGAATCGGGGTTATCAGGCTATAAGCACCAGTGAGCCGGCCGGCGGATGGGTGTGGCTTATTGATGGTCGGTATGACTGACAGAGTATCAAGAATAAAGAGAATCGAGAATGGAAGTCTCGACCTGGAATTACTAGCTGCAGTGATATGAGTACCTAGGTATGTATGTAAGTACTGACAGCGAGCAGTGTGTCTAGATGAACTGTGAAAGATTCTTCAGTCAGCAGCGAGGCATCAATTCATAAAAGCAGTTGGAGGCCTAAGGCGCGGTTACACGTGTGACGTAGGTCTGGACAATGTATCTTCCGGACCCGTTGACCAGCTGGAATGCCTTAGGCAGGTCCACGTACATAAGGCATCAGTACCGATGTTTCTCAACGTCCTTAACGGACTCCCCAAACGTCGACTCACATACATACCTAGGTATTCCAAGGTACATACAACACGAACAGTTAGCATTTCTGTAACAACCTCAGAACTCATATAAACAACAAGCGATCTCTGTCTATCTAGGTATCTATACAATACAATCGTTGGCGGCCCGCGTGGGAAGTACCCCAAGCCGTGTCCACGTACATAGTAGCACCCTTACGCCAGAACCTCCAAGACCCCACTTCCTGTGTATGTAGGTACAAACGCCGAGAAAGCACCCATATGTGGCCGCGTGCGTCCGATGGAAGCAACAAATCATCCAGGCTTTAGCCAAAGCCAAAATACGCCGGACTCCCTCTCAAGGTTGAAATGTCAATGGACACATCTAGAGGGCCGTCTTGTATGTCGGTATCCTGGACCGACAGACTCATGTAGCCATCAGACTCTTACCACCGTCAGCAGTCAGCCTCTGGCGTACCCTGATGGGAAGAACTCCATAGGCAAGTCGGTTGAGTGCGACATCAGATCCGTCATCCACATCACTCCCATCGCCACTGACCTTGTTCCTGGTCTCGTGCCTCTCGAGGCTGAGGATCGCGCTAGGCGCGAACAGGAGCGCCTCGCCCACCTTGAGCTGCACGATGCGCCCGAATAGCTCCAATGACGGGTCGTCCGACGTGATCGTGATACCCTGCAAGCCCTCGAGCTTGGCCCTGTCAACGTTTCCGGTTTCGCCCTCGTCCTCGTCCTTGCCCTTGGCCTCGGTTCTATCCTTGAGCTTGGCGGACCGGCGGGCCATCGAGATGCCGGCCAAGTGGCGGTTGAGAACACGTAGCCAGTCTGGCGACGTGAATCGGTGGACGATGGTGATGCTGCAGAGGTCCAGCAGCTTCGGCGAGATAGTCGGTTCCTGGGTAGATATGATGACGCGGGTGCCCAGGTGTCTCTGGAGCCGGATGGTCGACAGCAGCGAGTCCGTGAGCGTCTGTGTCTCGGTCGAGTCGCCCATGTACTTGTGCGCCTCGTCCAGGGCCACCACGCGACCCACAACGGGGTCCTGCTCCAAGAAAAGAGAGAGGCAGATGTTGAAGAGCGAGCATGCCATCTCGGCTGTGACACAGGGGCAAGAGAGGTCGACGATCGTGAGCTCGCCCTCCTTAGGTGTCCATCTGGTGCCTTGCGCAAGTCTCGTCTTTGGCTGTCCCTTCCGCGTTACGACGTGGTCTGCCACCATGAAGCTCTCCAAGGTCTCTAGACGCTGCAACAGCGGCGCCTTCTGTGCCTCGGTTAGATCCTCCTGCAAAAGTTTCTGACGGAAAACACTGTAATCGAAAGCCCGTTGGTGCGCCTGCTGCTGGACGCGCATCTCGCGAAGAATTCGTTGGACCACTTGCATGTATAACGGCATGGACCCATTGCCCACAGCCATGAGGTCGAGCATGCGTTTAGTGTTCAGATTCGATTGATCCAGCCGTAGCTCTTCAACGCTGATGTGCGGCAGTCGCGAATAGATGTTCTGTTTCTTGTTAGTATATCAAGTATTGATTTTCAAGTGTTGAAACGGGCTGACAGAACACTTACCCTCAGATTGCCGATGTTACTCGGGGGGCATAGCACTCGGACTTTGACACTTTGGCTCGATGACAGATAAGCAGCCTCACAAGGCATACCACCTGTGTCAGATATGAATGTGTCATAGTGGAACACAAGGCCGGTCAAGGGTCGTGGTAGGGGCCCCAGTTTCGAAGATATGAGGCAATTCTCGAGCAGACACGACAGAGTATGACTTTTCCCTGAGCCTTGACTTCCACAGATGAAGGTGCTTGACGGAGCAGCGACATTGTGGAAGATTCTTGGGTCCGCCGTCCCCGGTTGTTGCAACAAGTTGGAGCATCCCGCGAGAAGCGAGTATTGACTTAACATGGGGATTTGCGCATGAGAGGCCAGATCTTTGGCGTGGCTCAAGACGGGATAACTGAAGAGTGGCGAGGTGAGTAGTTCATTGAGGCTGTCTTTTGAAGGGGGCCGCTTTAGCATGCGAAGGTGGCTTGCACGTATTTCTCCTTCGTCCTCTTCACTTTCGTCTTCTTGACTATCATCGCTTTCACTACTCTCGTACTCGCTGGAGTATTCTTCGCTTTCGTCCTCTTCGACTCCCTGAGCGAGATTATGTATGCCTGAGCGTGGCTGGCCGTGCATCTTGTAGGTTGCGGCAGTGTTTGGCGCTGGGAATTTGCTGGGCTGTTGTGGATGCTTTTGCACCGGTTCCAGGGGCTTACTAATGCGAGGAGAAGGGCCCTTGGAAGACTGCAGAGTGTTTACCTGAGCCGGAGTTCTGACGTTCGTAGTGAAGTCGATGGGGGGGAAATTGAAGGGAGTCACAGGAACGTGTGCTCGAAGATCATGGGTGAAGGAGAAGAGAGGACTATTGGTGTTCGCGGTCGCCCTAGTTTCCATCTCGGCCGTAGCCGTGGAGATGCCTGTTCAATCTATTATCCCCATTGCAACAGGTGCCTTGATGGGATTGTCAATATTCGGCGACTTGTTGTGCACGCGCGCGTGTGTTCGTGGCGTGTGTTCGTGGAAACTGAGGCAGTGACGAAAATAAAATAAACTCATTCACATGGGCTAATTGCGTTAGGCGCAGCTAGCATGACCTGTAGATATAGCGCATCTCCACTGGAGTAAGCCCCGCTCAGACCGCTAACCTTAGTCTGCTTCAGGGGCTAAATAGCTGGAGCTCAGTTCCGGTAGCTCCAATCAGCCCTATCTCATCTCAAGTAACCACAGTACCTAAGCCCGTTTGATTCATACACGCTGTTCCAACTGGGCATGATTCTCATGAATAATGGTTTTCAGATCCCTTAAAAAAAGAGAACCCGAGATAAATTCGTTTCGATACTTAATCTGTCAAAGCCTCAAGACGTGTTCGAGTGTTCGCCTATTTATCTTAGACTAGGTCCGTAGAGGTCTCCTTGAGGTTGGAATAGCTGGAGGTCTACCGCCTCAGGCCCCGGCGATACCACCCCGAATTTTCCCAACGTGGGCAGCCGAGACCCGAAAATCAAAGAGCCATAGTACCTTGAAGACGATGAGGCTCATGTTTAGATAAGCCGTGGGTTTCCCTGCACATTCAGGACACCACAAGAGAGAAGGAGGCAAAGACACAATCCATGATACTTGCCCAGTGCCCCGGCGTCCCCGGCGTCCCCGGGGGAAGCCAATGCTCGGGCATCAACGTATGAGTGTATGGAAAATTGTCTTCATTTTGATGAAGATTGTAAGTGTCTACCCCCACTTGAGTGCCAGGCGGAATGATGTGACCGTCAATTATTAGGTAAGGGGGACTCTACGGATCTGGCGGTCGAGGGGGCGGAGATGGAGGAGAGTGAGTAGGCTACTAGGGTCGAAGATCTGGATAAAGGGGGCCCGTGGTGCAGCTATGTCAACTGGTGACTATATCCCGATTGACAGGTGGTCACCAAGCAATGAATAGGACAGGAACGTGGTTCAACCGGGATCTACGATTGATACTGTCACATCCAATCCCTCCATAACCATCTAACCTAAGGCCATTCTAACAACATGCAAAAAAAGTGATCAACTTTAAAATTTGCAATTTCGTCTTTTTATTCTCCCTACATAGATAGAATTACGAAAGACCGGACAGAGCCGGCGACCACATATTTCACCATTGGTAAGGAGGTAGGTAGGTATGTGAAGAAAAAGGTGGTGAGCCGGGGGGAAACGACTCAGGGGTCGCCGAACACTGGCAGACTGGACCCAATTCGACCCACATAAGCCGGCAAAAATGGCCGCCGGAGGGGCCCGAGAAGAGATCCGCCAACGGCCAAAAGCGACCTTGCAGATATCTGGGCTCCGTTATACCGGTAGCTGTACTCTCAAAAATAGAGTCGAAATTCGGCAGTAGACCAGATTAGCCGTTCGACTGTAATCATCGGCACCATTTTGGCCTTGAACATCGAGGGTAAGTATGCGCATCGCCGAATGGTTCCTACGGGCAGGGGGGGGATGAGCATTATAAGAGGACATCCCCCGCCCACAGGCTATCCTTGTGGCCAGTACTAAGTAGGGAGGTGAAATGATAAATTTTTTAATATACTTATTATATTAGCCCCTGTACGATCGATATACGACTCTACTCATACTAAAAATCCGAAATCACGAAACATGGCGTCTTCCAACACCACCCCCACCACCATCACCCTAATCTCCGGAGCCAACACAGGCCTCGGCCTCGCGATCGCGACCCGGCTCGCCAAGGAACATGGGCACCACGTGATCATCGGATCTCGCAACGCGGACGCCGGCGCCCAGGTGGCCAGCTCGCTGCGCGCCGAGGGCTTCGCCGCGTCCAGCGTGCAGCTGGACGTGGACTCGGACGAGTCGATCGGCGCGGCGGCGCAGGCGGTCGAGGACGAGTTCGGCCGCCTCGACGTGCTCGTCAACAACGCGGGGATCCTGCTGGACCTGGGCCACGACCCCAAGCTGCCGACGCGCGAGCTGTTCGCGCGGACCCTGAGCACCAACGTGTCGGGGACCGCGTGCCTGACCGAGGCCGTGCTGCCGCTGCTCCGGAGGTCCGAGCTCCCGCGCGTCGTCTTCGTCTCCTCGCGCATGGGCTCGCTGGCCTACTCGCGCGATCCGGCGGTGCCGTGGTACGGCGTCGACTACAAGGCGTACGACGCTAGCAAGGCGGCCGTCCACGTGCTGGCCCTCAACTACGCGCGCATCTTGGCGGATGCGGGTGGCCGTGTCAATGTCGTGTGCCCGGGCTTGGTGAATACGAATCTCGGCGGGGGTATCACGAGCGGCACTTCGCCTTACGTCGGGGCAACCCAGGCTGTCAAGATGGCGACGGTGGGGAAGGATGGTCCTACTGCGACATTCACGGCTCAGGATGGCGTGATGCCATGGTAGAGAAGCTTCGTGTCACAATCTAGTGGAAACGCGCAGACTTAGGGGCGGCGTAGTATCAATTTGAATATTATCAGGTTTTCATAGGAAGGTCGCAGCAATACTCATTAGAGTCCCCAGGGTATCTGCCTTTGCATTCCAAGAATCGAGCTGTTGGGCGCCGGGAGCCTCGTCGGAGCGCTCCTGCGTCTCCCGAAGGTTTCGAAACGTCCAGAGATTGTGATCCTGCGGCCCTAGCCCTTCAAGCCAGGCGGCGTGGCTATTTGCTTCCCACTGCAGCTTGGAGCAAGGAAGCGGCAGCGCTAGGAAATTCTCAACCACGTCGCAGTCTACTCCGGTGCGGAGATCGACAATGCGGCTGAGAAGAAACCAAGCGCAGCCAGTCCTGTTTTTTTTGTTCGCCGGTTAGCAGGACAGCGATGCCAGGTGTAATCGAACTCACCTTCGTCGGGACTCGGCCAGGACCCAATCCTCCCAAGTTAGGCTCGGACGTGACATCTCATCTTCATAGAAAGGCTCGCCGTACATCTCAGAGAACCGGAGGCAAAGGACCTAATGTTGATGAGCGATAACTATTGCTCATTTGGTGATTTGCATGCGACTTACGGCGCCTAGTATAAGCATTTCACGAGTCCATTCTTCGGAATCCTCCGTTGAGCCATCCACCACACGCATAGTCATATATACCATCTGCGCTTGGATACCAGCCATGAAATCGGCTTTGGCCATGTTCTCGTGCTTCAGAAGTAGTTGATTAGTAGTAGTTACCTCAATGAATGGCATCGTACAGGTATCCTCACCTCCTTGAGCACCCGGATCTGTTCCGCCCGGATAGTCCGCCACAGGAAGGGCAGTATCTCTGGGGTGCGAGTAGTAAACATCTGTGAGATCTTCATGCAGATAGCAAGCGGCTCGGGAAGAGCCTGGCGGTACCATTGTGGATGCACAAATGGTGGGAAGTTATCGCGACGTAACATTTTCTCCGGATACGACCGTAGTGACTGCAGCAGCATGACTGCGCCTTGCTGCGCCGTGGGATCGGGCTTACGAAGCTGCGTTAGATCTCCGACGTCGCTGAACGATCCGAGGGAGGTTGACTTGAAGTTCTCGATCGTCCAATAGCCATCCGTGGCCGCAATGTTGATGCTCTGATCATGAGGGGGCCAGCTTGCATTACTGGGCACGCCTTGGGAGGGCTCTGCGAATCCGTGAACCCCAAGGAAGTCAACAGCCGGGCCATGTTGCAGCTCAAACGCCGACAAGTGTCCAAGGCTCGGGGGCTCGGTGAGTGACTCAAGCGGATGCTCCTCAGTGACTGAGGGCGCGTGACCCAAGGAATTTGGATTGCCGTAAACACAGCGAAGGTTCTTATTCACACAGCGAGTACAGCGAGCGTCAGAACTACATTTCGATTTCGCCTGGCGACAATTGTGACAGGATTGAGCACGCTTCCGAGTCCGGTTTCGGTTTCGGCGACAGTACGACAAGTGGCGTTTGTACGAGGAGGCTGGAGTGTTGACCTAAGTGTTGTGTTCGTGCTGGCGTGACGGTCGGATCCGAACTTACTAACGGTGAAAGGTTTCGCACAGAATGTACAAAACTGAACAGGGCTTTCAGTCGCACCGTCCGAGGGACTACTTGGAGGTATTGCTGCCATTTGTCTTCAGTTTGTTGTCTTTCCAGACCTAGACGGCTCATGTGGGATCGAAAGTGACCAGCCCACACGGCGTTGCGGTATGATGAGTCAGCGGAGATAGTTCACGGAGTTAAGGCGCGACCGCCCGGAGGCCCCTGACTGGCTGATTCCTGCTCAGGTCAGCAGCTGATTTTGATGCTCAAGGAGACATTTTCAATATGATTCAAACAAAATGAAAATAAACTGGATTCAATAGCTTATGGGTAAATTCTCGGAGACCATTGGCGAAAAGAAGTCTGTTTCTTAGTTCCCATCGTTATACCCACATGTCCCAATCCACGTGAATATTACGGTGAATACTCGCCATGATCACAACGCATTGGGGCTAGAGAATTCTTTTCGATTTCCGACTTCTTAGCTTTATGGCTTAGGTTCATATAATTTTTCTGTTATTCTAAGGTGTTACTAAATGTCTCTTACTTGATTCATACAGGTTGCTACGAGAAAGGCGATGGGAGTTGCACAACCCTGATAACCCTGTCCTCAGGGTTGAACCCCGGTTCAAAGGGGGCTATAGGCACGATAAGAATAAAAAGGGCTCTAAATATCAATAGTTGAGTTCCTACAGATCAAGGGGTTTCGTTGGAATGATTGTTTATTATCAAGAAAAACCATTTCTGCAATTGGTAGCGTTCGAAGAGCAGCCATAAACAATCTGGAGCCATGTATGTACATTTTTACTCCCCTATAGGCAGACCTGGGTTAGCCACTCTAACATGGTCTTATTCCAAAGAGTCTCTACAGCTCGTTTGAACTACTCCTGCAAATAAGGTCTCTTGTAACTCATGTATCTCTGCTCGGCAGCACTCCAAAGGCCACTCATATTAGCGAGACGTTTAAGAGCGAGGTAAGTGGTTTAAGGATGATTACCACAATATCCCGAAGACTGAGGTCGTCTTGAGTTCTAGGAGCTTCCGTCAGCCTAAAATTGCTGCTGAATGTTTTGATTTGGGGAAAGATGAGTATTTCTTCGACTACGTGAAAATTATTCATCATCTTGATCTGAGACTCAACGTGAAAAGTGAATCTCTCACTTCTCATGCGTCTCAGTGCTTGTTTTCCAAAGAAGCATAAACTGGGCCTTCCGCGACTTCTGTGTCATTTTGAGTGTGGATGGTATACATGTGAATTTTGACCCATATTTTGTCAGTTATCATGACTTCGCACCTGGAGATACCTATATCTACGTTAGCATAGTCTAAGTCAAGTAATTAAGCTCGCCAGTTCTAGTGTGTCAGCATGTTTCGTAGCCATGGTAAATTAGCGAGTGCGAATCTGAATTGGTGCAACTAGATTTCTTGTTCGGCTTTCATACTCTTATTTATACACTCTCTCTGTCCTTGACGTAGTCTGGGCTCAAGTCTGATGATCTTCTACTCCTGTAGCTAAGCCGTGGATATAGGATCATCCCCATTTGCACGCCTCAGATCTTTTTAGCATGATCAGTCACAAGACTTCCATGTTAGTCCTAAGCAAGAAAACGTTCCGAATTATACAGTAACACATAAATCTACAATTTTGAGTGAATAAGCCAATCTTGAAGAGTACGACTCTTGACAACAGAGACGAAAAGTCGCCCAGTCTCTTGATGGCGGGCAGGCACATTCCTTTGGGATTCTTGCCAAGCGCTGATGTCTAAACGCCGGCCAGAGCGGAGTCATCCTTTCAACGTGTGATGTATTTCACCGGAGGTAGTAGGTATGAGAATGGAACCTGGTATAGACTAGGCAAGTATGGAAGCTCGTAAACACTTCTCCATCATCAGGGTCATTAAAGGTCTGTCGAATCATGAAGCATCACTAGGATTCAGCTGCAGTGGCCTCTTGGCGCTGCGAGCTGTCACATTCGGCGAACACTACAGTATCTCCATATTAGAGATTGATAGCATGCGCGCCGAGTGATCAAGCGCCTTGTTATTGAGCTGTCACGGGGAAATCTAGAAGTCTTATCAGCTGGCTGAGCAGGGGTATTGATCCCGTCTCGAGCTCAACACCTCCCCCAACGAGCCAGTCCTCCGCTATTGGTGCAGCGACCCGCGGCTGTCCGGGGTAGGATCTGGCAGTCTGGGCGCGTAGGTCCCGCGAATCTGAATGGGGAAGGCTGCAGAGGTCCATCGACGCAACTCAACTGGATCTCAGCCGCGCGTTCAGCTGCCCTGTCAACTGCTCTGTTATCGAAGAGTTCGAAAGTGTATGCCGGCCCGACTAGGAATGGAAGGATGGTTGCTTGGTGTTTGGTTATTAGCGCTTGGCTGGCTGGTTGGTGCTGCTCTCGCTCAGCGTACGAGGATACCGGCGCGATTGGTGGTTGGTTCGCTTCGGCAATCGCATGCTTCTCCTGGAAGCGATCGGCCCTAAAAAGTATGCTTATCTGCGCCGTAGACGCTACAGCCTACAGGCCTACAACTTGCCAGGTTCCAGGCTGTCTACCTACCTACCGAGGTACCTTGTGTACGGTAGGTGCCTAGCTTGCCTAGGTACATAAGTACCTAGATACGGAGTAGGTGATCCGCAATTATTATGTACTCCAATTCGTATCTGGCCAGTGGCCATCAGTACCTAGAAGTAGATATCTCCCCACATCCCGGCATCTGGGGCTGGGCTGGGCTGGCCTGACAAACATCACCTACCGCCTTGGGATCAGAAGTCCCCTAGTCCCCTCTTTGAGGCTTTCAGGACTTCCAGTCGAAGCTCATCGTCACAAGCCAATGTGACGTTGGCCATCGGGGGGCCGAGACAACGGAAGGCGGAAACCGCCGGACAGGGTGGGAGGCGGTATGAAAGGGAGGGATCGAGTATTCACCCAATAAAGCAACTGTTTATCGCCGGCCCCGGTGAACGCCATTGAGGATGCAACAACAACAGCTGCGAGCGTTCTCGTCAGGAACTGAGGGTCGACGGGCCTTTCTACAGGGTTGGATCAATGGCACGTCGCTTCTCCGGGGTTACATTCGCGCGACCGAGTGCCAAGAGCTGCAAGGCACTTCAGTACTGATGATAGGCTTCTGGAAGTATGGAAAGCATGAATAGAGGCCATGCACGGGACCGTTATGCTACCTGGCAATTACCGATCAATCCTCCAACTATATCGCAGAAACCCGGGCGGGCGCCCCTGTCTCCCGCGCCCAACTGCCAATCCCGGTTAAAGCGGGTGCGGGCATAGGGATCGGAGGGCTGCTGATCAGCACGCCAACCGTCTTGGACGTCCAGCGACTAAACGAAAAACTCGCTTTGGTTGGTCCAGCTGTTCAGCCAACTTGGAGTTCCCTGGGGGCTAACATGTTTCAGCGTGGACCGGGAGCCAGCTTCATTACCAACTGATGGGCTTTGCCCTTCTCTCACTGGCTGTTTCTCTCTTATCTTCTCTCGATGTTGGTCGCTCGATAATTTGACCTGCAGTGGAATATTCCGAAGGCAGGCCGAGTTGAACGATGATCCCTCAGCACGACATGCCCGGCCGCCCACAGCCACCGACCAAGAGCGACTCACGTGCTAATCAACTCAGGGGTAATCCGTAGCTTAACCTCGATAGGCATGTTATAATGCTCGCCGTTATAGCTGACCCTTGTACCAGGGTCGCACCAACTGCCTTTGGAAAGACGTTGGGCGCCCCATAGCTGACCAGACTTCTTGATCTTTCCAAAAAGGCAGGTGGGCTTTACGAGCATCGTACAATCTCACTGGACGATGGAGCTCTCGTCGAATATAAAGATGCCACAACTTGCATGCTTCTGAACTTCTATCAGCACTCTCCTCTCCAGACCTCCCTCACTCCTCAGCTCTCTCCGACCGCTCAGCTCAACCCAGCTCCGCCTCACCAAGTCTTGACAATGGCCCCCAAGTACGTCCTCGCTGTCGCCGCTCTCGCCTCCGTGGCGGCGGCCGCGCCGACCGATGTCGGTGCTCAGATCGTCGGTGGCACCACGGCCTCTTCGGGAGAGTTCCCCTACATTGTCAGTCTGTCGCAGAGTGGCTCCCACTTCTGCGGAGGTGTCCTGGTCGCCGCCGACACCGTCCTCACTGCCGGACACTGCTCTGTCGGCATGACCGCGAGGAACGTCAAGGTCCGCGCCGGATCCCTGGTAAGCCTTTCTTGTTTCCACCCTGCCATATCAACTTCTCTCAGGAGGGTGTCAGTGGACGGCAGAATTGGCTAATGAAACTATAGAAATGGGCATCTGGCGGTACCCAGGTCTCGGTCTCGTCTATCACGGTCCACCCTAGCTACAACTCTCGTACCACCGACTACGACGTCGCCATCTGGAAGCTGTCAACCTCCATCGCCGAGAGCTCCACCATCGGTTACGCCACTCTCCCGGCTTCGGGCTCCGACCCCTCTGCCGGCACCACCCTGACTGTTGCTGGCTGGTACGTGACGAGACGCCCCCCTCTCTTCCCCTCTCCCTCTTGATAGCACCCTTAATTTAGGACCGTTCGCTGACCCATCTCCATAGGGGTACCCTCAACGAGAACTCCAACAGCCTGCCCGCCAACCTGATGAAGGTTGACGTCCCCGTCATCTCCCGCACGGAGTGCCGACAGCAGTATGGTACCTCGGCCGTCACCAACAACATGTTCTGCGCCGGCTACGACGCCGGTGGCAAGGACTCCTGCTCCGGCGACAGCGGTGGCCCCATCATCAACAAGTCCAGCGGCGTCCTCGTCGGTCTCGTCTCCTGGGGCCAGGGCTGCGCCGAGGCCGGCTACGCCGGTGTCTACGCCAACGTCGGTGCTCTGCTGACCTGGATCAACGGTCAGATATAAGCGAGGGCTGCTGGTATCTGAAGGTCTTGGGGAGGAGAAGACAAAAGAGAAGCTGAGTCGTGCTTTTGAGGTGATGGGGGGTCCTGCAACGACTTAATCATCTTGAACCTCTACTTCGTAGTATATCTTGACATAACCTAGTGCATAAACAATTCAAATCCCGTAACACCCACACACACCCTTTTTCTGCGTGTGGATATTTGTTCTCAATACTTGGGCTTCGACTACCATGTAAGTGGCTTCACGCTTCATTCTACGCCTATCCTATAATGATGATGGTGGTGCTCCGCGATTGGATTGAAGGTAAAAGTGTGACCCAGAGGAGCGAGAGAGAACGGCATCGAGGTCTCGCGCAAGCCTTGACGACAGGGAAGGTAGATATCGGCGTCGCAGTTCTATTCTTTCTCTTCCTTTACTTATAATACATCGTCGCCGACTCTGGTTTTCTACATGCAATGCCGTATGGGAATCAGAGTTGTTTTCCAAACAGCATGATTCCCGTATACAAGTTATCCTGGAGGTTCTCGCCAATGTGTGGGATAGTCAACTAGTTAGTTAGTCTACGACACCGACCCCCAGAAGGGCATAGATAACTGCGAGGTGCGCAAGATCAAATTGGTGGGATTCAGTCAGCATTCTCCGGCTGCTTTCACCAGCTCCCAGCATTTGCGCATCCCCGTGCCCATCGACTCGGCATCCACATCGTCACTCCACCTTCGCTTCTCGCCGGGTAGTAGTCGAGCGTCGTCATGCGGTTCCAGAGCAGGATCAGCTGCCTGGAAGAGGTGGACGTGCATCGTCAACTTGAGGTGCGAGAACAGCCACGGCACACTTCCTAGCTCGCCCAGATATTTCAGGTCTGGTGCTTTCGTCCCTTTGCCCTGGCCTGCCGTCGTCGTCGTCATTTGCTCCTTGGCATATATCTGTGCATCACGCGCCCTCGTCTTCGGCGTGCTCGACTCCGTATCCGTTATGATACGACTCGGGAACTCCCATAAACCAGCCAGAAGTCCTTTCTCGGGCCGCTTGTGTATGAGGTAACGGCCGTCGTGCCGGCGAATTGCGCACACCAATGTCTCTTCTGCGCGCACTGCCTTCTTCGTGACTTTGACAGGAAACTTCCTAGCATGATTGGTGATGAGCTCCAAGGCATCCGAGGTTAGCGTCGCGGACGCCTTTTTAGGCGCCTTTCCCCGTACTGTAGAGGACGTGAATGCGAAGGATCGAAGGGTCGACTGCTTTCGAGCTTTTGGCTTGGTATCCGATGTCGCTGCAGGTTTCCCGGTGAGGACATCATCGCCATTCTCTGCATCATTCATCTCCTCGAATGGCTGGCAAAAGATACAAGCGTCCTCTATATCCACTACTGAAGGCGATTTGGCTCCTGGTGACGCGTTTTCTCTTGTCACCAATCCCCGCTGGACTCCAAGTTGCAACCCCTCCGAGTAGGCGCGACAGGTCGCAGTAATAGGACAGCTCGCACAGCTTGGCTTAGGCGTGCAGACGGTACTCCCAAGTTCCATCAGCGCCTGGCCCCATCGTCCAGGCCGGTCGCTGGTCTCGTCCGGGTCAGCCATATCATCATGCTCTCCTGAATCGCCGGCGACCGCCTTGACCAAACTGTCGGCTGCCGCCCACAACAGATCGATGACGGCTTTATCACTCTTGACATCCCCGTAGATGCCGAGCTGGCGACTCAGTACCCGTAGAACATTACCGTCGACCATCGGTGCTGCACGCCCGAACACGATCGCAGCGATTGCGCCCGCGGTATACCTGCCGACTCCCGGTACATTGGCCACCAGCTCGTCCACCTCCGATGGTAATAGCCCATTCATCTTTGGATCACGGCACACGAGTTTCGACGCCTCGTGTATGCGCGTAGCCCGACTGTAGTAGCCCAATCCACGCCAGGCCGCCAAGACATCGTCGGGATGCGCGGCGGCGAGCTCCTGGATCGTCGGCCATCTCGCCATCCACTTGTTCCAGTAGTCTATGACCACGGCGACGCGGGTCTGCTGCAGCATGATCTCGCTGATCCACACCTCGTACGCGCGCCGCGCTAGCTTCTCACGGCGCGTCGCGTCGTCGTCACCGCAGTCGCCGCCGAATCCGCGGGGATCTATCCAAGGTTTCCGCCATGGCATAGACCGCGAGGTACTGACACCGTCGAACCACTCGAGCAATGCGGAGCGACTCTGGCGAACATCCAAGAGTATGGGCCTGTGGTAGTCTATGCTGTGGACACGTGAAGGGACACTGCACGTGGAGCTATCGGGTTGGCCGTCCCGATGACTAAAGAGGCGTTGGTGTATTTGCTGGCTCTGTCCATTCCTGTTGGATCTCATCACCTTCCTTCTCTTCGGCTTACTGTCCACCGACTCTGGCTCGACATATTCGTCGACGTCATCATCCGACGCGTCGCTCAGGGCGACATTTTTGAATCGTTTTCGTGTGTTGGTAGGACCAGATTTTGCGCCAGTCAAAGCCCGGGTACCAGGAGATACTGATGCAGCGAGAGTGGATGAATGTGCCGGCGAATGCCGAATGTTCCGAGCTGAGCGTCGCATCGTTGGCAAATATTGCGTCGTGCGATTAGATATGGGTGAAAGAAGAGCGACGCGTGCAAGTTTTGTCACGGCGCCTCGCGCTGTCACGTGAGCTTTGCACCCTTGCGCAGGCGATTGACCAGCGTCTACTCAGCAACTGACTATCGTAGTTGTAGCCCACCTTAGTACTTCGTAGGTGTCGCCGGTGTGCTCTCGAATGAATTTAATTGTTAGGTATGCGCAAAAAAAGGGGGAACTGCACATCGTCAATCAATACACAAGAATTCGGCTGGTAGGTGATAGAGCCAAATGTACTTACTCGCTATGGTAGCGTGTAAAGAGACTTTCATTTTAACAGTGGGGAACTTCAAGTCATGTAAATGACTGATCATATTGAACCCCTTTACCCCTGTACTCCCCCAACCCCCTTCGAATGTGACTATCCCTTGCTGATCAGCCGCAATGTCTTATTACTGGCTGCATGCTTGCGGCAGGTTCCGAGTGTGTTGGTATTTCATCGAGAGATTTCGCCCGATTCTTCGTACACCAAGCCCACCGCCCCGACTCTACCTACTACAACTGTCGCTCTCCTCAATAAACGTCGCTCAAATGCTGGCAAGAGCATGGGTGGTCAGGTCGAAGGCTGGCATTGCAGATATTCTGGATCTTGTCAATAAACGCCAAATTGCACGGGGTGGTTCACCGTCTCTGCAAGACCCGACTTTGGCGGTGATCACTATTGCAATCCACAGGACTGTGCAGTTTACTCTCTTTGGCTATCTGGAGCGGCTGATTCAGCGATCGAGTAGATTCGGAAATCGATGCCTCATAATGTCCGGCAGGGGCGCTTCTAATGCACCGACCTTCAATCCCGATGACTCTCACAGTGGGATTTTTTATGGCCTCTTTTACTTTCCCCGCTCTTACAGCGAGCTACAGCGCGGAATGTTCATTATTTTCTTGTAAGACGTTGCCACTTTGGAATGGAGATGTAGTTAACTTTCACTAGAAGTCCCGTCGACCAAGAAACCTACCTCAAGAGAATCATTGGGCTTCCAGGAGACATTATTGCGGTCAGGAAAGACTGCGGTAATGGCAACCGGTTCATAAAAGTACCCCCTGCCCATTATTGGGTCGAAGGTGATGCCGGAGAAGGGAAGAGCCAAGACAGCAACTACTTCGGGCCTGTATCCCGGGACCTGGTGCATCTTCGGTTACTTTACATGCTGTTCCCCTTTAAAATGGCCGGAACAGGGTGGGCTTTGTGGGACGTCAACACAAGACTGGTTCGTGACGAGAAGCACTTGGTCGAGCTCGGCGGAGACCCCCGTGATCTGAAGTTCGCTTACAGCCCGGATCTCCGCCAGGAGTTCGCGGAGGCCAGAAAGCACTGGGAGCTTGAATATCCGGGACTGCGGAGAAATACGAAGCCCCCCACGCGGCAGAGTCAACCACCCACAGCAGAAAAGGGGAAGTCTCTTGGGTCTGTCAGGGTAAATAAATGACGGGTATATGTAAAGAGTCAAGGTCACCAATGGTGAATGGGTGATCAGCTATTCACCAAAGTGCTCGCGAGTGATGCGAAGCTGGTTATGATCTGGTCGAGATCAAATGACATACTGATTTTCGCTCATACGACCCCCCCTCAGTGGAAGCCTCGCAGGCTGTCGAAAACACACACGGAAGCAAGAACTAGGAAAACCATTCCGACTTCACAATAATTCCTCGATGATAAGCTAAGCTATCATTACGGGATGCGTCTCCATTGGACCAGCATATCGCGATCTGGCGGCATGGCCCCGGCTCCGCAGTACTTCAGATCACTCCGAGCGGGTCGATCCGACGGCTTCCCATCCGCCGTGACCCATCTCTGGAACCGGATCTCGAACCGGGAGATGACCAGGGCCACCGCCGTCAGGACCTCCAACTTGGCGAACTGCCGCCCCGGACACATGTTGGCGCCGCCGCCAAACGGGAAGAAGGAGGTGCTGTGGCCGGCGGGGGCGTAGGTGCGGCGCCCGTCGCTGTCGTACTTGATGTGCCGCTCCGCCCAGAACTCCGACGCCGGGTGCTCGGGGGCGGCCCAGGGCTCGTCGCTGTAGTGGGATACCATCATGGGCGCCTGTATCATGGAGCCTCGGGGGATGGTGTGTCCGTCGATGGTGACGGGGTCTTTGACGTCCCGGGTGATGTTGAAGCTTATGTACAATCGCAGGGTCTCGGTCCATATCGACTGCAATAGGGGTAAAGAGGCAATCTTTTGACTATCCAAGCCTGCCTTCCCTGTGATCGGGTCTACCGCGTTGGCAGCATCTATTTCGTCTCTCACGGCTTTATGCAGTGAAGGGTCCTGTATAATCTTCATCAACATCCACATGGTAGTCGGGATGCTGTTTGAAGTGAGCCTATGAGTAGTAGCATTGTCAGCTGTGCGATGGGTGCGTAGACCGACAGGGTCTCCTCAGAATGAACTCACGCAAAAGCCAATGCGCCCAGAGTCGCAGCAATGACCTCTTGTCTCCAGTCTGTATCCTTCATCCACCTGTACAGCTCACGCACGGCGCGACCCCCAAATCGAGGCTCCCAGTCGGCTTCGGCGCCGGGCCCTTCCCAGTCAAAGTCAAGAGACGCACCCTCTATCCACCTCTCTACGGCCGTAACGTAGTGATCGTGGGCTCTGTACGGCTTCGAGTTGATCCATCGGGGTGGGCCAAGAATCAGCATCGGGATGTTCTGGTCGAAGTTCCAGAGCCGATCGATGAAATCTGGCGTCTCGCGGATCAGGTCGGGACCGAAGAGTACCCCAACAGCCGCTTCGGCAACCTCACGACGGCAAAAGTCCCGGATGCTGATGGATGTCCAATCGTTACTTGGGTATCGCTCCAAAGTCCGCCCAAAGTCCTGAAAGAAGCGGGAAGCAAGCGGCCTCATGTACTGAGGCTTGCCCAGATACTCGGCGTAGATATGCTCGTAGTTGAACCAGAGTCTTTGACGAGCAGGTATGTCTTCGGTGCCCGGGATTGGCACCTTGGCGACGCCCGACTTGTCTTGCTCCCAGCGCTTCACTTCGGCGGCGTTCATCCGGTACAGCGTGGGAAACGCAAAGCGTGTCATCTGTTCCTGATTCGTAATGCTGTGGACGAAATCGCGGCTGAATACAGTTCTGATGCCTTGCAGGCCGGTGACGAGATATATCCTCTTGGACCCCAAATTCATGCGAAGAAGCGTCTCGTTCCGCATGGCGCTCTGCACTCGGGTCATCAGCCTGTAGTTGTTCGATATGAACTGGACGGTATTGAACAGACCCGGGATGGGGTCCCACAGGCTCTTCGGGCCCCTTGGACCTGAACGACGCCGCAAGAAGACCACGCCGAGCGCTAAAGCAAGTATACTAGAAATGAGGAAAGGTGTAGAGGTAACGCCAGGGTCCTCTTCAATCCCCCTAACCCATGCCGTTATGGATTCCATATTGAATTGAATCGGAGGGCTTCAGAATGAGCTTGTGACAATGAGGTTAAGTTTGCAGTTCAGGATATGTTAATTGTCAAAAGCAGTGAGATTTGGCCCAATATATCAGGAGACGCTTGGCCCGAGACTCCGGACCCGAGAAGATGCGAACAATGAACGTTATAGGTGACCAGGGGTCAAAGAACTAGCTAGGGGTCAGAAGGCTTTAACCCCTGATAGCCTCATACCTATGGACTGTGCCGCGAGCTAGTATCATACCCCGTTCCAGGCTCGGGTAATTCGGATTGCTATTGGTAGAGCGGACAGTATCTTCTGGGGCGTCCAAAAGTGTGGAGGATTACTCCGTACTACCATAAGCCAAGACGCAGGGTTGCTCGGAATATATCACACTCTTTTATATAAACTCCGATATAACGGGTAACTAATCGCTTATAGTACGCTTTTTATATTTATAGTAAATCGTGAAATAAGAAACCATTAACCTAAGAAGTTGCCGTAGCTGGTGAATTCTTAGTCACAGTCCCCAAGTCGCTCACATCAGGGCAATCTTGAGGTAGCTTCGTGGCTTCCAGGTTGACCTACGCGCAGCCTTCTTTGCTGACAGGTCCGTGACGAAGCAGGATTGTATTCGCGGTAGAGCAGGCGTATATCGTGCTCTTCCCGCTTGCGGCGCACTTAAGATCTTCCTCGACCATGGTGCGCTCGAGACGCGAGAACGAGCCGGCGATACTGCTCTCGGGATACAAGCAGATGGGACGGTTGGGAGGGAGGAGACTCCGGGGGTGTGGTTGTCGTGGTGGGTGGTGATGCGGGTATCATCCTAAAGGGCGCCGATAGGGACCGGCGCCAGTCGTCGAAGACGTTCGTTCTTGTCACCGAATGTCCGATAGCTGCGAGCCAGGCAGGAGGCGGTATGTGCCCGGCTCGATGGGTCTTCCGTCGCCGAAGGTCGCTCCGTTCTGAAGTTACGTCCCCCCGGAGACCTGGGGTAGGTAAAGGTGCCCGTTCCGCCTCACCGGAGTTCGCGGCAACGCCAGATAAGTGATCTTGGCGATTGACACCTTCGAAGACTGTCAGTCAACGCACGCCAATTTGAGTTATATCGTAGGTGGGAACCATCATTTCGTATAATATGGAAATAGTATCGGATAGGTACCAAGCTACGATGAGCTGACGAGATTATCGTCATGTGACTAGTCCGGTGTGTGCGAGTGCGAAACCCACGCATACCAAGTTGACGTCTTGTTCAATTATTGAATATCTTAGAGGAGCGATATTCTTCCCAAGGATGAACCTCATGACATATCCATGCCGCAGCTGATGACATTGTGTTTCTTTAAAGAGTCATATTGCGGTTTCAATTCAGCCTATTCGTAATAGACTATGCAGACAGAGGGCCTTGATCAGCCGATCAGTTTGCATTCTCAGTAGGCATGTCGTTAGGCTCGTTCAAGTTGCATTCTGCTGCCTCTTGAATCATTACTCCGAGCGTATCTCTAGGATGGGGGGCACATCGCATTGTTGCATTCTTCAGCTTCACGGAGATGCGGATTGGGCAAGCCCTTCCCCTCAGATAAAGAAGCGGATCTGAATCGCAGCACGTCTCTCTTGCCTCTCCTCGCGTCATCTTCGATATCTATTTGACGCCAGTGATTCGTGCATCTGGCGATGTATGGACTCCAAATGCTTTCTGTGGTCGGTATCACACCATATTGGAGATGTATGAGCAAGCGCGGGGTCTTAAGTCGACATCGTCACCTGTAAGGCCTTCTTGTGAGAATAAAGGGGCAGATGTCGAACGATTATCGCGAAAACAGATCGCAAGTTCTTCTTCCTGCTTCCACCATTCTTAAAGACACCATGGCCCCCTCCGTCGCAGATATCCCTAGCACCGAACAGCTAAAGACCTTGGCTAGCCAGAAGGTCAATCAAGCCTTTGATGCCGCACAGCACACAACTGTAAGTATCCGGCTCAGAAATACGTGGACTAATTCATGGAGCTGAACGCGGATGAAGTATAAATACAGCAAGTACCTACCCGTCTACGACCAGGAGACGAAATTTCCCCCTCTGGAGCCCTTCGAGTTTGTCGACCGGGGTCTCCGAGCGGACAAGGTCAAACCACACCTGCTCCAACTGAATGATCCGAATGTCAAAGTGACCAAGCTCACGCCCCGAGTTGGGACCGAGATAACCGGTCTACAGCTTTCGGAGCTGACCGACGAGCAGAAGGATGAGCTTGCGCTGCTTGTCGCCGAGCGGGGGGTCGTAGTCTTCAGGGGCCAGAACTTCAAAGACGTGGGAATTGAGAAGCAGAAGGAATTCGGTTCCTACTTTGGCCCGCTCCATATTCATGTTAGTCGATTATTTCTTCTCTCCCATCATTTCGGGTCATAGGTTCCACTAACTCACCCATTCGCATCCTGTATGTAACTTAGCCCGTGGGTGCTCACGTTGATGGTGCCATCGAGTTCCACAACATCTACCTCGGACCGGACAACCTCTACCGGGCCCATCTCCGGTCTGACCGGCTGACAACCACGGGATACCACTCGGATGTCTCGTACGAGCACCAGTCCCCTGGTATCACCTTGCTCACCCTTCTTGCCGTACCGTCCACCGGAGGGGACACGGGCTGGGTGTCGCAGGTGGCAGCCTACGACCGCCTGTCTGAACCCATCAAGCAGCTTCTCGAAGGCCTTCGCGCCGAGCACAGCGGCTTTCCGCAAGCCGAGAATGCTCATCGCGATGGAAAGTTCGTCCGTCGCGAGCCTATCAAGTCGCATCACCCCATCGTGCGGATTCATCCCGTAAGTCTGACATCGCCGTGGATTATAATTACCGCACCGCTAACACAGCCTAGGTAACGGGACAAAAGGCTCTATTCGTAAACCCGGGCTTCACCGAGCGTATCATCGGGCTGAAGGCCGAAGAGTCCGATGCTATACTTCAGCTGCTTTTCAAGGTAGTTACGCTCTGGATGACTACTCCCATGAACGATGCTGGCCGGAATGCTAATCATCCATGTAGCACATCTCCCAAAGCCAAGACATCCAGGTCCGCGTCAAGTGGGATGACCAGACAGTCTCTTTGTGGGACAACAGAGTTACGGCTCATACCGCCATCTCGGACTACGACGTGAATAGCGAAGCAGAGGGGCTGCGGCACGGGTTCAGGATCACGACGCTTGCTGAGAGGCCGGTAGGAGTGAATGGCCTGGAGACGGTTCGGTAAGCAGGAGTCATAAGATTGGGGTTTAATTAGTGATGGAAACCGGTTTTTAGTATCAACAGCCGCGGTCGACCTATTTATGTGTACCGTTAATTGAAACGACTGATCTTTGTTCCAGAAATGTCCAACTAAGTCGACCCCTGAATTTCTAACTGCATTATGAATCCCTATTTCTATGTATGTAAATAGCAAACCAATCTTTTACACTATATGTTGGACTGAAAGCTCCGGCGTTAGATTCAATTATTAAGAGATGCGCGCATCCAGGAACATGGAAAGGAACTATCCAACTCTACACATATAAAAAATGACTTAACTAACAAGTCATTGCGAGTAACT
Organism: Xylariomycetidae sp. FL2044; assembly: GCA_022376275.1. Lineage (NCBI taxonomy): Eukaryota > Fungi > Ascomycota > Sordariomycetes > Xylariomycetidae sp. FL2044. The sequence continues at coordinate 376,010 of JAJNOH010000025.1, read as the reverse complement.
CCAGTGGAAGAAAAAAGGGTGCGAGGAGGGGGGCTATTGTTTGTCCAAGTTTTCCTCGAAGAAAATCTTCTCCTCAAAGTCAAGAAATCCATTGAACACCACCAAACGATCCTGATGAGCGAAAGCAACGCTACTCTTTGAGATAACCCGCAATATAGGCTCCTCCAATCCAGTCTGCCAGGTGAGGGGAATAAAGAAATGTCGTGTGTAGTGATCGACGCTCTCCATAGTCTTTGCTTGGATGGAACAAACCCATCCCTTGTTGTCCAAGAAGAACAAAGACGACTTGTAGAGACCGATGGCAACCTTGACAGCCGCCCGTAGCTTCCGACTGATAACCATAGCCGCAGTATTTCCCGCCGTCGGGTCGAACTGGGAAGAGTTCAAAGTCATGAACTCGGTGTTCCGACCATTCAGAGACCCTACTCGAACAATCAGATTGTATCCGCTTCGGGTCAGCCAAGTACTATTGGAAGCAAGGCCGACAGTGTTCTCGCTCAGCGGAGAGGTTATGCTCATTCCGGTCTCAACCACTAGGTTGCTGAAAGATTTCCAGTCGTAAAGCCGTAATTGGTTTCCCGTGATTCCAACGAATTGACCTGAATCTGTGGGATGGTTCAACCAGGTCGATCCTATACCCTCCACTCTTCGTACAAGATGGTTTGGGTCTATTGACCAAACTTCCGCGCCGCTGGTGGTCCCCAGGAGTACTGCTGAAGCGTCAGGTGCAATGATAACCTGCCAAATCGCGTCTTTTAAGCGACAAATTAGAAGTCGCTTCATCTCTTGCCACTTGTTCTTCGATTGTGGTGAGAGCTGTGTGATGATGCACCGACTCCCATAGTCTACAGAAACAAAAGCCGTGTGGCCTGCGTTCCACCTGATGTGGCGTATTGAGACCGTTTCTCCATGTATTCTTAGTTGCTTGATCACCCTGCCAGACTTGAGTTCATGGATCGTGATCAATCCATTTTCTCGCCCACAGGTTATATAACCCATGCCTGGATGATGCTCGATAACGCTGATCGTGTCATCTCCATTGAATAGCCTCATAGTAGAGGTTTGAGCTGGTGGTGTTACCTCTTCCCTCTCTATCTCATTTGATTCATCGTCGGCTTGTTGTTGTCGAATCAGAACCGGGGGCTCCCAGACGTTACAAGATGATTGACGCCTATCAAAAAATCGGAGGCCGTTTGACGCAAACATGATGCTTAAAACTTGATCCCCCGAGGCATCAATGCGATACAGGAGCCGAAGCGTTTCAAACTCGAAAAGATATATAACACCGTCGGTGTCGCCAGCAGCTAGCGTTCGTCCATCGGGGGAGGTGGCTAATACATTTGCCGGAAGATTGTAAATAGAGCGTTGCTCCAGTGCCCATGGGTCACATGTGATGATATCTCCATCGGCATAGGCGACAGCCATAAGGTCAATCTCACTGACGGGGTTAAAACTGATATCATAGACCTGCGGAGCATTGTAGATATTCTCCAAACCCTCCTTTTCGAAAATTCCAATTTTGTCGCTACGGTCAAGATCCCACAGCGTTATTGCAGAGTTGCGGTATGCTATCGCAACTAAGTTGCGAGATTCGCAGACTTGCATTATTGCAGGGGGGGTTCCTGGAGCGACAAAGTCGTTTTCATCGGAGTCTGAGTCGACCACGTGATTCGGCGAAATATCACTCAATCTTGTTCCGTCAACTGTCTTGAAGATCCCTATGTTCCCATCTTTTTTGGGGATGAGTAGTTCGGAGTCATCAGTGCGAAAGGTAAGTCCTAGCGGGAGGGCCTCCAACGTTGCGGACCATAGACAAACGTGACGAGTGCTCCAGAGTAGCACCTTGCGAGGGCTGCAGGAAGCCAAAACCGACGACGTGTTACCAAAGCTAAGTAGTCGGACGGGCTCTCCATGATCCAATACAGATATGGTCTCCAGTGTCGTATTGCTGTATATTCTGATTTCCCCATTTCTGAGACCAATGGCAAAGGAATTCATGCCGCAAGCGATTGACAACACATACGTTGGAAAGATGAAACAGGATATCCTATCATCCCATTCCTGTTCGCCTGAACCAATGAGGTCGAAGTGTCGCGACGACTTAGCGAACAGTGTATGTATCAATGAAGCTGGCGGACACAGAGGGGGTATAAGAAAATGGATTGACGATGGTGAATCTAGGAGGTTCGGTCCGAAAGCTGCGACAATGTGGGCGATGTCGTTAAGCCATCTCTTCACCTGCTGAATATCTTTGTCCAAAGATGAGCGATATCTCTGCATACGTTCAAGGTAGGAACGTAAGTTCTCGATGGTATTCGTCAAAGTCGTCAGACTACCCGTGCTGGCTACAAGTTCGACCCAAGCAAGAGAATTCGACTCGATGAACCTATTCAGGAGTATGAGAGGGGTATCGACTGCTGTGGAGCTGTGAGCCAAGTGATAGGAGAAGTGATTGCAGGCATAATCTGCGAATGGAGTTGTTGTTCTTTTGTGTGACGACACTCTCCGAAACCTGGGAGGCGCGACGTCTTTACTATTGAGGTACTGCAGGCAAATCTCAGCAAGCCTCGAATGAGCCAATAGGTGATCAATCCATAAGTAGGAGTTCTTTCTTGTGAGAAATACAGTCACAGTTTGGTGGATGACTCTCAAACACCTCATCTTGTCGATAGTAATGAGGTGGCCACACAAGTGACCTAGATTGTCGTCTGATGCCGTAAGAGTTCTGTTGATATCGGATCGAACTGCCTCTCTGGCCTCATCAATAGTCAAAGGTCTGGCCGCGCATAGGATCCACTTCAAGATACATGTCGCCAAGTCAGCGCTCTGGGAATTTGCAATGTTAGTAACGATTCCAGTGTAGAAATCGTCCATCTCGGAAGGGACTTGGTGAAGGACATCTCGAATGTCTTCAACACCGTAAACATCTGTTAATCTTGCGATTGTGAGTGAAGCCCAAAGAAAGATTCCGTTTGATTTCTTTAATATGTCCGCTAATAGTTGTTCGTTTGTGTCTGGCTGTTCGGGATACGGCCAATTGTCTCTCATAAAGGAGGCGATATCGACGAGGGTTCCTTCCGAGCCTGTCCTCAACTCCGATATCGCGACACCTTCACGGTCAAGGAACCTTTCGATCTGTACCCCAGGCCGACTTGTGAAAAGGATTTGCAAGGGAAATCCAGAGGGAATTTGAGATAAGAGTTGTGCTAATGATGATAGATTCTTGTTGGAGCATTCGTCTAACGCGTCGATGACCCAGAATTGGGTCTGTGAGAATTCTGCGCGAAGGATATGGCTTCTGAATACCATGTTCCAGATTGCGCTGTAGTCATCTCGGCCGATAGAACCTTCGTTATCTGCTAGGTGGAGTAACCCACGACGGACCTCGGGGCTTGACTCGGCCATCTGGAAAGCAAGTGATCTGAACAAATGCGACAGAGACGACTTCTCTCTATCCTGGTGGCTAAAGAAATAAAAGCTGCAATCAAAATTGCAAGTTTTTAAGTATTTGACCACGTGTCCAGCCGCGACTGACTTTCCCGAACCAGGAGGCCCATTGAGCCACAAGAATCTCGAGTTTCGATCATGTCGGACTTTCAAGTTGATGGCTTCATAATCGTCATTGACTTCGAGCCAGTCTTGAAACAGATGGTTCCTAGTCAGCCAAGTACAGGAATCCTTATGTTGCTTTTCGGTGACTGCGAGAAGATCCATGTCCGGTCGATGTTGGATGCCGAGTAAGCCTGACACGCGTTTCATCTGGGATCTGAATTCGTCATGCTTCTGGTATAAATCTATTTCGTCAGGTATAAATAGCAGTCATTGATATCTTTTCTCATACTTACAATGTTTCTCTATCTCTTGTACCGTGCGGCTGAGGCACCGGTGTAGGATAACGTAGTTTGCGTGATCGGGACTCTCGAACTTGCAAATATGCCTATGGTCGGCGTTCAAATACTGGACATGCTCTCCAGGGAGTCCTAAGGATCTGATGTATCAGAAAAGCATATTGACAGGAGCTCGTGGGATTTTCCCTTACCTATGACTGCAGATTCTTTGTCGACGATAGAAATGGTTGTAGGGCCCGCCACCGTCGCCGTACTTTCGAAGAACGACCAAATATTGACATTTTCACAGACGTGTCGAAACTCGTCATTAATAGTCTAACTAATTAGTCTCATGGAAAATGACCGAGAAAAGTACTCGCTAACCTGCAAAGTACCTGAGCCTGGCAGTAATTCCTTGACATAAGATTTTGAGCCATGCAATATCGATGCTGAAAGAAAGCGTGTGACGAATTTGGCGGAATCAGCACCCCTATGAGGGGTTGCAAGGAAGAATATCGAATGGATTCTAGCTCCAATGCTTTGGTACATCTTATCTCTTGTTGAAAGTAGATAGGCCTAGACCAGGTCAGTGTCATGAGGTGAAAGACGCTGGTGGTGGTAGACCTTTTTCACTACGAGTCCACCCATACTATGTGCGATGAAGACAATCGGTGTCTGTATTGTCAGTCTAGGGAGCTCTCACTTGGGCTTTTCATAGTCGTGAACTACTTACATCGCCGGTGGCTCGGAGCCGTGGAGAGTTATATATATCGGCCAACAGTGCTTGGCCGAAGTCGTGAATGGTGAGGCTACTCTGTTGCTTCTTCGTCCAGTCCGAACCATACCCGTAACTGTGTATGCGTACATGTTTGAATCCCGGCTCAGACGGAAGCCATTCTTTTGGCCAGAACGTGGTCTTATCTTGAGAGTGAGACCATGTCTTTCGTGAGCCACCACCTAGTCCATGGACCTAGACAGTGCTCAGCTTTGTGCGGGGATGTACTCAGGGGCTAATCAAGTCACATACGAAGATGAAATCCACACATGGTTCAGAGGGGTCATGAAGAGTGGTGAGGCCCAGCGGCCCTCTGATTTCATCAGGAGATTCATTGAGCGTATTTTGGGCGGAGGAGATCTTGAGCCGCCGAAGTCTTGACTGTATGAGCGAAATGGAGGATGACCGACGCTGGTAGCTTGTCAACTTTCATTCACGGAAAGGAGCCTCTGGGAACCTACAGACGCGTCTGCCATATTCAAGCAAGCCTTTGAGTGTCCTTTCTCAGAGGATTTGACAACGTCAGGCTACATTGGTCCAGCCTGCAAGAAGGAGGAAAACTCCAACCCCCACGTCGGATTCTTCTCCTCTCGTTCCCACCCCAGTAATCGCATTGTACAGGGTGTTTGATTGGCTCCTTACCATGCTGAATGCAAGCCCCTCCGCGTCCGGCGCTTATACGTTACAGCATACTCCAAATGTAGCAGGACGGCACACGAAATAGAAGTATGAGGGGGTCGGAATAGAAGAAATAAAGGCTCTATATTCTCTGGCTGGGGTCTCTATCTACCAAGAGGCTACAGCAACGTGGGACGCTCTTATGATGGAAGAGGGAAAAAGAGATGGAGACGTGGGAGAAGTGTGAGATGAGGATGGTGGTGGGAGCTGGAAGTGGGGCCATATGTGTGGCAGGTGCCACAGCACCAAAGGAGGTATTAATCCATGCCGCTTCTCTGCCTAGGCACCTAAGGCGATCCCGTCATGATATGCACACTCCAATCGTCGCTATATCTCGCTGAATGCACCGCTGTGAAGCTCTTTCCAATTGTGCAAGCCTTTTTGTGAACGATGGCGCGCCCTGCTCCGGAACAAACAGATGCCCTCGGAGTAGGCGTGAAGCTTGACGAGAATCTTCTCGCTGGTAAAGCCGCCCCTTGCTTATTCTCGTGTGGTACATAGATAAAATACTGAAAGCTAGAAGTGTTGCCTCCAAACAGCAAAGTCGTCTCCGTGGCGTCATCTGGTCACAGCCTCTGGGTCGGTACGGTCAGAATCGATGTTCGACTACCGGATGGCGGCTCCCGAGTTTTCTTCAAAAAGGTAGGCTCTTTAGCGAGGGCGAAAAGTTTCCATCATCTCCGTGACTGATAACTACAATCATAGGGCGCCTCAGGGGATCTCGGATACAACATGATGAAAGGTCCATTCGAAGCAGAAAAAGCGTTGCATGAATATATCCCCGAACACGTTCCCCGCCCGATTGCTTACGGTACTTACCAGTCTCAACCCGACGTCCACTTTTACCTGTGCGACTTCGTTGAGATGCTAGATGAGGTACCAAGCACTCAGGGGTGGGCAGAGGCTGTATCAGCCTTGCACTCTCGGAGTATGGGGCAATCCCCGACAGGTAAATTCGGATTTTCCACAACAACGCACCTCGCCAATGTGCCAGTTAGCAACACATGGAACGCCTGTTGGGCTGAGTTCTGGGCTCAACAGATGAGGTCTATGCTGGATATAGAAGAGGCTCTGCATGGCCCAGACGATGAATTCACGAGGCTGAAGACTATCTTCTTCGACGCTGTCATACCAAGATACCTAGATCCATTGGAGTCCGATGGTCGATCTATTCTGCCTTGCTTGATTCACTCGGACCTGTGGCCAGGAAACATTAAGCCACGGCAGAACTCGGACTCAATGAGTATGTTCGATTCTTGCGCATACTGGGGTCATAATGAAGGTAAGGAAAGACATGATACGTTGTATGTACGGCGACTGCTGACAGAGAGATATATAGCCGAGTTGGGAATTTGTCGCAACCCCCGATATCGCCTGGGAAAGTCGTATCTCGAACAATATCAGAAGTACATCCCAATTTCTGAGCCTAAAGAAGATTTCGATGCCCGGAATGCCGTGTACGCTTTGAAGTTTCACGTGTTACTTTCTGTAATACATCATAAGAAACCGATGTTTCGACAAATGTAAGTACATAGACCCTAGGAGTGATTTGGAACACGCGCTACAGGACTAACGACTCAGTGCTATCGATGAGATGAGAAGTTTGACCGAATTAGTCGTTGATAGTACTGGCAGTCATGCCTTTTCACGCAGTCCTGTTCTTTAAACCTGCGTAGAAGAGGGCAGAATACTAAGGATATGAGAGATGTATTGACGCAAAATCTGTTCTTGGTTTTATTCAGTAACTAAACCTACGTTCTGCTTTGCCTTATTCCGTGTGTTTACCCCCTCGATTATTGTGAATGTGTGAAGTCTTAAACCAAAGTCGTCTAAGTATTATAGAAGTCAGCACGGCAGAGCAGAGGGGCACACTACCCCGCTGTCACAATCACAATCATCCTGGACACCCAGGGGTTACACCGGTACATGATATTTACCTTCAATGCTGGCATTGGCATTGGTACAGTAGAGAACATTGAACAACAGGCTCGTCTTCGATACATCATCCTACTCCAGTTCCGTAATTCAAATCTATCTTCGTGGCTTTCGTACAACGTGGTCAATCTTCCCAGTCGTATTCAGGGCTGAACTTCAACCAACGACAAAAAAAAATATGTCTGGCTTGGCGCCCAAAGGTTCGCCGCCGCTCGACAGTGGGGAGGGGAAGCCTGCGAATGCCGTGAGCGAGACCCCGTCACCGGTGGAAAAGCCGTTCTCGATCTTCACCGAATGGCAGAAGCGATGGATCAGCTCCGCCGCCTCATTCGGTGCGCTTTTCTCGACGCTGAGCAGCTACATCTACCTGCCAGCCCTGGTGCCCATGGCGCGAGATCTCCGCATCTCGCTGACGCTCATGAACCTGACCGTCACCTCGTACATGATCGTCGCCGGGCTGGCGCCGGCGTTCATGGGCGACATGGCCGACCAGAGCGGGCGGCGGCCGGTGTACATCCTCATGTTCGCGCTGATGCTCGGCGCGAACATCGGCATGGCGGTACAGACGTCGTACCCGGCGCTGCTCGTTTTGCGCATGCTGCAGAGCGCCGGCTCGTCGGGGACGTACGGGGCGGCGTACGGCGTCATCGCGGATATCGCGCAGGTCTCCGAGAGGGGCTCGTATGTCGGCACTTTGATTCTATGGTGCGTTGACCGACCGGTATCTGCGATTCGGACAAAACTAACAAGGTACATGTAGTACGACGACCGCCCCTACTCTTGGGCCGGTAATAGGGGGAATTCTGACGGAGAAGCTCGGGTGGAGGTGGATATTCTGGTTCTTGGTGATCCTCACGGGGACTCATTTCATCGTTCTGCTGCTCTTTCTTCCAGAAACCCAGAGGAAACTCGTTGGGAATGGCAGTCGACCCGCCAGGGGCATCTATCGGAGCGTCTTCTCGGCCATGCTGGTGGAGAAGAAGTTCCAAGAGAACGCAGAGACCGTCGCCGAAACGCCGAAGCGCCGCCACCATTTCCCGAATCCCCTGGCGTGCATTCCAGTCCTCTTTGACAAGGCATCTGTATCCATCATTATGGTTGGCTCTATAACGTACCTGGTCAAAATGACGCTTCAGACATCACTGGCTGCTCAGTGCATCGACATCTACCGACTGAACTACCTGCAAGCCGGCTTGATCTACCTCCCTTCGGGAGTCGGTGGAGCAATCGCCTCTCATATCACTGGTGCGGATGTGTGTTTCGTTTCCAGCATATCAGTCTGACTGTCATAGGTAAATTACTGGACGCGAATTTCAGAAAGAAGACAATTGAGTTGGGGCTCGAAGGACTCAAAAGGGGCGACGATATCTCTGGCTTCCCAATCGAGGCCACTAGGCTCAAAGGCATATACGCGCTTAGCCTCATCAGTATAGGGGGCATCATTGGGTATGGTGTCGCCCTGACGACTAAGGCGGCAGGTTTTACCTTGATCACGAGATCGCGAGGGTTTACTGACGAGCATCCCAGCATATCTCGGTCATGCTCATCATGCAGTTCTTAACCGGTGCAGCTACGTCGAGTGTATTCACAGTGAGTACTCACTTAGGGGAGTCCTTCTTGGAGCCAATGAGCATCACCCTGCTGACGATTTGCGATATGATCAGATGTGCGGAACGCTCCTGACTGATCTCAATCCGAAACGCTCGGCGACGGCTCAAGCAGCGTACAACCTTGTGCGCTGTCTAGGCGCTGGGGCCGGTATTGCTGCCTTGGAACCTTTGGTCGACGCTATCGACTCGGGGTGGACCTTCGGAATATACGCAATTCTGATGTTCTCTCAGATTCCATTGGCATGGTTGCTGATTAGTCGAGGGATGGAGTGGCGGCGCTCTCAAGATGAGAGAGGGACGACTAGCCATACTTAGAGGGGAGTAACAAGGAACCCCCGAAGAGCTTGCATGGAAGCCAACAAGAGGAGGACCAAGAGGAGGACCAAGAGGAGGACCAAGAGGAGGAGGCAACGGAGGGAGGAATCGAAGTCTCTTTATTACTAGGCAGCTTCGTATCTCACCTACTCTTGGTGACATAGTGCGTCGGTATATCAATAACAAAGATTACTGGAATGGTAGGATGCAATGATAAGATCTCGGAAGATCGCAAGTAAGAACTATAAAGTAAGAACTATAAAGTAAGAACTATAAAAACCCTGGGAAGCATGGCCGGGATGCTCCCCGGGCCAGGTGTTGACCCATTGCATCATGGCTACTTTCAGAACTTGATTTCGTGTATTCCTTTTCGACAAGGGGTGAGCTGAAGCCTAGCACCTAGGTTAACCTGGAGGTTTTCATTCCTGTTCTACTTTTATGCTTGATGACTGGGTATTCTCTCGTCGGACCAGGCTACCAGGCTCCACAACGTACGATCCTACGAACATCTAAGTTGAAGAGTGCTCCTTAATAAGCTCAAACGGCAGCCTACCGGCGAGGAGAATGTTTCGTACGAATACCTAGGTACTTAATTTAGAAAGCACATTGAAACTAAGTATCGGCCTCCGCAAATATCATCCTTCTTTATCTTACCGACCGGTCTTCAAGACATTGACGTCAGCACCCTCTCGGCGCGAGCTTTGGAGGGAGAATTTTGCCATATTCCAAGGTTGTCTAGCAAGGGCTATAAAGATACAAATACTACCTGCATCGCACCTTAATAAGTAGAATACAAGGAACGGTATGACTTCTGGCTTTCTTCAGCTGCAATTGTTGTACAGTTATCACGACTTAGTTATTTTTTCTTGGTCTTATCCCATAAGTTAATTGCCTAAATCATCGCGCATATTCCTGTCGTGATTCTATCATCACAACCAACAGCAGAATCATGCATCTGTTCCCTCCATCGTCCTGGGCGACTGCCCTCTATCTCCTTCTCGCAGTATCTTCCGTTCAAGCTACCAACCCCAAGGCGAACGAGTACAAAAATGCGGACTGCACCGACTCCAGCTATAAACATGCCAGGAACGACCTTACAGTCGTGACCATGGATGACACAACCAAATGCGTCTACCTTGCATTGCCGCACTGGGATACTACCCGGGTGAGTGGTCCTCGTACTAGGTCTCTGAATTATACCGCCTGGATTTCACTGCGTCGTTTTTTTTTTTTTTTTTTTTCTTTTTTTTTCTTTCTCTTTCTTCATTGTGTCTCGGGTCCTGCTTGGAGGTTGTCACACCTTACTAACCCGGTTGTGCTACTACAGTGGGAAGCCTTCTCCGAGAAGACCGGGGATGGCGGCACTTGCTACGGCGAAGTACTCGGTCACATCGACAAGGGAGAGGAACACAACATAGACACCGAGTACGACAAGCGAATCAAGTGTCTCCGGAGGTGCTCCATCCCTGACGCGGGATGCCAATGGAACTGTATGAGTACAGGAGCCTACTTAAATGAGACAGAGGCCGGCACATGGGGTTGTTCTATATGGTCATGAAGCCTACTTCCGCTAGAACAAGAGGGACTGGAGGAGCTAGGGACTGGATTGTGATAGGACCATGGAAATCAGGACCGAAATACTTCGGATGCTGATAGTTTTCTTAGTAAAAGCCAGCAACCTATAAAGTCGGTTACCGGCTACCCTGGTTGCTAATTATGATTTGTTGACTGGGGTAGTATGAGCCACATCGTGTAATACAAGACGCATTTTGCCCCTTTTTACCACTATGAAACTCTGTTCTGAATGCAATTGGATCATAAAAAACCCGGTCTCACGGGTATGTGCACCTTCGTGTAAATTGGTTGAGAGTGCTGAGCGAGATAAAGTCTCTCTTCTAGCTCCAAAAATGCCTATCTGAACCTTTCCAGGGCGCAATAAAGCACGTAGATGATATGCTTGTATACAGATCGAGGTCACTCTCACGCCCCCCCTCGCCTGTTTTAACATGGTTGCATATACACCGCATAAAAGGGACTCGTCTGCAAAATCTCAGCCCTGTTGCCTTCCTGACTGATACCACACCGCTTGTCCTCTTTAATGGCAGTGTGCTATTGATTCTCTTCAAACCGATATCTGTTGTATGGCAGACCACACGCTGTGTAAGTCTGACCGACATGGATGCGACCATGTATATAGAAACAACACTAGATGACAAGCGTAGATGAGAAAATGAAAGGACGGAGAGCAATCGCCAGAGAGTTAACTGGTCATACTACGCCATGTCTGTCCGTTCTTTATTGGACGGTTTCGCGACCACCTTCAACGGTTGGCAAGATCTCAGTCAAACACCATGTATATCATACCCTGTAGATACCCGCGGGGTCACGCATAACCGCAGGGTTAGTGGCGTCAAACTGGGATCTTGTCCCGGCGTTTGTAGTTTGGAAATTGAGAGGCCTTGATTGGTTGACCTGGTTGGAAGCGGTGTAGGTACTTAACCTAGATTAGTTAAGTGAAAACCACCCCATCCTGAGAGAACTCACTCTCACTCTTCAACTTCAAATCACTTAGTACCTACCTACTACTATCCTCTTCGATCCGGGTTTCCAGTGTAGACGAAACATACGACGACTTGTCAAGATGCCTGTCACCTGTGAGTTCTTGCGGATCCATCGTTTCTCCGAAGTCTTCCCTCCACCTGTAACTATGAGATCTCCCCTCAATCCCTTAGCTAACTAACACCTTTACTAGTCGAGGGAAACAACTACATCTGCAGCATCACCAACCCAGACATCCCCTACACGATCTGGGTGCACGAGAACCACCTGCTCCTCGTGCCGCGCCAGGTCCCCAAGGTACACAAGGCCTTCCCCAGCGTCCCCGCGGCGCGCGCCCAGCAGCGCTTCACCCTGCAGCTCGGCGACCACATCGTCAAGCAATACCAGCAGCAGTACGGCCGGGCGCCGACCTTCACCTCGCGCGGCGTCCAGTTCGGGTACGAGGAGGACGAGGGCGTCGTGGTCGCCGCCCTGCTGCCCGGCAGCAATCTGATCCCCTACTGGGACTTCCAGCGGTTTCTGAACCGGGACGCTACCGTGGTCCGGGAGCACTTCACCGATGAGACGTCGGACCCCCAGGCTGGCTTCGGTATAATGGCCTGGGATCTTAGACAGGCTGCCTAGGAAGGGGGGCGGGGGACGAGGTGGAGATTGAGAGGGTTCAGGTCGGAAAGGCATCTGGAGTCCTGGATAGATATAGGGGTGTTACCAAGTCTATTAGATTTCGATGTACGACTTTATTTTCGCCTCGGTAATCTTCTGTGATTCCATTTCTTATATAAGGTCTCGAGTGAGTCTCGAGTAACATCCATTGCTTTCACAACATTGACGATAAATAGAGAAAATGTAGCCAAGCTCCGCGCTTTTTCGGATTCGATGTTTCACCACCCGGTGCCATGTTGACTGTTGATGTTGGCTTCACGTTGGCTGGATTGCTTGATCTAGCGTCCTGACCGAGAAAATAATAGTCTACATGCATGGGAGGATACGATGGGAATGAGACTTTTTAGAGGAAATGAAAAGAGGGAAGAGAGACATTCGATAACAGGCGAAGCATCTGGAGGTTCCTAGAAAATTGCCACGAAAGAGAGAGGTGAAAGAAAAAAAAAGAGGGGAGGGAAAAATACAGGCCAATGCCAGTTTCGAACCCACGACCTGGCAAAAAGCAGAGGTCGGATAAACCGCCTAGGTCTATCCAAGTGACCTTTAGCAACGTATCCAACGGAGGCGGGTTTATCCAACTGAGCCAAGCTACTCTGCTGAGAGGGTGTACTATTGAAACTGCCTATATGCCATGTCCCCCTTGATCACCGGGGCGATAACAATCAACCCTCTGCGTCGCCGCCCCCCTTTTTAAGCCCTCCCTGGAGCTTTAAACTAGCTGCTATAGGACCGACCGCCCCCCGGGAGTTCCCCTTCCAAATTATCTACGACCTCGATAAATGGCACCTTTTCCCATTTACTAAACCAGGTAAATTTGCTAGCTACCAGGACACACGGGACTGGTGGTTGCTAGGGTTTTTATAGTCTATGACGATAACCACCAGCAATTCCAATTGCGACTAGCAGCAACATATAGTTAGACAAACGAGATAACTAATTAAAAGATAGAAAAGAAGAAGCAGAAGACACCCTATTAGTCCGAAGCATTATTGGATCTTCTAATATTCATTTCTATATTAGTCGAAGCCAAAGCTCGTTCGTTTGTTTAGCTATCGAGTTGGCTCGGTATAATTATCGCATATATATTATTCATGCTATTTTGCTAGCAAAAGTCTCACCCATCCACTTCCTCACAGCGTCTCAGCAAGGTAAACAAACTATGGGAACAGACCAGGATCCTTCTTGGCTGATCTATCTGGCACCACACTGCATCGTTTAGATGACAATGTTGGTGGTCAGCTCTTCTTACCCTATAACGCCTATATAGGCGAGATAACCCTTCATCAACCGTAAATCTAGCCGTCAACACCACGATGACCATAAAATGTAGGTTTGAGAGTTTTTTTTTTTTTTTTTTTTTTTTTTTTTTTTTTTTTTTTTTTTGGCTTTTCCGAGTTGGGATGTTGTTGTTAAGGTGATTTGCGCCTTGGTACTGTTTTTCTTTACTCTTGTTTCTTTTTTTTAAAAAAAAGATTACTTGCCTAGCTGGGCTATTGTTTGTTTTATTAGATTTTGGTACCATCCATCATACGACTCGCTCTCGCTGAAATAGACGAATAAACATAGGCCGCATGATGTGTCGCCAAACACGAGTTGCCGTAGAATCTTCTCCAGTTGAATCCTCTTAGGAATCGCATACCAAGTGTATTAGGTACTTGTCAAATGATATAAGTTACCGCAAGGCAAGCCTTCAGGCGCTATTATGATCATTACGCCAATACTAAATTCTCACAGTGAAGCCCGTTAAAAAAAGGTAAGAAGGAATCTTGGCGAGGCCTTCAAGAATCATGTTCTAATTATTCTCACATTGACTGAAAGTCTATCTATAACGCAACAGCTAAGGCAAAGAGGAGCTAGATACAGTTTGGTTGGCTACGCTGATTCGACGACAATCCGGGCAGAGATCTCTCCTCTCCTCTCCTCCATTCCCTTTCACGTTTCCTTCTACTGCTGCTATCCGAAATTCTCTATTTAGCATGTTCAATGGCTCGCTCTTCCGCCGCAATATCGGCCTTCTCATCAGTCATCAGTCCACCAACGTTATGATCAGTATCTACCGTGAGCCTCTTGCCGTGACGTCCGATCTGGTACCACGGCAGGTTGAACAGTTCGTCCACTGCGGAATCAAGCGTCAGTAAAACCGCATATTTAGAGGGACGGAGATGTGATGTGAAGGGTATGCGTGGAGGATAGTCTTAGGAGCTCGGATACGTTGGAGTTTTGAGGCTTCCCAGGCGAAGAATTCGTGTTTTGGATCATGAGGGATGGAATATAGGGTGAGTGGCACTTACTACTTTCGAGGGACTTGCCCGCTGTCTCCGGCACGAAGAACCACACCCAGCCTAATCCGAGTAAACAGATTGCCGCACAGAACAGGAAGAACCCGAAGGGGGTCATAGCCAGGAGCATAGCTGGCACGGCATTGGTGTTGCCAAACTGGTTGATGAAATGGAGGCACATGGTGAGCGAGGATCCCAGGGCGCGCAGGCGTAGCGGCCAGATATCCGCGTTGACCAGGTACTGGAACGAGTTCCAGCCCATGGCCCATCCCACGCCGGAGATGTACAGCATGGCGACGGCGCCGGTGGCCGCCCGTTTCTGGTTGCCCTCGAGCCCGCCGCGGTCGAGGGTGTCAGTCCCCACCACGGCCAGGAAGATAGCAACGTAGAGAATCGAGACGAACTGCAGGGTGATACCGCCGTAGAGAGACCGGCGACGGCCGATGAAATCGATAAGGAAGAAGGCGCAGATGTATGCGGAGCTGAACTTGACGACGCCGACAATGCAGGTCGCGAACAGCTTCTCCGACTGGCCTTTGTACCCCAACACGCCGAAGAACTCGACGGCGTAGATGGTGATCGCAGACGATCCGGACCATTGGCCCAGGAGCTGCGACATGAACGCGAGCATGAGCCGATAGCGGTTGGCCGAGATGAAGAGCAACTCGCGCAGCTTGCCCAGCCTGGAGACACCCATGGTGGCTTCTTCCTCGCGCTCGAGCTGGTCCCGGACGCCGATCATCTCGGCTTGCACGAACGGGTGATCTTCCGGCAGCTGACGGAGGGCGACCAAGGCCTTGACGCCTTCCTCGTGTCTGCCCCTCATGAACAAATAACGAGGAGTCTCCTGGATGGTGAAGGACAGGATGAGGAACAAGGCAGCGAAGCCGATATGCGCCGTCTGTGGTGCTACCCACTGCAACCGGGAGCTGTCTGAGATATGGAGGGATGCGCCCCAGTTGCTGAAGTAGGCGATGAGGACGCCGAGGTAGACGGAGCCGGCGAAGATGTTGGTGAGCATGCCCCGGATGGCCCTCGGCGACGCTTCGGCGAGGTATGTCGGACCCACGACGGGCGACATGCCGATACCCAAGCCGGCGATGAAGCGGCCGCCCATGACTTGGCCCAGGTTACCATAACTCGTGATGACGATGATGAAACCCACGAGCCAGAGACCGCACAGGGCCTGTAGGGAGCGCACACGACCAATGCGGTCACAGAGCACGAAGGCGATCAGGGCACCGACGATGGAGCCCAATTGCACCATGCTAGTCACGTTACTCTCCTTCGACGCCTGCTCGGCATCGGAGCCTTCCAACATGTGAAACTCATCGGAAAAGCTCTTCAGCGAGACCATGCCTCCTACGAGACCCTCATCGAGACCTCGAGCTGCACCCAGAAGGCCTGTGGTCGATGGTCAGCATTGTTATCACGAAGAGCCATGGCATGATTGTGAGCTGGGCTACGGAGTAAGTGGGGGAAGAGTTGGGGAAAAAAACATACCAAAGACAAAGGTACTCCAGTACAATTTCCAATTCAAAACCTCTTTGGGCGTCTCGTCGAGCGCCTGGTTGCGAAAGAGCCCCATCTCGTCTACTTATCTAAAAATTCAAAGACAACGGCCGAGATCTACTAAGTAATAACAAACAATGGCAAGAGAAAAGAAAAAGAGTAGAGGGCTTGAACCGGGGATAGAACATAGTGCTGCTGTCTTGAAGTTATAATAATTGAGTCTCGATAGGATGACCAGGTATTTATCTGGTCAACAATGTCCGCCAAGCGCGCCGGTCTTCTTCCCCGTACTATCTCCAAGTCTCTCCAAGTCTCGGCAAGTCAGCAAGGCCGAGAAGCGGGGTTGGCTGGTCTTAACTCAGCGATTCAAGCCTTTACCAAGCTCTGTCAAGCAATAGATTGACCCAGTTGGGACCCATCGTCCCCCCATCGTCTCCAGCGTCTCCAGTGTCCCCAATATTCCTACGGCTTCGGAATGTGGGAAGTACCCTTTCTCATGTCCAATGAGCCGCGATATTGTTTCTGGCTATCCGGCGTACGATATCTCGATGTGTCGCAATTCCAGTGGAGGCCGGTCGCGTGACGAGGTCTGGCGGTGAGGGGACGGCATATCACATCCTTTTCTGCGTAATAAGTAGCATCAGGAAAAGGCCAGGCCCCTCGACGGGCTCAACAGTTCTCGTGACGTTGTGACGTTGTGACCTTTTCTTATGGTATGTATCACGTCCTTTAATAAGCGACTCCGATTTGCGAGTCATTGCCGCTGTCGCGAGAAATTCTTTGAAATCCACCTGACTGGCTCTCTTTTCGGTCCGTTCCCCTCATAGCGGAGTGAACATGGAAGTCGTCAGTGGCCAGTGGCCAGAGTGCTCGGGTGATGGTAGATGCAAAAAAAAACGGCATTGGGCCATGATCGACCACTGTAACCTTTTATCTGGACGATTGCGAGTAAGGAAGGACTAGAAAGATTGCCACACGTGGTGCGTGGCGGATCTGAGGCTCAGTCAGCACTCGTTACTTAAGTGAGCACTAAGCCGAATAGCTCTTAGTCATTGGCATAAGGTTCAGAAGGTTAGAAATCCCCAGCTGGTCCTTACTCGAGATTTTCTCTTGCTTGAACCGAAGTCTCTCTTTACTCGCAGCCCTGGAGTCGTGCAGATATCTACCCGGAGGTGTTGACCGAATCGCTGATGGAACCCGGATCATGGATGTAAGTATTGATAGAGCGGCGTGATTTCGATTCGAAGCGGGATCTTGTACTGCAGGTTAGGCTACTCGATTAACCTGATTAACCCGGGCCACACACTCTTCTCCCTGGACCGGAGCTCAAACCTCGCGCACTCACTATCGTGAGTGCATTACGAAGCAGAGAGTCACCTTCCCAATGCAGGAAACTTATCTCGGAAATATATCGGTATTTGCGGTCCTTCGCTTTGCTTACTGGCGGCGTTGATACTGTAAGTGATGCGGTGAAGAGGTCGTCTTATATCTTTTCTTTTAACGATTTTCATTAGGGGTGAAAATACCGAATCGCCAAATGATATGGTCAGAAGATCTAAAATAAAGAGGCTTATATCTATAGGAAAAAAATAATACAAAAAAATGGGTATATAAACTAATTTAAGAAGTTTCTTCTATTTGAACTACCCATCACACAATCATCACTACGACTTCTTTTCCTCCACCTCGTCGAGCTTCAGCTCCGGGTACTCGGGCACCTTCCAGGCGCCGGCCTCCTCGCCGCCCGCGAACAGGCGCTCGATCTTGAGCGACGACGCGAGCCAGAGCACCGTGCGCAGCGTCCACATGCCCAGCGCCGAGGTCGGGAAGATCATGCCCAGCTTCTTGGTCGGCAGCTTCTGGTACTCGCGGATCGGCGTGCGCATGTTCTCCTGGTAGGCCTCGAGCGCCTTGTCTACCACATCTCCCTTCCCGACCTTGCCCCCGCCGGTTGTTATTGTTGTTGTTGTTGTTGTTGTTGATGTTGTCTGGGTTTGGGCCCGGGCCTTGGCCAGCTCCCCGGCCAGGATGTAGGCGCCGATGAGCGCGGCGCTGGTGCCGAGGCCGGTGAATGAGCTCGGCGCGTGCGCGGCGTCGCCAAGGAGCACGACGCGCCCCGCGCGCAGCCGGTCCATCTTAACCTGGCCGACCTCGAGCGCGTAGAAGTCGTCGCAGCCCATCATCCCTTCGACCAGGCGCTTGGTCTCCCAGCCGTCGCCGCCGTCGCCGCCGCCCTTGCCGCCGCCGCCGCCAAGCCAGATGTCGCGCCAGACCTCCTTCCGGCGCTCGAGGGGGGCGCGCGCCGCCGCCCGCAGCTCCGCCGCCCCCTTCATCGTGTAGAAGTACACCCCCGTGGCCGGGCGGTCGCCGTTGCGCGTCTGCGTGAACCGCCCCGGCGCCATGTACATCTGCGCCATGCTGCCCTCGCCCTCGGCCCGCGGCAGGCTGAAGAAGGCGATGTGCACGCCGAGCGAGTGGAAGCACTTGTCGCTCGCCTCCTGCCCGAACGCGAGGCGTCGCGTCCGCGACCCTTGGCCGTCGGCGGCCACGACCAGGTCGTACCGGCCCCGGCTGCCGTCCGAGAAAGTCACGTCGACGCCCTTGTCGTCGCCATCGCCATCGCCATCGCCATCCTCCTTCTGCGAGAGCTCCGTGATCGTCTTGTCGAACTCGTAGCGCAGACCGCCCACCGCCTCGCGGCCCAGCTCCTCCGTCAGCCGGGCGTCCTGCTCGATGCTGGCCTGGTAGAAGATCTCGACGAGGTCGCCGCGCAGGACCTCGATCTCGCTCGTCAGCGTGTAGCTGCGGGCCTGGTCCTGGGACTGCACGCCGAAGCTGGCGATGGTCCGGCCGCGGGCGTCGACGATGTTGAGCCCCGTCTCGTGCACGGTGCGCGCCTTGATGGCGTCGTACAGGCCCATCTTCTTGGCGACGACGACGCCCTGGTCCTTGAGGTCGATCTGCTGGCCCGACGCGCGCAGCGCCGGGTACCGCTCTATGACGGTGATCTTGTGGTCCGGGTTCGACCGCTGGAGGAAGAACGCGAGGGCTGGTCCGCACACGCCCGCGCCTACGATCAGGATGTTGAGAGACATCGTGGAAAACGCCCCCAAAAGGAAGATAGGGCCGGCCGGAGAGAGAGAGATGAGATGGCGCTTAGTTAAAATCACAATCGTCCGGATAAGTATGTCGGGTGAGCGGCAGTCCAGCTGAATTTGAAGCTGACGTCTGCTCAGCTCATTTCCGAGCAATAGCTATCGCAGGTCGAGAAAGGAGATTCACGTCCAGGACCAGCGGGCAGTTACTCACGTTAAGTTACCCAAGCTACTTCCAATATAAAAAAGTAGAATAGCAAAGAATGGATAACGATTATATAATAAGAGCTTTCAACCATCATTCTTTTTTCTAAAAACGGTATCCCTTTCATTTATATACCTACCTAGGTAGTCGGTCCATTTGCATATACAACCTCGAGATTCCCTCGGCCGAATCTCTGATGATAGGATTCCGAGATGTCCGCCCTAGTCAGCCCTCCGGCCGATGTACTGTACAGGGGGTGCCAAGGGGGGCTGTACGACTTTACGCCCACCAATCGGTGTATATATCATCGTCGAATGAGGATAATTCCCGGGGGGGAGTAGAGACGTCGAATGAAATATCGAATTGATGCAAATATATATCAATACTCGAAAAAAGGGGGGAGGGAGGTATTGCGACAACGACTCAGCGTTAACTTATGCACTGTCACTACGACTGCACGGCAGCGAAAGAGCAAAAGGGTGCAATCAGGCACACTTTCTGTAGCGATTCTGGGACGGGTTGATGATTCAAATATAGGCGCAGCCTGTGCCGTGCCTCGGTCCCTTTATCAGTCAGCTTGGAGATCCTCAACGTGTAGAAAACGACGCTCATAGCTACAGTACTCGTCGCCCTTCCATTATATATCTATAGGCCGACTTAAAGTTACAAGCAAAATATTACGTGTCCTCCAAGTACGACCTTACCAGGCAGCCAGGGCACTGTCAGCTTACCTGATACAGGCTCGATTAACAATAGTGCGGCCATCGGCCATCGTAAGAATAAGACAGCACCAAACCGAAGACGAAAACCAAGGTGAAAAAAAAGTTACGTCGCGCTCACATAAGCGGGCTGCATTCATCCCATACTTCTGAATGCTTCTTCTTGATATTTCACGACATCCACACACACATTAGACACTCACTCTTCTACCAACATTTCGTCATCATCTTTTACGTCTTTCCCCCCTCTCCCCCCCTCCCATCCATATCCAACAACACGCCAGAAACATTTCCAGTCAGAATTTCGTTCGATATTTCCAACGTTTCATCTCATCCAAGATGTCCCAGAATCTCCACTCAAAAGTTTTGACCTCCCTTCCAATCTCTTACTTCACATATGCCGGCTGCTCACCTACTCACCACCACTCTCCTTTAAATAATAATAAGCTAGAGGCCAATTAGCACAAACCCCTTGTTACAATCACAGTCCATAGCGGGAATTCGTCACACAAGCAGGACTTACCTCAATAAGCTTTTCGGTGAGAGCGAAGCACTGCCTGTCCTGCTCATGGTCCGGGGTCTGGCGACCAAGCGAAGGCGGCCGCATTAGCCCCTCGAATCCCATATCGCCGAGGATGTCGTCCAGGATGCCGGCGCTGCCATCGAGGGCGGTCGTAAACCTCGCGTTGGACGAGAGCGTCTTGAGCAGGTTGTGCGCTGCCTCGAGGGTCGCCGTGTTCTGCACGTGTAGCAGGATGTCGTCTAGTAGAGACGCGATCGTGGGGCATCTGTTCGTGGGGGGTCAGCGAGACTGTAACTGATTTGACTTGGGGATGTTGCGGGATGAGGGAAAAAAGAGAGAGAAAAGCTTACAAATGCAAAACAACAGTCGGTCTCTCGAACGCAAGTTCACTAAGCCAGCTCATCGTGTGCGTCTGGATCGAGTCCTCCAGAGCAGCGAAGTCGACAAGCTCGATGGCTGTGCTGAGCAGTACGTCCTTGTCCTTCATGGCTTCGATATCCTGTAGGCTCCGTGTCTCGCTTATGTTGGCGACATGCACGGGACTTATACCAGCGGACCAAAGACATTCCCTCAGATCCTCAAGAGTTGCACATCTGGCTTGGACAAGTGCTAGGTAGGGCGATGAGTAGAACTGGGCCGAGAAGTCCCTCGATTCTGTTTTCGGCGTGGAGTCCGTCGTCATCTCGAGGAAGGTGGAGAGAACCCGGAGAGAGGGCCCCTTGGTAAGCGGATCTGTGAGACCGCGTACAAGGCAGGCGCACACAGCAAAATGGAAGTTCTCCTGGGAAAAGTGCACGCCGTGGGCTTCATCGAGAGGCAAAGCCGCCTCTTCCAGTTGGGCCCGACCCTGAAGCAGAATTTGCGCCATCTTTTCGCTTCTCAATTCTTTGGAGGTTCCAATATTGGTCAGCACAGCCTCTAATAAGTGGGCAGTGCAGTTGAACAGGTTGCCGGGCACCAAGCGTATTAGCGACATCGCCAGCCAGAACAGCTGGAGACCGTAGCGCGAAGCTGAAGTAAGTTTGGATATCATCTTGGACAGAGCAGAGACGATGGCTATCAGCATATCGGTACCGCTATCATCCCCGAAGCGATTGATACTACTGCGAAGTGCCACGAGAACTTGATAGAGCAGATCATCATCCACCTCCTCCCGAGCTAGACAGCCCATTACCGTGAATGCGCGAGGTTGGATAGCAGGATTATTCTGGAAAGCAGTGCTGGCAACCAGGCTCATCCATCTCGACCGCCATGCATTGGCCATGTCCACGGATGGCGCAGCAACGGAACATGTCTCGAACAACAATCCGGCGAGTGACTCCGTAGCCGCAAGGTTTGTACCAGGGTCATTCGAAGTGATGGCAGACATCCCATCTCGTGTCACGACTGCGGGTGCGGTGAAGATGTCATTCTTCGGCTCCGCCAGAAACTCGAGAGTACCGCGGAGCTTAGACAGTCGAGCATCATCCAACTTGAATGATGTGCAGGCTGCGTGAATCGAGTTGATCAAGAGTCGGTGGATGAGCGTTCTGACATCATAAGGTCCGGTATTCGCAAGCATTGTGACAATGTGAAATATTTCCGGTAGATAAAGTTGAGACTGCACACCGCAGTCGAAAGATAACGACAGGCAGAATTGCAGGAGGATACATACCTCATTCCAGACAGCGTTCTCGGGAAGGAACTTTGTTGGCCGTAGTGAAGACCGGTTTAATGCCTTGCGTAGACGCGATATGATCTTGCCGCGCAAGGTTATCGTGCCAATGGCTGTAATCACCGAAGTCAAAGCCTGGGTACGTTCGTCGTACAAACCTACGGCCAGAGCTGCCTTGATGATTTCCTCCAAGAAGATATCCAGCAACGTCTCGTCCTTGTAGATTGCTGGCCAGACTGTGTACTCGAGAGGAAGAGCGAGCGTAGGATCCATCACGACAACATCTATGAGCTTGCGGAAGATCAAAGCGATCTTCTCTTTGCCCTTTTCACTGTCTGTCTCCTCTTTTAAAAGAGACACGCGGAGGCTAGGTAGCCATGGCGCCATGTAGACGAGGCTCAGAGGTTTCTGTTCGTCCGAGAAACTCTCCCACCCGACAAAGAATTCATTCAAGAAATCAGAGGTTAATTGCGGTTCCTCACACGCAAGCGTCTTGCTGATGTTCACGATGAACTGAGTAGGATCTAACGGAACGGATACATCTGGAAACAGTTAAGTGTTAGTATTATAAGCGACCAGCCAGAGAGATATCTCACCTTTGATGCACATGAATTTGGAAGCTGCTTTGAATTTGAACGCCTTGCAGAGGGCACCCAAAAGATTATACGATGCGATTCGGAGAACAGGGTCTGGTGCAGCAAGATTCGTCAAGGCTAGGTTCAGTAAGGTTCCCGGTACATCTTGAGGTCGTATGAGTCTTTCGAACGACTTCAAAATTCTTGTGTCCTTTCCATATTTGGCCTTGGCACCTCGAATTGCCTGTAAAACATCCAATTTCTTGGGACTAGTGAACTGCATCACAATCTTCCCATTGTCCGCACGCAGGGCGAAGGTCGAGTCGTCGTCATCTTGTCTGCCCTCCTGTCGACTGACGGGCACCTCATCCACATCTCCAAGGCGGAATATGTCGTTCACGATGGCGCTAAGGCGGAAGGTTGGGTGTATCTCCTGTTTCCTAACCGTAGTCACCTGGACAAATTGGCTGCCAACCTTTATTACAACTTCGATGCGCCCTTTGGTCTTCGAGTTACGCGTGATCGGCTGGAAGACGAATCGAGTGTCGGTTACCACGCTGATGGTCTCCTTAGGCAGATGTAGTTGGCTGAGGTGGAAATGTGTCTGGAGATCTTGGAGACTTCCCAGGAAATAGTATTCCGAATTAGCTGGGTTGAGAGCACTGATTTCATTTTTGGTCGAGAAACGCAGTAGGCGCCGGAACCATTTTCTTACAGGGTTAGTAAACGTCGACTTCCAATTCTGATGCAAGGTAAGACATACCTGTGAGCGCTATTCATATTGTAGACGTAGACTCTGGTCAATTGCTGGCACATTTCGCTTGGCATGAGGGCATCTAGTAATCTAAACAACTCATCGGATGTTTCGTGCTGCCCGCTATAACATGTTCCATCAACGAGCAAGCCGAAGGGTTTGTGCCATAATCGACTCGCAATCTACGACTGGTTAGCCAACAGAACGCTCGGATTGAAGAGAAAAAAAAGAAAAACACGTGCATGAGTGACATGCGAGTCAAATATATGCCCCCAGGGAGTAACACG
Organism: Xylariomycetidae sp. FL2044; assembly: GCA_022376275.1. Lineage (NCBI taxonomy): Eukaryota > Fungi > Ascomycota > Sordariomycetes > Xylariomycetidae sp. FL2044. Next base: position 352,045 of record JAJNOH010000025.1, on the reverse strand, counting down.
TAAACGATAGGAAGCTCACCTTCATAAAACAGAAAACAAGGGTATGGATATCAATAGAGTCCTGGTCAATATTTCGAAGAATAATGCATATAATGTCGAGTCCGTCCTAACGAGCGTTAGAAAATCGAAAACCTTGCCAGCCGACGAGGTCTTTACTTACTTTGCTCTCGCCACCATCATAGACAGCACGGGCAGTCAAAACAGAATCGGTGCTTCGAAATGCATTACGCAGCATAAAGTGCTGGAAGCGAGAATAGAGGATGGGGTTGTTTGCTGAAATCTGCGGGCGATTCCAAGTGATCGCAAGCGGTGGAGGCCCAAGGTTGGTGATGAGGGTTCGGAGGGGCTCAAGAAGAGGCGTTCGACCACGAGCTAACTCGTTAGGAGAGCGGATCTGTTCTCGCCGCTCTTGTGACGTGAGCTTCTGCCGCACATGATCCCAGTGGTCATACAAGAACCTGTGCAGGGAGACGCAGGAGCCAAAGTCAAAAGCTTCGTCTTCAGCTCCAGGGGGGTCTATGGTGCTGGGAGGAACCTGAGCCACGGATGTTAGTAGGTCCACTGAAGAATCCGTGTTGAGACTTACTGAGATTTCTCGAAGAAATGTTGTAACCTTGTAAATGTTCTGAGTCAAGAAGTCATTTAAAGGATACATGTATGGTTCCTTGGCCCCGAATAGAACATTATTTGCCAGGTTCTGAATGACTTTCGCAATCAGGAGTAGACCACGACGCATTTCTTTCGACGGGGGCGTATTCACAAGTCGTTCAGCCTCTGGTGCCACTATTGCAGGGCAGAAAAACCTGAGAAATATGAAAGCCCCAACGGCAGTGTACTTGGCCTCTTGGAACCTGGGCATCACCGCAGCGGCTATCTACGAGGTGTTAGCAGTTGACTCTACCCATCGTCATTCACATCACTCACGATGCTGCATATTTTCCGGAAAGACGGCGGAATGTTCGCGGAAGAGGCGCTAATGTCATCGACGAAGACTTTAGCAACGATTCGCAACTGAAGCGCATTCCTTTTGAGTTCTTCCTGAGATGAAATCCTGGTGGGGTCCAACTCCAGATCGAGGTCTTTCGAAGTAAGCATCAAACGCTCTACAACTTTCTGCAGCGTAGCTTTCAGGTAATCAGCCCCTTTCCACTTCGCGTAGATCGATAGCAGCTTCGTCGCGACACAATTTCGACGTAAGATCTCGGATTCGTTTTCTGACATTGCTCATTAGCAAACCATGACGTATGTTGACAAATTTTACATACCAGTTTCTTCGATCTCCTGTTTGATCAATCCCTCCATGAGATCGAAGGTCAATCCGCGAGATTCGAAGATATTGAGCAAGGATATCGTCAATTCTTCGACTTCGCCGCTTGGACAGACGCTGCTGATAGATATAACAAGGCTCATATCGTTAGTCAGAAGCTTAGATATCAAGTCAGTCCATGTCATTCCTATGTCGTGCTACACAGAGCTGAACATCACTTACTTCCAGCAGCTCATCGTATTTCTCATTGACAGCTTCGTCGGATAAGTTGTTAAGCTCTGTCCCCTGAACCAAGATGTTGTACAGCACTTTCACAAAGGCAGTTCGGATCTCCACATTTTCATGGTAGCCAATGCTCAGGGAATGCTTTAACCCAACATCGATGTTTGCACTCAAGAGGTTTGACAGGATGATAATAGCAAGCTCCGATGTAGTGCTCGCTTCGTCCCGGTTAGCAGAAGGCGCCATTAGATCCCCTCTCATACTATCTGGTGGTTCACGGTTGAGCAGTGAAAGGAACCGGTTGAAGTAGGTGTGAAACATCTGTGACTTTAGCTCGCTAGTACCCGCATCGGTCTGTCCATCACCAGGTTGAAGAGGCAGCCTGTAGGTCAGCTCAGCCAGACAACGTAAACAAGCTTTATCAAGGTCCTTCTGAACTCTTGTGGGTTCGTCTGGGCGAACTGGCGCATATGCGCTCTCTGTGCGGGGTGAGCGAGGCCGTGCTATCCAGCTGAAAATATATTCCAAGAGTTGATTCCGTTTCCTGATGTCGTCGCGGAGATTGAGGTGTTCCTTCTTCCTGGTGACCGACTCGCAAAGTTGGCAAATCTTGATCTTTACTCTCAAACTGGCTATGTTGTCTGTCACCCCGTCAAGGAACTTGGCAAAGCTCAAGCAGAGAGAGCTGAAGTGAACGGAAGAAGCGGCGCCCATTTCTGAAGGCGTTTCCAGACGCTCTACGAGTGCCTTGAGGAGTGATGCTGCCTGCTCAGCGAATATGATCTCGCCATCTTGGCCCTTGCCAGACGCCTCAAGCGCACCAGTAAAAAGGACCTCCAACTCGGACTCAAGCGCTTTGAACAGTGGGTTATATAAGCTGGGTGAGATTTCGGTAGAGAGCACCTCCCGTATAGTCTCCCGGACGCGTACATTGCTGCACGCAAGAAGCTGGGTGCTGAGTCTCAAGTATCTGTGAAGAAGGGGCTCTTCGTGATGCTCCGACGATAAGCGATCAATCCACTTCAGGCCGCTGATAGCTGTATCATCCAGGATGTAACCTTGCTCCGCGGTACAGATTCCTCCGAGCGACGCAAGGAAGCCGGAAAGGTTGCGCCACTCGGAGAAACTCCTCTCGTCGACATTGTCAACGGGCGTGGAAGAGACATCCTTCGAGAGATGGATCCACTTGTCAAAAGCACGTTCCCAGGCGTCCAGTATTCCAACGCTTGGGTATTGCATGCGCCTCAAAAGGACTCGATTCCTTTTCTGAAATGCCATCATTCCAGTAAACCTGAAGCCGCGAGAGGCGATCTCGCTGAAAATTTCGCTGTTGCGCAGGGAATGAGAGCCATTTTTCGATTCATCTAGAATATGACATTCGTCATGAAAGAGGCCAATACACGATGTGACCAGCTGGCACGTCTCGCTGTCCGGAGAGCAAAGACCAAGCAACAATATCGTCTCCAGCTTAGTGGAAGTTGCAGTACGTTCAGGAACATCCTCCGTAACGTCAGACAGCTCCTGCTTATGAGTTAGCAAATTCTATTCACGGAGCAGAACTCGGCGTCCGACCTGAACTGAGCTCAATAGCAAGAGGCGCGATTCAAGATATCCATGGATAGATCTGAGCACAGTATCGTCCTCCTGCTGCTCGTGCTTCTCGCACATTTCCATCAGCACTAGTGACCTACACAGATTGTCAGTTTCCCAATTTTGCTCTCCCGCGACCTATTCACGCCAACTCACGTCAACCTCCAGAATTTGAATTTGAATCCATGGGCGTCAAGGCACTTAGATTTCCGTAACACGTGCAGTATACCATCATGCGCAAGTAGTTTCTTCGCAAGTCCACTAGCGAGAGCCCTCACGTTGTCATTAGCAGTGACCAAACAGGAGACAAACGCTTCGAAGTTCTCCTCGTAGAATTTGTCTGGGCCTTCTGGTGGTGGACCTTCGAATAGCGTCATCGGGGCCGCGTCCAAGAACCGAAGGATATTGCAGATGAGAGCACTCGTGGAAGTATTGGTTTCCGATGCCTTGCGCTGAGAGTGACGATCACCTATATACATGTCTGCAGATATCGCGGACATCGCCTACGGTAGTTAGCACACAGTGAGGTATACAACATTACTTGCAAGACTCCTGACCTTCAATTGACCCTGAATAAAGCTGGCGGCTTCTAAGAAAAGACGGCGGAAATCCTCTGGATTGGGCTGCCGCGCAAAGTAAGAACATGCCTGAACGATGGCGACCTTCATCGTCTGTGGCGAAGAGGGACTTAGACACGATTGCGTGAGCGTCTCCACGTAGCTCTCGAAATTCAGGTGCATGAGGGCTATGAGTGCGGCAGTAGTCAAGTCCTGCTCGAATAAGATGTTGTCTCCGTTGGGATGGTACCGGCGAAATACCGCGTCCCTGACTTCATCTTGTACGTCCATAGCATAGCCTACAATAGTGGCGTCGCCGTCATCGTCGAAGTGGCGCGCAAAGCGGAGGAGCATAATCAAGCAAAATGCCGAGGTTTCGTTCTTATTTCTTAGTCCTTTTCGCAAACCCTCAAGGAAAGCGACCTTCTTTGCCATGCTGCCACTCTTCGCATCCCGTAAGTTGCTCGCAACTTCAAAAACGTCGGGAATCAGCATGAGCAGAGCTGTCTGAAGCGGATACAATATCGGCCGTCTCTTGCCACTGTCGACGATGGTTAGGGTCATGTCGAAGAGCGTGTCAGGACCACCTTCGAGCTTTTTATGCTGGTTGTGCAGCTTGACAAACTGTTCGGGATACCGGTCGATCCATCTGGCGATGAGTAGAGGCGCAACCACGGCAACTGTTCCTTGGTGTGCTCTTCGGAAATGGAGGAAGCTCGAACAGAGCTCCTGGAGGACCATTCCGAGCTTTTGATCATCCACCCACAAGTAAGAGAGAAAGCGCAATATCACCAATGAGGCTCTCTCCTCTTCAGCCATGGCCGGTGTTGGCACCATGCCGGCTTGGGGCGGCGCATTTGTACGTATGCTAAAGATGACGTTTCTGATGTACTCAAATGCAGCAGCCCATGTGGAAGCGCTCACGAATTGCACTATCGTCTTGACGAACGGCTCGACGTCCTCCACCTCATGATCATGTAGCGTCTTCGTATCGTGGAAATCGGCTGAGCCGTCGGACGAAGTGACAGGCGACTGCGATTCCCCCGGCGGGTCATCTGGGATGCCCTGTGCTGCGATCTCGTCCAAGACAGTCCTGGCGGACAAGATATATCCGTCTGGTAGGGGGTCCAGTATGAACTTGAGGTGGTCAAAGACCCGCGTGACAAGTCCTTTCTCCAAAGGCTCAGGGGACCTGGGTCCAGACCCGGGTTTTCCGCTGCCATACCCGTTGGAACCTATGCGAAGGGCTTTATTATGGGTAGCGCAGCAATCGGCGGCTAGCGACAGAGTGTAGACTTCGGAGAGAAGGACGTGGGAGGGGTAGGTCGAGAAGGACTTGTACGGACGACTCAATTCTTCCAAGAGCGAGACTAGCGATTCTAAGACAAGGCCGATAGAGCTTGCGCTGATCTTGACGAGGGTGGCGCGAGTAATGTTGGCGATGTCGTCTTGCTTCAGGTCTTGGCTGCTCGTACCAGAACGATGCGGAAGCTGCGCAAGTGAGCGGTTAGCAAAGACAGCAACTGTGACCTTATAGGGAGGGTTACGTAGGAGAGAAGACAAGCACAATAGCACAGCACAGGGAGGCATGGGAACTCCTACCCGAGTGGACAGCCTCTCGACCAAGGAATCCACGAGGCTAGCATCGTTACTCATGTTGAGAGTCTGTTCCGTCTGGTCGCAGTAGAAAACGGTCTTCTCAACATGGTGACGTTGCCATTCAGCTAAGTCGGAGCGGAGGGTCGTAGGACGGTTGCGTATTGCGTGTTGCGTATTTTGGGTCTTGTCTTGGGTGGCGGCAGAACAGTAGCCGATGCGCTGGAGTTGTTGGCTTTGGTATTACCTAAGTAGGTACTTAAGTAGTTATTCGCAGTTCCAACGTCACAATGTGTGCGCCGTTCTGTTGGCGGCTCTACCTACCAAGTACTTAAGTAGGTAGGTTCAGTATACCGTACAGGTACGTAACCTTCGGCGGTTCCAATGGTTTGTCGTTGCTCACGTTCGCCCAAGAATACCAAGAGTGCTTCGTAAGAATTTCCCCTTTTGTTTGTCATGCGCGATCGGGTTTATTAGGTCGCCCCGCGGAAAGTCTGTCGCGAGGCCGTTCTTCTAATGAGCACCTTGGAAGAGATATTTGTATTTGTGATGTTGTGTGTAGTAGATTAGGTATGTAAGCATGTACGTGTATGTATGCTGTTAAGGGTAACCTAGACAGATGCTACCGTAGGTGCGTGATATGGCATTGGATAGTACCCACCCGGATGTTGAATTACGAATTGTGGACTCGATATCTGCGGGGAGCCGTTAGAGGGACGGACATCTACGGCACCACTACGAAGTAGGTAAGTAAGTAGCGAAAAATACCTAACCTTACCTGGATATCAGACAGGACATGCACCGGTAATTGTGAGTTATGTTAATTTGTCTCTCATCAATTGTCTTCTTCATTTCATCTCATCTTATTTTATCTCATCATTTCTTCACTGCAAATCGGCAGCTCTCGAGACGTATCTAGGTATGACTGCCCCTGGATGGAGTTGGCTGCTAACCTAATAGATTTCTACCTGGCAAGCCTGGGTATCATGGATGTTAATGCGTTTGAGAAATGATGATCCATCCTGGCGGGGGGGATTACATCCTTCTCCAGGCCTGTGATTTTAGCTTCGGGTCAGCCACTCTCAACCGGCGCTGTCCTATCTTCATACTCCGTACCTAGGTCGCTGACTAATTGAACCTTTCACGGATGCTGTAACATGCCATTACGATGTTGCCCGACATTTTGATGATGACTTTCGAGAAAAACTCACGACCGCAAGTGACGAGTACCGAGTCACGAGGGACGCATGGCTGATAGACGATAACTTTTCAGGTACCCATATCACAAGCGCAGAACGACTGGTATCTCGGAAGTGTATGCCGTTGTGAAGCATTATACTCCGTAGCTCTGGAGGCGAAATGCGCTAGCAAATAATATCTGGATTACAGCTCTTCAGAGGGAAGATCGTTCCGCAGGGTATCATGAATACCGAAGCCACATACAACCACTATCCCCTCCTATCTCTTCTCCCTTCTCTGCTCCGTTTTGGTCAAATAGAACGACGCACAAAAACCAGCCAGATCGCACCTCCTGCCTGGTTTAAGGACAGATCAGAAATCCCTCTAGGTTGCCCTTAATAACGACCGCGATAACCACCTCGTCCACCTCGATGGCCCCGATCGTCGTACCGTCTGCGATCACCTCCATCGTGACCAGGAGGCGGCCGACCATAATCATACTGTCCACCATAGTTCGAAGGTGGAGGAGGTCCACGCTGACCGCCGTGACCCTGGTTTCCATTGTAACCCTGGTTGACACCGTAACCCCCTCCGCCGTAGCCTCCTCTGTAACCTTGACCGTACCCATAACTGTCGCGTCCTCCATTACCGACGTACGCTGGCGGTGGTGGCGGCGGGATTCCATTACTATACATACCCGCCATGTTTGGGGGTGGGGGAACCCATCCTGGAGGGGGAATCGGAGGAGGTACTGGGTACGAGTTTGACCCGTTGAACCGACTGCTGCTGTTGTGGTACGACGAAGGTCCCTGGTTTCTACCCCCTCGAGAATCCGGTCCAAAATTCATACGCTCTCGTCTATTTCCGTCATAGCTTTGTCTGCCCAGAGGTGCACCGCCATGACTACGGCCAGAATTTCGCATCTTGCCCCTCATCTCCTCGACATCACTACGATTCAAAGTAGGTGGAGGAAGCTGAACACCTCGTAAAAGCATCGACTTATGGCCGTGTGTGTTTGGAGGCATCTCGTAATGAACACTGCAAGTGGTTAGTATTAATCATTCCAATCTATAATGTCGTAGACTCACGTCAAAGATCGATCATCATCGAGATCAGGCATAGCCTTTCTTTCCAGTGGGTACTCCAGGGAGCCATGGGGAAGATAATCAGACATCTTTTCCACCTTACCCGACAGACCTTGACTCAGGCTTGGGTCGAGCTTGTGATCCGGAGCGCCTTGTTTCTTGGAGTAGAACTGAGAGGTGATGCTGTCATATAAGTCCTGGTTGGCTTCCGAGAGCAGAAGAACTTCTCGCCCAACTCCGTTGCGAGCTGCATCGGCGGCACTCAATTGGGGGTATCTGGCCTCCACGGCCGCCAGCAGACGCGGCATTTCGATAAAAGGAAGCAGGGCAACTCCTTGCCAAGCCATCTTCTTCCCATTGAGATCAATCTCGAACTCCTCAGGGTAGAAGTCAATGATAGGACTATCCGGATCCGTCATTAAGTCGTGGAATACTGCAGGTAAAACAGAATGCCGCGATGCAGCAGGTTGCACACTCATGAGCTGTTCGAAAGGTTTGGCCGTTCTTCCCTTTTCGAAGGAAATCTCGGTCTTGCCGATATCAACAAAATCTTGGGCGAACGGTGCGTAGTGATATGGATAGAACCACTCCCATGAAGGGCAACCTTGGTAGTAGTATCTCAAGACCCAGCAGAGACCTTCAACATAAGCTCGTGCAACCTTGCGGCGGAACTCGATGTCTTTCGGGTCAACATGAAACTTTTGTTCGTAGTACCGATCAGCATATCCGTCTTCCCATAACCGGACAGTATCTTCAGGGGCCTCATCAGCCGCTGAGCTAGTCCCAGGAGTACTTGCACCGTCCTTCTCCATCACTTCAGCTTTCCTCTTGCCGAGAGCTGACGCTGGTGTTTGCGCTTGTGAATTATCGATACCACCATTGGATTCCGTACCGTGGAGCTGCGGTTTGGGCATGAGTCCCTGGATCTGATTCTTTAGAACAGCAGCAGCGCTCTTATTTGCCGTGTTGGCGTCCTGAGCGCCCGCCCCGCGATTTATAACCATATCGTGCGTGAGGGCGGGGGGAAGCCCGCTGGGCATGCCGCTCTCATTGTTTCCATTGCCATGGTTGCTGTTGCGTGCAAACCTCTGATCTCGTTGCTCATGCTGTAACTTGCGGCGCTTGAATCCGGCTTCCCGTCGGTCTTCTGTCTCCTTACGGCGCTTGAAAATAGCGTCTTCCTGTTTAGCCAACCCATTGAGAATGAATTGGGCCCTTTCGAGATCTACATGGCCGTCCTTGGTCACATAACCTCCCATAAAGGGAAGATTATCTCTCCATATCGCGGTCAATGTGTCGATGCCATTTTCGCGAATTTCGAGCGCAGGGAGATGAGGTAAGAAGTCATTACCAACAAACGAGCACATGAACACCCAATCGTCAATAGCACGCTCAAGATCGAAACGAAATGGCAGACCGGGAACGTCAAGCTCAACATTCAAGTACTCTCGAAAGATAGAGACATGAAGCCAAATGAATGGCTTGAGTGGGGCGGCTTTGTCTTTCTCATCAAACTCGCCTTCCTTTTCTTTAGCTTCGCCGCGGCAGTTCTGGGCGTCGTGGCCTTTCTGGCCACAAATTTTGCAGGTCCTTGTCTTGCCTTGCTGTGCGAAAACATCCTCACGGAGGACGCGAAAGTGAGGTTCATGGGTGGCGAGACCCAGCATGATGAGATCGGCATCTAAACCATAAATGACATGCCGCGTGTTAGGGTCGTGTTGTGGCGATGCGCGCTGCGATCTAATGAAGTTCATGATCTTATGCTCGCCTTCGCCAGGAACAGTAGCATCGGAGATGATGACTTTCATTTTAGCCCAGCCAGGGTCAGTATTCAACTTGTAAGCACACCAATATCTCAGACTGAGAGCAAGAATATCCATGAATGGAGTACCAGGAGTGATGACATTGGAATCGAAAGCTTTCTTTGCCATAGCCTCTAGTGTCTCTGGTGGAAGAGCTCCTCCGTTCTGTTGTTTGAGCATCTTGTATAACTCCTCTTTATCCGCCTGCTTCTCCTTGGCCTCTTGTGCAGAGCGGAAACGTCTTGATCGTTGTTGGTTCATCTTGGCACGAGGAGCGACACCATCTAGATGATGATCAGTATCGTGGAAGTCAAGTGGGGTGAGGGGATGTTCATCATACCAATAGCAATCATAAGTAACTTTCTCGGGCGCACCATATTGACAACACGGTCAGTGTACTTGAAGATCTCTACCATCATCTCCTCCTCGTCCTTAGGAGCAGGTTTGTCTTCCGGGTGAGAACAGGGATGAACAATGCCGTTCATATCAAGATATAAATTGTCGAATTCTTCACCGTTGGGGTTAGGTCGCGTCGTGTCGACCGGAATGACAGTGCCATCTTCCATCTCTATGGGTTGGTCCTCAATGACCGGAGATATGATCTTCGGATACTTGGTGGAAAGCCATCGGAAGGCAGCCGGAATACCCATGATAGCGGCTGTCTAGACCCGTGGTCTATGAGGAGAGATATACTGGCGTAACGGAGTCCAACCTTGGAAGTTGACGACACAAGAAGCGGACAAAGGGTCGGAGTAAAATCGCGATGAAAAACCTAGGCTCGTGTACTATTGGCGATGAATGACGGCCCGAGGGAAAAGAACTGGGAGGGATGAGTCGGACGGAGGTTCGATCGCATGGAAAAGGGCGTTGCCAGGAAAGATTAATTTTATTGGTGGTGGAGGGTCGGGTGTCAGGAATGACAGGTCCTCGGCTTTGATGAAAGCGACGAAGTTTGTCGCGAAGTCGTCCAATTCAAGTCCGAGTCGCAATCCTTGCGCAATCCTTGCGCAAGAGTATCTGAGAAGTAGGGGAGGTGATGGGACACTATACAGAAAGAGAGATTGATACCAGAAACAAAAGCAGCATCAATACAGTATAGGAAGAGAAGAAGTGCGTGCTCCTCCGAAGCTGCAATCCATGTATTGGAGAAATGTGTTGTATTTGACCTTTGTCAGCCTGCTGAAGATGAACCTTCGGAAGGCGCGAGTCTTTTGATCAGTTCGCAGTGGCGTTCCAATGACTGCTGCACGTGCGAGCCAATCATACATACCGTAGGTACCACATCAGGGATGGTTCCACTCGTTCTATTAAGTACATAGCAGCTTCTACTTGAATACAATATGAAAAGGTTGACAGACATATGCATTTAAACCCCTGGCCATGTTCTTATCCAGCTCCTGAACTTCAGTTCAGCTATCTGGCCAGAATATCCACCTATTCCGACCTGGTACTTTGTACGGAGTACAGATTACAGACCCGTCCGTTCCAATGTTCGCATGACACTCAGCTCCTTGACAGACAGTCACACAATCAGGCGGATAGCTTTTGAATATTGTTGCCTTTCTCGATCGGGGAGTGAATCAAAGTCATAGCCTCTGTCCTTTCCCCTGACACTGAACTGCTACAAAGTACAATGCAGCGTACTCGGTAAACAATCTGCCAATGGCCTTACTGCGCAATCACGTCAAGAATCGGCACGAACCATGTTCTCTATCGCTTCTGCCCCGGCTAAGCAATCTGTCGGCGAGACCATAACTGTCCTCAGCAGCCGTCTCAATTCAGCTACTCTGCTCGAAGATCGTCGCGCTGCCATCCTTGGCCTGCGAAGCTTTGCCAAGGAGTATCCAGCCTCTGTTGCATCTGGCGCTCTGAGAAGTCTTATAGGAAGCCTATCCAAGGATGGAGAGGATGTTGACACTGTCAAGGTTGTTCTCGAGACTCTTTTGATGCTATTTAACCCCAATCAGGACAGCCATGAAGCTTCAGAAGAGATTGCTCTGTGGCTCGCCGACGAATTCACCCAGCGCCAAGAGAACATTACCCTCCTTCTCGATTTCCTCGAAACCACCGATTTTTATTCACGACTCTATTCCCTTCAGCTTCTCGTAGCCATCCTGTCTGCTCGAACCGAACGTACTGAAGAGTGTGTCTGGGCCGCCCCCCTTGGTATTCCGAGGCTAGTAGCGGCCCTTGATGACCGAAGAGAAGCTGTCCGCAACGAAGCGCTAACACTCCTGACCTACCTCACTCCGTCTTCCCCCGACATACAAGGAGCCGTTGCATACGAGGCCTACGACCGAATATTCGCTATCGTTGCAGCCGAGGGATCATTGGCAGACGGTGATAGGATAGTGGAGGACTGTCTCATCCTGCTTGCAAATCTGTTGCGCTTGAACCTGGTAAATCAGACTTTGTTTCGGGAGAGTGGCCATATTCCGCGCTTGGCCAATTTATTGGAGGGTACCTACCTCAAAGATAATGAGGAGGTCGCTCAGTGGGCTCAGGAACAGCGCAACAGAAACACGTATGCTCTTCTTGCCGTCATTCGACTCTTTCTTGTGCAGGGTGCCATAGGAACAGCGCAAAATCAAGCCGCGTTCTGGCAGCATGGCGTTCTCTACCATGCCTTGCAGCTTGCTTTCAGTCACAGTGCCGAAATGTCTATCAGAGCCGAGGTTCGAACTCCTCTTCCCCAACATTCACGCTATGCAGAGGTTGATGATGTGTGTAACGTAGGCTCTAGCGACATGCGCCGATATAATCAAAGGCCATTCCAAGCTTCAGGAAAGCTTTGCACAGCTACAGGTTCCATCGGTATTAGATGCGCCTCCCCTGACTAACGGTCAAGCCGGCAAGCAGAACGGCATCCCGGCTGTCTATGTAATTGATGGTCTTCTTGACCTGACTCTCAGTGTGGCAGCCATTCAAGCTTTTGACCTGCGCCTAGCCGCTTGTCAATGTCTCAAGGCTTACTTCTTCAATCACAACGAAGTCCGCCTGCACTTCTTGCGACGCGCGATTGAAGGCCACGCATCAGGCGTAGACGAAACTGCTAACGTTTTCACCACTCTACTACGGCCAGCGAACGATACTGCATCGGCCGACCCATACAGACACTGGTTCGCGGCGTCCATTATGTTACATTTAGTTTTTGACAATGCGGAGGCAAAAGCATTGGCCATGTCCGTGACTGAAGGCGACGCAGACAGCGGTGAGGAGTTGGTGACTAGCATTCAGACAATCACGGCTCATTTAGTCAGCGGGTTATCCAGAGATGATGATGAGCGAATATCTGTTGGCTACCTGATGTTGTTGACCAGCTGGCTATTCGAGGATCTCGATGGGGTCAATGACTTCTTGGGCGAAGGTAGCAATTTGCAAGAACTGGCAAAGGCTGTCACAGCTCGTCCTTCCAAAGGAGATCTCGTGCAAGGATTGTGTGCTATGATTCTCGGAGTCGTATACGAATTCTCGACCAAAGATTCCCCTATCCCGCGGCACACGCTTCATTCCGTCATATTATCTCGGGTCGGCCGAGAGAAATACATCGACGCATTGAGCAGGCTCCGAAGTCACCCCTACATGAGAAACTTTGAGGTGATTCCACAGAAATCCGACATCTCGGGTGACTTACCGGAAGTCTTCTTCGACCCGACTTTCGTGGATTTCTTCAAAGACAACTACGGTCGACTGAGGAGAGCTATCGATCGGGATCCCGGTATGGAGATATCTGTGGTGACCAACGGCGTGCAGAAGGGCATATCGCGCGAGATGGTTGACTCCTTACGTGGCCAGGTGGAAGAAAAAGAGCGCGCCTTGCAAACGGCTCTTACTGAGGTGGCTTCGCTCAGTGGGAAGCTTGGCCAAGAACAGACTGACCACCGACGGTCGAAAGAAGCTTCTGCTGCTGAGCTAGGTCGAATAAAAAATGTCAACGAGGCCATTCAGAGACATCACGAGGAGGACATCAAGTTCGTAGGAAAGCATCTATCAGGAAGGAGAGATTTGCTAACTCGGCGCCAGAAAAATCGAGGCACGGCAACGCTCTAGGGAAGATGAATATACAAAGCAATTGGAGGCTTTACGGAAAGAAGCAGCGGCTAATGCCGAATCAATACATGCTCAGCACCGAGCTCAAGAAGCTGAAATGCAGAGACAGCTGGAATACGTCAAGAAAACAGCTGAGTCCGAAGCAGCCCGGATCCAGCGGCGGTCCGATGCTGAAATGGCAGATCTGAGAGCAACCATTAGTCGGCTCGAAGTGGATCTGATGAGAGTGAGTAGACTGGCCTCTAACGAAGGACTGTGCTAATGTACCTCAGGCGAACAAGGCCAAGACTCAAGAAGTACAAGCTGTCAGAGAGGAGCTCTCCACAAGGCTGGTCTCGGAAGAGTCGAAAACCAAATCAGCAGCAGCCCGGGTTTCAGATCTCGAAAAACAGTTATCAGAACAGGACAAGGAAGTAAAGAAGGTGAGTCTAGCTCAATCCCTGTTTGTATTGGATCTTGTTGACTTTGGATCATCACAGGCTCAATCTCAACTGAAGGAGAAGGACGAGCAGAAGTCGGCCATTCAATCTGAACTAGACGACCTTTTAATGGTATTCGGTGACGTTGAAGAGAAAGCTGAGAAGTACAAGGTCTGTTCTTAAGCACCCCCAACACAGTATGACGTTCCGTCACTAATCATTACCTACAGACACGACTTGTTGAACTGGGAGAGACAGTTTCGGATGGCGAGGAAGATGACGGAGATGAGGAGGAAGACGAAGATGAGGATGATGACGAGGTAGACTAGGTCCTTACTCGCTCGCACCGGTGCTGAGTCCGAGCATACCTAGAAGGTACAAAATCATAGCCATGATCGTTGTGAATCCGGTGTGTTTAAAGGGACACCGACTGGAGTTACGAATCAAGGATGGCTGCGGTACCGTTTTCTGCATATATATTTTATGGCAAAGCTACATATGCAGCTAGCCGGGCTACCCACATCCACATTTTTGCATCGCAGGAAATTCATAGACAAGCTCGTGATATTCACCAGCCTGTTATCAGCTCCTGCAAACAGAGCAAGCCTTGAGACACATACCAAAAAACATTTACAGGAGCTCAAAAGTCTCCAAATTGGTGATTGAACCATTTTTTCGGAACTATCACTGAAGACCGGGATTATAGACAGGCATCACTCTTGCCCTCCCACCACCCCGTTCACCTTCGTACGTCAATCCCCAAAAGGAAAGGTCGATTGGTGCTTTTTTCTCCAGAATACCTCTGGCCATCTAAACCTCTCCCTCTTTCTCTCTCCAGATTGCTCAGCAGCCTTTTTTTCATCATGGCAGCTGCCAGTACATCCGACCCTACCAACAACATCCAGGACCGCCGTCACCTAAGCGACTCCGAGTCCCAGGGCTCGCGGGACGACGACAATGAGGTCTGGGACGATTACGACGATGACGGTGACGAAGAGGAAGAAGAGACGCAAGAAGTCATCTCCCTGCTTGACGATCTCGTCTTCCCCGACATCATGAGCATGCTCGAGCACTGCCGCGAGAAGCACGGGTTCGACTTCCTGGCCGTGAGGCAGAGGCTGGGGTTGGATTTTCATGGGTGTGTCAGGCTTGTCAACTTCAGTAGGTTCCCCCGTGTGGTCTGGCTTCATCGGGCTTGGTTGTTTGTTTGCATGATGGGTTTGCTTGCCGGTAGCTTGCTTCGGGGATTTACATTGAGGTGGAGATTTTGAAAGAGAGAAGCATGATTCTTTTTTTCTTTCGCACCTGCCTGCCGCCTCATCATGCCGCGTTGGGTACATATGTGTTTGATGAATATCCAATAACGTGTAGCATCAGTCCGCCAACGAGTCCACGAGGGGCTCCCCGTGAGTCAGGACGCCATCGCCGCCGCGGACATAGAGAAAGACCAATACCTGAAGCCGGTACTGGACGACGACGCCGTCATCTTGAGTCTCTTCGACCTACCTGAGCTCCCGCCCGCAGCAGGCGCGGCAGAAGTAGCTGGTGCCCAAGGCGGCAACGATGACTCCGCCCTGACCAACGACCTGCTGAGGCGCAACGCGGAGCTTCAGGAGCAACTAGCCCGCGTCACGGCCCAGTTCGAGAGCTACCGCGGTGCCGTGTCGCAGACGCTCGACGAGCGATGGGGCGACGTCGATCAGGCCGAGGCCGAGGCCGGCAGGAACAAGGGTAAGGGGAAGGCCGGAGAGGTCGCGGTGAAGGAAGATGACAGCAAGTACTACTGGGAGTCTTATGCCGGGGCTGGTAAGTTTTTATTCTGGCTGGAGTCCTTTTTCAATTTTTTTTTTCCACCAGATGGCTGCTGCAAGGGGGAAATGGCTGTAATTGCTAATTCCGAGGGCGTTCAGATATCCACGAGACCATGCTCAAGGACACGGTGCGCACCGAAGCGTACCGTGATTTCATCTATAATAACAAACACCTGTTCGCAGGCAAGACCGTGCTAGACATCGGCTGCGGCACAGGTATGTCTGTCTCCTGTTCTATCATCATTCATCGTCTGGATAACTCTTACACTTTTTATCTTCATCCTTTACTCGATCAATCAACCCGATCCATCCATCCATGCATCCCCCACCCACCAACTAGCCAACCAAGCAACTAACCAGAAACCACCCCTTCTCCCCCATCATAAAAAAGGCATCCTGAGCATGTTCTGCGCGCGCGCGGGCGCCTCGCGCGTCCTCGCCGTCGACGCCAGCGCGATCCTGAATAAGGCGCGGGAGAACATCTTCCACAACGGCCTGGACTCGACCATCACCTGCATCTCGGGCCGGATCGAGGAGGTGACGCTGCCGGTGGACCGGGTCGACGTCATCGTCTCGGAGTGGATGGGCTACTGCCTGCTGTTCGAGGCCATGCTGCCCTCGGTCCTGTGGGCGCGCGACCGCTACCTCGAGCCCGACGGCCTGCTGGTGCCCTCGCACACGAGCCTGTGGCTCGCCCCCGTCGCCGACCCGGGCTGGGTCGCCGACAACGTCGCCTTCTGGCGCGACGTCTACGGCTTCGACATGCGCGCCATGCAGACCGGCATCTACGACGACGTCCGCGTCCTGCACTGGCCCGACGCCGCCGCTACTGCTGCCACTACTGCTACAGGCGGTAAGGATACCGGAACGGGCGGCGGTGGCGATCGCGTCATCGGCCAGGCGTGCGCCTTCAAGATGCTCGACCTTTATCGCATCTCCACCGCGGACCTGAGCTTCACCGCGCCCTTCTCGACCGCCCTGGGCCAGGACGTGGACGCGCTGGACGGGTTCCTGATCTGGTTCGACACGTTCTTCTCGCCGACGCGGCCCGTCAGCTCCAGCGCCGTCGACGACGACTCGTCAACACCACCGACAAAGGACCCGAACCCGGTCCCCGACGACGCGACGGCCCTCGAATGGGCCAAGCCGCCCGCGGAAAAGAAGAAGGGGCTGCTCCAGGAGGAGACGGACCGGGTGGCGTTCACGACGGGGCCCTACGGGAAAGAGACGCACTGGAGGCAGGGTCTGCTACTGTGCGATCAGCAGCAGGGTGGTGACGACGACGAAGACGACGCCAACAATAATAACAAGGCGACGGCGGTGGCGGTAGTGAAGAAGGACGAGCGGATCGAGGGCGAGATCACGTTCTCTATCCCCGAGGACCACGCCCGGGGCCTGGATCTGGAGATCAAGTGGGATTGTGGTGCTGGTGGTGGTGACGGGGAGGAGGAGGAGGAAAAGGGGAAGAAGCAGAAGAAGCAGAAGCAGCAGAAGTGGGCTTTGAAATGATTTGAGGTATATATATATAGAAGGGGGGGTGGGAAATAGGAATGATTCGCTATATTTTCCACCATGATTAATTTTTTAAAAATTTCCCCCTTTCATGTCCATATGAGTGAAGCGTATAGACTATATTAACTTAGGTCTTTTCTACTTACCCACGCCTAGCCTACCTACCTACCTACCTACCTCTTCAGCCTGCGGAAAGATAGATAGATGATGTGATGTGAAACTTCCTTCTGAATTAAAAAAATAAAGTTTGAAACAGCATCTACGGATGTTTGTAGTCTATCTAAGACTATGGACTTGTATGCATATGCATATACATGCGTGCCGAACAGCTCCTCCTCTCTACAAGCAAGTAAGTAGAAGATGTGGTCGGCGGTAACAGTAAATACTCACTCGTTGCCATGCCATCCTTGCATACGCTCTCCATTGTGACACTTCCACTCCTTTTATCTAGCTTATTAGCCTAGTTAGATAGATGCTTACTCACGGTGACCATAGCAAAGACGAAATCATCAGGGGGGTCACTGGCTATTCTTTCTCTTTCTATAGGTGAGTTTCCATTTCACTCGGCTTAGAAGCAAGCCGTATCAGATGACACCTAGAATTGTTTGAACAGAATCTCTTCATTCTTGTTTGAGACCTACTTGAAATGTCTATGTCGATAATCAGTCGACTCTGGCGGGATCCTCTATGTAACCTTCCTTGAACCCTTAACCTTCCGTTGGGAAAAAACCCATCTCCAAAAAAATGCTAGCCGTTTTCTCATGATGACAACAGACGCCTCTCTTTTCGAGACCCTTGAAATTTGAAGCCTGATAGCGGTGTATCCTTCCACCACCCCTTGAACGTCTCTTTTGAGAATGCTAGCCTTGCATCAATAACCTGCCTGTGAAGGCGTACGATGACTGGAAAGAATTTCAAGTTACATTCTCTATATTATAGAGCGAAAGTACGCGAACAGTCTAACGACTCTAACGCTGCTGGAACCCGGGATCTGGAGCACGAGATACGCTAGGTCCTCTTGGCCTGCCACTTGACGGGGCGCCCGAAGCTTGTTGTCCTCCTGTCAGGTTGGCTCTGCTGGGTCCTGCCTGAGCATAAGGGTTGCCTGATGGCGAAACAGGGTTGTACATGCCGGTATTGTACGGGTTCGGTCCGCCGATCTGCGCTTCCTCGTCAAACGGGCTCATGTGCTGTGTGACCGAAAAGCCCGGGTTACTATCAGCGGGTGGAGATTGGGGTACCGTTTCGCCTGCCCGCCGACGGCCACCGCGCTGACTTTCTCTCTTGTGAAGATCATTCCGAAGAGCTTCGATGTCACTCGAGCGTTGTCGTTCGATCGATTGATCGCGGGAATCACTCAGCGTGTTGTCGTCGCGGTTGTAGCCCCATTCATCATGCAAAGCTGCTGCTGCACTCCTGGCAGCGAGATCCTGCGCGGCCTGCATCTCCCTGTCATCCGGAGCTCCACGCCTACTGGATGTTGAGGCATTCCGAGCGGGAGCTGGCGGAACAAGACGCGACAATTCCTTGTCTTTGGCAGCCTTATCTCGAGCAGCAGCGGCCTCGGTGTCCGAGACACTGACTGAGTACGTCGGGTTCGTGGGTCCACCCAAAGCCTCACCCCCTCCACCGGGTGCGTTGATAGGTACTCGTTTCAGGGCCAGAGTAAGCGCGCACATGAACTTGGATCTCCGCGTAGCTCGAACACCATCGTTGTGCCAGTTAGATTTATGCTTAATAGCAATCTTAAGCTGTAGCTTATCCAAGTCGCCAAAGCCAGCTACGCCGATTGTGATATCGCTCATGAAGTCTCTCGAATTTTCTGGGTCGCGTACGAATTTTTCCATTTCCATTCGAAGAAGTTCGATGTCTTCGAACGAGGTGTCAAAAGAAACGTTGACGTCGATAACCTCCTTCATAGCCTTACTTCGAGTGACGTTTTCGATCCAGAGGTTGTTGAGGACGATGTTGGGCACCTGAACGATCTGCATCTTATCAATGCGATTGAACACGGTGTAAAGCAGTGAGATCTTTTCAACGATAAGCTGCTCCTTCTCCGGGCCAGTGATGTCGACACGATCTCCCACATCATAGGGGTGCTTGACGAATAGGAAAATGCAGGATCCCAAGAATTCCTGGGTCGTGACCGCGAAGACGAAGGAGAGAGACAACAAAGCCGTCCCGGCTGTGGCAACAGTGGTAAGGAATGAGCTCTGGAAGAAGATAACTGGGTTAATCTGGTCAGCTTTTTATCAAGCAGAAAGCTCGAGACCGGCTCGCTGAGAACTTACGGAAGATGAAGATGACAATCAGCAGAACAACAAAGAGAAGGACTCTGTCGAACACCGCCAGTGCTTGACCGATATCCTTCATGCTGTTACCGATCGCCTTTCTCTCTTTTCCTACCTCGACAACCTTCCTGATCATTTCGTCAAGACTGATGTCTCCATTCCCATCTGCGTCAACGGCTCCGAAGCATTCCTCAGCCTCGTCGCGATGGGTTGGTCCGAGAACTTCCACTATGTCCTCGACAAACAGAGCCTCCTTGCCCTCGACGACGAAAGACATCCAGATACGCTTGGCCAGGGCCTCGGAGGTTCGGATCTTCTCCAGCGCTTCGACGACGATCGAATGAGCGGAATTGGGGTTGAACACCTGCTTGCCAGTAATCTCGGAAGCCAAATTTCCAAAAACTGAAGTGACCTTGTTACCCACACGACTGACATTCCCAATCAATTTCATCGGAGTGACAGCGCCGCCCTTTCGGCCCCGCCTTTTGTTTCCTGTGAGCATCATCTCGATACTATCGTTGATGATTTCGTCCTCTTCGATAAACTCGGGGCAGAACTGGGGGAATAGCTGGCGGGATGCATCGTACATCAAACCCAAGAGGAAGACTTCCCGCTTCGAATCCTTGATACGATTAGCGAACGATCGCTGATGGTAGGTAACACTGATAAGCTGGACGATGGCTTTCTCCGCGAGGAAAACAGCAGACGAGGCGAAGAGTGCCGCTAGAATCTTCTTCATTACTTCCACCCAACCCACGTCATCGAAGTTAGACTGAATGAGCCCCGTGAAAATCAGGTAGTCGGCCAAAGCCCAGAAGAAGAGGGATAGAGGGATCTCCAGCGCACGTATGACGGTAGCATACTTGCGGGTTCCAGCACTGACGACGCCGGTGAAAAACATAAAGATGGGGGACAGGAGGTGAGCGACAAGCTTGCCTGCCCACAAGGACAGCCATGCTGCCTCGATCCAGACGAAGAGATCGAAGAGGGGTGGACCCTTGCTGTACTCGCCAGTGTCGGCGTTCTTCGCACCGCGGCCAACGGGCAAGTTGCGCTTCCCAATGGCTGGGAGGACGATGAGAGGGATGGCGAGGAGGAGAGTCACAGGAATAATATAGACGAGATAGCGGGTGACCACGGAGGCGCCAACAATCTTATTATATAGCCTGCCCATAGCGTTCAAGGAGAACTCGTCGGATGCCAGAGTATCGCTTCGGCTTGGTTCTTTGGCTTTAGCTTGCCTTCGGCCGCGGTGGAAGAAGCCTTGCTTCTCGTTCTCGTTCGGGCCAGGCGACTGGTCGAAACCGGTGGAGGTGCCTTGGCTGGGCTTACGGGCTCCGGTTGAACTCGCATTGCTTCGTACTTGGGTCAAGGGAATATCATTTTCGCCCAGATGAGAGTGGGATGGCCCTAGAGGGACGAAACCTCTCGGGGATCGTACCGACATGTTGGTGGTGAATGGAGGATGAAGGGCGGTGGAATTACGCAGAGAAGCTTGGTGGGACGATGGATTCGCAAGTGCGCATTGGTGAATAGGCGAAAGGTTCTACAGCACAGAAGTAGAACAGGTGTATAAAAGTGAGTGTATAATTCCGTGCGGAACAGCACCAGGCGATCGACTGGAAAGTTGGTAGTGAAAGAAGTTGTTGTAGGTTGCTCTATCGGGACAATGCAGAGCTCGAGACAAAGGGCACTCGAGGGGGGTAAAGGAGAGGAGTACTGTACTCTACAATTGAAGAGAGTAGGTATGCAAATCAGATAGAAAAGGAAACGAGAGACTTGTGCAGTGACTCGCACGAAGGTGGGAAAAATACAGACAGGAGGAGGAGGTGAGGAACAAAGGGAAGAGGAAAAGAAATGTAACGCGGCTCGTGATAGTGGAATGGTAGTATGTGGACGCTGAGGCGGCTTGCTGTCGATTGCGCACGCTGGAGCTTTCGTGGGATGATTGACCCTCTAGTTCGGGTGACAGGGGTCTGCTGCGTACCTAAGGAGGTATTGAAGCGCTGTAAGGTACCACCACCACTACTTGGATCCACTAGGTTGAAAGTTGGCTCTTTTTTTTTTGGGAAGGGGATAGATAGCACCAGACCAGATCATTTATGGCTACGGGTATTCTAGGTACTCAGCCATCATGTAGCAGACTCTCTTGCAGATCTCAAACCACAAATTCTTTCTTTCGCAGTGACATCTCTACAAAGTATCAAGAGGACAAACGCCATCGACGTTATTCAGGGGTACATGTCTAGGCGTTTGGAATTGAATCCGCCAAAAAGGGGGTGGGGGAATGTATTGGATCGCAGTGGTCGGCTTGAAGGAACCAATCATACGTAGCTCCTGCTCAGTTCAGGGGTCTCGAAAGGTGGGTACTCTTTGCGTAACATCGGCTGGAGATCGCTAGCGAATCCCGGTTACGTCAAGCTGAATTATTCTCAGGGGTTGGTTCAGCTAATGGGGCTTTTCCAATTTTTCGCGCCCTGCATCTTCATCATCCTCCTCCTCACTTGTGCTGGGCGCTATCAAGATAAAAAAAAAGAAACCAGACAAAAAAAAGCCACCAAGCCATTTTGGCCCCCTTGCCTTGTTTCAAGTTGGCCAAACTGCTATTGATGATTCTTGTGCTCCGCCCGACAGTGTTACTACACCCATCATCCTGGACACAAAGATTGGAATAGAACAATGATGAGGCATACGTAACAGCATCACAAGCCAATTAACTGACTGGCTTTGTATTATTACCAATGCTTCATTCTTCTCCCGCCACACGACAGCCTGTGATCAGTAACAAACGGTACCCGTCCACCAACCCGTACGTACACTCACTGTGAATGTGATAAAATCCGTGGAACCGGGACTGACCGGTAGACTATCAATCTACGGAGTAGATCGCCTATCGCTGGATAGCTTGATCCGTGGGGACGATTTGCTGGATTGGATCTAGCCAAGAATCTCTGATGTGTGTCTGCTAGTGCCGGCTTGAGAGAGATCCGTCGTCGAAAAATCTTGGATAGACCAGTTCAGTACTTTACCGACTGAGGAAGACCGCGATGAAAATCCTTATTCAACAGAATCCACCACGAGGTCTTTGGTCGTTGAACAACAGGCTGAGTCCTGACAGGGTGCCTCTTAACACCCGTGGACTCCACAACTGAGACGCGCCGGCCAAGCCACACCGGGAGGAAACAAAAAAGAAAAGGGATATCACCCAACCGCAGTCCCACGCGTATGAATTCCTTTTAGGGGTTTATTTTAATTGATGTCGTCGTCTTCTCGCGGGAGGTGACGTGGAAGGGTAGTAGCCGTGTTATCGTTCCAGAGGTCGGAATCTCACAGGTATGTTTTCCGTATCACCGCGACACTACGTAACTACAGTCTGTTGTCCTTCACGGCTCGGCCACATGCGCGGAGCCTATCTAGTCTAAAACCTCCTTCCACCAGATGGCAGCTTGCATATACCTGCCTACATGGGAAACAATGTTGGTTGTTTGCTTCGAGCATGTGTTTTGGTTCATCTGTACGTATGTACTCCTCCTCTTAGTAATACTTCCCCGCGTTCTCGCCATTGATCAATAGGTGTTCTCGGCCCTTGGCGTGCGCGGCAAGGCAAGACAAGACGAACCGCACGATGTTGAAACGCGCCAAAAAGAAAAAAAACCACCTTATATATTTGCCTTCAACATCTCACTAAGGCCTGTTAATCGGACGAAAAAAAACTTACTAAGCCTTGCTGCCATCCCAATTCAGAGAGAACACATGGTGTGATCCTATTAGTACGACCTAGATACTATCAGTTGAGAGGTTGATTTGCGCGCTTGTCTTGTTGGCCGCGCTTCCTGACTCGCAATTGAGGGGCCAGGGGTTATTGCCCGGAAGACCGCAGAGTGTTCTACGCTGGGAGATCTGGACGTCGTAGCTTAGCAAATCAAGTATGTTGCAGAGTCGCAGAATAATGAGAATAATGCTCCATACAAATATATCCGCGCCTAAATCTATGAAGCTGCTCGCGACTAGGGTATCTCTAACTAGTTTAAGAGGACGGGGTCTAAGTACAATGGCAGGAGCGTAGGCCAGGAGGCGGCACTGAGCAATGAAATGGCGTTGAAACAAGTCCGACGTGAGTCGAAATACTGAATGCAAAGACGTCCATGATGAATTGGAGCTGGGGTACAGGGAGACGTAAGTATTTCAAAGGTGCTCCGACTAATATCGCCACCCATCGTCGCGCAATCCGGTAGCAATTTTCAAGACATCCTTCTGGAGGTTTGCGAGGTCCTCGTTCTTCCTGTGCACCCTCATCATGAGCTCGCTATACTTCTTCTGCCAAAAATCACCTCCCTGGTCGGGCCCGTTGCTGGGCGCTGGCGCGCCGTCAGGTTTCTGCGGCTTCTTCTTCCACATGGAATGCGGCACCGTCTCGCAGAGGGAGAACTTGCCATCGATCGACCCGTACTTCATTGCCCAGTTCGCGGTGTACTTGGTGTAACCAGAGCCGGCCTCTTGTACCGTGACGTAATTACTGTTCTTGGTCATGAGGAACGTACTGCCGGCAAGGCAGGCGAGGTTGATCAGGAATGCCTCACTCGTCAGCGCCGACCTCGAGACGCCGTCGATGATGACCCGCACCAATGCAAAAATCTCGTCCATGCCGGGCACAGGTATTTGTCTACCATGTGCATCGTACCAATGGGACGAGAGAAGCTCGGCGATAAACAGCCCCTCAAGGTGATCGCGCACAGACTGATCATCGCCGGTCTCGAAAGTGATGTTTCCAAAAGATGTACTTCCGTCATTGCCCTTACCATTGGCGAACAATGCTGAGCTTCGGTTGAATATGGTGAAAGAATTATCTCCGCCATCAGCAGGTACGTCTATTCTCATGGAGCTCCCCTGCCCATTGAGGTCGTTATTCAGGGCGCTTTTCCCATTCACGGTGACTACCGGAGGCGGTGGCGTTGCAAGCCTGATGGGACCACCAGCCCTCTCAGGGACTTGAAGCGAAAGCCGACCTGGCCGTGGAGGTCGCGTGCTCTGAGTGGGAGTCTGTGTAGGAGTCTGTGTGGGGGTTTGTATGGAAGCTTGTACGGGCGCTTGTATAGGAGCTTGTATAGGAGCTTGTATGGGGGCTGGTATAGGAGTTTGTACAAGAGTCTGGGGTTGTGCGTCAGATGGATACATTGGCGCAGATGTCGGGGCAGTGAGTAACGGTGGAGGCTGGGAGCGCATTGGGGTGAGGTCGATATCACCGGCTTGGAATCCGTTCCTCTCGCCAGGGAAAGCTGACAGCGGACTGTCGTTGGTGCGATTCATAGGGGGTCGACCGCGAGTTTTGCCAAGGGCATTCCGCCCCCAGGCAGAAGATACTACTTTAGCACCATGGCGACGATGTTTTGATGGGCCGATGGCCGATCGGGGCTCTGCAGGGTCGGCCCAAAAAGCCCCCCTGCCTGCGGGTGTCATAGCTGACTGAGGATAGGCAGACATAGGCTCACGAGTGCCATCAGTAGGCCACGGAAAGGCGGAGTCGGATGCCGACAGCATACTTGACCTTGGATCTGCTGGCGGGAATATGAATGAGTTTCTGCCGTCAGGATGAGCAGTCCAAGGGTCCACCGTGTCAGCCCTGGATTGTCGAGTATCGCCATTGGATCCTGGTGAGTCGAGTCGGGGTCTTTGTGAGGGTGACTTGCTCATTGTGTCATCTTCAGGTCTCTTTCGGCCACGCCGTGGGCGAATATGAGGTAGGAGAGCTCGTAAAGCCATGTCGTCTTCAGCAGCTACGCCATCGCGACCGTCCTCGCATATAGGATTTGAGTGAGAGGGTATTTGTGTCCAGTAAGGGTGCGATATATCAAGCAAGTAGTCAAAGAATGCATCCACATGCAACGAGTGCATCCATCGCTAGCCAGTGTAAGCTCCCATGCCACATGAAAGGGAGAGAGTAAGAGTTTAGATGAAATACCTTTAGCCGGACGGCGTATTGTTGTATCTTCTGTGAGCTTTGCCCCTTCTCATGATCTGGTGGCTCGACGCCTAACCTCAAAGCCAATTCTGCCCAAGTCTTAATCTCCTTTAGGTGCAGCTGCTTAATCAGCTCAAACAGGGTGAAGGTACTGAAACTCTTGCCCTCACTTTTGGGGGGCATACGAAAGGCATCTTTCAGCGTTCCGGTGGTCGCGTCAGAAGAGACGCCCGGATTGCAATACAAGATGAAGCTCACGAAAGCATCGTCGATGGTGGCGCTCGTCACATCTCTGGAAGGCAGTGTAGATTGCGCGAGTGATGATTTGAGAGTGATATCTGAATTCGGAGTAGATGGAGTCAGGCGATGTATGTCATTGTCTGTTGGCCTGTTGAGCGACATGATCGCTGTGCACTGTTGTGGTGCTGTGCACTGTTGTGGTGCTGTGCACTGTTGTGGTTGACGCCAAGACCCATAAACAGCAAAGTGAGACTTTTATCTTCACTCAGGCAACTGTCTATTCTCCTCCAAATGAGCTGAAGAACTGTGCTGAGTATGGCCTCAGGAGCGCCGTTCCCATATTCTGGGGGCTGATGGGGTGGATTTGATGTAAGGAAAGACTGTGTTCGCCGTCTCAGCTTATCATGTTGATTGGTGGGCGGGCGTGAAGTTCTCTCGGACCGATAGACGAATTTTTACAGTATCCAGAGATTGTGTTCAGTGCCTCAATTGAAGCGCAGGCGCGGGGTTTCCGACTGGTTTGGAGATGTACCAGAAAATTGATGAAATAATGATCAGAATTGATGAAAAGATGCACCGAAAGGATGGGTGGTCATTCTCATCAGGGGGTTGGAGGTTGGTGGAGAGACTGACAGGGGTTGAATCTATTTCAGGAAACAATGCACCATCACGTGATGTAGTATCTACCCTCCCTGCCTCACTGCCTCACTGCCAACGTCTTCGGCAGTCGAGACTCCCGATCCCTGACTCATGAAATTGAGTAGCTTCAAGACGAATATCCAGGCAGTAGTAGCTGGTCAGTAACATCCACGTCTACTCCATCACGTAAAATATTTTTCTCTTTTTCCCCTAAGAAAACGTTCAAACGTCTGATATGATTTTACATCGACGTGGGTCATTGTCTCTTCATGGTTTGACAGTCCTCCATGTCCCTCCAGCAGCCTCAATCGACGCCAGTCAAAAAGGGGGCCGCGCGAGAGGGTTGGAATACCTCCGAGCCTTAAAGAACACCATCCATCTCCTATCGCGATACTTCTTCGACTCACCAGTCGCAAGTCGGCTTTACACACATAGCATTCTAAGTCATTGATCGTTTTCTCCTGGCAAATTTTCTAGCGGCCCCTGAATTATCGGCATTCGCAAATACGAAGTCTTCCTTATTCCTCGAAGCGATCGACAACATAAGCACAGGGCCGGGGCCGGGGCCGGGGACTTGAAAAGTCAGCTGAATCCGAAGGGGCCGTGCGACGGGGATCTGAAGGGTCAAGACTTTCTCCTCCACGACGGTGATCCCCGCCAGCGTGAGCACTGAGCACCAGCTGGCCGTCGTAGTCCGAGACGGGCGCCGGCTTGGGAGTCGGTAGACCAGCCTCTTCCTTCCTATTACCAAGTGTTATAATGCGCTGCCTCCGTTCTCTTGGTGTCTATATCCGGTCATGTTTCAGTTACATCACTCGTGGTTTCGGTGACGCCAGACCGATGGCAGGGCGACTAGGTAAACTAAGCAAGCGGTTTGAATAAACTTAAACAAGTTATCAATCAATGCAAAATGTAACAAACTTGAAAATCAGCAGGCGGATGGTACTTATTATTATCTGGCCTTTTTGGCCATCTGGTAAACACCTTAGAAAAACTTTCAAAAAACAACAACGACAATGTCGACGACGATGATGATGATAATGACGACGACGACGACAATAACAACAACAACAACAACAACAACGACGACAACAACAACCACACAATAACCCATCCCCCTTCCCCCCTCCCTTACTCGGAGCGGCGAAGCACCGTCTTGATCTGTCGCGTCCGTGTCACCATATAAGGAGTCTGAAGAAGAAGATCAAATCGTATTGTTGTTGTTAGGTTCTAGGCTCGAGGTGAGTCGCTACAGATGTTTGCCTTTGTAGCTAGCGTCCTCTAGCGTGCTTTCCACAAGGGAAGGTACGGACGCTACATGATCAATCGGTCCGAAGCCCATCTCTTCCGCGAAGAAGAGGGGAGAGGGGCTGGCGGCGACGGCGGCGGCAATGGTGACGACGACGGCCGCGGCGGGGACCCAACCGCAGCGGCAGGGGGTGGCGGATGAGGAGGGGGCGATAGATGAGGAGGGGTAGGCGTAGCAGCAACAGGAACAGACGGCGGAAAACTTGCCTCGAGGGCGCGAAATCTTGTTTCCCAGGCCGCATCGCGGGCCTCCAACCACCCTCTCTTCCTTTTCGTCAGTGCTGTGAACGTCGTGCACTGTCGTGTACATCCATCGACGTGTACCAGTGCCGTAGCTCGTGATGAGCAACACAGAAGCCACCTGTAGATCCATTTAGGCATCATCGCCAAAAATCTGCTGAATGCTACTACTCTTGCACCCGTCCCACGATGCGGCCTTCCAGGGCCGTGATCCGAGCGGAGGCGGCGGCGACGTCGGCCTCGGCGGCGGCAAACCGGATCTCAAGGTTTTCAACCTTGCCACCCTCCTCTTCCTTCTCCCTTTGGTCCCGCCTCCTCCTTCTCCCTTTGGTCCCGCTTTCGGTCTCGTCGTTCACTTATTTTAAAAAATAAGTCGACACCGAATTGGGCCAAGCCCTGGAGGAGGGTGGCAAGGGCAATGGCGCCCAACCACCACGTAGGCGAGACTCCAGTGTTGAGGAGTAACGACAGAGGGAGGGTCGGGAGGTAGGTAAGGGTCGGGTACTAAATCTTTCGTCAACATCAGGTTTTACTCTAAAGCAGTAGTTAGGTAGATGGGATTTACCTTGTGATTGTTTCCATTGTGAAGCTAGTATAACCGAGGGAGAGAGCAATCAAGAGCCGTGTGTGTCTGTCCGTGAGAGTGGGAATGAGGGACCCTGGTGCCAATCTTTTGTCAGTATACTCCTGAAGCTGAAGTCATGGGCAGAATGGCTTCTCACACAATGGTTTCAGTTGGGGAGCGAAAAATATAGTTTGAGAGATGAAGATAGTTGTAGCGCAGGATAGAGAGAAATGAAGAGCTCGGGCGTCTGTCAGGGTTTGTCTGCTTGTTTGTTGTCTGTGTGTGTGGTTGCTTGGATTTAATCTCTCTTTGCTGTCGTTTTCTGGGAGAAGTAAGGGGAGAAATTGGTGTAGAAGAGAGTTGGAGAAGAGATGGAGGAGAGATGGAGGAGTGTTGGAAGAGAAACGAAACCAGAACAGTAGAATGCTTGAGACTCGGAGTGATATGCACTTACTTCCGACCGGCATGTATGGTGTAAGTGTTGTAACTTCCGAAATTTGATAGACACTTCTTAATTCTCTATCTTTGGGGGTGACTTACTTAAAAGGCATATCGGATATACCTAGAAGAAGTCTTTACCCAAAAATCTAAGAAGTATCGACCCCAAGGTCTAAGCTAAGGGTGTGCCCAAGAATACCAAACATCAGCATATCGCAAACAAAATATTCTAATTGCATAAACATTGAAAACTCGGTAGTTAGGTCAGCGTCATGAGGATTATTCCTCAAAAAAATCTGCTTATTCGGTTCTGGTGTAGTTCTTATTATCCTTTGCATCAAAGTGACGGGTCCCTTCCGAATATTAGTATCATAATATTTATGAGGATGTCGAGCAATTCTAACGCTCTAACTACATTTCATAACGGAAACGGTGATCCACAGGGACGAAAGAGAACTGTAAGGAGGTTCCGCGCAACTCACAGAGACAGAAACACTCAACATCGGCGTGTACCTGGGTCCATTCATCCGGAAGCCACAGATGAGGGAAGGAAAAGTTAGTAGATGTTCATGTTCTCCATGAAACATTAAACCCGCGCCATCTGCGTACGCCATTTGGAGCTTGGGAGCTTTTTGAAAGAGCCCCCGAAGGTCTCTCAGTTGCACAGCCATTTCACGTGTCGCGCTTGAGAACAGGCTTTCGACCGCAAGTTGCTGATGGTGGCGATGTACAAGCTATTTCATTGAATGCGATTTCCAACTGCTACCTTGAATCTTTCTTTTCGAGAGCGTCAAGATGTGTGTGAGTTTGCTATGGCTGGTCAGGGGGTGACTGGTCGTGACACCTGGCCTGGTGTCTCCAGGTTTATTTCAAAACTGTTTACCAGGAGGTCTTTGAGGCCATATTACAACTGCTTACCATTCCCTCCCTCACTTTCAAGATATTCTTATTCTGCAATTATGACACTTAACCATGATTTGTGAAATAATTTCTACTTATAGGACAAGTGAAACTCGGACGATGCAGTCCATCTGTTTCTTCATTTCCTAATAGCCCGCGAAGAAACTGTGACCTTTGCCAGAAGCGGAAGTTGAAGAGGACCGGATTGAATTCTATCGTGAAGATGCACCCCGATTTAGAACCAGAATAAGTTGAAGTACGAAGCCTAGTTGAAGTAAGAAGGTATTAGGTTTCTTTGGATGCTGAGGTATGCGCCGTTCTTCTCAAATTCTCGAGACTAACTCCAATGTGGCAATTATTTAAGTGTAGAACTAGTGCAGCACTCCCCAATTGTCCCGCCACGTAATCTAGTTCTTTAGCATATAAGAAGATGGGAATCTGCACGGAGAATAGGAGCATAACATTTTCTTCACTTTCTTCTCTTTTTCTCGCCATACCAACGTCACAAAAATAGGAGGCAACTTAATCGCACCGAACTTCCCTGATCGGCATCTATCTTCGATACAACTCAAGCTTTCCACACAAGGTCTACAACTATCCTCAGCCATGCAATACTTCAAGAACTTCATCTATATGGCTGTCATCCTGGACATGTCTTATGCATCCCCAACTTCAGCCCAAGAACTCCAGATCGCCAATCCGCAATCAACCACACCTAGCAACACAACAGGGATCAGCTACTCGAAGTTCTTTGTAGGAAGCATGGGGAACAATGGAGTGGGATGCCCCCAAGATCCGACATTCTCCTGTGTGGCTGATTTGTGGTCATGCCATGTCAACAATAAGTTTTTAGTGGAAGCGAAGGCAGTTGTGACTTGGGACGATGAGAACAAGGAATGGGGCTGCGAGGTCTATTGCGCGACAGCTAAACCCCCCAAATATTGCGGGTATCAATAATCATGGTGCCGATGGCCTATATAGAGAGCTCATGTCCATGGATGTGCTCTGGATATCTGTCGAGGATGTGGCGTGCGGGGTGAGGGCCTACACCGAGGACGGCCCTGCCACTAGGCAATAGGGGTATTAGGATCTGACTACCTACTAGATATAGGGTGCCTTATCTATATGTAGGTGGCAACAGGAATCAAGATCCTTGGGTGTGGATAGGAATATATCATATTCTCAACTGGACTCTCTCGCCCTTTTTGAGTCACTTCTGTCCATGTGCAATGCAATTGCCTAACACCACTATGATATTCGCAACTGGACGTTCAACTTTCGGAAATTTGATACTTGTCCTGTCTGGCTTCAAAAATCGAAATAGAAGTGACACAGCGCTCGAGTCGTGCGCCTGATCCAATGTGAGGTGCTTTGCTTCAAAGCATCAGTGTCTCGTAGACTAAACCATGAAAGGATGATTGATATTCTGTCGCTGGTTTCCTTCATCTTTGAGTGGGTGAAGCACGCTAGTTGCGCTCATTTCAAAGTAGTCCCTGCGTAGCCCTTGAAGATAAGGCACTACGCAGCATGGTATATCACGAGATTTTGAGAAGCAGTCATAGATTTCTGCCCTATGAAACGGATCGAACAGCTAATGATGAGCTCAGCTCTAGCTGATGCTCCAGTGCCACTGCTACACCTAATGTACTGTCTTATGAAGAATGCTTTCTAAATGCTATAGGTAACAAGATGAAGTTTCCTCGTTAAAGCCACCATTTTTTTTACTTTAAGGTTCAATATTCTAGACCCAACCGAAGAACCGGGCAAAGTGAAGCTAAATTGGCCTCAAAACTTCTCATCAACTCATCCCCACCCCGTATAACAGGAGCTCTTCCCGTATTCCATGCAAAATCCCATTCCTTACCTCCTTAATTACTTAGTGGGTACTCAGGATATAGTGAAGATAGAAGGGTACTTACCTGGTGACTACCTCGTGCTGTTCCAATCGCCAGCTTGATGAATCTGAGCCTATTTCATAGTGCCTCTCTCCCTCCCTTCCACCTCTTTTCTATGTCTGAGTCTAGAAACAGATGATTCGATGGAAATATTGCCTCTAGGTCATGTTGTATGTCTAGGTGTTGTTTGTGTCTAGAGTTGAAGCTTAGAATCGTTGCCAAAAATGGTGACTCTAACTAGAAAGCTTTATCGTGTTGCTTGCAGTATGAGAACGCTTCAAAAGACGCTCCAACCTAAATTTTCGGGCCTTTACCCCATGATACCTGCTTCGCAACGGGAACCGGGCAGATAGACTTATGCTTCGATATGTTTGACGCTATTGTGATGCCCACCCTGAAACACGGCTCTTCGCGTAAGCTTGCTACCTATGCAGTCTGATTGGAAGTTTTTTTCGCGGCCCGGCCCGAAGAACTAACTTACGGGAAAGCTGACATGGATGTAATCTCACTTCCTATTCCAGGTGTTTGTTTATGCCTGATTGCGGGACCAAATCTATCGACATTGTCCTAGATGTATCATATCATCCACGAAATACTAACCCGAGTCACACGGATTTGATTTGAGCAAGTTATACACTTTCATTCCTTCAATATTGAAGTTTCAAAGTAAACAATTGACGCCCAGAAGACTATGAAACGAGGATGAGCCCATTGGAGACCCCGAAGACTCTGGCATTAAGCACATGCAAACACACTGGAAAGGTTCAAGCGTTCCTGATTAGAGATCGGTATACTACCTTACAACTACCGTGATATTCACAACGCAACAGTGTATCGTGACTTTCACTGCATCTCTGTCAATGTCTAACATTTGTATGGAAGGAATGATTTAGCAATCCCTCCATATAGTCGTTCCTGATGTATCTTTAGACCAAATACCTTCCTACTCTTACACGTCTATAGATTTTTGCCATAACTACCGCCTTGTCATTGTCCTATGGACTTGCATGGCTTATGGAAATATGTGCTGTGGTGTAAGGAGAGGGGCCAGATGAGCTTTAGAAGTTGCGATACTATGCCGGTACTATGCGCAGAGCGTACATGGTACACTTCAAAGTTTCCCGCTGATTTTTTCCAACTTGACTCCTTTCCTCCCTTCTCTCTTCAGGCTCTGAAAGAGTGAGCGAAGCTGGCGTTCAGACAGACAGACAAACAAACAAACAGACGAGATTTGCTCGCAATACAACTACGCAAGACCATCATAAAGACCACTCAGAGATATTAAAGGTTAGCATAACGATTACAAATATTATAAGATACCCATATAAGCAGGGAGGGACAATTAAATAAGCAGGATAGGGACAATTGAATAAGCAGGATAGGGACAATTGAATAAGCAGTATTAAATGGGTTATTTCACAAAACATACCTGCATATTCGAATCGAAATATATCATACAAAGAGCTTAGCGGGCATATGATAGTAATCATAACTCACTTGAAAGCGTCTAAGGAATCCTCTGAATCCCTACTTACCTACAAATGTAGTTAGATGGGCACGTGGGCCTGGTTGGTATTGAAAGACTGAAAGGCGTCAGCTGCGGACTTCAGCAGGTTCTGTCCGCGAACATTGTCTTGACCCTGACCAGAAGAAGATTATTTGCCGCGATTTCCCTCAGCTTCTCAAAGGAGATGCACAGGCTTGGTGGTCAGGCGAATGCTCACCTGAGACAAGAAGCTGAGGATGTACCGTCCGTACCTTCCCTTGTGGGAAGCACGCTAGAGGACGCTAGCTACAAAGGCAAACATCTGTAGCGACTCACCACGAGCCTAGAACCTAACAACAACAATACGATTTGATCTTCTTCTTCAGACTCCTTATATGGTGACACGGACGCAACAGAGGACAGCTGGCTGGCTATGTCATCCGAAGACGACCAGCAATCAGACGGTCACTGGGCAACATCGTCCGATCCCGAGGAAGACTCAATGGCTGATGCCAATGATGCTCCGAATCCCCCTCCCATCATGGGATGGATGGAGACAGTACTGAACAATGACCGCGTTCAGAACCTGCTGAAGTCCGCAGCTGACGCCTTTCAGTCTTTCAATACCGTACTATGTAGGTATCTGGCACGCATCCATGTACATATCTTCATCTGCCAAGCCTACCAAGCAATGTACGAGGTAGATACGGTTAGGCAGGAAGTGTATGTTAAGGTCCAGCTCAGCGTCTCAAGTACACTTCATCACATTCCGAAAGCATGGCTATAGAGGGCTACTATATCAAGGAATTCGGCCCTCGCTCGTCCCTGGGCTCAGAGCCCCTATTTCACCACGGGGCATCCGGCGTTAGTGTTCATCGAGGACATACATAATGTTGTAAAATGGCCCTTCAATGCCATAGGGGCTTCATCATGGTGGTGTTGCGCAATTGCATTTGCACATGGACAACAGTGACCCAAAGGGGCGAGAGGGATAGGGGCTTCATACTAGATCTGGAGTACCCGTGTACCAGGTAGGCGCATATCCATTTGCCTACCGAGGTATGTAAGTAGGCACCATATGTTGGTATATTATGCTTCGTGGCTAATTATAACTAAGCATCACTAGTTAGAGTGGCGCATAATAAGTTAATAACTAGATAGATTATTAATTAAAAAAAGAAAAGTTTAAATTATAATAATAAATATTTTAATTATATAAAATAGGTGGGCGATATATTTAATAATATAAATTAGTAAATAATTTATATTAAAATTTTATTAAGATTTATAATTATTTCTTTTTTTATAAATAATCGTTTTTAATCGTTTAAATTTTTATTTTATAATATTTTATAATGTTAAAAATATTATAATTAAATCGTCGCTTAAAATATATATTTTAGGTTTTTTTATATCTTTTTTTTATTTTATTTAAATAGCGTTTTATTTATATATTATATATTATAAATAAAATGCTTATTATTAATATAAATTAAAAATAAATTAATGTTATTATAAGGTTATTTTAGCTTTATACCGCTAAAATTGCGCAAAAAATAGGTGTTTTTAGCTTTATAATTAGTTATAGCCTATAATTTATTATAATATAATTTATATTTTATATAATAAACGCGGACTTTTAAAATTTAATCTTTTAAAATAAATATATATATTAATCTTTTTTTTTCTTATAAATATAAATATATTTTATTTTTTAAAGCTTATATTAATAATTCGTTTTATAAAAAAAGCGGGGCTTTATAATATTTTATAGTATTTTTATTTATTTTGCGCTGTTTTTAAACGAGGGTTTTTAAATATAATTAATAATTTTAATTAAAAATATATAATTTAAAATATTAATATTAAAAATAAAATAGTAATTATTATATTTAAAAGGTTTTAGGGTTTAATTAAATATATTTATAACTTATTAAAAAAAGATTATAATAAATAAATTTAAGTTAGTTTATTTTTTTTAAAATATAATTCTTTTAATATCGCCGTTTTTCTTTTCGATTTTATTATTAATATAAAATTATAATAATATTATTAAACGTATTATAAAACTTTGCTATTAATATTAAGCGATAGCTTTATTATTATTAAAATAATTAATATTATTACTAATTTATTTTTAAACGTATTAAATATATTATTAATTTTATTTATCAAAAAATTATATTTATAATAATTATATTTAATATAATCTGTGTTTTATATTATTTTATAATATATTTAATAGTTATAAAAAATATTTATTTTCTAAAAAATATATAATTAATATTTTAGCGTATAAATATTAGCAAAAGTAAAATAAGCTATAAATTTAATAATTTAAAGTTAAGGTTTTTTATTAGCTAATATTAAAGGTATTTAATATAAATTTATTATAAAATTAAAGATATTTTAAAGTGTTAAAATTATTTTAAAAGCTTTTTTTATAAGGTATTTATTATAATATAATTATTATTATAATAAAGCTTATATATTTAAATAAATAATTCGTTATATTTAAATATTTGCTATAAAATTATAGCTTTTAACGCTATTTTTATTATATAAAAAAGCTTTTTTAATATTTATTTATATTATTATATTTTATATAATTTATTTTAATAAATAATAAAATGTTATTTAATAAAAGCTTTAAAAATCTTATTTAAAAAAATAATATTAAATTTAAAATATTTAAAAATAGCTTATAAATTAATATAAAATAGCTAATAAAAATATTTAATTTATAAAATTATAAGGTTTAAAAAAGCGTTTATAAAAGGCTTTTTTATTAAAAAAAGCTAAATAAATTATAAAACGTAACGATTTTTAAGGTTATTTTTAAATGGGCGAAAAAAATAATTTGCGAGTATATTAGCTTTATTTAAATAATAAATAATTCGTATTTTATAATATTTAATTACGTTTAAAAATCGTAGAATTTTTATAAGTTATTTTACTTTTATTATTATCGTTTTTAAAAACTTATAATTTATAATTATAATAATTTCACTATTTTTAACTTAATATTTTTAATATTATAAAAAAAGCATAATATTAAACAGCTTTTATTTTTGCATTTAAATATTATTATTATATTAAAATAAACTTTTTTAAAAAATATATAATAAAATATAATATAAATTAATTACTATAAAAATATAATTAAAATAGCATTAAACTAATAAATTATTAGCTAACGTTTATTTTTAAAATTATTAAAAAATATTAATTAAAAAAAAATAATAAAAATAATAATAATTTTATTTTTAATCGTTTGCTACGATTTTTATATAATATTATTTAATATTAAAGCTTAATTTTTAGGATTTATTATAAGGTTTATTATAAATAGTTACTTTTTATAATTTATATCATATAAAAATAATAATAATTTAATAAAGCGAAAAAAAATAATAAAAAGTTATTATAAAATTTAAAAATAGCCTTATAATTTTTAAATATTTAAATATAAGATTATATAAATAGCTAATAATATTAATAAAAGCTTTAATTTTTATTATTATTTATAGCTTAGGTTTATTTTTAATAATAGCGATTTTAGCTAATTTAGCTTAATATTATTCTTAAATATATAAAAGCTAAAAAAAATATTATTTTTTATATATATTTGCGATTTGCGTACGTTTAATAATAAATTATATAAAATAAATCGGGTAAATATTATTTAATATTAGCTTAAATAATAATATTATTAAAAAACTATATATAAAAAGCGTAAAAAAGCTTTAAAACCTTTTTTATAAATATTTAAAAAGTTATTAGCGCGTTATAAAAACTAAAAAATATAATAAGTTATTTATATATATTAAATAAAATAATAAAAGCAGTTTTTTTTTATCTTTTAAATTAATTTATATATATTAAAAGCTATTTTTTAAATCGAAAAAATAATATTAATAATAATTTATTATATATTATATTATATTTATTATATTTAATAAAAAATAAGCGTGCTTTTTTATAAGTTTATTAAGCTTTTTATAATTATAATAAAATTATTAAATAATAATATTATTTATTTAAAAGGTTTTTTAAATATTAAAAATAACGGGGCTTTTTAAAGATTATAACTTTTAATAATAATAATTTTATTATATTTTATAATAAAAACGCAAATAGCTTTTTTTTATGCTAAATTATATTAATATAAAAGCAATTTTATAAAGCGATTATCGCTTATATTAATAAAATATATAATTTTAATAAAAGTTTTTATATATCGCTTTTTAATATTAAATAATTAAAAATATTTAGCTTTATATTTATAAAAAAAAGCGTTTATTTTAAGGTTATTAATAAATATATCTTTATATTAAATTACCTTAAAAAACGTTAAAACGTTTTTATTTTTATAATATATATTATAATAAATAATATAAACTTTATTTTTAATTATAAAATAGCTAATTTATTTATTAATAAAATAAAAAAAAGGTGTGTTTAAATATTATTATAAAAAATAGGTGTGCTTTTTATTATAATTAAAAAGGATTTTTTATATATAATAAATGCTATTATTAAATGTAAAATTATTTAAAAACGTGATATAAAGCATTATTTTAATTAAAATTATAAAAGATTTAATATATCTTTTTATTATTATTAAAAAAAAGGTAGTTATAATTAAAATATTATTATTAATAAATGGACTTTTATTATTAATATTATATATATTAAATAATTTATATAATATATATAATTTAAAATAACGTGTTAACGTTTTAAAAATATAATAATTTATATAATTATTATTAAAAAAAATGGTGAATTATATGCTATTTTTAAGGCGAGCTAAATAAATAATATATTTATTATTATAACTTTTTTAAATAAGTTTATTTTATTTAAAAGGTGATTATAAATTATTATTATTATTTATTTTTATAAAATAAACGTAGCTAACTTATTTATTATTTTTTTCGAGAATTTTAAAGATATTTTTAAGGTTATTATTTTAAGGATTATAATTTATAAGCTTTTTAGCGTTATTTAATTTATTATTATTTTTAAAAACGTTTTTAATATATAATTTTATATAATAAATACGAGGATAATTATAATAATTGCGGCTTTTACTTTTATTTTTATTAAAATTAGTGAACTTTTTTATATATTAATTATATTAATTAAAAAGCTTATTTTTAATAAATATTTTTTTAATAATAACCTTTTTATTACGTGGAAATAAATGATAAAAATAAAAGTTAAAATATTTATTTTTATTATTTTTAAGGATGCCTTTATATTAATTAGGGTATTTATTAATATAATAGCCTGGTTTTTTATATTTATAGCATTTATTTTATAAATTAATAATAAAAATGTTTTTATTATTATTAATTTTATTAGCTTTATTAATTAATTAATTATTAATTTAAGGGTTAATTATAATAAAAGTTATTATTATATTAATTATTAAATTAGTTTTTATAATATTAATAGGCTAAATTTATAAAGTTTTTAATTTATTAAGCGTAATAGCTATAATATTTACGTTATAAAAAAAAGCTGTTTTATTATAAAATTATATAAAAACTATTAAAATATTATAAATTTTACCTTTAATCTTAAAATAAATAATTAATATAGCTTTTTTAAAAATTTATTTAATAAGTTAACCTATTATTTATTATTAATAATTATTATAAATATTTAATTAAATTTTAAGGTAATAATAACGTAAAATACTATAAAATAACTTACGATTTATAACGCTTTATTAATATGCGCTAAAAAAATAATATTAAATCTTTTTAATATATATTATAAAGTTTAAAAAACTTTTATTTTAATAAGGTATTAATATATAAAACTTTATAATAATGCTATATAATATATTATATTTAACTAAAATTTATAAGATTATTTTAATAAAAATAATTTATAATATAAATTTTATAATAATAAAATTAATAATTTATTAAAAGTTGCTAATAAGCTTTATAATAATATATTACGTTTAATTATTATATAAAATAAGCACGATTTAAAATAAAATCTAAATCTTTTAAAGCTTAATAAAAATTATGCTATTTACTTTAATAATTCGTAAATAAATTAAAATAATAACCTTATTTTTTAATTTATAAGTTATAAAATAAAGGGTATTATTAAATAAAATAACGTTTATAAAAATTATTTTAACGCGCGCTTTATTAGCGTTATAAGGTTTTAAACAACGTTTAATATAATAAAAATTAAATTTATCGTTTTTAAAACGATCTTTATTAATTTTAATAAACATTATAATAAATAAAAGTTATATATTTTTACGTATATATCGATTTTAAAAGATAATTATTAAATTATTATTATTATTATTAGGCTTATTAATAAAGTTAATATTATTAGCTTTAAAAAATTTTGGGTCGGTTTTAATATTTAAATTATTATTTTTAATTTAAAGGTACTTTATAAAATTAAAGACTTTATTTATATTTTAATTTAAATAATTAAAATAATTATTAAATTAAGCGTTATAATTATTAAAAATAATATTAATTTTAATAAAAAAGTCTTTAAAAGCAGCTTTAATATTTTATTTATTATTAAAATAAACACTATTAAATAATTTAATTTAAGCGAACCTTTTATTTTTTTATTAGCTATTATAAAATTAGAATTAATAAAGGCAAAAGGGTTAAAAATGGTTTTAATAATAGTTTAAATGCTATAAAAAGGCTTTAAATAATAAAAATTAATTAAAATAAATGCGTAAACGTTTAAATAATCGTTATTTTAACGGTTTATTTATAAAAATAATTATTTATATTTTATAGCTAATTATAATTAAATATTATTAATTAAAATAACGTATAATAAACTAATAATTAAATAGATTATTAATTAAAAAAAAGTTTAAATTATAATAGTGGGTATTTTAGTTATATAAAATAGGTGGGCGGTGTACCTGGCGGTATAGGCTAGTAAATAGCCCATATTAGGATTCTGCTGGGATCCATAATATGAATTATAAGTAGGTACCTAGGACCCGATTTTCGAAAGGCCCGGAAATGGGTTCATGCCTTGACCAGGTAACGTCATTGCTATTTTGCCCATGTATGCCCCTGAGGTCCTCAGCAGGAGCTTTCAACTAGACCCGCGTAGCCGTCCTTCAGGGTCAGCAATGGTAGGGCAGATGAGAGGATACCTAGGTATGGAACATGCAATTTTCTCGTCTTTTTTTTAGTCCTTTTATAAGAATACTGGCCTGACAGCTTGAATTTGTCTCTGGTCTCACTATATATGCGACTTCGACTCTATGAACTTGTTTCTTGGTGACCATGCAGGTGGTGAGCTACCCACAAACTTAGGGGCCGTTCGTCCGTTCCTCGCTTGTTTCCGAGCCCCTTTCCCAGTCACCAAGCCCCTAACATCAGTATTGGTCTCAAGGTAAATAGTCTCCAGGTCTTACTAGAACTCGAGTCTCGCTTAGGAAGAAGAATGATACTCATTTTTCGTGTTCCACTGTGCACCAGATCAGACAGTCCCACTTTTGCTTCTCTTCGTTCCAAGAAACGGCTGCCTTCGCCTCCCTTAACCATCCGCGATCAGCCTTACATGACCATCCATCAGCAACACAGCTGAACCCCGTCCCGTCGGTGCATCCCAAGTCCCTTTTCTGCTTATATCCCGGCTTGAACGTAGACCAGAAGTTGTATAGCAACTCGTACGGTGATGTGTAGGTTGTTTCTGTGTCTGAATTGGAATCGATGCCTTGACTTTCCGGTGCTGCAGCGGCGAAAGTGGATATTGTGGAAGGCGTGTATAGGATAGCAGCCAAGTAGATGATGGTCATATACGAAGAGTGCATTGTGAACACAACGGTCGAGGCCGAGAATTTGCTCTCAAGTGAGTTCGCTCAAGGGGATATCATATATGAGATCGCGATGCCTGATCACGCGAGATGTCGGAGGCCTAGAGTGTTTGATGAATGCCGCAGGAGGTGTAGAGGAGCCAAAAAGAATACCATGGGCAGCGATGGGAGCTGCTCTTAATACTGCAGGTATTTTGGTATGTACCTAGCATATGGTGAGTGTTACCGCCGGGTGAGTGCGAAGTTTAAGTTGCCTTTCTTTCCCCCCTCTATTTTGCTAGACTACCCTAGGGAAGAAGCTTCAACACATCGACCTAATCGGCTATAAGGTTCCCAGCCTGCGAATGATGTAAGGAACGGTTCGTATAACACCAACACGGCATCTCTCGCCCTTTTTGGGTCACTGTTGTCTATGTGCAATCATGGATGCAATTGCGCAATACTACCATGACCATCAATCATTCCCGTGGCTTGGGATAAACCCAAGATACACGCCAATATCGAGCTTTCACTATTGTTGAGGCTTGTGCGGAGGCCTCGCCCCTTATTGTTCTATCTCGCCCTGTTGGGTTATTGTTATCCTTGTGTAATGCAAATTACGGAAGGCAAGCACTTATTATGACCATCAATCATCATGACCATGTATCCTCTGCTTAAAAGTACCATCTACGAATCGGGTGTCTATACTTCTGGATTCATCTATGAGCGTAAGACCTCTTTGCGTCTTATGTCGCGTACATAAGGCAACTCGTGTATAAAACTCCCGCCGAGTGATGTAGTGTGC
The DNA here is from genome assembly GCA_022376275.1 of Xylariomycetidae sp. FL2044. Classification (NCBI taxonomy): domain Eukaryota; kingdom Fungi; phylum Ascomycota; class Sordariomycetes; species Xylariomycetidae sp. FL2044. Next base: position 310,373 of record JAJNOH010000025.1, on the reverse strand, counting down.
AAAGTCATCATCGTCCCCCGCGTTGCTAGTGCCAGTACACCCTGACATTTTACCGAGAAACTGCATACAGGACCATCCCGCCGACACCACTGCTAATGCTGAGCAACTCAAGGATTCCGGGGAGGATGTTTGGGCTAATCTTTGAGCGAGCAAAAGGTCCGACATCGCCAGGCCTTTTTCTCCTTATCCCAGTCGATGATCACCTTTGACTCGGCTATATCGCTGTAAGAAGCGTTGCACGACCACCGATCCGCCACACAATCTTCACCCGTTCCGACTGCACAGCCGGATCCGGGGCTGGGGCGGCCGCTGAGCATCCATTCCGAGGTTGTAGTTTTTACTGGATTGTGGGTGTCGGTGCTGCTGTTCAGATTGGCGACCTGAGTACCCGAAGATGCCAGAGCGAAAGTCACAGTCGCGACAGGCAGGTACAGGACGGCAGTCTTCCAGGTGACGGTGTTAGACGGCCGCATGATTGAAGTGGAAGTGTTTGTAGGTTTTGCGTGGGATTGATGATGATGTGCCGCCTTGGAAAGACTGCGGAAGTGCGTCCGAAGATAGAAAAGTAGGAGTGACTTATCCTACCAGGGTTTGGCGAAAAGGGGAGTGAGAACGCTTCTTTTATTGTTGCAAGGTCCGTACGTCCTCTCCAAGATCTTCATAAGCCACCAGCTTAGACCGTGTGAGCAATTGACGGTGCGGGCGCCACTAGATGAACTCTCCCATTGTCCCAACATTTGTGATAGAATATCATACTGTGAGGCTTCAGCACTGGGTGAAATAGAAATACCCGATTATCATACATTTACTTCGTGCCCACCTTCCCCCTTCCCCCTTCCCCTTCAGCCACCTAAAACCTACTACCGCCAGCAAATCGCCCCAGGGCCGAAAATGGGACGTTAATAACTCGTCAGCTAAACCTAAGCAGAACCTTCGCCTCCCCTAGCAGCAGCCTCCTCCTCTGCATCTTTAACAGCTTGCTTCAAAGCACCTACAGGTCGTTAGCAGGGCACTAGCAACACGGGCACGAATCACTTACGAGCAGCTCGCAAGAACGAGAGGCTTGCTTCAGCGTCGTCGCCGTTCTTCCGGACCTTGTCTCGTGCGGCGATAAAAGCGGTTAACTCATCAGAATCGGCCTTCGGGATCTGACGAGCCATTAGCGAGCCGGCGCCGTGCCGTTCACGTCCCGCCTACTTACCGGAACACACCCGCCCTTCTTTGCCCCTTTCTTATTCTTCCGGCAAGAAACGCACTTGACAGATGACGAGGACAGGTCACTTGCAGTCCCGGGTCTATTCCAGCCACGTCGCGAGCAGCGACGGCAACGGCTGGGGACTGGGAGGAGGCGGCAGCGGAGGCGGCAGCGGAGGCGGCGCTCGACTTTGAGGTCGCGACGGCGGCGGACAGGGACGCCTCCTGGTTGGCTACCAGGGTCCGGAGGGCTGCCACCTCCTGCCGCAAAACGGCGACCTCCTCCTCCGCTTTCTTCTCCTTCCTTCTCCTCTCCTTGCCGACCAAGACCCACACGACCTCCTTGATTATGAGGTTAAGAATAACCCCTGTAAGCCCCCCAACGAGGGCAATTACCCAGGTGTTGGGCGAGATCGCCCAGGGACCCAAGCGGGACATACTCCAAGTGTAGTCGAGGATGCGGTGAAATGAAAGAAGTGATAAGTCTTACAATATGGGGCTGCGAAATCATCAGAAGTGAGGCGACATATAGTCAAATTGTGTACGCACATGTGAAACCTGGCCCATGATTTGAGCCTCCCCGGGATCGATCGGCTCCGGGAGGGGGGCGGGCGCGGGGAGGCTAGGGACTTCCCTAAAATGGCATGAATTAGTCCCCTGGAATCGAAAGCTGAGCAGATCGGTTCTCGTGAGGGGAGCGGGGGGTGTGAGAAAGGGTGTGAGGAAGGGTGTGTGAGGAAGGATTGTTGAATGAAGGTGAGTAATCTAATAGTGCAAGGAGCATAATGTAGAATCATAGAGTGGAAAGATAATGAAATGTAAGGCGAATGATGATGGAATGGAAGGCAGATGAATATAGACCAGAAGATGGATGAGGACGGAGTGGTAACTGGATGATGTAGAAGTGTGAGATGTATGATAAGACTGGTAATGTATTGTTCGCTTTTGTTTAGTGTAGCAGGTGTACAGTACGGGAAGTATGTGGATGCGAAAAAGCGTTGATGATGACAAGGAGGCAAAATACCAGCTGTATGGGTGAATTGCAATCCCGGTGCATAATCATATGGAGAGAAAGACTCATGGGTTGCTCATCGCCATTGGAATAGTAGTAGAGAGAAGGGTGGGCGGGATAGGGAGAGTGGCGTGTATGTGCGCGTCTCGTCGGTTTGTCTGTCTGTCTCTGTCTCTTCGACAACTTCGCTCACTTCTTTCAGAGCCTGAAGAGAGAGAAGGGGAGAAGAAACGGGTTTCAAAAATTGGCGAAAGATTTAAGGGTCTCACGGTGGTGTTGCGGAGTTGTATTGCAGATGGACAACAGTGACGGAAAAAGGGCGAGAGGGAGATTTAAGGGTTTACCGTGTATGCTTGACGCCTGGTATCGCAACTTCCGAAATCGATTCATACGTCTAGATTTCCCAGAACACTATGCAACGGCGATTGGTGCTACGTGGATGTGCAACTACGAAGGATGGTTTACAAGTTAGGAACTGCTGCATCAAATATAGGTGCTGAGCTATTCCAGCTGGAAATGCGCCAAGGCCGAACCCAGTTGTAAGTTGCTGAAGTCCATATGCCTGCCTTACGAACGCTGGTAGCTGGTAGTGAATGCCAGGAAGCACTTTGGCATCAAGGATATCACGTCATAGATAGTATATTGTGTAGCCTAACAAATGAGTCAGCCGTAGAAATTCTCTTCAAACGGCTTTCAACTTCCTCTTACAGCTTTTCTTCCATTAGGGTATCACGTTCCGCGCGGGTGTGAACTCCAATTCTTGTGCTAGTTATGAAAGCAAGAGAGTCACGCGATTCTCATCCACAGCTCGTAGGTTCCTGTTTCAAAAGCATCACTGTTGTTAAACCTTGGGTTGGAAGTAGAGGGTCAACTGCTCTAGTCCTTAAACAGTTTTCGTCCATATTGTACTCTCTGTTGCCGTACACTTGTGTTACATCCGCTTTCGAGACCGCCCCTTGCGCCCCACACCCCCTTCCCCCCGGGTAATAACGTTCATAGAGAATATGCTAGCTCCATTTTCAGGTCTCCAAAGTCTTTCTCTTTGGCTGTTGGGATTCTGATTCTGAGGGGGATACCGAAGAGTATCCATTATTAGGTAGTCTTAAGAACTATATAAGAATAACGTGAACCACAACATCAAAAGATATCTAATGGCTTCTTTATTCAACTGATTGCTTGTGTAAATGAAGGTTCTATCTGAAAATAAAAACGGAGGAGGGGAGGCGGGCGCCTGGGGCTGATGAGAAATCAGGATGTATCGTTATGACATAGGTTAGCTCAATCCATCGCTCTTTAACTTTCGCTACTAGCAAACTAGGAAAGGCCGCAGCTACGTAAGATAGCTGAGTCCCACCTGTGATATCTGCAGCAATTACGATTCTAATTCTGATGGTGCTAAGCAACTGCATTGCACAACGAAACCAATGACTCACGAGGGCAGGAAAGAAGAAACTTCACCCGTCAATTGCCCCTCTGCTCGTCTACGCAAATGCCTTAAACGAGGCCCAACTCTTCTGGTTGGTGCAGGGGCAGATGCTGAGGGGCGCCACGGACCAAGGTTCCCTCAAAGGTGTTGAACCTGGCTTTCAATGCCGCACCTTATGATAATGGCTGCGGTGAAAGCGGCAAGAAAGCTCTAGTATTGGTTTTTAAGTCTCGGAGGCGTGGTTATTGAGGCGTGTATATTAGATTCCAAGAGGCGTGTTCAGGGGACAGTCTTGCCTAGGTAGGCACACAGTGAAGAGAAACAAGCAGAGATGTCGACAAGGTGGTTTCAGCAGCATAGTCGTTGTAATCTTTCTTCGTCAGTCCAGCATATAATTTAACCTTAAGTTGGTTAAGAAAATACATAGGCACAACTCCAGCCTTTAACTTGAACCAGTTCTTGCAAATTGCCTCAACCATGTCTTAGAGTAGATATTCAGGTAGATGACGGTATTGACATACTTAAACATGTCGTTTCAGCTATTATCAACTAATTTACGGTTCTCGTATGGTTTCGAAATACCAGCGCGTTTTATTTCAGATAGAAAACAAGCTGTCGCCTGGCGGTTGAGTAAAGGGAAGTGCCCGGCGTGTGGCCGTGAGGCGAGTGCCTGGCTTGTAATCGTCGTGCAGTGTTTGAGTAGGTGCCAGGAACTCCAGCTACTCCTCTGTGAGATGAGAAGCAATCCGTCCGGGATGGGCGTTCCTACCCGAACACATTGAAATACCTCGAGTTCAGGCAGTACCAAGTCAATCACGTCACGACTGCAAAGATCCTACAAATTCCTAGCATCTGTGCCATCAGACAACTCCCATTCTTTATCTTCATCAACTATTCGGTTTCCCTTTCGACCACCAACATGTCATCCTCGTCTTGACCCATCGTCTGTGATCAATGAGCTCTCTTTGTTCCTCGAGAGTTACAGCTTCTCATTGCCCTGACGACGATCGTGGCATCCAAACCCCAAGCCGCGCGCGCGCGTACACCTACACACATACTCCCTGTTCTTTTTGTCTCTCTCTCCCTCTCTAAAGAGAAAGATGGTTCTGACGAAGCCGACTCCCGTGTAAGTATTCCCGCTTGGATGGTTCCCATCAGGACTCATCCTCCTACGATTACGTCCAGCAATCCATCTAGACGCACCTACATCACTTCATCGTATCCATATGCCATCCAACCTCGACACACCACCGATATCATCATTCACAATCCATTTCTACATCGTCCAACACATTGATCGAATGATTCACAATCTGCGATCCTCAACCACCAATCAATCTTCCGATCACATTTATCCCGATCCCTTTCTAATGCCCTCTCTGCTCCCCCCCCCCCCCCCCAACTTCCCTTCGTTCCCACCTAGAGCCCTCCTCCTCATCTGCTCCTCTCTCTGACGTTGAAACTAAACATTGTCATCAGACACCCCGCCCCGATGCCGATGCCGGGCCCGGCCCCCCTCCCCGGCCCCCTCCCCGGCCCCCTCCCACCGCCTCTGAACCCCGGGCCGATCTCGGCCAACACCTGGCTTCTCGTGGGGAGCAACCTCCTGCTTCTCCTTTTGGAGAATTTTCTTTCGTGGCTCGGCCACAAATTTGGCGAGAGGAAGAGGAAGGAGCAGGAAGAAGCCCGCTTCGCGGCACTCGAGCAGGAGGTCGCCGCGGCCAACACCACCGCCGCCAAAGCCGTCGCCGCCGCCGCCAGCGACGCCACCGCTGCCGCCCGAGATGCGGCCGCCTCTGCCGCGCTTCTGCTGCGGCTGCCAGTTCGTCTGCGGCCGTCGCCGCTCAATCTATGGCGGCGGTCGTGGGCACGATCGCGAGAGTTGCGCCGCACCCGCCTCTGCTGATACCAGCCGCCTCCTCCGCCGAGAAGCGCTCGTCGAGACGGGCGGGACGCCCAAGGTCAAGCACAGGTTAGGGGGGTTAGGGGGTGGCTGCGCTCGTGGCTAGTGGTGTGTGGCTGTGGGTGGGGTGACAATATGTGGCTGGTGCTGTGGCATGGGGCTGGGGCTGGGGCTGGCTGGGACTTCTTTTTTGGGTGGTGCTAAGCAGGACTTTTTTGGGTGTTCTTTTTTTTTTTTCTTAAGTTTTCTATCGAAAAGGCCTAGCGGCCGCGAGTTCTTTTTTTTTTTTTGGCTTTCTTAAATATGCGACTTCGAGTTTATTTATTTATTATTTCGAGTTTATTTATTTGTTTTTTCAGTGAAAAAGGTAAGATGCACCAGGAATTTGGACGCGGTTCAAACGCTAGGTCCCCTTTTCCAACCATAGGACGCCATATACAGTAGTATTAATAGGTAAGATTCACCTAGAATTCAATATGGCCCTGGTATTTAGGCCACTGATATAAGGGACGACTAAACGTGATGTTATTTATTGGATTGCCTGATGGGCCAAAAGGAAGAAAAGGGGAGGAAGAAAGAAAAAGACGGATCAGGAGGCGTAGTGCTACAATAGTTAACATCAGTAAAATGAGAGGCATGAGTATATACTGGCACGATACGTCAATGTATCGATTATGTGGCATACATGCGTATGCAAATCATTTTGATGAAAATGATAAAGAGATCAAAGTTGTCGCTCTTCTCTTGTTAGTGATGGCGTTGAAGTCACTCCTCTTCTAGACGACATCAGTTTTTGTCTGCCGTATAGAAACTTGAATTTATAATTGTTTACAATCCTGCTGGAGCCCTTAAGTTACTAACCTACGCTTCTGCTGATCTGATCTGTTCTGTCCTGTTCTGTTCTGTTCTACAAAGTCAGACCCTCTGAAAAAAAAAGAAACTCCCATGGCTCCAGTAAGTGGTATGTCTATCAACAACTCCTTCGTTGACTGGAAAGTAGATACTTATCTTGCATAATATCATCATCATCGTGGTTGGTGTTGGGCAATTGCATTCATTGCATATGGACAACAAAAGTGACCCAAAGAGGGCGAGCGAGGTACTTGCATAATATATACTGAAGTGCTGAAGCTCACGCGGAAGCCTCCCTCTTATTGTTTTCTCTCTCTCTCTCACCCTTTTTGGGTCACTTTTGTACCTTTTTGGGTCACTTTTGTCAATGTGCAACACAATTGCGCAATACCACCATGATGTTAAACTCGGTGCTGGCATGACGGCTAGCAGGACAAGAATGTGATCAACACAAGTAAACATCTGACTATGCAGCAACCAGAGCCACACAACTTTCAAATATTTTGATTACCACAATGCTTTCGTGGTTCTCCCCCTTTTATCGACTATATTACACCTCAAACCCCCCCAATTCTGCTTCACTTTCATCCCTCTTCCCCCTTTAATTCTTATAAACCCCACTGATCCCCCCTTTCCCCCATTCTCCACCCTCTCTCCATTCCCCAAAATCTCTACACTCATCATCTTAATTAACCACACCCTCAGAACCCGAAACTATCGAGCAAAGACGACGCATCTGGCTCCTCGAAGGCGCTAGGCGGATGCTGTTGCTGTTGCTGTTGTTGTTTCTGCCTATTCGCCTTCGCATTCGCCCCGTCACCGTCACTCGCCGCCGCCGGCGGTGCGGCGTGCGACAATATGGGCAGATCCTGGACGACGAGGGAGCTGCGGCGGCGGAGCAGCTTACGGGGGTCGATATCCGTTTCGACTCCGACTCCGACTCCGCCGCCCAACGTGGTGGAAGACGAGGGCGGGGCGTGGCGGAGAAATTCCCAGTTGCGGACTATATAGATTGGAGGTTGGTGTGAGTGGTCGGCCATTGTTTGTGGCAGTGAAGGTGAAAAGCGATGGCGTAGGATGGGTAAGTGGGTGGTTTAAAGTATGCCCAAAGTAGTAAAAAGGGGGGTGGCTGGAAAGATGCAATGGGAGACATGGGAAAAGAAGAAAAACAAAGGAGAAATGACTCTTACCCAAATCCAAACCCAACAAATCACACCCCATCCGATCATAAAGTCGCGCGTTGTGTATGACAAACTCCCACTCGACCCTGGGCGTGACCTTGGTCGCGCCCCGCAGCGTCTGCAGCGTCGCCTGGCGAAGCTGCGAGTACAGCACCACGAGAGCCGGGTCGTCGGTGAGAAAGAGCTTGGCCTTGATGTCGGGGGACGCCGGGGTTTCCAGGAGGGTGTAGACGGGAGTCTTTTTTACAAAACAGATTTTTATCTGTCAGTATTGTTTCATCTCGACGACGGGGCAGGAGTAGGATATGTGGGACTGAGGAAGGGGGTAGGGGCTGGTAGTGCATATCGACAGATAATGAAAGACGTACAATGAGCGCCCTAACGGCCATATCCTTCCGCCTCAGCATCCAGAAGGCCCACGACGCGAGCCAGCGGTTGCCCTCTTGCGCCGCAACGGCGAGGACCTCGTTCTCGAGCAGGTTTCTGAGCACGGGCCCGTTATCGCCCTCGTAAACACGCGCGATGGCGATGGCGAGCTGCAGGTCCTTGACCTGATTAAGGCAGACGTTGACGGCGTCCTGGAGGTGGTCTGCCAGGAGGAAGAATGCCGCGGCGTATTCTAGAAGACACATTAGATGACGAAGACCACAACCTTTTTCGTCGATTCCGATGAATGGATGGATGAATGAAATGTCGGAAAGATATTTGGCCAAGTCACACTTACCAAAACGACGCTTGCTAAGCAGCGCGTAAGCGTTCTTCAACGCCGTCGTCTTCCACTTAGGGTCGTCAAAGTTATTCGCTAGGAGCCGCGACGTCGCCTTTTGTTCCCTGTTCCAGCTCGCCATGCGCCAGAGGCCTTGGAGCACGGTCTTTTTCTTGAGGGCGAGGTAGAAGAGACTGCAGTCGACCGGGTTCTTGGTTTCGCCTCTCGTGTACTCGTTCCGAGCTACGACCTCAAATTGAGTTTTCTAAACCGAGTCAGCACTTGTCCCCAACAATCGACAGTCTTCTCAACTTACCACTGCTGCCGCATCCGTGAGCCACATGAACATGCCGCTTTCCCTGGCGTTCTCCCAAAGCATGGTACCGTGACATTGGCGGGTGACAAAGTCGGTCAATATGTCCTGGCTGGTCGAATGGTAGGCCCAGTTGATCTCTCGCCACGACATATGAATCTCGTTTGTTCGACCCTTGCGCAGCGCGTGTTGCCTATAGAAGAGCATAAATCGAGCTCCGTTCTCGTCCATGGAGCGCCGCTGCTTCTCCACGTAGCCGGCACATTCCACTATATCCAGCAATTGGATTTGCTCATGGCCCGAGATTTGCGGTAAGGTGACTTGCTGCAGTTTTTCGCAAATTGTCAACGCCATATCCTCTGAGAATGTCTCGTCGTTATCATCAAATGACATTCGGCGAATGAGGTAGGAAGAATCATTTCCATTAGAGCCATGGGCTCCCTACGCTATCAATTAGTTCATGGGGTAGCCAGTCAGCCCACGATACTCACTTCGCTGGGGAGATAAAATTCGGCCAGGTCAAGTCCCAAGTAGTCATCAATGACATCACCTTCGACGTGATACTTCAGTGTGTGGTTCAGTGCCAGCAGGATGCGGCGGACCGCACGATTCTTTCCTGCCAGCATGCACTGACTGAGGAATTGCGGATGAAACACAGGTAATGGACCGTTGAGCTTTTGTACAATCTCAAAGAGGTCCCGAGTACCGTCCTTCTGGTGTGGTATCCGAGCACTCGTGACCAGTCGACTTGTTGTATCGAAATTCCTGTCGTACTGAAAGAGTTGGTTACCAGCACCAATGATGAGGTGACCATCGCTGAGCCACGTTGAATCACCGATGGGATGAGGAGTGAAATCTCGAATGTTGATCTCATGAAGGATAGCCCACGACGGACCCTTGTTCAGGTAATCGAAACGTAATTGTGAGAGGAGCACCACGCGGTACGGAAAGCCCACGGCGAGGATCGACTGAGAATCCGGTGTAGATGTCCAGTCCAGGTCCTGCACTGTGTTGTGATTCTCGAAAGTTTGCCCATACTCCAGCTGAGCGCCACGTATGTCCCAAATCGTCACCTGCGATCGATCCTGGTTTACGAGCGCGGCCTTTTTCATAGTACTCCCACTGACCAATGCCGGTTCCGACATGCCCGTCTCCATGGCAGACGTTGACAAAAACTCCACCCGGCGTTGCTCTATGTCGACTCTGGCAGTCCAGAATTCAACTCGACCGCTGTGTGTGTATGACACAGCGACATCCCGGGCGAAGACATCCAGGAACCCGGAAATGATAGGCGTCGAGCCCGCGGGATCGACTGGTAATACGTAGGCGAGGTCACCTGCGTCGGTCACCCTAAAGGTACAAAACTCACGAATGAACTCTTGATGCCCATTCATCTGTGCCCCATTGACCTTTTCACCAGGTAGCGGCAGGTCAACTTCCCAGACCAAGCATCGCTGTTCTGAAGTTATAGTCGCAACGTGGGCAGTGGAAACATCATCGACTTTCTGCCGGGGAAGAACCAAGACGCAGAGAGGCTTGCCAGCAACCTTGTAGGCGCGTTCATCGAGGAGTCTGGGGTTCGGTGTCCTGCAGTCCCATACAGCAATGGTATCGTGATGCATGAAGATGACGAACCTGCCTCCTCTCAACAGGCATATTCGATGAATGTGTCGCCTCTCAGGGATGATGTTCTGTCGTAATAGTTTACTTCGCTTAGAATGCGCAATATGCTGCCACAAAATACTCTCGCCTTGCTCTGTCCTGGAAACTACAGCGTTTCCTTTGTAGTTCCGTACTATCTTCTCGATTGGCGCTGAATGGCCCGACCATGTCGCTCGGTGAGCCAGGCGGCCGGTCTTGGGATTCGGGTCGAGCAAGTCGGCAACGTTGGTCTCGTAGACCTCCACCCTACCATCGAAATAATGAAACAGCATGTGTAGGTGTCCTGAACTCTTGTTGCAGTAGCTCAGGATCTCGACATGAGGAACCGGAGTCGAGGAACCAAGGAATTCGAAGTCCTTGGACCTCACGTACGCGACGTTGTCAACATTGTTCCGTCCCTTCGATTTGTTGCTAACATTCTCTAGGGCCCAGGCTGACATGCTGCCGCGGCCGTCAACAACCATACAGATCTCAGTGTCTCTGTTCGCGATAGACAGCAGATATTGAAGGGCCACATCCTCTTTTTCTTGACCGTCGCCTCGATCCTGCACAGCCCTCTCTGTAGCAGTGGCAAGGTCTCGCTGCCCAAGTATGAAAGCCCATCGCAGGTCCCGCTTATCTCTTTTACTATCATTCTGTATTGCTCCCGCAAGGTCTAGCTTTCCCCAGAGACGTAGGGATTGGCAGTTATGACCATCGGCGCCGGTCCAAACACGCATGACATTGTCGGCGCAGAAAGTATAGAGAACATTCTCTATTGTCTGATCTACATGGAACGGTCTGCGCCATTGTATGCTAGTGACGGCTCGAGGATGTGGTAGATAACTGAATTCGAAATGGAGTTCATCCGAGCTGAAGTTTAGCCTCCGCCATACTTTTACGAGGCGATCGTGATGCCCGACAGACGCGATGTATGAGGAATCATAGGTGAGGCTAGCGGCTTTCGCAGGGCTAGCCAACTGTTGTTGCCAGTGGCAGACAGGAGGTGTCGAGGTTGTGTCGTACAGCCACAAAGAAGATCGACCGACCAAGAGCTCTTCGGAGCTTCCCCAAGATAGCGTCGCGGGTGTTGAGGCTTTGTCGATCTCGAACGAAGCTTGCAGAGCCCACTGGTAAACAGTCAGCTAGCTAACATGACCGAATGACTGCGTTGCCAAACCTTCAGAGAGTCATCTCCAGGGCCTAACGGCCTGTAGACCCTGATTGTTGAATCTGTACACGCGGCTATCTTCCCCGAAAACTCATCAAAGCATACTGCGTCCAAATTCCTCTCGTCATCGTCATATATAGTCTGTAAAATGGTCTGGGAATCGGAGAGAATGGCGAGGCCGTTGCCAGTAATGTACACGATGATGCGCTTGCCGTCCCAGTAACCGGTCGAGACAGCTTGAAGACTAGCTTCTGGCTTGCCTGGGAGGACTCCCTTCATACTATCGGCGGTGGGGTTTCGCGTATGACATCGCTGATCGTTGGACGGGAGGTAATGGTCTCGTCACGGACGGGCGAAGTGTCAGAAGCGCGCGTCGCAAGCTACCTGAGCTATCGGGAGGCCTACGTCGAAGGATTGAAGATGGTCGGAGCTAGGGAGACTTTCAATTAGATGATCACACGGTGAACTTCGGTTCGGTTCAAGAAAGTTGAGGTAACAAGAACAGGACGTGGTAAAGCTACATGTAATACAGGCAAGTCTGCAATAAGTGGAAGTGCTTTACTATGGTCAACGGAGAATACATTCCTCTAGGATCGGTGAATATCTCACCCATCCTTGTTCGCGTCAGGTGCGGCTGCTCTACTGCAAAATGACGTGGGACCCCACTAAGGTTACGGTACTCTTAGATACTAACCTAGGGGAATGTGGACCAAACAGTCGGGGAGGCGTTCGCCCACAGCTATCAACAAAAAGGGGCTGCGCTACGAGTCCAGAGTACCCCTTCCAGAAATATCATCGACAACCCTCCTGTGTCCCATCATATCCGAGGGAATCATCTCTCAAGTACTTCATTTCCAAGACTGCCACATTTATGTAGTCCTTGCTAATCTAAACCATCAAACTCAATGGGTATCAATGCAAACATGTCCTTCAAACCTTTTGAAAACAAACCAAACATGCTATCAATACTTTCCATAAAAAGTAAACACCAACCATGCGATAGACCAACATCAACATGATGGATCACGCCGCCCACGAGACCCTCAAATTGCCTTTCGAACGTCCGGTCCGACTTGCTCTCCCCGCCATGAGAGAGCTTCCGGGTTGCCATTGCGATCTGCTAGGCACGGGCGCCAGGGGCGTCGTCGTCTGCCTCCTCCCCAATGCCCCACGAAACAACTGTGGCCTCCCCGGCGTCGGCGCGTAACTCGCCTCCTCCAAAGCGTCGGCCCTCCTCGGTGTTGGTGCGAAACTCGGCTGCTCCGTAATCTCCGTCTTCCTATTTGCAGCTTCTTTCCAGCTTCGCAACAAGCCTCGCGCTCGGTTCTGCGTAGCCTGGTACTGCGCGTCCTCGACTACCTGGTCAATGTTTCGGTAGCTACCATCTGGAAGCTGTACAGGCACCAGCTTGTCGGCCGTTTTGCTATACCAACCTTCGAAACCTTGCCTCAACACTCTCCTGTCTTTCTTTTCTAGTGCACTGGCCACTATCGCAGGTCTGTTGGCATGTTGGAGGGCCTCGCGGTTCCAGTTCTTCAACGCTCGCGCTGCAGCCCGGCTTTCCCGGTAGTCGTGCGCTTCAGCCTGCGTCTCTTGACGTCTGATTGCTTCCTGCTGCCATTGCTGCAGTGTTTTTTGCTTCGCCACCGCATCGCTGGTAAAGGCCATGTCGTTCTTCTCCTGTGCCCGAGTGCGCCACACCTCGAACGCTTGCGTGACTTGTTGCCATTCTCGATTGGATATCAATTCTTCCAACGTAGAGTTCATGACTTCGTACCGTATAAAACTTGGCCCCAACTTCTCGCGCCACTGCACTACACAGCGGGCCCCCATGCCTTTCTTCACTATCCGACGTGTCTCCAGATACGCCTCTCTGAGTCTGTCCTTCCGTTTCTGTTTCGCCAACTGCTTCCACGCAACTAATGTATTGCGGGTAGAAGTCTCATATTCAAGGTAATCCGCTTGCGTTCGAAGTCGTTCGTCTTGTTCAGCTGCTTCTTGTGCCTGTAGCCGCCACACGGGCATCGCCTCAGTAACTCGGTAGTAGAAATCCGCGCGTTGAGCATAGTGTTCCAGGATCTTTGCTTGATTTTGTGCGGCGACCTTGGCATTTTCCCTCCAAACGGGCAAAGCCTGTGTTGTCTTATAGTAGAAGTTGGCGCTTTCTGAATAATGAGCAAGAACTTGTCTTTCCGAGTGAACGTCTTCTGCCTTATCTCTCCAGATAGGCAACGCTCGTGTAGTTCTACTGTAAAAGTTGGCACGTTCTGCACGCATATCTAGACCATGTCGCTCTTGTTGTGCCGCTTTCTCCCGCCACGTAGGAATTGTGTCCATCACAAGCCGTTTCTCTTGTTGCTCTTCTTGGAACTCGCGCGCCCTTTCTAGGTTTCTGGTGACATGGCTCTCCCAAGCATTGAAATATCTCATTCGCAGAATGTGTCTCCGAGCAAGCATAGTCTGCTCGTCCATTTCTTCGGAGCTGTCGCTATCATCAGCCGGGTTGGCAGTTGTTGCAAATGGAGGTTTAACAATTGCTTGAACAAATTCAGTAGTCGCAGGAGCAGGTAAATTTGAATGGACAGGCATGGTAGCAGTTCTCACGGCTGCTTGTAAGGGCTCAGTGTTGACACGAGTAGGCTCAACAGTCGTACAACTAGCCTGGGTAAGTGTATGGGCCGGTTGAGGTGGCGCGTGAGCGGGTTGAGCAGCAGCCGCAGCAGCGCTGGCAAACCGACGAATTCCAAAAGCCTTGGCTTTCAAGCTCATCTCGTAAGCTCTGGCAGCCATCTGGGCCTTCTCAGTCTCCTCCTCGGCACGATTTGACCAATTGGTAAAGGCGCGCGAGAGGATCAGGTTCTTATGCGCCCTTTCTGCGAGACGCGCCAGCGGGGCCAACGGGTGGTTCTCATCCGCACCAGGGAACTTCTCCTCGGCGGGTTCTCTCTGACATTGCTGCCGTGCCGCCTGTCTCCAGCGGCCGAGGGCGTTCTTCGTGCTCTGAATCTCGTGTGTTCTAACAGCAATTCGCTCGATGCGCCTCGAGTATATGTTATGTGGAAGATCATGAATAGGGGCATTGGCCACTGCGTTAGAGACAGCTCTCCATTCCATGAACTTCTCCTCGACATCGTCTTCGATGTCTGCTTGCCGCGCAGCAGTGATCTGAGTGCATAGATCGTTTATGTAATGCGACCTTGTATGCCATTGTCGAACAGCGTTGACGGAATGAAATTTGACGTGATGTATTTCATGAAAAGCACGGGCAACTTCGGCGAGGCGAGTGTCCTGACGAGAGGAGGCATTGCTGGTCTGGTCGTCGTCCGACGCTGGATTGAAGCCGTTTAAGCCGTTTATCGCGCCATTGGAGGAATGCCTAGCCACGTGATGGTCGTGGAAGGCCTCGTTGTGATTCGGTGCTTTATCAAGTCTGTATCTTTCGGGTTTGGTGGAGAGCGTGACCCGATGAGGATGATACATGCGGGACTCAATCGGAGGGATAGGGTGGTCTGAAGAGGACACAGGGCTCACATAATTATCGCCAGCATCGCTCACGGTATTCTGAGGTGTATCGAATGCCAACCCAACGTCCATTTCCTTCATGAAAGCCTTGAACTTATCGACCATAGAAGTATTGCCCCTTATGCCTCCGATTATGAACATGATCTTGCTGAATTTCTGGTCATCGTCAGGTTCGTAGCCATAGGTCGGGAGGATCTCATAGTAGGCCTTGAAAAGGGCATGGGTCGGTAAACGAGAGCTCGGTGAGGTACCGGCTAGTATCTCTTCGGAACGTAGTGCGATTCGGTATAGCATCTCAAACTCTATGTCGGAGGTATGTCAGAAACTTGGAAGGGAAATCTCGATTTAGCTAGGTGTCCTACCTCGATCAGAATATTCCCTGTGGTTAAGGCGGCCTGGAGTAGACAATTCAAGCTCCGTTTCAGGAGCATTGGATAGGGCGTCTTCATGATGAGGAGATGGCTGAGAAGTATACTCGTCGTCGAAGTCTTCCGAAGTCAAGGACGATAGGTCGCTGTGTGAGGCGACCATGTTCAACAGTTAAAACAAAACACAGCGAAAAGATGGTTCGAAGTTGGGGTCAGGCATTGTTCGGTCAATAGCTGGAGATCGAGATCATGATGAGGAGTTGTGAGAAGGTCCAAGCCCGGGCAGTACTTGAGTCATCGCGCAGAGGGAGGTCCGGGGTGATCATGGGACGGCCATTGAAGCTGTACAATTCCAAGGTTGGTTGAATTGAAGCGCGCGTTACTTCCAATACTTCGTACTTACAGTACGCGTTGCCAGCTTGTTTCCTCCCGCCAGCAGGGATTGGTGCTAAAAACCCCACCACCACACGGCTAAGTAACAGGGATGGAATCGCAATAGATACGAAGTACATGATGATCTTCACTACACTATCAATTCCAGCCGTAAAGCCCGAGTTAAAATGTTAAATTAGCTACGTACTCCAAGTACCTCTCATAAGCCACTCATTATTCGAAGTATCTCGACAACGTCAGTCGTCCCAGCTCAATTCTTAGCTATCACCCAAGCCGAACTCTTCACCTACCTTCACTCCACGCATCCAATCTATATTCCCAGACAAATACCCGCATAAGAGAATAAAAGAAAATAAAAAAATAAAAAATAAAAATGCAACCTCGAGTCCGCCCAATCGAAAAGTTTGCAACAGCAGTATCCCAATGTTCCGCCGAGGTGAGCTCATGCCGTCTGCCATTATCATGATTCGTCTAAATGCTCATCCCTTCTCCTTCCCAAACCCCAAAAAAAAACAGGCCGCGATATATGGCAAATGCATCGTGGCGGACTACAATTCAGTCCATAAGGATAAGTGCGCTACCGAGTTTATGAGACTGAAGGATTGCTACCTGGTGAGTCGCGGCGCGGGTCCCGATTTGATGGTATATATTAGATGTAAGACGCTCGAGGCTAACTCATATGGTTCATGGAAGAAAGCTGCAAAGAAACCAAGGTGAAAGGATAGGCTACGAGCTTGGTGCTTGTACTTTATTTGACGGAGAAGGTCGATGCTAGGTCCATAGGAAGCCCGAACTCGATATCAGCATCTCACAATTGGTCACGACATAGAGAGGTGGTACCATTTGACCTCGCAGCCACATGCATACCAAAGCTCTGTTTTGCAATTCGTCACAACCAAAAGAGGATCATTACATCATGAGTCGCTCTTTAATTCAGCAGTCATATCACCTAGATCCGTAGCCTAGAGCCCGGCTGAATTGACTGGTTCTATGGGAAATTGCAAGCCTATAGCTTGAGCAACCTGAGTAGGAAGGTCGCCTTTTGAACCTCTTGCTCCTCCTCTGCGATGATGCCCTCCTGCTTCTCCGCTGGAATCTCGCCCTCGACTTGTGTGACTTCGTGCTTGTCCACTGGTCTCCGAAGAGCCTTTTCTATGGTCTGAGTCTGGCTGACAAAGACATCTTCAATGCCGGTGTTCTCGGGATCGGACAACACCTTGTACTCCATCTTGATATCATCCGTCGGCTGTAGACCGACCTTCTTTCGAAGCCGCTGTACTCGGTTGATGATCTCTCTTGCCAACCCTTCCTGGGCCAGCTCAGGGTACATCTCCGTGTCGAGGATGGTCAGGACGTCATTATCCGTGTTGGTCTCGAGCTTCTCCGGACCACCTTCCTTCAAGTCGCGCCGTATCTTCAGATCTCCCTCCTCGAGCCGAATACCGTCGAGAACGATGAACTTCGACTTCGCGTACTCTTGTACCTCCTCGCTCGTTACCTTGGGCAATGCCTTCTTGACCTTTGCCATGTCCTTTCTCAGCTTCTTGCCCAGTATAGGCCAGTCTGCAGTGACAGAGTACTGAACATTGTATTTCGCTTCATCGGATGACAAGACCAGATCCCGGATATTCAGTTCTTCCGTGATGTAGGTCTCGAGAAGCTTGACGTCGTCCAGATATTGCGGGTCGGAATGAATAACCACGAAACTCTTAAGGGGCGTCTTCAACCCAATGGTTCTGCGTTCTCGGGAGACTCGCCCAAGCTCAATTACCCTCTGCATGCGCTCCACTTTTCGCTCAATCTCCGGGTCAAACAGTTCCTGTCGAACATCGGGATATGCTAGGAAGTGCACACTGCGCGGGTCCTCGGCTTGTTGTTCCTTCGGAATGTGAGGGAGGAGCTTCGAGTATATGGTGTCGGTGATGAACGGAGTGAAAGGGGCTAAGCCACGACATAATGTGAAGAGAACTTCGAACAGGGTATTAAGAGCATGGATAGTGTCATCCACTCCGTATTCGCCCTTGAGACGTTTCCTGTTGAAACGAATATACCAATTCGTTGTGTTGTCAATAAGTCCTAGTAGTTTGGGCACCACAGTGTACAACCGGTAACCTGAATGCTATTAGCTGGGTTTCGATAGGTAATATAGGAGAGCCACTCACCAGCCATTTCTTGGTTGACGAATTCCAGTAGACTTTGGCAACTTGCAAGGATCCACTTGTCCATTACGTTTGTGTTGGTGCTCTCCATCGTTGGGTCGAAGAGATAGTCCTTGTTTTCTACCTTCTTGAGCAATGCGACTTGCCCTTCAAAGAACTTGTAGCTGTTCCAGAGGGGAAGAAGCACTTTCTGTACGACTTCCTTCACCCCTGCCTCTTTGAAGCGTAGAGGTTCAGCTCTGACCACAGGGGAGTTGATCATGTATAAGCGCAGTGCGTCAGATCCATACTTGTCCATGATGATGGAGGGATCAGGGTAGTTCTTTAGACGTTTAGACATCTTCTTGCCATCTTCCGCCAATACGATACCATTCACGACACAGTTCTTGAAGGGCGACACACCGAAAAGGTGAGTACCCATGACCAACATTGTGTAAAACCAACCTCGTGTTTGGTCAAGACCTTCGGCAATGAAGTCACCAGGGAAACTCTGAGCGAATTTGTCCTTGTTCTCGAATGGGTAGTGCTGGCTTGCGTAAGGCATGCTTCCGGACTCGAACCAGCAGTCGAAGACTTCCTCAACGCGTTTCAAGACTCCGTTGCCTTTTTTGCTCGGAATGGTGATATGGTCCACCTTGTCACGGTGAAGGTCAGTGAGCTCGCCTTCATAACCACTAAGTTCCCTGAGCTCGGCAATGCTTCCAACACAGACTCTCTCGGTAAGGTCGTCGCTAACCCAAAGGGGAATGGGAGTACCCCAGTAGCGATTTCTCGAAACATTCCAATCGCGCGCATTAGCAATCCAGTTGGCGAATCGAGCATCTTTGACGAAACTCGGAGTCCAATGGGTGCCCTCAATATTTTTCAGCATCTGCGGGACAATCTCAGTGATGCGAATGAACCACGAAGGGACGGCACGATAGATGAGGGGTGTATCAGATCGGGGGCACATTGGATAGGAGTGACGAAGTTGCGAATCGACAATCAGTCTCCCGGTGCCTTTCAGGTGCTTGATGATGTGTTTGTCTGCCTCCTTCACGTGCATACCAACAAAGTCGCGGACCTTTTCGAGGTAAATACCGCGGTCATCGACGGGATCCGGAGGCGGCCGTGATTCGTTTATGATACCGGCGTTGAGGGCGACGTTGTAATCGTCTTCACCAAAGGCGGGAGCCTGGTGGACGATACCCGTACCACTATCGCTAGTTACGTATGTCGCATTGAGGACCTTGAAGGCTACGTCCTTGAATTCTTCATAGAAGTAGTCAAAGAGTGGCTGATACTGCCAGCCTAGCATGTCTTTTCCCTTGATCTTCTCGACGACTTTGTATTTTGCCTTCTTTGGATCCTTGTAGAGGGTGGTCAATAGCTTCTCCAAGATGATGTAGTTATGACCAGACTTCTCGTCGAGGATCTTGATGTATTCAAAGTCAGGGTGCGTCGCCAAGCCAAGGTTGGTGGGCAGAGTCCAAGGCGTGGTGGTCCATGCCAGCAGATGCGTGTTGGGGTCGGAGACTAAAGGGAAAGAAACGACGACAGCGGGATCCGTGACGTCTTGGTAATTTTGGTTCGCCTCAAAGTTTGACAATGCAGTCGTAAGGACGGTGGAATACGGCATTACCCGGTGTCCCTGGTAGACTTGACCCTTGTCGAATAGTTGCTTGAACGCCCACCACTCGGTTTCCATGAAAGTAGGGTCCATTGTCTACGCAACACGGTTAGTTCCGGGCCTGATGTTTTACCAAATCAATCATTTCCTAACCTTATAGTCATTGTCGAGATCAATCCAACGTCCCAGGCGTTCGATGGTTTGACGCCACTCCTCTCGGTATCGCATGACGATCGATCGACACTCTTGGTTATAGTTGGCCAGGCCAAACTTCATCACAGCCTGCTTGCCGCTGATGCCGAACTTCTTGTCAATCTCATGTTCGATGGGAATGCCATGAGTATCCCAGCCAAATCTTCGCTCGACATGATAGCCCTTCATGGACCAGTATCTCGGTATGATGTCCTTAATGGTACTGGCAAGAAGATGCCCATAGTGGGGTAAACCGGTCGCGAATGGAGGGCCATCGTAGAACGTATACCGCGGTCGACCTTCAGAAAGCTCGACCTGCGAATCTAGTGTCAGCGCAAGACCCAATCATTGGTGCGAAAGGGACTAACTTGTCGCTCGAAGGCCTTGATTTCGCGCCATTTCTCGATAATGGCTACTTCGGCCTTGGGGAAGTCGATGGACATATCGATGGGAGACAGAAGATGGGGCGATCAAATGAGATTGAAGATTGGAAATTGAAAATTGAGAACCAAAGGCCAGAGCCTAGGTTGTTTCCTCGAGTATGATCAGACGTATGCGAATAAGGCCGGTGGTTTGGTTTGGAATTGTTTTCTCGATTCTTCATCGACAGTCTCAACTCCAAATAATATTTCGGGTTGGCGGGGTCCTTTGTGAGTCAAGCTCGAGAAATTGAGTCAGGCCCGCCCGATTATGCCACAAAGCGTAAGGCAGCCAATTGAATTTGGCGGGGTAAAAAGGACGAACCTTTCGATAAGTAATCCATGCTTTGCTCAAGTGCCCGGGCGTCAAGCCTCAAGCCTCAAGCCTCGTCGTGTGGCTGAGTAGCAGCTAGGGCGGTACCTAGAAGTACCTACATTAAGTACCTAGGTACATAAATACTCCCTGGCAGTAGCCTTTTAGCGCCTGAACAGCGCATTCTGCCCCGCTTCGCTCTCCCTGTAAAACACCAAATGGATCCATCCATGGATTGGATCGGGTTGTTCCATACTGGGATCAAATTGGACAAAGAACTGGATATAAAATAAACATTCCCAGTCCCCAGCTTTTGACCTCATTGGTTGTATCCTGGTAAACAGCAACCCAGCACAGCAACAGAGCTTCCCCAATCTGCATCTGATCCTCCTTTCTTAGGCCTCCGCAGTACTTGTACACATCCATCAATTGCAATTGATTATCAGACATTGTTGGTACCCGTCACAAACATAGTGCCATTCTGCCATTCATATTTATCAGTCTTATCGGTCTCCCATCTATGGAAAAAACAGTCTTCACACGATAAGAATAGGGGTCACACGACATCTGCCCGGTTGGAAGTTCATAGCGAGGTTGCGTTCTTTGACGTTCGGTCTAGCGCGCAAACCCATCGGTAGCCGTACCATCTCCCATTCGAATCGGAAATTCATCGTTATCCCTTCCCGGCGGTCTCTCGAACACCAACCCACCGACGGCCATAGCAAGGCCAGTACATAGGCAATCCAGGTGACGCCTGATCTTCGGCCACAAAGATGTCTTTTTTCTTTGGGAGGGCCAGAGCCCGGACCAACACAATCGATTTGTCAAAGCAGGCCAGAGAGCATGTTCTCAAACTGGACGTCGGAGGCGCCGCAAAGGTCGGTTGAGGTGGACCCTGGGCTCTCTCGATGCTAGGTACTGATTATTCGTCCCGCAGGCCGAGGAATTATCCAAGGTCCTGAGTCAAATGAAACTTATACTGCAAGGGACATCGGGTGAGTTTCGACCGAAGAGCAATGCGATACCGGTCTGCTACGGGTGACCGTTGCGCAAAACAATGCTTGAGGCATATGGAGCTGTTCGACGCTGACTGCCTGACTATAGAGGTCGAGAGTACCCCAGAGCAAGTATATCAACTAGTGACAGGTCTGATAGAAGAAGACCTTCTCCTCCTGCTGGCCCAAAACCTCCATCGGCTCCCTTTCGAATCTCGCAAAGACACCCAAGTCATTTTCTCATATGTCTTCCGCTTCCGACCACCCACCGCATCCCCGAAGACCGACCCTGTCGCATTGAGTTATGTGGTCAACAACAGGCCACAAGTCTTGCTCGAGCTATGCCGAGGATATGAACATAGAGAAAGCGCCACGCCCGCAGGTACCGTTCTGCGAGAGGTGCTGAAGAGTGAGGCTGCCGCAGCAATCATATTATACGACGACGGTGAGGAGCCCGGGTCGAGTTCGAAAGGAGTAACAGCGATCGATCGCGAAAGACCGCAAAGTGGCAATGGCGTATTCTGGAGGTTCTTCGACTGGATCGACAAGAGCTCGTTCGAGGTGGCGGCCGATGCCTTCACCACCTTCAGGGTAAGCAAGAGCTTTTGTCCAATGGTCGGGGGGCACGTCAACTGATATGATCCTCTCAGGACTTGTTGACCAAGCACAAAGAGCTCGTGCCGCGGTATCTCTTGGTTAACTTCGACCTCTTCTTCGACAGATACAACAATGTCCTAGTGCGGTCAGACGGTTATGTCACAAAGCGACAATCCATCAAGCTACTAGGCGAGATACTGCTGGACCGGTCCAACTACAACGTCATGACGGCTTACGTGGATAGGGGCGAACACCTCAAGATCTGCATGAACCTCTTGCGAAGCGACCACAAGATGGTGCAGTACGAGGGCTTCCACGTATTCAAGGTCTTCGTGGCCAACCCCCACAAGTCAATCGCGGTGCAGAAGATTCTACTCATGAACCGTGAGAAGCTCCTGAACTTCCTTTCGCACTTTCTCGAAGACCGGACGGACGACGAGCAGTTCATCGATGAGAGGGAATTCCTCATTAAGCAGATCCGGAATATGCCGCCTAATCCCGTGCCGCCGGCCCGGCAGCTTCACCAGGGGATGTAATATCTAATAGACTCCGAGAGGGGGTGGAGGAAATACCCATTGTATGATGATGATGATGATGAGAATGGTAGTGAGTGGGTGGGTGGGTGGTAGACTACATGCCATGCCCTCTTGGAGACTGGTATCCATAAGCATAGTAGACCTACAATATGAGCGACGAAAGCAGCATTCAATTACCACGAGAAACTGTGTATGCATGAGATGAGACTACATAGGCGTTTCTGGGGGCGGATGAAGAAGCAATGGTAAAAGTTGCCAGTTCCCTCAACAGTAACCAGAATTTTTTGAATGATTTATACCCCCCCCCTACGGCCAACAATACATCAGTATAAAACCTAGTCCTTGATATGTAATGCAACTGGCAAGTAACATAGGCGTAACACCGTGATAACCCACTGGGATTGAAGACCAAGCATGGATACGTGATCTCTTATGGAATACTTGGGGGGGGGGGGGGGGGGGGGGGGGGGGGTGGTTTAACGTTTTATTTGTCTTTCTTCCATCATGACAAGGATTGACAATTATGAAACAAAACTTCCTTCCACGGTTATTATCTATGGTCTGCTTATGGTTAATATCGCGATAGAAGTCAGTCTTTTCATATGATAACAGATATATATGCGACTGTCATCCTGCCGATCACGGGGCTTATGGGTGAGTGATTGGGCTCTTCGAAAGGACCTTGAGCAAGGGAGAGCATATTGAGACTCTAGAATCTGTAAGTAGCAGTATCTCGAGCTTTCCATGTCTGTCCCGAGCTGTCACAAAACAGCTCCCAGTCAGTCTTTGCCTTATTTTGATTTTTCTCCTTTATTTAAAAGTTAGTTGCTTGTACTCGCTCACATTTCACCGCCCCCCTTCTCTGGAGAGCATCAAATTCAAGTTATCTGAGTGGAGTTTTTATCAATACAAGTACCTCGACTGACACAGCCTCAAACTTCTCGAATCCACGAGTCCACACTGCGTCAAAGTCTCAACATCGTGCCTCGGGACTTGTACCGACGCTGGGTTGACTCGGGCTACCGAGAGCAAAAGCCAGGCTGCTCGTTACTCTGTAGCTCCCAGTTTCGATATCTCCAAACGCTTGCGATCTCTCTCCTCCTTGAACTGCTCCCATCGTTGCCTGAGTCCCTCGTCCACGGCCACGCTCTCGAGGTCCGGAGGGCAGCCACGCACGATCTCGAGGACCTGTGGTAGGTCGTGGGAAATATTCTTGATCCTGGTTTGGCGCTAAAAGTGGTGTACATATTAGCAAATCGACGCGGAAACGAGGGCCAATTGTGTGACCTACAGGGGGAAGGTCGCCAGCCACATAATGATATCGGTCCTCCCTGATCTGCTCCTTCCAAGTATGAAGAGAGAGGGCGCCACGAGGATTGAAGCCGGCATCCGTCATGATGAACAAACCCAACAGGTCGGCCTCGATTTCCATTTTCCGCAACCGCAACGGCAGAAGGATCAATGGATAGCCAACTATCAAGAAGAAGCCTAGGAAGGCGTATTTGTTGAACACAGACAACGGTGGGGCGAGGTATAACAACCCAGCTAGAAAATGGCTATTGACTTCTAGATCGTGCCTAGCCAACAT
Organism: Xylariomycetidae sp. FL2044; assembly: GCA_022376275.1. NCBI lineage: Eukaryota > Fungi > Ascomycota > Sordariomycetes > Xylariomycetidae sp. FL2044. The sequence goes on along the minus strand of JAJNOH010000025.1, from coordinate 286,283 downwards.
ATGTGAGACGTCGTGTGCTAGGACAGCTGCGATCTCGTCCTCTAAGGAGGTCCTCGCTGATAATCACATTTTGAGGGTTGAGGACAGCGAAGCGGTCAGCACCTATTTTCGAGATAATTAGAGACTAGTTGGGAACATCGGGAGATTCTCACATCACACTCACGAGGCCCAGATTCCAGATAGAGCTCCCAAGCCAAATCCTCGAGCCCTGCTGCGGCGACGATGCGCTCCAGTATGCGGTGCAGCATCTGAGCCTCGGGAGAGTCCCCGGGACTAAGATGGGTTAAATTTCCATCGGGCTTATTATCGTTTTTCGGGGGGCGAGCTGGATTGAACAGCTTGGGCCGCTTGCGACCGGTAATAGGGATCTCGGCAGCGTGCCATTTCAAGAAATAGTATATCGCGACCCAGCACGACACACAGAACCCTGCTCTTTTCAACAGTTTCTTGTCCTTATATAAATAACGAATCATGTGCCATAGTAATCTCCGAAAATTCGGGTTCGTGTCACGGGGCTCTTTTTCACCCTGGCCCCCATGCTTCTGCCCTTCTTGACACGATGGATTCGGCGCAGAGTCATGCGGCTGGGCATCGAGGCTAGACTCGTCGTACGGCAGCTGTTTGGGCCTGTGGGCAGGAGGGTTCTTCTTCGGTTTGTCAGAGGCGAAACTCCGGTTTAGGATCGTGGTGGCATAGGTCCCACCAAGGGGAACGCGTGAGACGGGAGCATACGAAGGCCTCAAGAATAATCGATGGGTGGCGGTATGGGTGGTGGTACGCCTGATGGCGCGCAGTGTAACAGACATACTGCTTATGGTGGTCTTGCGCAATTGTGTAACAGACATACTGTTCGACCGGTGAGTCGTTGGTATAGGGGAGTCACTGTCTCGTGGAAGCGAAGCATGGACATGGACAAGATTTCCTCGAGAATGGCGTCACGTGTGGGTAAAAAAGCAAAATGCATGTGGCGAGAAGTTGTTGGTGGTTGGTGGCTGAGACACGACTGATCAGCCATAGCACGGGAAGATATAGATACTAACAAGATATCGCCATCTTTTTTGTTTTCTTCCCAAATAAGCCCACTGTGCCATCACCCTGACCGATCGTCTCACGAGGCGGTTAACCAGGGAGTGACCTGAACGTTCCCTCCACCTACTTCTTCTCCACCAGATCCAGATCCAAGTCCTTCCCCATCCACGCCTCGAAAGCGCCCTTGAACCCGTCCCGCCAGCGGCTCAGCGGCGCCCGGCCGAGCACCATGTCGTACGCGTTCCAGAGGCCGCGCTTGCGGTCCATGTCCTCGGTGACGTCGTTGTCCGGGCACAGGACCCAGAACTGGCGCTCTTGCATCTTGGCCTCGAGGAAGTCGACGACCTGGCCGGGCCACCAGGCGGCCGCGGGCTTGTCGCCGCCCGAAGCGGCCCCCGCGAGGCTCGTCCACGTCCAGCCCGGCACCAGCAGGTGCACGCCGACGGCGTCGGACCGGTCCCGCAGGTCGTGGCTCAGGTGCTCGGCCACCGTCTTGACCGCGGCCTTGGACGCGTTGTAGGCCGGGTTGCCCGGCGGGTTGGTGATGCCCTGCTTGGAGCCCGTGATCACGACGGCGGACTGGTTCGCCGGCGTGGCGGTGTCCAGGATGAGCGGGAGCAGCGCCGACAGCCCGTTCACGACGCCGAAGAAGTTGGTCGCGAGGATGGACTGGAAGGCGGCCGGGTCCGCGTCTTTCACTAGCGAAGTCGGCTTGCTGACGCCGGCGTTGAGGGCTAGGAGGTTGATTTGCCCTGGAAAGGGGTTTAGTCAGTAGTCAGAACGGGTATAATGAAACCGTATGATGATATGTGGAGATTGGCGGTTTCCATATGATAGATAATTACTTCCATCGGACTCCATCCCTTCCCCTTCTCTAACCCCGGAGAACAAGCAAGCGAATGAGAAGCAAAACCGGAAGCAAACCAAGGCGAAAGAAACGACCCACCTCCAAACTCCTTAACGACCATATCCTTCACCTTCGCCCAATCCTCCACCTTGCTTACGTCCATCTGCACGGTGATGAGGCCCTCATCTCCCAGACTAGATTTCGCTAACTTGAGGCTCTCGACGTTCCAATCGGTCACGAGCACCTTCATCCCGTAGCCGAGACATTTCTTGGCTAGAGCGAGGCCGATGCCCGAGGCGCCGCCCGTGATGACGGCCGTGTTTGCCTTTTTGAAGACGGCCGACATGATGAAGTCAAGGAGCACGTGGTATTCCTGAGTGAGGTGGACGGCTCGGTGAGGTAAGTACTAGGTAGTTACCGTCACTTACTTTCGAGATGGTCAGGTGGCTGGGTATGACGAACTGGGGAGAGAGAGATATGTAGGTTGGCCACTAGCTCGTGCCCCGCGCATTCCCCAAGGTCTGGAAGTATCTCCAGTGCTACTTACGTATCCGCCTAATGTTAGTGAACTTATTATAAGTGAAGTCATCGCCCACAGCCCAACCAGCCAGCATTGGACCTAACTCAAATCTCCACCATCCCCTTTTCAAAAAAACCCGATTCTCGGCGGCCTAATAACGCCGTCTTTCTTTGCGAATACCATTACGGTTCTTTACCTACCCTCCGCCATGGACGGCGATTCGCAATCCCCGGACCCCTGGAAGTATTTCCCCTTCCGACTAGGCGACAGCGAGCACCTCGAGCACTACGAACCGGGCGGCTTCCACCCGGTACACCTCGGCGACGTATACGCCAACGACGATGACTACGGCCGGTACAAAGTCGTGCACAAGCTCGGGTGGGGCGGCTTTCTCCACCGTCTGTCTGGTCCGCCCGGGACGCCGCAGCGCGCCGGTGGGTCGGTCGCCCTGAAGCTCAAGCTCGTCGCCGCCCACGTACGAGGTCCGTTTCGGCACCGCCATCGCCAGCCACTCCAGCCTCGTCGGGTCCTCCCGTCTGTTCGCCGTGGCCAGGCCTGGTTCTGGGTCAACGGGCCCAATGGCCGGCACCTAGGTATATCTGGTGTTCCCGGTCCTGGGGCCCAGCCTGGCCACGCTCCTCCACCGCTCTGTTGCGTGTGGTAAGTGAGGCACATACGCACGCGCCCGCCCACGCTCGTGTGTCGAGTCCACGACCCTTGCCCCTATCTGTCGGGCGAGAGTCACCCGATCATAGTATGCTTTGTTACTTATCCAGACAGCGATATCATTTGCGATGCTGTTTCGAGCCAACAACCGTTCTGAGTCCCTAGGTAGGTAGGTGTATTTTACTCAGTTCATGACAGGATGCTTCGCTTTTCTACCTTGCCTCGCAATGATTACAGGTTAGGTAGTTTCGGTCCAGTATGACGCCATCGGCTGAAATATGATCCATGAAGCGGAACCGGAAGGAATTAAGAGGAAATGGGAAAGGGGCGGTCGAGGCTGCGAAGGTGAGGGTATGGAGTATTCACATGTCAAGAATAGTGGACAACATACCTAGCTGCCTAGGTAGGTTGAGGAGCAAACAAGTCAAATCTCTCGCGTAGAATCAAATTGGAAAGCCCGCCACGATGCAGGAGTCTGATTGGATATCAAGGACCAAGTGTGTAGATAATAGTTACAATGAAATCATTCCTTTCCAAATCCCTTCCTGTTCAACGCCCATGAATCCGGAAAGTTTGTGAGCGAGACTCATACACCATTCGCCATATCCCTAGGGCATAATTTCTTTCCTCAATCGCCTCAACTCCGTTGATCACTACTGCGAGCGAACCGTTTCTCGTTTTCTTCTCCCCTGCCTCTGTTCCACGACTAGCGCTGCGGCTGCGACGGTTGCTTAGACAACATCACATTGACGCTTTCACGAGCGTTGATGGTAGACCAGATACTATCTTTGCCTCCCTTTCTCCACTCGTCGCCAGTCGCTTCTTGTCCCGTACCCTTCATCGATTCTCCCATGATCACTTCCAGATCTCGCTTCTGCGAGCTGAGCCAACTCGACACGAATGTCGTAGGATCTTCGCTCAGTGACGTTAGGAATGCGTGTTTAGCCTTGGATACATGTATCGCCTGAACAATGGTGGCCAGCTGATCGTCCAAGGAAGCCACTTCCTTCAACATGTTTGCATAGCCTGAATTGTTCAGGAAGGAGACCATCTTCTCTCTTAACGGATCGTCCACAGCAACACGGACGTCGTAAATTGTCGCTTGCGGATCCTTGTGGAACTCTTCATCTAAGCGGATGGTGTATGGAAGAGTGACGGGGGGTAGAGGCTTTAAATGCGGAGTAATGTAATCGTGTAGTTTAGGTATGGACCCGACCTCGACGTGGAATGCCTGTAGAGCCGTCAGTCACTTACGATACGATAGGCATCTCGTCCGCATAGCCCCTTACCTGCTTGAGGAGATCATCACAGCGAAAGCTACGTTTCTCCTCGTCCTCTTGTAGGCCCATCATCTTGATATACTCCCATATGGCCATGACCAGCTCTTGTCTTGTTGCCTCCGACATATCCACGATATCTTCTAGTTCCGGGCTGACCGCATACCGTTCGGGCTCTTCATGTCTGAAGAGATTGATGGTGATATTGATATTCTCGTCGCCATTGCGCTTGAAAGTCAACTCGTCGAAATCAGCGGCAGCAGGAAGATTAGACGATGGACCGGATCGCTCTGGCTTCTTCCAGTCGACACCCTGATCAACACCCTTACGGTTGGCAGGGAAGTCGACATTAAGAGCTTTGAAAAAATGAGAGAAACGATATTTGGGCACTTTTGTAGATTTGGGCTTCGTATCAGATGGCGCGTCCTCTTCCATCCTATCGGGATCATCGGCCTTGTCCTTGCTATCCTCGCTATCATCATCTTCCCGGTCGAGGCCATCGTTATCATCGAGAAGGCGTCCCTCGATCTTGACGCGGTACGTAGGTTCGAGGTTGGAACTAAAGTCGAATGTGTCGACACTGAGGCCATTGCCTTGCCATACCTGATCCTCAGCGGTATTGGTGATCCATATTCTGAGCGTCTTCCACCGCTTTGAACACCGGGTTAGTCTCCACAGTTCTGACTTGGCGGGAAGGACTGCTCACCTTGACGCTGCGGTTTACCGAGTCGACAATGTCGAGGCGCTTCCTGGTCATGGTCGCATCAAGTCTTCGCTCGTAGTCCCGTAGCCCTCTGTAGCGCAGACCCATGTCTCCGATGGTGCAGCTGTCGATGTTGTCAGGCAGATTCTTGTCGGTGGGTTTGCGACTCCGGCGCTTCGCCATTTCGACCTGCATAGCTGCTTGTTGCTGTTGTTGAGCAATCTGAGCTTGGGTGAGAGGAACTTGATGATGTGGGCCGGACGACATCATTGGGCCTGCATGACAGCAAGGTTAGAGATGGGGGCGGTTGGCAGAACAAGGATATATAAGATGAGACACGACACGACACGACACGATATACGACAGAGAGTTTAGAGGTTAGAGGTTAGAGGGCAGAGACAAAACTAGACGACAGGTAGGGAGGATGATGGGCAGATGGATTAAAGAAAAGGCTAATATTAATGACCTGTGGAGACACGATGTGGGGGTTGCGTGGATGAGCAACAAGTTACAAGCGTTACGGCGTGTGGGTAGGCTGTAGGAATGACGATGAGCTTCTTTTACATACCAATGCCTCCTCGTCGCTGACCGGTGGAATGGGTGGTGCGCTGCGGCACCTGCTGCTGCGGGTACGGGCGAAAGCCTGGCTGCATCTTGACGATATTTCCAATTCGTCTGGCGCGCGCGGTTGCTGGAGCTTGCTTCTACAAAAGGCAGACACAGATACCTAGATTGTCGGCTGGGAGATGGGGCCGCTTCTCGTTAGCTCTCGCTTGGGTGCTCTGCCGACGGGAGATGGCGATGCGATTACTGTTCGGGAGTTGGCCCGAGTCAAGGTCGGAAATTCGATTGTCGTGAATCGCGTCGCGGTCGCTCTTAAAAACCAATGGAGACGAACAGCCTGTGCGAAATTCAATGGGGACAGTGGACAGGCAGACAGGCCACCGCCTCAATCTTTGAAAATTTCAATTTCCCACGCACTCGCTCCACAAGAAAAGTGGCTGGAGCTGGCTGGCTGGCTTACTAGGTGGAGCATGTGGCTTGAGCGCGGAGATCGGTGGCACAAACGCCTCACTTCACCTGACTGAGCTGCTGAGTACCTTCCGGTGTGGATGCTTATGAGAATATCACTAACCTAGGTAGCCTCTTCTATCCATATTACAATCTCGTCGATGCGTCCCCTGGAAGAAAGGCAAAGAAAACAAAAGAGGGGGAGAATTATCCATGTTGATTTCAGCCTTGGACAGCTAGTGAAGACCGATTTCGGCCGGGACGATGGTGCAAAAGAGAGAGCCCGATCATGATGACAACGAATCGGCACTCATCAAAACATCATGATGGATGATTCTTGATTTTGCCACCGTTCGAACTCTTATGTAGAGCTGCTATGTATTACCATTATCCTACCTAAGCTCAAGAATCAATCAAGTCTTGAAACTTTCCCTGCCTCTCGGATACCGGTAGTCGTCTTTAGTACACGAGGTGTGGCACGGTGAGGCCACATGCGTGCTTCTCTACTCCCACGCTCGCGGCTTCCTCCGCCGGGACCGTCGCGACTCAGATCACGAAGACATCCCAAATTTAGGCTCCTTCTCCTCTGATATAAATTCGTAACCCTATGAGCTCAAGACCAACGTGTCTGTGGATACGAGGTAGGAAACGTATTATGATGCGGGGATTCTACCTCTCTAGGACCTTCTTAAGTGCGTGGTGTCTGGTGTTGAGTTCTTGTTGATTGAACCCGCCGGAATGTATGTGTGTATTTTGTGCCATGCCCGGGATACATCGTGCAAAGATTACCAAAAAGTTACCAAAGCCGACGCCTCGCTAGAACATGCTGCATATGGAAGAAGTCAACCCGGTTTTGAGAGTGACGAATGAGACATGTATAAGGGAAGTGCAGTATATCCGAGAGATTTCCAAAGGAGAATCGAAGTGAACTGGGCTCTGCTTCAGAACTGAGAACCCAGGCCTTGTTTCGATTGTCGCTTGCTGAAGCGATTGCGTTTTGTGCTCGCCGTTTCTTCCAGACTTGCTTGGCTTTTGCTCAGATGACCGCGGTGAGACCTATCGCTGAGTCCATATCCGTCAGGACCAAACGTACTTGCTGGGCTCGACATGGACGAAGACATGTCTCCAAACCCGTTATCACCGGGGTACGTCCCGGAATGATCTGTCGAGATGGCAAAATCTCGAGCTTGCTGTAGGCATTCTAGCCAGTCCTCAGCTGTGGGTCGTGGCGGATCAAGGGACGAAGGCGGTTTGGCATCCTCGAAAGTGTAATGGTAACCACCCTGCAAAGTATTAGTCCTTACTGACCTCGCGAGAATAACGCAACAGTGACCTACCGAGTCAACACACCAAATTTCCTGTCCCTTAGCATCCATTTGTGTCTTCCACGAGCAGTCAGGAGCCAGTAGTGAGATTTCCTGCTTCGCCTTTTTCTCTTCACCACCTGCGGGCGCAAGGACTATCCTTCCACTAGATGTTATCATCACAAGTCTCTGCCTCTTCTTGGTCGTACTGCCACCAAAGAAACGCGAGAACTTTCTGTGACCTTCTTCGCCTTTGTTATGTGGGCTATTTGGTATCGGGGCAGAAAGTACCATAAGATCTCCAAGCCTTAGGATTCGTTCATTTGTTCTGGTTAGTACCGGGGACCATTCGATGTCTAGTTGAGAGGGCGGAGGAATATCCGTAATAATCCTTCCGGGTGCCCGCACGCTACCATTCATTCCATTGCCCGTGGTATGAGGCCTCGACGGCGGACCAGATTGCTGGATGTTGGAAGAGCCCCCTAATTGAATGATCTTCGGTTCCTGCGTTGGGGGCACGTATGGGCGCAAACGCGGTGCCTTCATTCTCCACAGAACTTTGCCAAATTGCTGACCATCAAAAAACTCATGGTTCTTTATGTGTTCGATCGTAAGCCTTCGTGCGGGATCTAAGACCAACAACCGCTCCACCAAGTCTCGAGCGGCGTGGGGAAACCCTGCGGGAAACTCATATTCAAGGTTTACGATCTTCTGAAATGTCAAGTATTCAGAACCTGCCTTGAATGGCGGCCGGCCTGCAAGGAGTTGATAAATGATGCAACCAAACGCCCAGAGATCGCTCGCTTTGCAGGCATTCTTGTTTGTGAGTAGTTCGGGGCTGACATATTCAGCAGTGCCCACAAAGGAGGCTGCTCGACTGTCGTCTTGGTCTTTCCCTCTTGAACTAGTGCCGGTGTCCTCAATCCTTGGGGGTGGTTGCGGCGCCCTCGGGTCACTCAGCAATCTTGCCGTTCCAAAATCAGTGATCTTAACGTGCAGTTGGTCATCGAGGAGAACATTTTCTGGTTTCAAATCTCGGTGGATTACCCCGCGGGAATGCATGTACTCGATCGAGTCCAGAATCTGGGCGCCAAAGAACCTGGTACACTCAACATCAAACGTCCCCGTCTTCTTGAGCACACCAAGGAGTTCTCCGCCATTGCAGAGGTCCAGAACATAGTAGAGAGAGTTCTCATCCTGGAACGTGTAGTATAGCCGTACGATCCCAGGGTGTTCCGTGAGACGGTTGAGGGTGTCCTTCTCGATATTGACGTATTTGATCTTCTTCTCCTTGATGATGTGTTTCTTCTCCAGGACTTTGATTGCGTATTCCTTCAGGGTTTGGCGGTCTGTAGCGAAGTATACCGTGCTGTACGACCCCTCCCCCAATACCCGTCCGAAGGAGAAATCTCGAACTCCTTTCTTGACCGGTTTGATGATGGTCTTCCCATTGGCATCCACCTCCTTGCGCATGGAAACAGCAGCCCCTCGATCTTTCCATTCTTCACTGCCCTTTGATACCGGGATTTCTAGTCCGATACCTCGCGGTTCTGCAGCAACCGGTATACCAGGAATCGAGGCGTATCCACCACCCATTCCCTTCGAACTCCTCCTAGGGGGCAAAGGGGCACCTCCGGGTGGTGGGGCCATTTGGCGAGTAGAACCATATGTTCGATCTCTACGACTGTGTTCGCGGGATGGTACATGGGGTGAATAATCTTGGACCGACCTCGAGTCGGCTTTAGTTGGTGTATCGAACGCGGCGGAAGTAGATGGTTCAGTCCTCAACATGTGATAGGAATTCGCAGCCTGATCACGCCCTGTTACAGTGGCATTGTATAGCGCAGATGAGGGTCGAGGAGAAGGGTTTCCATAGGTGATGTTGTTATTTTGGGTATACGCGGACATCTGGCTTTGAAGGTCAGCTTGTAGACCTGGTATGCTCATCATAGAAGCGTCTGTTGTTCGTGATCTGCGAAGCTCTGGCCCAGACGAGGGGCTATCTGTGGGTAGTTGGTTTTGTAGGGGGGCATCGAATGCATCGTGGTGTTCTCTTGGGGGGCTCGGGGTGGCGTCGTCTGGGTTAGCAATACGCAAACCACCAAGAGCCCTCGACAGGCTAATATCGTTGCTCATTTTGGTAGACAAAGAATAGCAGTAGTATCAAGCTAATGAGTGGTTCACAGAGTTGAGGTTGAACAAGGGCCGTACGTCGGAAAGTTGCCAGGGATTAGATAAAGAAGTGGGCTTGGTCGGTCGAGTACTGTAGGGGTCGAAACGATGGAGTAGAGGGGAAGCCGGGCTGGGTATCTTCTCGCTGAGATAATGGGGGCAGTTCGGTATCATGAGGTATAGATAGGCGACAGAATGAACAAAGGTTGAGTGTGTATATCGACTCCCAACGTGGAACAAGGGACGAGTCTCGCAGGTCGGATTACGGCCTTTGGCTGTGCCCAACCACTAGCGGCAGCGAGGATGCTAATGCGGTGTACAGCTCGTTTCGAAGTCGCAGTAGATGTGGGCATCAGGGCGATGCGGAGGTGGTCGAGAAGCAAAAGGCGCAAGAGGGCAAATAACAAAACGATTTGAGTAACGAACGTTTGTTCCGCTGTAGACGTCGGTGGAGGAACGGAACTCTGGCTCCTTCACGGGTAGAGAAGGGGTCTCGTAGGACTGGCTGGCTTGGAGTCAGGACATCAAGTCGGGAAGAATAGAATGCAAGCCCCGAATGCGTGGATGGACATGGGACTGGACAGGAATGCACATCCTACACACAGTCCCTTTTCTAGATTCTAGGAGTCTACCTACTTGTAGGTAGTCGAACGAGCTGTAGAATGAATAGAGTAGAGCACCTAAGTAAGGATTGTCGATACTAATTTGCGGATTGTCGTCGGTTGACAAGCCAGACGAGCTGGTTTAGCTAAAGGTTACTACTTTCTAGGTAGATTGTTCCGCACTTGGTCAAGCCTAGGAAAGTGGTGAGTGCATAAGTAGAGAGGTACGTACCTGTCCACAAAGAGCCAGCCTGCTGATTGGCTCATCTCTCCTATCAAAGTGGGACTATACATCGCTACATTCATTCAACATCTGCAGGCGGAACAAGCGTAATTTACACCTGCATCACCTAACCTTAGAAGTCTTTATTAATAGCTCGACGCTCAATACTCGATGGCTCATATTAACGTTCTAGGCATATACCTAGTATAATCCTGACTTGTGCAATTGTGTATTCTAGTCAAGTCTTCAAGAAAGAAATGATCGAGAGACAACTTGAAGAGGACAGAACTCATAAGCATATCAAATGTGCCACTCGGCATCCTGAAGCCGCATGTTCAGCTGCGTCGTTACGTTATCTGCTGACGGGCAGCTTTTTAGCTGACGAAGACACGACGTCACCAATTCCATTCCTCCTTCAAGATGCTGTCCACAGTGATTTACTACTGGCTTTCATGTTGATCCAAGACTGTTCCAACTTCAAAGAATCTCAAACAACTGAAAGAATGGCCCATCCTTTCCGAAAGAATAGTACAAGTAAAAATACTGGATGAGTTGATGTTATTCAAGCCTTTTAGTTCCCTACCTGCATACATGTGCAGATACCTAGGTATGTAAGTACATACAAAAAAAAACATGTGAAGCTCATACATAATGGGAGGATTTAGGGCATGGCTGTGTTCCAAATACGAGGCTGTATTCCAGATACGAGACAATACAGAAGTTCATCTCAATGTTGAGTTTTTTAGTAAATCAAGTTTAAGACGTAATTCGCTTTTCACATCATCCTAGAAAACCCAGGGTTCAAGTCCTACCTACCTAGGTAGGTACATAAGTAAGTAGGTACCTCTGTAGTCTTAGAAGCATTTATGATATTCAAAGCTTTATGGGGATGGACGTCCTTTATTCTGTCTTACCCGACTCCCGAGCTCTATCTCAAATTGCTGAGAGCGATTGCTGAAAGAGAGCAGTGCCATTCAGTCTACATCCATGGATGTAGCTCAGGTCTACATATGTACGTAAGGTATGTAGATAGGTGAAGAAGTCGCGTTGAGGAAATGGTTCTTTCCAAAGCTTCTTCCCACAGTACCAACCTAGGTAGGTACAGCAACAGACAATCAATCATAAAAACACTGCCCAGGTAGCAGTCATCATGTCAGACTTCGTGAAGCTTTAGATTATGCAGCCTCTCTGCACCGCACACCCACCAGCCTGGTACTGTCGCTGCCCCCTTTTCTTCGGTGTCGTCTTGCTCATATGGAAAAAGCATTTCTTACTTGCCCCCCAAGGTAATTGAGCCATTAGCCTAGACTGCAGCACCCTACTACTGGTGTCCCAGTCCACACCTACATAGCCTTGACAAATCTTGGCCGGCACAGCATAGTAGGCAATATGATGCGTTTGCCGGCGACGACCATATCCCTGACCATTGCTGAAGTCAATGAATTTGAACGTCACAGCCGCTTCAAGAAATATCTAGCCAGAGATTTCCAGGCCCAGCTTCCCTTCCGTCCTCGGGCCCAAGACCCATCCACTTCGAGGAGCAAAGATCACCAACATATCGAGAAACAAACTCCAGAGAGCGGCTCGGAGGCGGAAACAAAAACAGAACGGAAAGAAAGCCCAAAGCCATCAGAGGGTTCTGCCCAACAACCACAGAATTCCAATGACTCCGGAGGAAGCAGTTCCCAGACTCTTTCGACTTACACCGAGAGCAGCCCGTCGAGTTCATCTATGATCCCGCAGATGATCTTGCAGCGGATTCACGAAAATCCCTCCCCTATTGCTCTTCCCCCTCCATTTTCGACAGAAGGCAGAGTTGTGTCAGATACACACTCTCTGCCCTCCTCGGTATGCCCCAGCCGCCACCATCGGCTTCCCTTTGAAGCTGACGACTTGAGCTTGTAGACTCTACCCAGCGTACAGACACGGGTTTCGAGCGGAAGCCGTGGACAAGAGCCGCCAGCCACCCCACCCAGGCGATCATCTCTCAACAGTCGGGTAGTTACATGGGCAAGTCTTCCAGTCTGACGGCACTCATGGTGCTAATTGAGCGAGACTGACCGGCTTCGTTCAGTCCAATAGTGGTGGAAGGAAGGCGGGGTCGGCAACGCGCTTCACTGATCTCGGGGCCCAACATCCTGGAACTTCGTCGGCATCACCGTCATCTCAAGTAGCTAGTCCTGGTTCGGGATCGACTGCACGGGCGGGCGATGTAGACAGCGCAAGCGAAGTCGCTCCCGGATTCACAATATACAACGACTTTCTTCCGGAGACATCGCAGCCTCAGACACCGCTAAATCTTCCCGAGGCTCGGCATCAAAGTCGCATCCGAGGATCATACACCGCGCCAGCCCGAAGGATCAGGTCGCGAAGCGCCTATCAGTCTACTCCAAGTGGAGTGAGGCCAGATACCAGTCATAGGCCGTCGGGCATGGAGACGCCTGGGTTTCATGGCCTCTACGGCGGCGTGGAGAATTCCGACGACGCAACGCTATTTCAAGGGGGATCTGAATTTCAAGATCGTTTCTTGGATGACGTTGGGGAATAAAGGTATGAATGAAGGATGAATAATACCCTGACCAAGATCGATGTTGAACAAAAGGCAGCATGATGAATCAATCATATTACCCCGAAAGGTGATGAGGCTTTCAGAACAGTGCAACTTTGCAAACATGTCTCAGGCCAAAGAAACCTGCGTTCGTTGGACACCATCATGTAACATGAAGCAGCAATAGGTGGACGTTTGAAAGTATGGAGCATTGGTTTGTTTGCAATGCTGCAACTTTCCTCGACGTACAGCTGGTTCTCCTTAGCCGTGGAACGAATATAATTCAATAGAACAAAGGTTGCCGAAAGTCTCATTTGTTGTTGTGCAGATATACCAACGCCGAAAGCAGAAGAGATTCCAAGTCGAAAATGACTGGAATGGGGGGGAAAAGGATTTTTGGATGAGCAACCAACAGAGAGAAGTCCGACGTCCCGAACCTCGCTGCCTCAATATCTACATACCTAGGTAGTAGACTGTAGTACTCCGTACATGGGAGCACCCAAGCCATCGTCATTATCACCCCATCAGCGACGTTCCAGCAGATGTTCAGCCCGGGCTTGGCTTGGTCCACTATGTCTTGCGCCGTACTATCCATGATGGATGGTAAGGATGTTGTTTTCCCGCAGTGAAGCCCCTGGCCCCTCCTCTATGGGGCCCACTGAAGAGGAAGGCTCTTCGATGGACCTCTTCCTGAGTCAGGAAGAAAAAAGATCTTTCAGCCAATGAAAGTGAGGAATCGGAACAAGCCACAGATATGTGGGCGCATTCGCTAATTCGCACTTTTTGTTGGCGAGAAAAGTTCCGCCCCAGACTTGCCAAGCCCTGATCAGGGTCACCCATATGCAGCCTGCTATCGACCAATCACGGGTCAGAATGACCTGTTTGCACATCTTCCGATGCTAGTCCAGATTCATAGATGGTCCGTGAGCCTGCCTGCCTCAGAGAATCAGATACGTACCTAGGCTACGGTGAGGGTACGGAGGTAGAGGCAGAGGTAGAGGTACCAACCAACGTTCCACCACACCTTGCGACAGACAGTCTGACAGTTGCTCGTGCCCCCGAAAAGACATCCAATCGTCCTCGGTCTCAACCTGTCTAGCCCAATTCGTAATGATTCCCCCAGCCGGTTCACTTATCTTCTCATACTGTGTGTGGTTGCCATGTACGACTAATACGATGAGGACGGGCAATTAATTAATACAGTAGATGTACTGTACAGCTATACTGTACTGCACCTGTGTATCCTCACCCTCCTCCACTAACACAAGCCATCCTTGTCTTCCGCCTTCCCGTCTCTCACATCCATGCACAGGTAAAAGCTCCTGCTTCTTGCCTGTTGCTGCTTGCTACTTGCTGCTTGCTGCCGCGTCCCTTCTCATTGTCCCTCTGCCTCTTCCACTGCTATCCTATTTCTTACATGACTCTGCCCCCATCCAACCACACACACCCTCTGCTATCCATCCATCAACTCTCTCCCATCCTCGTCCATACCATACCTGACATACATATTTTCCATACCGCCTCTTCGTTCACCCATCCATCTTTGATCTGTGATACTACCCTCACAGGTGCCTCTCATCTATCCTCTTCTATTACTACCTACACCCACCACCCACCACCCACCACCATATCGCCCGCCCATCCTCCATTGCGTGTTTTCTCACCCGGACTTACTATCCAGTCGAGCCTCATCCTCTCCCTCGGATCCTCACTCACTTCTTCCAGATCAATTGACCTCATTGCATCTTATCAGATATCACCTACTGTCCTCACATCTAGCCAAGACTCTCTACCACTCCACGCGTCCCGTCTTCGTCAGCAACGTTGACGCTGGATATCTAACTACTGCATTACTCTTCTCATCTGACATCTAGCACTAACGGTCCAAGATGGCTTTCTTCGAGCGTACCGCATCTCCAGTTCTTACCATGCCTCCGGTTGCTGCCCACCAAGGCACGTTTGGCATGTCTACCTTTCCGCACCAGTCCTCTCCCCTCAACCCAGCTCAATCATTTGGGGCGCCTTCAGCACCCTTTTCTCGCCCATCGTTCTCCACAACGCCCTCGACTGCCGGCCGTAAGAGATCCAGAGATGAGGCGGCCATCAACCTCGACGTCGAGGAGGCTAAGCTCGAAACCATCGAGCCAGTCAAGGAACCAGAAGACGAATGGGTTTACGGCGAGGGCATGGTCCTCATCAAGTCACCATCGTCCTACATTGCGGATGCAGGCAGTCAGTCCGGCACCTGGCTCGAAGAGAAGGCCTCCGCTGAGCAGATCCGCAAAAACGAAGAGGCCCGCGCCATCGATCAACAGGAGCGACCATCATTAAGAAGCAACAAGTCTCAACGCTTGGATATGAACGAGATCTCGATTCCCGGCATCGAGAACCACGCCAAGCGCAGCAGCCCCGTCCGGGATGTCGATACTGCCTCTACTCCGGGTCTCTCTACCGACACCAGCGTTCAACCTATCGTGGACAACTTCACACTTCATCTCGGGATTGGATGGAGTCGCATCAGTGAGGGCGAACATATCCAAGCTGCAGCGCGTGGCTGGGCCAAATACATCGAGAACCACTTCCCTATCTCCAACGTCCGTATCCAACTAGAAAGCAAGGGCCTGCAGTCGTATCTTGTCGAAGCCACAGAGGGCTTTTTCCTCTTCGCCGAAAACCTGCGTCAAGGGCAACTAGTCAGTAGAGACATGGAACGAACATTTGCCAACCTCAAGTCGACGCCGCCAATTTTTGAAGGGACCGAGATCATGTCTGCGGCCGAGTCGCCCAAGCCTGTCGAAATGGCTACGCCACAAGAAGTCCACATGGTCGAAATGGACATGAGCTAGAGGTGTGAACTGAACGCATAGTTGACGATGTGCGGTTGGGGTAGAACATGCTAACGTGCCGTGGTGAGCGGCATTCGGATTGGTGGGTTAGAACTGGAGTTGACCGATTTTCCTCGCTTTTACTTACGGCTGCCTTTTTACATCTTTTTCAACGGGGCAGGGTTTCACGACAAAAAAAGCCGGTTCGGTACTGGGGGTTTTCCAACTGGTCTGTATGCATAGCTTGTACGATAGACGAGCTTTCCAACTTTATCATTTTTATTCATGCCGATAAATAAGAAAACGGCCAATATGATTTCTTACATCAGAGATGCTAGAGACATTTGCTGCGTCGCGTACAAGTGAAGTTGGGGCAAAAATGGAGATGATTCCACATGGACATCAGTGAGTGGCCAGTGCAGACAATGTCCTCTGCAAAATCCAATGAGAGAGAGCCCGAAAGACTTCAGGCTCGAAGCACACGAGAGACGACGGCTTTTAACCACCCCATATAAATGGATGCGATACTGATGAGAGGAAGTGATGACTTTGAAGCGTCATCTATGTACACAGCGACTACCTAAGGTTATCCTATGAGTGTATCTGTATAACGAGGTATGCACTTTTTCAAAAGCCTGGACAGCCGGTAAAGGTGTGCCTATTGAATGAAGCATCAAGGCTCGGTACAATACTTCGTTCTCCGTACTCGGTAAGCATTTTATGAAATGGAATGGGCAAAAAAAAAGGGTGTGGCTGGTCTGTTCTCACATCTGGCACCTCCAGGCACCTGGTCCAATGAAGCCGGCTCGGAAGATGGCTCGAGGGGGCGGGTTGCGAGGTGAGGAAGCCGACGACGATCGATTGGCCGTCGCTCGTTGGACGATCTGCTGCATCCGGTCTTGTGCCTACCAAGATATTCCCAGCACCACCCACCGCAAGGAATGCAACGAGAAAGAAGTTTTCCGTCCCAGGCACCAAGTCTCCTTCTTAGTCCAGAAAGGAGAAAAATTCTCGACGAATGAATTCGGTTTGCATTGCTGTAGTTTGGAAGTACTAGACACCAGTAGTATTCCATGTTCCTTTTTGACATGCGGGTATCGACAGTACAGTACAGCCGAGGCGGACGAACCAACGGGTTTTGTAAACCGGCTCTTTTTAGCAGCAGTGGAAGTGGAAGTAGTAAGTAAACAAACCCATACTCCGGGCAGAGCGAAGACTCGAATACCCAGGCACCACCCAGGACAAGGAGAGAAGAAATAGAAATAGAAAAAGAAAAAGAAAAAGGAAAAGGAAAAAAAAAAGACGCGACGGGGCGCGACAGAACGAACGGGATGGACGAGACTCGGTGGTGGTGACAAGAGTGCCCAGATACTCAGGAGGTGACAAACAGGGATTTAGATGGAGGAACCCTGGAGTGAACTTTTCCATTTACCTTCTCGCGTCTTTGAGGTTTCTCATCTCATCGCGACGTGATCCATGACGTTTGACTTGTCTATACAGGCTGGGTTACCTGGGTAAGGGTGCATGTAGATTCTACTTATAGTGTTTCTTTCTCTCAGGATTTCTGTTATACATAGATACCTACTGGAATCCATCTCCCCGTCGTTCCCGTCGTTGGTGTTGTTGGTTCCCTTTCTCTCTCTATCTGTCTGCTTTCCGGAATCGAATACACACTGCGGCGTAACAAACTGCGTATCTACATACCACGAATAGGCTGGCTCCTCTAGTATTATTAAGTTCGGTGGCGATCCCCGTCGGAGCAATCACAAGCTGAGAAGCTGCCCAGACTCTCGAAGACGCCCTGCATTTTCAAGGATACCGATACTGTTACCCATCACTTAGCGGGGCATTTCAGCTGATACAGGTTATTATCTGTGTCAGTCAGTCAGTCACGCAACCAATCCATCCCCCCCTCGAAGTAAGGAGAGAAGCGAACAAGGACGACGAAGGCGACGACAAGCTTTCTTTCTGGGTTTCGAACCGTGAACTGTTTTTTCCCCAGTCTCTTGTCCCCCTCCTACCGCTACCGGTAACTTTGGAGTCTCCTCATTATAGTGATCGAATAGCAAGTTCTGGTCTTGGTTTTCCCTGAACCTGGTCGCTGCCTCTGCCCCTCATTTTCACCGGCCCAGCAACAACAACAGCAACAGCTCCAGCTCTAGCCGCGATTATACATATCCTCCGATAGCCACCCGAGCTCGTGATAATACGACGACAAAACCAAGAGCAAGCCAGGACGAGTTAGAAAGACAACCTCGGGTCGAACCACTCGCGCTGGTCGTGCATCATAATTACTCGACCCGAATTGTCTTTTCATTTTGACTCTGTCTATCTACTAAGTAGCGACAGTACCTCCAGCAAAAAGCTACCCGATTCGCACACATCCACATCCACATCCACGCATGCAACCGCTTAACCCGACCAATTCGCAAGAGAACGATACACAAATTCTTTCGACTCTTGCTGGTACCCGTGCTTCCGTCGAATAAGTCTCTGTCTGTGTCTGACTAGCTAGCCTGTCACTTCAAGCTTGCTTCTTGCCGCGCTTGACTGCATACCCCTAAACTTGACCTGCAGCTCTCTACCTACCCAGGTAGTTTGGTTTCTGGCCTGCCTCACCGCCGGCAACGCGCGCGCACGGGAACCACCCATCCACAATCTCAATGGTGTCGCAACCCGACCCTCATCGCCAGCAGACCCTCGCCCTCCGCGGTCCCTCCTCTGTCGTCTCGGCCCGCACCTCGTCGCGCCCCCATGTCTCCTCCCGCAGCAAGCGGTACAACCGCTCCCACGCCGGCGGCACCTCGTATCTGCCCCAGAACGAATTCCCCGTCTTTAGCCACTCGGGCGACGTCGAGATCTTCATAAGCGCCGGAGGGAGGGAGAATCGCTACCTGCTCCACCGCCACACCCTTACCCGGTGCTCTGGCTTCTTCGAGGCCAGTACTAGTCAAGAATGGTCCAAGGCTAGCGTGGTACCACCGCCCATGGCCGTGGAGCTGCCTGCGAGGGAATTGACGAGGATCGGCGAGGGTGGAAATGGGAATACTTTCGTGGGCGGCGGTGGTGATGTGGCTAGGACGGATGCGAGTTCGCCTGTGCCGAGGAGGAGGTGGAGGTACGAACTAGATCAGGGGACGGGCATCGATGATATACCCATGTTAATCCAGAAGGAAGCAAACACCGCCAACAGCAGTAGCAACAATGCGACGACGACAAACGGCACGTCCGCCTCGATATTCGGCGGTGGCACAAGAACAACAACATCAGCGAACAGCCACGCCCTGCGCAGCAGCAGCAGTAACGCGAAATCACACGCGCACACGCACTCCACCAACTCCTTCTTCCGCTCCGTCGCCAACCTCTCCCTCGCTCCCGCGAAGACTGCCGACACGGCGACGGAGATGCACCCGCTGACGCAGGCGGACGAGGACCTCCTGCGCGACTACGACAACCTGTTCCGGATCTTCTACAACTACCCGCCGGTGCTGGACGGGATCAGCATCGCGGACGCGTACGTGCAGAGCAAGTCGCTGCTGACGCTGGCGGACCAGTACGACGCGCTGGCGGTGGTGGGGCCGCGCGTGGACCACCACCTGCTGCAGTTCCAGTCGCGGCTGTGGAAGCAGATCGCCAAGTACCCCATCTCGTACCTGCGGCTGGGCTACCTGGCGCGCTCCAAGGTCATCTTCCAGGAGGCGCTGATCCACGTCGTCGGCCAGTGGCCCGCGGGCGAGCGCAGCATCCGCCAGAACTTCCCCGACGCCGTGCTCGACATCATCGAGGACAAGGTCGACGAGCTCGAGGAGACGGTCGCCCGCGTCGAGGGCCGCCTCTTCCGCCTCGCCCTGACCAACGCCCGCGGCGAGCGCGTCTCCCCGGCCTCGGGCTACCTCGACTGGCTCGCCATGAGCCTGTTCCGCCAGTGGCTCGCCGACAACACGGCCCCCGCGCCCGTCGTCGTAGGGTCGCACCATCATCATCATCACCCGCCGTTATCCTCCTCTTCCTCCTCCTCATCAGCAGCGAGGGGCCATGGTCACGGCCACGGCCACCATCATAACCACCACCATCATCATCATCATTCTTCTTCCTCTTCTTCTTCCCACCGCGGCCCAGCGACAAATACGAACACTGCGATCGCGGCAACGCCCGCGACGGCGAGCCCCTCCCTGGCCTCGGTAGGCCGGACCTACCGGACCCTGGGTGGCTCGTCGTCCTCTTCGTCATCATCGGCAGCGTCATACCTGACGCACGACGAGTGCAAGAGGTTTCTCAAGCTGAGCCCGGACCTGTACAGCCGCGACAACCTGAGGAGGTTCGAGAAGCGGATCGACGAGCTCAAGGGCGCGGCTCGCGAGGTGGTGAGGCCGCTCATGGGGAGCGGGCTAGAGCTCGAGCTCGAGAGGAGTGCTGGTAGTGGTGGTGGTGGAGGGGGAGGGGGAGGGGGAGGGATGATGATGAGTTATCTTACGTGCGTGAGTGTCATGGAGAGGGATTTGCCTTGGGATGTTGAGGATTGAAGAGGGGAGGGTTTTTTTGGGGGGTGGCTGAATGGGTTGAGGGGGGTGTTGTTGAGGAGATGAGAAAGAAGGAAAGAAAGAAAGAAAGATGTTGGAGAAATGAATGAATGGGGTTTGTGTGGAACGAGATCACGAATGAATGGATGTACGGCTGATGATGATCAGGATGATGAAGAGGGATGAGGATGGGTTGCAATGTTGGGATGATCAACACAGGAGAGGGAAGATGGGGGAGGTGTGTGAGGGGAAAAGTCGCATAAAAGGAGAAGAAGAAGGAGAAAAGGGGGGAGGGGAGGAGAAGGGCCTGGCTTCTTGCTTGCTCGCAAACACACACACACTCTCTCTCATGGCTGAGGGGCCTAGCTTGGTAGGCTACGACGACGACGATGACGGGGACGGAGACGAACTCGAACCAGCCTGACCTGACAGACCAACCACCCAGCTGACCCTTTTGCTTGTCTTCTCTTCCACCTCTCTCTGGATCAGGAGAAACAAAGCTTTCTACTCCCTCCCCCCATCGTTCTTTTGCTTTACGTATTCAACGCATGTATGACTGACTGACTGGATTGTCAAATCAATGTCGGAGAGTTTTATGTGTGTTTTTTTCTGTCTGTCTATATGGAGCGGCGGATAAAGGGAGGGGCCCCCCTTTTTTGCTTTTGCTTTTGCTCTAGTCATCGTGATTTTTTTTGAAAAACACTGGATACCATCTAGCTATCTAGTTGTGTTTTTGTTTTTGTTGTTGTTTTTTGTTCCTTGCTTTTACAGACTCAAAGCGCATCATCATCATCATCATCGTCGACTTGAACTAGATATAGCTAGCTACATACCTACCTAGGCTATGTAAGGTAGCTTTTATTTGCAGGATACCCCCCACCAATGGAAATTTTATTATGGTAATGAAAAAGTAACTGACTGGCTTAAAGAGATTCAGATGAGATGTGTGTGAGTGAGTGTGTGTTTGATTCTGATGTTTGATTACATACCTAGATAGGGGGCCGATTTGATTGATGGGTGGTTTTCGTTAATGGGGGTACTTACTTAGCTTGTTGCAACTAGGAAGAGTTCAGCAACCCTCACTGCTTGGATTTCCCTTAAACCGTAGACTAGTATCCCTACCTACCTCTGACGAAACGAAACGCTTCACTCTCCAGTGTACACAATCTTTTCCCATAGATGTCGAATGGAAATTTCACACAAGCGAGCAACTTCGACCTCGATAAGACAGTCTGTCTGTCAGAAAAACTTATCAAATCATGTAACTATGCAGGCAATCAATCAACCAATCAAAATTCGCCCTTCAAGTCCTCTTATTCAGTTAGAAAGGACTATAACACCAACTCTATCCCCCCCCAATCTACTTTCTCACCATTGAAAGCCCCTACCCTACCCCAGCCTAAACCTAACCTGACCCCATCCATAAATCAATCAATCAATCAATCCTCGCCCGTGAGATCGATACAAGAGATATCACTCCGCCTCCAAACCCGGCTGGTGGACGAGCGCGACATCCTTCCGAGATCATCTTGAAAGACATCCGCCTCGTCGATGCTGACCTCGATCTCTCGAAAGAAGCCCGCCGCGCTCTTGCGTGGGACGTATAACTTTGTCGTCCTTGCGCGGCCACCGCCGCTCAGCACCATAGCATCATCATCGACTGTACCGGTACCAGCGCCAGATTTCGGGGTATCTCGTCCTTGTGTCTGTGTTTGCTTCGTAGTGGTCGTCGTGGGGGCTATAGTAGTCGTCGCGACGGCCATCGACGATGGCGACGGTAATGGCTTCGCGAAGCCACCAGAAGACCCCGGGATCCTCCCGATGATACTATTCAGGGGTGGCAGATCGAAATCGTCGTCGTCCGAGTCCGAGTCTATATCGGGGTCGACGGCGATAGTCTGGGCTTTGCGGAAACCTCCTTGTCGCGCTGATCTCGACACCTGGGGGGATGTCGTGGGCGCGGTGGGCATGGATTCGGTCCTGGCGAGTTTGCGTCGCGGTTTCTCGGATGAGGTCGGGACGGGACTGAGGTCTCTGATCTGATTACGAGACCTCTCCTTCCCGGTACCCTGCCGAGATTGCAGGGGCGGCGTCATGGAGCGCCGTTTCTGTGGACTCGACGGCGGGGACGAGCACAAATCCGTACCGCTACGTGCTCCTGTCTCGGCTCTCGTCCCGTCCCGTCTCAGACTGGGAGGACGAGCCGCGGTAGGCGACGTAGGGGGACTAGAGGATATGAGAATGGTCTCGGAGGCCTTGGCAGCAGAAGTCGATGTGGCGGCCGCGGCCTTGGTAACCCTGGTACTAATCTGTGAGCCGGCGATGGTCCAAGGATTGGAGCTTGGGCCCGCCTTCGGTCCGGTGGGAGGTTTCCTGCTGGACTTGGCTCTGGGCTTGGAAGGCTTACTGGATGTTGTAGGCCTTTCCTTGTGTGGCTGCTCATCGGACAGCAGCAACGAGGGTAGACTCTGTTGGGGCAGCGGTAGCGAACCAAGGGGGCTTCGGCTTCGTAGAGGTGATGTGGGTTTTGGCAGCGGTAAAGATGCCGTACTTTTGTTTGTTGAATCTGATGAAAGGTTCTTGCTGACTTTCATAAACTTGTCCATGGCGCCGGCTGCCATCCCGCCGGTCTTAGACTTCTGCCTCGACGCCTTTGGTCTGGTCTTGGCCAGTGCCTTGGCTCGCTGTGCTTCTTCCCAGTCTTCTACCATCAGGGGTATTCCAAGCTTAACTATCGTTTCTGGTATCCAAAACAGATCCGGCTCTGTGGGACTGAACGGTTTGCGACTAACGCCTTTGGCAACGGACTCTGAGATGTCCTCTTCCAAGTTTTCCATCTCGTCATCACTATTAAGCGCCAAGCCGTCCCGGCCGTACTCAATGACTTCATCCGGCTCGTCTTGGAAGTCATAACCGACGATGTTTGTCGGTATGAAAGAGACACGCAGTTCAGGAGTGGCATCTGTGCTAAAATGTACTCGTTTATTCGTGATGGACTTGACCAGTTCAGATTCTGCCTTAGACATGCCTTCCAGGTCTGTGGATCTGTGGTCATGGTGCTCGCCACGTTGGTACAGCTTCCGGACCAACAGACATGGTGCTAAAACCCTTATGAATTTGATGGCTCCTATCCGGTAAGTCCAATCAAAGGTTTCCCTCACGAATTCTCGTAGACCTGGAATGTCTATGGGCTTATCCCAATCCTGACTCCTCAGCTTTTCGAGGGTCGAAGCAGGCGAAACGACGGGATGAGTATAATACCTCAGAATTTCGAGGTTGGGAAAGCTGTCTGGAATAGACAATGCTTTGTGTCGTGTTCGGAAGAAACCGCTCTCGTTATTTCGTAGTTCGTAAGTAAGCCACTCTTTCCACGTGGTCATCTCGGATGTGTCAGATCTCTTTAACTTGCAAAGAGAGGTGCCGAAACCAGCTTTCGCGGCCTCACATGCCAGTTTAACTCCAGCACCTGGGATACCTTCTGGCAAATAGTCTCCCCCACTCATGAGAGCAACCAAGACCATCCCTTCACGATCCAGTCCTGTTCCAGCTTGGAGTAAATCTTTCGTGTCGTACATAGATATATGCGTGGGAGTCTTGTTTCCCTTAGTCCCTTCAGAGGACCAGTTCCTCAGGGTGCGAGTACAGCCGAACATGATGGTATCGACATCTTCGCTGAGGACGGCATCGACGATGCCATTCTGCTGCAGGAGCGCGCATTCGGCTTCTGCCTCGCCTGGGGCGTCGTGCACGCGAAAACCAAACAGTCTAATGAGGCGCTTGGCCATGGCGGTGGCAACACCATCACCTCGTCCAGAGCGCTTGTTTCTTTTGAAAGCCGGCTTGTTGGGACCATCAAAGACGAAAATAGGCTGAATAGAGGAGCTGAGAAGGCGGAGCAGTCGATAGAATAGTGTTCGAATAGCAGGATTTGAACCTCCCCGGGCGGCTTGGACTTGGAATTGCCAAATGGAGATATCTATGGCGACGCGCAGTGGACGGCCAGTCTCTTCCAGCTTGTCAACCGCAAGTTTGGTCAGCGATATACGCTTCCCGGTACCGATTTCCTTATATATCCTGACGAAAATATTAATACACACGTCAAAAAGGCCAAGGTATTTCAGAGCGACATATACTAACCCTTTGATTCCCATTTTGAAGCAATGTTGTCCTTTGTCACCTGGCCATTGGGAGTTTGATTCGACGTATCAGCTTTAGGACGATGAGCCAAAGCTAGGTGAGTAGAATAGAATAGGTATGTTGATGGTAAGCTATTTCGATCGAGGAAGCATGCGATGTCAATGGGCAGAGATATCAGATGAGGTCAGAGTGAATTACGTCGATGAGTACGAAGAAAGTGCTACTAAACCGAGTCAGGCAGTAGACAGTGTTTGCATAGAAGTGGGACTAAGCCATGAAATATTGACTTTCAACTTTGCAGGGGTCTCGCCACTGGCCCAGCAACAAAGGGCCCCTGCATAAAGTACCTAAGTACCAACCTAGGGATACTTGTGTATGTACCTAGGTACCTCCAAAGCTCCAGGTGCCAGGCGTCAATAGTGGGGGTTGAAAGCCCCTGCAATTGCAACCAAACGCGTGCATCCATCCATGATAAATGATGCTGTATCCGTACAGCTTAACAACACCATCGCATTGGATACAGACTTCGAACTTCGAGATGAGAAGCTGATGTAGGACATCGATTCAGTCATGTGCTTCTAATTCCAGCACAATGTCCTCAAGCGCAACCTCTACACTCCCCCATCGCGCCGTCGCGAGCATTCGATCTGGAGGACATGGCATTTCCGCCAGTCCTCACACCCCATCCCGACCCATCTCCTCTGTACTTGGTTCGCCCTCGAGTCTCCGCGCCGACGATGATCCTATAATCATCGAGCTAGGCTCCAGAAAGCTGCGAATTGGCTATGCTGGTGACTTCGCTCCTAAGAGGATCGTGTCATTTGGTCCAGAGCAGCAGCGGCGTGTTGGTGATTTCAGAGCTTGGGACTCCACCTATCCGAGTAACTGGCGACAGAGAGCCTCGGGAAAGCCTTGGGGCGCTGATCACGAGCTATGGCAGCTCGATGTACGAGGTCAAGACCTGGCCTTGGTTGGCTATAAGCTGGAGCGTGAGCTTAGGGAGGCTTTCACTACGTACGTCTTGGAGAGCCTCTTTATGATGCGACCTGAGCAGGGCAGATATCTCTGATCGCTGTTTGACTAACTCATCTACGCCTTTCCAGATATCTACTAATCGACTCGAAACCGAGAAAGCTCACCCTAGTTCTACCACCAACAATCCCCATACCATTGCTTTCTTGCGTTCTCGACACCATATTCAACCGACTGCAAGCTCCCAGCGTATCGCTCCTCTCTTCACCCGTCATGGCTACCATGGCAGCGGGAGCGCGGTCGGGCCTCGTGATTGATATAGGCTGGCACGAAACGACCGTAACCGCCGTATACGAATACCGGGAAGTACAGAGCTGGAGGACCGTACGGGCAGGCAAGCTGCTTGTCGAGGAAACCTACGAAGTCTTGACGCATTTTGTCCAAGGTCGGCTATCAACGGCCCGAACAGAACGCCCCGAAGATCGCCTACAGGATCATGCCGTGAGTTTCGGCGAATGTGAGGAGGTGGCCACACGCATGCTTTGGTGCAAAAGAGCTGCAAAGTCCCCTGTGCAGGATGCTTCTGACGGCCTACCTACGGTGCACGAACACGAGGAAACAGAAACGGTACATCCCGAAGAGGATGAGTCGCCTATGGCCATCACCCTGAACTCTTGCAAGCCGCCCAAAACGGTGGAAATACCCTTTACGCAGCTAGCAGAGCCTTGCGAGGTCGCCTTTTTTGAGACACGGCTTTCGCCTTCGTGCTTCGATGACCACGAACTGCCTATACATCTCTTGGTATACCGAGCGCTCCTCCAGCTGCCACTGGATGTCCGTGCCGTCTGTATGGCGCGTATGATCTTTACGGGCGGCTGCTCAAATATTATCGGGATCAAGGGACGAATATATGATGAAGTGTCGGTTTTAGCTCAGGAACGTGGATGGGATCCCGTCAGAGGGAAAGGGGTCGATCAATACAAGACAAATCCCAAACTGAAAAGGGGTGGAAGTCGAGTGGGGGACGCTGGGCCTGTTCCCGTGGTGGTGCAGCCGATGTCAAGTGGTGTTTCCGAGGGCGAAGGCACAGGCGCCGGAGCGGTACAGAACCCAGCCTTCGCGCCCCCAGAGGTGGACCCGGTCGAAGATTTGATCAAGAAGGAGAAGGAGTACAAGGCTCCGGTCCAGGGCACGCTCCGGGTGCTGGATTCCCTTGGACCCTGGTGTGGAGCGAGCCTGGCGGGGCAGATCAAAGTGCCTGCTATGGCTAATGTCGATCGAGACCTCTGGTTAATGCACGGTGTCAACGGCGCGTCGCGGCCTAATGAGGTGGACCATAAGCTGCAGCAGAGACAGAGCATGGGGGCTGGTGGACTTATGAAGGGCCAGGGCTCGCAACCGAACAATTGGACTCTAGGTGTATGGGGTGTTATTTGAGGAACCATAAGACGTTTTGTTGGTTGTACGGTAGATACCCTTTTTGCATCATCATTTTTGGCTTCTTTACCGCACTGGGTGCTCTGGTTCCCACCTATCTGGCATCGAAGTGGTAAGGTGAACTACGCTATCACCATCGAGACATGTTCATGTTGTTGGACCTGAAGCTAACACTTGAAACAAATTGCTTAGTGCCCAAGACGACGCAAGAGATGTAGAAGAGCTAGTCATACCTACAGAGCAGATACAAAGTCGAATTACATACTCAGAGATCGTCATTGGCGACGATGCGGCTTAAAATGTCGAGGAGCTACCCCTGTAATATGCGGGGAAAGCTCCGCTGACAAGTAAAAAGTCGGCGGGTCAAGATCCAAGACCTCCACTAACCTCACAGCCTCCATCCTTTTTAGAAACAAGATACAAATGAAGAATACAATGTCAAAGTCATACGGTTCATGACCGATACAACAGCTATTTCAGCCATCATGAAGTCGTCAAGATTGCCCTTCACATGTCTACAGTGCCGATCTGGCCGCCCACTCGGCAAAGGGCGCCAATTCGCCCGCCCTGTAGTAGCTCGTCTCTACAGTTCGAGTTCTAGCTCAAGCACGCCAGCTTCAGGGGGAGAAGCCGACCACCCCATGTCTACCGTCGCCGTCCAACAACAGCAACGACCCTCGACCGCCCCCCGACCGTCCATAGACATCAAGCACATCCGCCAGAACCCGACTATTTACGAACAGAACTGCCTCGAGCGGAACTACCCGGCCCAGGCCGCCTACCCGGCGCGCATCAACACCCTGTTCGCCGAATGGCAAAGCCGGCAGCGTGAGGCCCGCGGCCTGCGCGAGCGCAATAACGCCCTGCGCCGGCAGATCGCGAACCCGACGAGCGTTCAGCACGAGGATGAGGAGAGCAACATTAGTGCCGCGACCATCACCAGCGTGACGGGCGACCTGAGCGGCGCCGATATCAAGACCATGGCGAAAGAGCAGCTCCTGGCCGAGGCGCGCGCCCTGAAGAGCCAGCTCGCCACCATCGAGGCGGATGAGGCCCGGCTGACGACCGAGATGGAGAACCTGGCCCTCCTGATTCCGAACCTGACCTCGCCCGAGACCCCGCGCGGCGACGAGCCACGCGTCCTGAGCTATATCAACGACCACCCTACGAAGTCGCCGTCGACATCGGCATCAAAATCACCTTCCTCGGACCCGTCGGACCGCGTGTGGCGATCGCACGTGCACATCGGGTCGGAGCTGGGCATCATGGACTTCGGCGCGGCGGCGACGACGTCGGGCTGGGGCTGGTACTTCCTGCTGGACGAGGGGGCGGAGCTCGAGGCGGCGCTGATCGCGTATGCGCTGGCGGCGGTGACGCGGACGCCCGGGTGGACGCGCGTCGCGCCCCCCAGCGTCGTCTACAGCCACATGGCGGCGGCGTGCGGGTTCCAGCCGCGCGACGCCCACGGCGAGCAGCAGGTGTACACGCTGACGCAGTCAGCGTCGGACGCGCGCCGCGGCCGCCCGGAGCTCTGCCTCGCGGGCACGGCCGAGATCCCGCTCGCCGGCATGCGCGCCGACACGGTGCTCGAGGCCTCGGACCTGCCGCTGAAGCACGTGGGCGTGTCGCGGTGCTACCGGGCCGAGGCGGGCGCCCGGGGCGCCGAGACGAAAGGGCTGTACCGGGTCCACGAGTTCAGCAAGGTGGAGATGTTCGCGTGGACGCGGCCGTCGGCCGACGAGGCGGGCGAGGTCTTCGACGAGATGGTCGACCTGCAGACGGAGATCCTGGCGTCGCTGGGCCTGCGGTGCCGCGTGCTCGAGATGCCGGCCTCGGACCTGGGCGCCAGCGCGACGCGCAAGGTCGACATCGAGGCCCACTTCCCCAGCCGCGCGGGCCTCAACAGCGGCGGCTGGGGCGAGGTCACCAGCGCCAGCGTGTGCACCGACTACCAGGCGCGGCGGCTGGCGACGCGCGTGCGGACCGAGGACGGCGGCGGCGGCGGCGGCGGGGTGAACAGCAGCAAGACCGCCTTCCCCTACACGCTGAACGGGACGGCGCTCGCGGTGCCGCGCGTCCTGGCCGCCGTGCTCGAGAACGGCTGGGACGAGGGCGAGATGGCGGTGACGATCCCCGAGGTCCTGAGGCCCTGGATGGGTGGGAAGGAGAGGATTGAGATGAAGCATCGGAGGAAGTAAATATAAGGTGGGTTTGGTGGTAGTGGTAGTGGTAATGGTGGTGGTGGTAATTGTAAACCAGAGTAATGTGTGTGTGTGTATATGTTGTATAGGAGTCGTGATAGAACGTTGTAATTCTATATATACTGTAACCTAGCTGTCTGGCTGGCTGTGTATGTACATGTTGTTTGTCATTATACCTATTACTTACATGGTCTGGCGTATGTATGTACCTGCGTATATGCCATTTATACAAGAGTCGAAGAGAAAAGAAAAAGAAAAAAACTGTATCTATTCCCTTTACGCAAAGGGGCATATGGATGAATGAATGAATGGTCTGTCTTATCTATCAAGATGGAAATCTTTGGGGTACTTAGGGGAGGTTTAGTAGAGGCTCGTAAATAAGACCAGAAGGTGGGGGGAAAGAAGAAAAACTGAGTTTTTTTTCTTGTAAATATCACTCCAATCTATGAATGGATGGATGGATACCACCAAGCAAGTAAAGTAAAGTATCTTGACGTAAAGTGTGAGTGAGATGCCCCAGAAAAGAAAGCAAGTAAGCAAGCAAACAGACTCAGCAGCAATAGCAGTAACAGAATAGACTAGATGTGAGCCCAGTATCATCATACCCAACCCGCGTGGTGGTGGTGCGATCTGACAGTTAGTAGACTTACTTGCTTACTTGATTATTCTGATGTTGGATTACTTACCTGGGTCTATGAAGCTCCATTGCTCTGGTGAACGTCAGGTCAGGAGCCCCCTTCCTTTCCTGAACCAAGACATCTATCTTGATGATCATCACCGACTGAGCACCTCTCCTGAAACGAACCTGCCTGCCTGCTGCATGGCTGCTGATATGTGTACTTATATCCTTCCTGTGTCTTATGATCCATCGTCTTTCTCCATAACACCCCCTATTTCACGATCTACCAAGCAAGCCCCCTTCCCCCATATATTCATACCACAAGCATCCAAGCTCCCCCAAGTCTCAAAGAAGAAGAAGAAGAAAAAACCCCCACTATCATACACAAGAAACTCACTCACTCATCCACTCACTCACTCCCAACGTAAATAACCAAGACATATATATATATAATATTTTCGTTCATTATCATAATACCAATACCAATACCAACTCAACCTAGACTACCTACTTATAACCTAACCTAACTCAACCTTAATAACAACCTAAGACTTATCAATATCAACACGAAACCACCAACCAACAAACCCATCCACCAAACCACCAAGGAACGGAATGAATCTCCTTGATGAATGAAGGAAGTAGGCCAGACAGCTAGTAAGGAGAACAAACAATGACAATCTTTCGTTTTTGGTGTCTCTCTGTGCCACTTCCAAGTACTTACTTACTTAAGTAATTATTAGTAACTTTCCACCCCCCCTATACTCTCTCCCCCTTCTCATACACACACACACACTCTCTCTCTCGCTCTGTTCATGATCATCATTAATGCATAACACCATCACCACCACTACCAGTATCAACTTCTCTTTCTTTCTTTTTTTCTTGTTTCCCCCCTTCCCTTCACCCATCCACCACCCCCCCTCACTCACTCACTCAATCCCCTCACTCATTCAAGCAGCATAAACCACCACCTCGCCCTCCCCGGCGATACTATCCGTATCCGCGATGCTCTCCGAGACGATACTATCATCATCCATAGTAACCCCGCTGCCGCTACCGCTGATACTGCTTCCGCCGTCCACGGCGCTCTCGTCATCGTAGGTGTAGACCGAGGACCCGCCGTCCGTCCCCATCTCCGTCTCCGTGGTCGTGAGCACCGTCGTCCCCAGGCTAGAGCGTCGCAGCGTGCCCACCTCGCTGGTAGCCTCGTTGTCGTCATCGGGCCCTATGTCGGTGACATCGTCGTGGGCGTCAGTTTCGGTGACGTTATCATCATCGTCACCATCGTCGTCCACTCCTGCCTCTCCCTCTCCTTCTCCCTCGTCCGCAGGCGTGGGAGAAGTGGGAGTTGCCGCATGGCACATCTCGACGACGGCCGACGACTCGAGCGGGTCTTCCACGGGGCAAGGCTCGGGCGTAGGCGTAGGCGTGAGCTCGCGAACGTCATCCCCTTCGCCGTTCTCGTTTTCCTTCTCCTCATCGCTCTCGCGGACCAGATCCACATTCTCCTTGTTCAACTCGCCGTACCCCTTCCCTCCTCCTTCCCCCGCAACGGCCCCAAACCTGCCCGGCGCCCAGCTGCTCTTCCTCAGTGCCGCCCCGCCTCCCGCAGCGGCAGCAGTACGAACGCTCTGGCTCCGCTTGAGCCCGCCCGTGGGCACGTTGTTAGTGATCTGGCTGAGGCTCAGGATCCTGCGGCCGGGGTTCGGCGGGACGAGGCTGGCGCGGTGGTGGCCCGTGACGACGTTCATCGCCGAGGCCTTCGGTCTCGGGGCCGGCTT
This sequence comes from Xylariomycetidae sp. FL2044, assembly GCA_022376275.1. NCBI lineage: Eukaryota > Fungi > Ascomycota > Sordariomycetes > Xylariomycetidae sp. FL2044. The sequence goes on along the minus strand of JAJNOH010000025.1, from coordinate 254,886 downwards.
GGAAGAAGAAGAAGAAGGAGGAGGGCGACTGCCGTTGATGTCGGCCGCACCGAGGCTGGATCGGGCAGCCGCCGGCACGCGCTTGCGGCTCATGGCGTCGCGACCCTTGGCGCTGCTGCTGCTGGACTTGGTCAGGAGGAGGGCCCGGGAGTGGTCCAGGACGCCCTCGAGGATTCTGCGCTCCAGGCCCTCGGCGCGCGCGTCCATGGCGTGGAGCTCCTCGCGGCGCAGGTGGAGGGCGGTCTCGAGGGACGACACGTCGGCTGTCAAGCGGGTCTTCTGGCGGGCGAGCAGTTCCTGCTCGGTCCTCAACGCCAGAATGCTCTCTCGTAGTTGCGCCTCCTCGTCCCTGAGGTAGGTGAGATTGACCTCCACATGCTCTTGCTCGGCCCTCTGGCGCTCGAGAGCCAGCTTGGTCTCCTGTAGCGTCTTCTCGTAATCCTCGTGGTCGTCTGCAATGCGCTGCTTCTGCGACGACAAGAACTCGGAGATCTCAGCGGCCGTCTGTACCACCTGTTGATGGACCTTATCGAGGGTGTCCAGCTGGGCATAGGCTTTGCCAGCTTCGTGGGTATGGTCGACGAGTTGGTCCAGCTTGGATTGCACCTCGCCGTCCATCTTGTCTAGCTTCGACTGGACTTCAGTGTCTTCAGACTTCTCAATAAGTTGGTCCAATTTGGAATGCACTTCGCTGTCCATCTTGTCTAGTTTCGACTGGACTTCAGTGTCATCATACTTCTCCACGGGTGGCAGCAATGGTGGCTCTTCCTTGACCGGTGGTTTGGCATCTTCGATCTGTTTCTGGATGTCGGTCGATGAGCTCTTCGAGTGCTCGTAATGTTCTCCGACGATGAGCAAGACATCTTTGATCGACTCGAGAATCTTTGGCTGGTACTCGCACACATGACCTTGAAGACCTTCCACAGCTGTGACCGCTTGCTTGACTTGGTCTCGAGTCATCTGGTGATCGTTCTTTCCGTCCGAGTGATTGTCTTCTGCCTTGGCATACAGCATCTCGACCTTCTCGAAGACCGTCTTCGACGCTTCCTCCATCTTGTCTAGAGAATCTGTGACTGTAGATCCAAGAGTGTCGACTAGAACCTTCAGCTCTTCAGAAACAGCCTTGGAGCCGACCACGGCTTCCTCCAGTCCAACATCGCGGGCTTCTCCGGCTTTCGTCCGATCTTCCATGACAAGTTGAAACTCATCGTACTTGTTCATTAGTTCATCAATCTTTTCATCGACTTTGGTGCTGAGAGCGTCCGTGGTCTCTTTGAGTTTCTCGTCCGTGTCAAGTTTCGCGCCGACAACACCGGCTTTGGATTCTTCAAACTCGAACTTCATGGTCTCGAACATCTCCTTCAGGTCGGCACCGACAGTAGCATTTTGGCCCATAGCCTCGCTGAGACTCTCGAGAAGCTTCACGAGGCCGTCGATGCCGGTGCCTCCGGACTCAAGCTTCTCTTTGACCATGCCTTGGAACTCTTCCAAGAAGGCCTTGACTTCGGTGACCCTCTCATTCACTTCAGCTGTTGATGTCTGTCGATCTTCGATGGCTCTGGAATCGGCCTCGGCCTTGGCAGCGATGGTCTCCTTGAGTTCTTTGACAGTATCTTCGATGGTTTTGAGATCATCTTTCGAAGGAAGTGTCGCGATGTCGGATTTGATGATTTGCTCAATAGTAGATTTGACATCATGGACCGCGGCCTCAATAGCATCCACGTCGGTCTTTGTCACCTTCTCAGGGTCCTCCAAACTTTTCTCCGCACGCTCTTTCATTTCATCAAGCGATGCAGTCACCTGTGTGACCAGAGACTCAATGCCAACGAGGTCTTCTTTTTTAGTTACACCATCAAGTTGAACAGCAAAAGTGCCCAGGTTGTCTTTCGCTTCAAGGACCAGAGCTTCGATGGCATCGACATGATCCTTTCTGACAGCCTGTTCTCCGTCGATGAGGTCATCTAGTCGGGATTTCGTGTTTCTGAGGATTGTTTCAATGGCCAAAGCATCTTCCTTGGTGGCGGCGTCCTCGAGGTTAGCGGGCGGTGCATCTTCGCTTTCGCCATCCTCCTTGTCTTTCTCTTTGTCTTTGTCTTTACTGGACATTTCCGCCATGGATTCTTGCATGTTCCGAAGCATCTCTTCCATCTCGTTCAGGTCTTCCTTGGACACCCCCTTGCGCAGTAGCTCTTCCATCTCGGCGAGGTCGTCCCTGGAAATACCTTCAGGAGCCGGTCCCGGCTGGGCCGTTTCCATAGCCTCCATCTTGATTCTGAGTTGTGTCATCATGACTTCGAGGTTCTTAATATCGTCATGCCTGACAAGATCAGCAGGAATGATAGCGTCGCTAGGGACTGCGCCAACGGGTGCAACCGCTTTGTCGTTGTCGTGACTTTCCTTGAGCGAGCCGATGTCACCACGAACACCCTCAAGACCTGCCTTAAGGGCATCGAGGATCTCGTCGTTGGCAGTCAGGTCGACTGGTTTGTTGTTCATCCTTTCGATGCTAGAGTGCAAGTCACCGAAGCCTTCATGAAGCGCGTCGAGGATGTCCGTGGTTCCGGCGTGGGGGCGTAGAAGCTCTCCCCGCACCCTCTCGATACCTTCGCGTATTGCTTCGAGGATCTCCTTATTGTCACTAGGAGGCGGTACATGGGGAACCAGGGAGGAGTTCATAGTGTCGCGCAGAGATTCTATCTCTTGTCTCAACATCTCCTTGGGCCCGTCTGATGCCTTTTCTACTAATTCGGAGAGCTCGTCTCGGAAGTGATCCAAGCTGCTGAGGACGCTGGTGATGAGCTCCTCCTGTCCAGCAGCACCAGAAGCTCGGTCCACGTAATCTTCCATGTGTGTTCGAAGCTGCTCGAACCCATCCTTCGTGGCATCTAGTACCTGCTCGGTGTCTCTTCCATTCGCAGCAACATTCTGCTTCGCTTCCTCCGAGACAGCCTTGAACTCGTCTTGCAGGTATCGCATAATATCGTGAAGCCGCTCCATGACTTCGCCATTGTCGCCTCCATGTGGTACGAGTGCAGCTTCGTTAGTGGGAAAGTCAAAGCCTTCGAGTCCTTGCTTTACCGCGTCGACCATATCATCCCGTGTCAGATCGTTATTCATTGCAGACGGGGCAACAGGGAATTCGAACTCCTCGAGACATTCTCGAACAGCTTCCAAAATCTCATCTCGGGAGAGGCTGGCAGGCGTGTCTACTTGAGGCGGGCTGAAATGCTTAAGCCCTTCCACGACAGCCTTAAACACCTCTTCTTTCGACGCGCCCTGGGGTAGGTCATGCTGTGGCGCATAGGCTTGTAGCCCTTCTTGAAGGCAGGCAAGTACCTCGTCGCGTTCAAGACCGATCTGCTCTATTTGAATTTCGGGCTTGTAATTCTCCCACGCATCTTTGACTGCGTCCATGACGTCCTCTCGAACGAGATGAGGCTCTTGATCTTTGGTCGCCTGGACATCGAGGAGGGCCGACTTCATAGCATTGTAAATCTCCTGGTAGTCCACGCCCGATTTGGTCGACTCGGTGGACTCTCGTCGATGGTCCCTCAAGCGCTGCTGCATGTATACCTTCATCTGCTCCAGACCCTCCTCGACGATCCTGGCCAACTCGGCTCGACTTGCTGTCTCGCTCTTGCTTGGAGCCCTGTGGTGGGACTCCTCAAGCTTTCTAGCAATCTCTCGACCCATTCCCAAGACTTCCCCTCGCAATTCGCGAACCAGGGCCTTCACCTCGGCTGTCAAGCCTCCTCCTTGAGCAACGCTATCTTTGACAGACTTGATGATCTTGAGAACATCGTCGTTAAGTAATTCGTTTGCCCTGGAAGGTGGAGCGGAAGACCGCCGACTACCTTCTTTCTCGTTGAGAATTCGTTCGACTCTCTGAGTCATAGGTCCGTTCCGATGGCTCCAGTCGAGTTCTCTCAATTGATTTTCATCATCTGTCTCAAAACTGAAATTCCTTGACCGTCCTGATCCTGCTGCAGGTATTACAGCCTGATCCTGGCTTGCAGTCTTCAGGTGTTGGATCAACTCCTCGACCTTTACAGAAGAGGCCATGCCGGATAGCTTTTCTGCAAGCTCACTCAAGCGGCTTATGACCGTGTCCTGGCCATCTTTGGTTCCCATGTCCCGGATGATCTTCTCAAGCAGGGCGAGAGTGGCTGGCGAGTCGCCACCGACTAGTGATGGCGTACTAAGCGACGACTCCCTGTCGATAGAAGCAGCGAAGCTATTGGGCGACGGGATGCGAGGCAGGGAAAAAGGCCGAGTCTTCAAGGTTGTTGGAGAAGTGTTATGTGGCTTATTATCTAGATATAGACCGCCCGTGTAAGTGTCACGGTGGCCGTAGCGAGGATGGTCTTGACCCATAGCAAGCTCGCGCAAGCTCTTACGGATATCCTCGTCTCGAGCATGAGTTGCTTCCTTGAGACTCATCAGATCGGTCGCATTGTCACGACTTCTCCTGCTGAGCTGAGACATCTCCTTCTGCAAGGCTGTCGCAATATTGGTCAAGGTCAAAAGCTGGGTTGACAGGTGCTCGGTTGACGCAGATGATTTCACCAGAGCATTCGAGTTATTTGTGACTGTAGCAAGAGGCGACTCGGCTTCTCGCGACGTGGATGACGACATATTGTGTAAAGCTAACATGGTCGCAGATTGTGGCGGTGTGTTCTCGCCGAGGATGCTCTGCGGTGGTCGTCTCATGGATGGACGCATAGTGGTACTCAGACTCGAAGGTAAGGGCGTAGGAGTACCTGGTGCAGTGTTCTCCTTTTCGGCTGGCTTCACGTCGCGATCCTGCTCCTTGCGGTTCGGCGTTGAAGGTCTGGGGTATCTTTCTTTCTCGGGGGACCCCCTAGGGGTGGAATTCGCAGAGTCCCTTGCCCCTTCGATCATCAAACTGAGGTCTCGTACAGATCCTGGCTGCAGGGACTGCATTCGTTTGTGGGGGCTCGGACGTTGGACAAGAGCTCTTTCGGGAGAGGTTTCGCTCATACGCTTCGTTATATGCGGGATAAGCGCAGTCTCGCGCGCCTTCTCTGTCAAAGCTGCATGGGCCGACTGAATCGCTAGGGAGGTACCGCTCCTGGAGGTGCCAACACCGGGCGACTGCGGGTTGAGCGGCAGAGGGGGAGGTGCTCGCTCAGGGTCGGAGCTATCCCACCTATCGCTTTTCGTGAGCCAACGGAACAACGACATGGCACAATGCTGTGCTGCAGTGGAAGAAAAGGATGACATACATAGGCACGATGGCGCTAATCGAGTTAGAATGTTGATGTCTCATAGGCCGGTCGACCGGAGCATCACGCTCGATCGGAGGCATGTTGGAAGACGACTGTTGTATGGCGTGTGAATGGAATGTTGGGTTCTGAGCAGAGGATGATATCAACCAGCTTGTTTCGCTCGCTTCTGGGAAATTCAAGAATACATTGGCCTGACACAAGCTGTCGGGGGAAGTCAAGAATGATAGTCAATCGAATACGGCAAGAAAAGCTTGAGCTGTGAGAGAACCCCGAAATTGATGCAATGGAGCTTGAACAAGGTTGTAACTTGTTGTAAGAAGGACCTTGTAATATGAGATAGCTTTAGTGTCGTGAGAGATGGCGCGGCGGGAGCAGTGTGTAAGTGATAACGGCATAATTGTATCCACCAAAATCGACAAACAAAGCTCGAAACTGCCCAATGGTCATGATCTGCACAAGGTGGCTGCTGTTGACCCGGCAACTCGAGCTCGGACCATGCCACTAAGTACCATCCCCAGACCCCTGTTGCTTGTCTTCGAATGCGAAAACACCGGTCTCCCCCATGCGATGCAGGCACTCAACCATGAGCTCAAAATGCGACTAGGTCCTACATGAGTAGTGGTAGCTCGAAAATGAAGATCGAACCTGTTTCTCATGATTCAAATTTTTCCGGGTCTAGTTTGACTCCAAGTTCCTAATACGAGTAGGCTGCTGGTAGCTCGAGGTACACTGGCTGTTCTCCATCAACGGATCAGATGCTACATCCAAGCTTCAAGGTTCCAAGCTTGCGAGTTGAGTTTCTTTATTACCTAATTTTCCTGTGGTCGCTTACAGTACTATGTAGGTGTACAGCACCAACGAGGATCATCTCCGCGCCTGTCTCACCCATTTTACGGTCCATCTATTTCGACCAAATCTAATGATGAGCTACTCGCTGCTCTTCCAGCCAGACAGCCCACCGAAACCCGAAGACGCCGGCCCGTCCCTTATCATTAGTCTAGTAGGTATTTACACACGATAGATCAGTAGATCACTTAGTCGCGAGAGCTATTAATACATCTCATTGTTGAAGATTCATTGTATGTCTCGTCTCGAGTAGTGAGCCGACCCCTCTACTTTAGCATACTGTCGAATGCCGGGATGAGTGTCTGGGCAAGCCAGAAAGAGAAGACCAGCTTGGGACCGGTCATCATCAACTGCTCTAGGTTAGTATGTCTCAAATTTAGGGAGTAACAAGTCAAGTCATACCTTTGGTACCAATCCCTTGAAGAAACTCGAGAAGCCTTCGTTCTTGGCCATGTTCGACAGGATTCTGAAGCCACTCTCGGGGTTCTCAAAGTTCCTGTTCTGGATTCGCGTCTTGATCACATCCAAGGGGGCCGAGACAACCAATGAAGCTGAGGCACCGGCGATGGAAGCGATGAAGTTCTGGAACCAGGTAGCCTTGTTGTAATCATTCAGCTTGAAGACGTATTCCTTGGTGAAAGCCGAACCACCGAAGAGCTGCGACGAATTTGTTAGCCAAGTTTTGGGTCTGATGCACCAGCTTGACATACCGCAAAGGAACCTGGGGCGTTTCTGGCCGCGGTCCAGCCCCAGCCTCTGTACAGACCAAATCCCTCGTCGGCGACAATCTTGAAGATACCCCGACCTCGGAACGCCTCGGGGTTGGTCTGGCGCTTGATCTTGAGGACATCCAATGGAAGCAAGACGATTTCACCGATACCGATCAGACTGCATCCCGTCAGTACCTCTTTTCTCTTTTTATCATCGCGCTCGCAGATTTACCTTCCGGCGGTAGAGTGCATAATGGCCTTTCCAGTCTTCTTTCCGAACGCGTTCTCGAAGTCCTTGCCATAGTGTGCTGCCAGGTAATCCCGCGCAATGGGCTGGCCACCGTACTTGTATATTCTTTGCAGAACCTGGCGACGCTGGTCAGTCGCCTCTCTTGAACGGACGTGGCCTCGGTCTCGCGTACCTTGTATCCTGCAGCATATCCTAAACCCGGGAAAAGAGAAAAGAATTTGCGCGTTACTGGTGCATTTGCCTTCTCCCTGAAAATGACCTTGTTCAATTCGCTGGCATTCGCTATCTGGGAGTTTCGTCAATATCAAGCGTATACTTGTAAGGCGGCCGTATCGTCGTACCTTCGTCTGGTTGCTCATCAAACGTTTGGCAATGGTGTCGACCTATCAATTTGTTAGTCACCTCATAGGTGGGAGGTTGACGGAAGGGAATGAAATGCATACTGGATGGAAAATCGCCAGCTCAGAGATACCAGCAGAACCTGCCTCGATTAGCATGTGTTTAACCGGATTTTCAGTCGAGAATAGCATACCAGAGCCCAAGAGCCGAGCCAAGTTGGACTCGCGCTCCTTTCCAGCTACCATTGGCGCCATGGTTGAAATGATGACTGAAAACTGCTGTTTGAAATGATTGCGAAGCTGGATTAGGGGAAGAGAAAAGCCACGACCTGGACGGGAGATATAAACGAGAGACCTGAGGGGTTGACCGTGGCAGAAACCGGGGAGAAGAAAAAGAACAGCTTGTAAAATACTACCGGATGATGGCGGTCTCGGAGGCGTCGAGCATATTTCGGAGAGGAGCTTACACGAAAATTCAATCGCGCTGCAAAATTATTTTTTTGCCTTCTGAGCTTGGGGGACCAGGCACCAGGGGGAGCTTCAGGGATTAAGTACAGGGGTCTACCATGGGGGAAAGATTCTTATCGATAAGGCTTCACCTCATTACCCCTGTGGCATTACTCAACCACTGTCGGTTAAACCATAAAATACTACTTTTCTTGCCCCTGAATCCATCGATACCAACAAATTGACTATATTCCTTCAGATAGTTTCTCTATCTGGCATGATAGAACCACGCAAACTGCCTTATCTAATAGCTTAGAATACCCTTAGATATATACATGTGTATACGACGATGTTGAGTTTCACTATTTTGAAGGCTGTCGGTCATGGAGACAATATCCCCTTCCAAACATGCTTTTCCTCGTTGTGAACTTGAGGCCTATCATCACTGACGTACAGCGCGTCAATGCAGCTTTTACCAGACTCATGGGGTCAGAACGCTTCTCATCACATATTTTGCGTGATAAGTGGCCAGGATACAGTATTTGGCTGTGTCTATAGCATGACAGCTTTCTGAGTGATGGGTGCTCTTCATAGGGAAAGGCCTCCGCAAGGTAAAGTTTTACATCGTCTCTCAATCAGAGAGTGGCATTTGAATGGCACCTAGGAAGGTATATTTGTACCTCGAAGGGTCTATAAGTAATTGGGTGTGTGGATGTGATATCCAGCTCCAGCCTTGCGCAGGTAGGTGAACGGCCAGTCAAGACCAAGCCTAGAGAACGCCGACCAAATGCAAAAGTGAAATGGGCGAACCGAAGCCCCTTCACTACAAACCAACGCCGCCATGCAATGCTAGATTTTCCCTTCCCTGAGTCAAGCCCGGCCAGACCAAAATGGTGGCAAGATTCTAAAAATCTCGAATCACCGCCACAAGGTCATCTAATCTTTCCACCTGGCCGATGAGCTTCTTCTCAATCTCTAAAAACTCGAGATACTCCTTATAAACATCACCCCGTAGCTTATCCTCCTCGTGCCCTTGAATGTCTCGTCGCTCAGCAACTTCAAGGATATTTTTCTTCTTGCGGCGTTCGACCTCAAGTCGTTGCAGGCATCGTACCATGGACTTGTAAGTGTTGTCCAGTGTGCGTTTGATGGTTCTCTCCTCGTCGAAGAACCAGAAGAACATAGTCCGGGCGGCAGTTCTGTTGTTGTCTCGGGGGACCTCCTGCACATCCAGAAATCCCCCCAATTCCATTTCTGCCATTTTTACATGCACGTCCGGCTTGGTCATGAGAGCCATCGTGGGGAGGGTCTTGTCATCGATTTTGCCTTTCTCCCTGAGAATCCGAGTAAGCCGTAGACCTTGTCGTCCGAAATTCTCTTCGATGATCGTATCGAGCTCCACAAACATCATCTTACGCATCAAAAGCGCAAAGTCGACCGTCCATTCGCCTTTATCTCGGCTTCCACAGTGACGCAGGAATCCTTGTTTGCTTTCGGCAAGTACTAGCAGGTGCTGACGCATCTGCTGTAGTCGATGACTGCCAACCGGTGCTCCTTCTTCCTCATTTTTGATACCGGACCCCCTAGTACCGTTCCCAACGGCCTTTCCGTGATGAACTCCATTCATCTCCGCCGCCATGCTGTCGTCGAAGTCGTCCTCGTCCGACTCGAAAGCTTCGACTTCTTCACCCTCAGGCCGTCGGAAAGAAACTTCATCGTTCCCGGGCGGTTGTTTTCGGAGTTTCTCTGCATAGCGTATATCAAGCGCACCGTCATCCGTATGGCCAATACCGTCGGAAACGTCCAGTGAAGGGCTCAATTGCTCAAAAACTTCTAACGTCGTAACGCGCGATCCCGTATACTCGTCGGCTTGTTCCTCTTCGGTCTTCGTTTCCGCATCCACGCGGCAACGGAAGGTCTTCCTGCTCACCACAGAGAGCAATGCTGCATAAACTTGTGCGGTGGTCTCGCCGATAGCATCTTCAACAAAACATGCAAGCTTTCGATTTCGAAGTTCGACCATGCATTTGTCAATATTCAATCGAAGTGTTGTATTGCGCTGTAACCTAAGTCAGCATATCATTCCAATTACTCCGGGTTTTCTGTTTTAACCCACTTCCTCAAGAAGCGATGCTTCGCCATATGATCCAGACGATCCATTAGCCTTGGTCCCATTTGTAAGTTTTCGGCGTTTGGCTATGGGCAACAACATGAAGTCCCGCTCGAGTTTCATCCTTAAAACTGCCGTCTCTGCCAGAACACTCTGCAACTCGAGTTTGACTGCCGTGTCGAATTCGTTGGTCTGTTTGGATCCTCGTACACCGGCCTTAAACTTTTCCTGTAGGACCTGCTTCTCGACTGAGCTTTTTAAGTCTTGGAAAGACAAGAATTGCGTGGACGACACAGGCTCGAGGATCCCAGCAAGGATTAGATCGGCAAGAGCATTATATATATGGGCTTGCTCAGACGTATTAGGATCTTCCTCTTCTTCGTTGAAGCTACGCTTGCCGTTGGCGTTTAAATGATTGTGCCCGTTTTGGGAATCCCCGTTGACAGGCTTACTGCTCTGGCTGCATGCTTTCGTGCAAGCATCAACCAACTCGTGGATCTGAGTATGGCCGGCAAGGAGGACCTCGTTAACGATCTGCCATGCCGTCTCCCCGTAGCTCGTTCGGACGGACTCGAGTATTTTCCCGGTTCTGACGAGGCTATAGGCGGCAGACGAGTTCGCTTCGTAGTTGGTCACACCTGAATCTTCATCTGTCTGGTAGAAGACGAGGTTTTGTTGAATGAGAACAGCAAGGCCATGGCGAACTTGGCGCTGGTTCAGCGATGTGTGCTGCGCCAAGATTCCGATGGTCGATCTGCCTCTGGCTTGTAGACCTGCGAGTATGCGCTGCGCAAGTAGCAACTGTCAGCTTCGGCGATGCGCAATCATGTAGGGGGGGATGCTCGGGTAAGATACGTACGGATGGAAGTTGACCGTAATGTTCGTTAACCAACAGAACACAGAGTTCTGCGCAATTTTTGGTCTGTACCATTCCCAAACTTGTTAGCGACGACGGAGAAAAGAAGAGACATGGAAAAAGTAGGTCTGAAAGGGTTGACTCACCACCAACATGGCTGACATTCACCAGTCTGGGGCGAAGCTAGGTGGGATGGGATGTAGGAATCGTCAGAAGTGTTTGGCTTCTAGAGATCCTCTCACTATCTCTAGAGCTGCCACAATTACTACCTTGGTTTCATTGATGTTCTGGAGAAGAGGCGGAGTCTCTAACAATGTTGGGATCGTCGCGACAAGATAGGTAGAGAGGAGGAATCGAGAAAGGCAGGTGGGCAACAAAACATTGAAATATTCTATCAACTGAGAACTTTGTCGCTTTTTTTTTTTCCCTCTCCTCTAGATGGCGGGGCACAGCTTCGGCGCTCAGTGCTAGGTACTTAAGCGCCTAGGCCCGCTGGGAAGGTACCTACTTAAGGGTAGCTTCCACAGCGCTATGCGCTATGAGCAACACTACTACAAATGCCTAACTCGTCCCCCGCCAAATTCTCTATTGGTCGAAAATTCACCTGACCAATCACAATTCATTGACATAAGAAGTACCCAAAGGTTGGACTCGATGCTCTTCGGGGAACCTTGGAACCAACACTTCAAGAGGATTACACAGTTTGTCATTTGTCACTGGCCATTCACTGTTCGGGCTCCCGACTTTGAAGAAACCCAACCCAAGCAAAATGTCTCCTAACATCACGTCTGAGTAGCTGCCTCCATAAGTACCTAGGTACATAAGTACGCAGCTTGCGCTCCAGGAAGAACGAAGGACGACTTATTTGAGGTCAACATAGCGATCATCTCGTTGGCCATGCGCAAGTATGAGCAGCATGCTGAGCGCTTCTTCCCCAAGTCTTGAACCAGCAACACATTATTTCAGGTGGTGGCCTGAGGCGTGCGTACCAACAATTGCCCTCCTCTTCATTTGAAGCATCAAGTAAGAATCTCCAGTTTGCCGTGATGTCTTCGACAAGGTCTCGCGCCTCGTCACTTGTCGACAGGGCAATGGATGGAAACTATCCGGAGGCTTTTCGCGACAACGACCTCGTCACGAAAGACTCGCCCTTTGAACTCGGGAAGAGGAAGAGCTATCAGTCTGGTGGCCACCATTCCGTCCACCTGGGAGATGTGATCAACAGCCGTTACCTATCTAGGTAGTAATGTGTGAACTGGGAAATGGCGGGTTCGGCAATGACTGGTTCTGTAGAGACATGGACCATAAGGGGTTCAGATACATCGCTCTCCAGATACTTTATGGCCGATGCGTCAAGACCAGAATACGGTGAGATCATTCTCAGCATGCGAAGGCCCTGACCAGTGCGAGCGACGATGATGAAATCTCCCTCCCCCCTCAACTAGTTCGACATTCAGGGACCGAATAGAACTCACCTCTACCTTGGCCATCCAGTCATTGGGCTCAGCATTGAGGCAGGCATTTGCGATGCCGATGACCCTGACAAGATGATGAAGCAATCACACCTCAACGATTTGAGGGCAATGAGTTTTCTTCATCAACACGGCATTTGCCACGGCGGTGAATATACACGCCTAAAGGTCTGGTACCATACTGCCAGCAGGGGCGCGCGATATGAACCCCCATCACTAAAGAACCCATCACTGAAGAATCCATCATGGATGAAAGCGACACAGAAAAACTGATCATGGAAGAAAGCGGCGTCCAGTACATCAGCACAAGGCATCCCTCTTTCGCTTCTGGCGCACGTTCACTTGAGGAACGATTCCCAGCTGGAGTGTGGTATTTGTCCGAGTAGAGTCGGCGCGATGCTGATGCTGCTCATCGTGAGATCCACGCTGGTGAGATTGAACTCCCCGCTGATCTTTCGAGCCAGTCGCTGCGGTATCAACCCGAAAGCCGTATTTCAGCTGGAGAACCCTTGCTGCATCGAGACTGTGAAGACGTAGGTCGATAGTGAAGGTTAGCATGATGCCAACATATGGCATATACAACCAGAGTATAGCTCTAGGTAGCTGTAAAACACCATTGGTACCTAGGTATTCATAGAATTATTTCAGAGAAATATCTGCTCATTCAGCTGTGATTTAACCTTCACTATCCCTGAGAGGTAGTAGATTATAGGCATAGCCTACTGAATGATGCCTCTCATCGCCCTGTGATCGATATGGTATGACCTGCTGTCTGCTTAAGCTGTCAGAGACTGTATATGACATATATGTACTCACAAAGTCGCCTTGTGGCTTCAACGACAATGGAACGTCTGTATGAGCTGCGCACCAGAGTGAGTGCCCAGGTGTAAGCTCAGACCTCCCTGCTGCTCGCTGGCAGCGCCAAATGGCGTAACAAATGCGTTACACCCAATTGGCTAGCAGACGGTTCCACATAAAAGCACCAACGCCGAAATTCTACCGAATTGAGTACCTTTTTGCATGTAGCTCTCACCATCTCAACAGCTACCAACCCGTAGACTCCCTCAATTGCCAATCAACGACGGCACCCCATCCACACAACATGTTCTCGAGGACGGCTCTCTCCCGAGGTGCCCAGCTCTCCGCTCGCAGGCAGTGCTCTTCTCAGCTTGCCCAGCGACGAGGTTACGCTGCGGCATCCTCTGCACCCTCCTCTCTCGCGTACGAGACCTCGGACGTTTCTGGTGTAAAGGTTGCTACCAGAGATTCTCACGGACCGACTACCAAGCTCGCCGTTGTGGCCAAGGGAGGTACGAGGTACCTGACTCAACCTGGCCTGACCGCCGGTCTTGAGGAGTTCGCATTCAAGGTAAGCCACCAATCTCGCCTCTCACCGTTGTTGTTGTTTTGCTTGTGAGCTAATTATATGCAATCCTTTTAGAAAACCAACAAACGATCCGCCCTCCGTATTGTGCGAGAAGCCGAGCTTCTCGGTGGTCAATTGGTCGCATACCATACCCGCGAGGCTCTAGTACTCGAGGCAAGCTTCCTGCGCGAGGACATTCCCTATTTTACCGAATTGCTTTCCGAGGTTATTTCGGAATCCACCTATGCTAGTCAGTTATTCCAAACCGTTGACGCGCCAATTGATGCTTATACATGAATATAAACAGCCTACGAATTTCAGGAGGAGGTTCAGAGGGTCCTCCGTCTAAAGCAGGCTAGGCTCGCCAGCGACACTTCCGCCCTTGCTTTGGACGCTGCTCACTCGGTAGCCTTCCACACCGGACTCGGATATTCCTTATACCCTACAACCTCAACCCGCGTCACGGTCGACGAGGACTCGATAGCCGCTGCTGCCTCTGCTGTATATGCCAAGTCCAACATTGCATTGGTAGGTGATGGAGCTTCGCCAGCTGCCCTTCACAAGTGGACAGAAGAATTCTTCCAATCGGTGCCTGCTTCTCCCATTGGACCTTTCAGCCCACTCCCCACGCAGGGAAGCACCTACTATGGTGGTGAGCAGCGTATCGCGCATACTGGAGGAAACGCTCTGGTCATTGCCTTCCCTGGCTCGAGCTTCGGTACATTCAAGCCTGAGATCGCCGTTCTGGCGGCACTACTGGGTGGACAATCGAACGTCAAGTGGTCGCCTGGTTTCACCCTCCTGTCTAAGGCTTCTTCTGCGCACCCTGGTGCCAGAGCCTTGGCCACCAACTTGGCTTACTCCGACGCCGGCCTGTTGACCATCCAGATCGCAGGTACTGCCCCCTCGGTCCGCGAAGTCGCGAAGGAAGCGGTCGCGGCTGTGAAGGACATCTCGGCAGGAAAAGTCACCAAGGAGGACCTGGCCAAGGCTATTGCGAAGGCGAAATTTGACGCTTTGGAATCCAGCCAGTCTGGAATCTCGACGCTCCTTTCGGCCGGTGCTGGTATTATCCACACTGGCAAGCCTTTCCAGATTGCCGAGACCGTGAAGGCTATCGATGGTGTTACAGCAGAGAAACTGAAGACGGTAAGCACCCGTACTTGCTCGCCTTACTATCCGTTCATTGCTAACAATCTCGGCAGGCTGCCAAGACTCTCGTCGACAGCAAGGCCACAGTGTCTACTGTTGGTGACCTTTACGTGCTGCCTTTCGCAGAGGAGCTTGGCCTCAAGGTATAGACTGAAAAGAAGGGAAAGAACGTGTACCAACAGATCACCCCGAAGCTGTAGTAGAGTCCGTCCCATCACCTGTGCATATAGTAAATCCATTAGAGTTCCTTTAGACGTTGATGCGATGTGGTTTGTGCAAAGTGAACCCGTAATGTCAACGTTGAGCGCCCAGGAATAGATGGAGGGAAATCTTGAAGAGATTCGATAGAACGATATCCAGTCACTAGCAAACTAAAACTGTTCTACTTGATCATTACATGCTACCTACCTCGGTGGGTATTCAAAGCTTCCAAGGGTTGTATCTCAGGAGCTGCCAGGCGGCTAGTAAGCGGAGGGGATGTTTGATGCCAAGACATTCATCACGTGGTCTAAGCTTAGACCCATCTTTCCCTAGTGGGCTTTCCCGGCCATTGATCAATTCCGAGTGATTGCAGGAGCTGTATTTTGCTTCAGTACAAAGCATATCACCAAACCTCAAGTTCATTCACAACCACAAACAACCGTCAAAATGGTGTTCGCGTGGAAAGCTGCCGGTCTTACGTGAGTCTGGTTTGCCCCTGTCAGCAACAGCATCTCCAATGGGCCATCCTCCCTTGGACAGGGCCACGCCTCGTTGCTAACAGGTAGCTCCCACCAAACAGCTACAACCGTTACCTCGCCGTCGCATCTCGCGTCGTGCGCCGAAGCTTGAAGGAGGATAAGAGACTGGCCGCCGAGCGACGAGGAGAGATGGACCTGCGATTTGCCAAGTGGGAGGTGAGCCATTGACGCCATGTTGGGATCACTATCGCCGCACGAACAACGAACCTACTGACGCTTTTATTACCTCAAACATAGAACGGCAAGATGGGCGAACCGAAGAACCTGGCCGATGCCAACGCCGCCTCGATGGCCCAAAACGCTTCCTCCGGATCGCCAGCGTCATAGATACTAGGCAGGATTGGCACAGAATGAAGGAGGGTGTGTGGATTAGATGCTGAGGTTCGGATGCGGATAGACCAATATGATCAGTTTGCAGCCAGCAAGCAGCCGCTGATTACGAGAGAACCCGTGTATAGCTGTATAAAACAACAAGCATTTCCAGACCAACTGCTCCATCCGCAGTATTTCCTCTCGTGCATTTGGCGAGTTGGCGAAGCTTCCTTGTTGTAAACGTGGAATAAGTACATGTACACCGAGTGTAATTATTGCCCACCAAAGGTATACGATATCATATACCTAGGTTTGCTAAGGAACGCCTCAAAAAAACAAACTGTGAGGCACGGTTCATAAATGAACTTTCCTCTTCTATATTCCAACACAAGCAAAGCAGGCAGTAGCAAAAAGCCGCTCTTCGGATGTTCCTGGCTACAAAATCGTCGGGTTGTTTGCTTGAGCACCTGGGCATGGTTTTGGCAGCCAGCATTTGACGTCTCACTCTATTTGTAGTATTCCGCCGCTAAGTAACTCAACTGATCAGATTCGCCTCGTTCCCACTCGGTCGGCGGCCTTCTTCTACTTACATCCTCACAAATTCACCTTCTAATACACACCCAACCAATCTTCTCGTACACCTGGTCATACACGGTATTTACAATACAATTTCTGCTAATCCTGCCAGCTAGCGTTGCGCTGTTGGTTTTCCGCGATACGTGAAGTGGCTCTCACACTTTTGTGGCCGCACCTCCGATTCCCAACGTGCGTGGATCTTTTCCAGTCAAGGCTATCGTGCTCATTGGCTTGTTGCCCAGAAACAAACAAGGCTGGTCTTGCACGATCCTCGCCATATGATGATATACTTCAGAGCTCCAAGACAGCAAAGAATGTGATGACCTCGAAAACAACAATAACAACAACAATAATCATAACGTGCAACACAACGAAGATCCTTCGCTATTCCCACCCTCGACCATGTCGCATCCCGGGATCATCAATACCGATATAACTGAGAAGTTTGCAGCAGCCGTCAATAGTGAGTGAGCTCGACTTGGTCCATCAAATCGACAGATCGCATTTGTGCAGCTTGCTAATTGACATGCATAGCTTTGGCACCTGGAGAACTCATAAAAGATGAACACTTCACACTGTTCGAGTCCGTCTCGGCTCTTGAGGTGCGTATCTCACGATGAAGTGTCTCGAGCGGACAGGCACATGCTAAATGACACTCCCTAGATCATGGACCCTAAGATGGACAGTGGTGCTCTAGCCGAGGGGGAATCTCTCGATGAGGAGTACGATGTCACTCGTGATCTCTTGCCTGAAGAAATTCTTGGTATCATCGACCAGCTGCTCTGTTTGGAGGTACGTCCCGGGACCCCTTCGCCGTACTTGAGTCTCCCTTCAACATGCTAATATAAAACCTGCAGATGGCTTGGCATCTGGGCTACCCCTTATCCCAAACCCTCATGACGAGCGTTTATGTGGAATCACTGATGAACCCTCGTCCGGGCTGCGTGGAAGAAGCAAACTTCGTCCGGGATCCGGAACTGATCAGGAGGCAACCAAGATTGCTGTCTGTCTTGCGTGCTTACTGCGTAGGGCTCCTGAAAGCCTGCCAGTTCGTCAACGATCTTGTCAAAGACGAACTTTATTACGAGGTAACGTAACCCCTTCACTCGTGTTCTACTTGCAGCGTTCAATGAGTTCACACGTCGGCTCTTAGGAAGAGGACTTTGTGACAAATACCTTCGACCGCAGTCTTCTAATGGATATACCCGCATCATCTATCACCAGCCTCCTTCACACAGCCCGAAGCGAACTTCGCGCCATCAGTAATGACGTCCCGAAGGACATAGCCACCGCCCTCGACGTCCGGCTCGAGCTACGTATCGCATTCCTGAGGGCAATTGACCTCTCGACTCTTCGAGGTGCCAACCCAGACTCATTGAAGATGCCTTGGATCCAGATGGGAGGCTTGATACATCAGATCGAGAAGCAACACTCCCTTGGAAAGCCAGTCCCCGAAGCCTTCAGCACTAAACTACAACGACGCCTGGCGAGTACCATTCCTCCGCGGCCCATAGTCCAACTCCGCTTTGATGAGTGTATACAGCAATTCAAAAGGCTCTTTCAGGACGGCATCGAGGTCTCCGATGTCCTGAAATATGCCGAGCCCCAAAGTCTTCTCGTATGTCTTTTTCATCACGCTTCCACCTACTCCCGACAAATAGTGCATGAATAATAACAATAACTAGACATTCGTATGTACATTTCAAGCGAAGAAACCGCAGCCCCTCGTCTACATAAGAACACTGCTTCAGAATCTTCTGTTTAAGGACATGTTCGTCCTAGGCAAGTATACACTCCAACAAATCCTTGACCATGACCTCTCCATTGTGGTATTGCCGTGTGGGCCCCACATTGACCCGTCGAACGAGAAGGTCGAAGTGCCGGAGGACCCTAGGCACCAGACGGCCTCGCGCATGCACGTGTTCCGGCAGCGCGTCGTGGACTCGTACCTGGACATCTTCCGGATCTTCTGCCAGAACCGATGCCGGGTGCGGCGCACGCTCTGCCACAACGTCCAGGAGTGGGACATGCTGCAGGAAGACGTGAAGGAGATCGACCAGCTGCTGCAGGTGAACCACGACGAGAAGCCGCTGCCGCAGCCGTCATCGGATGACGACGGCTCCGGCGATAACAATAACAATCTCGTCATGGGCTACTCCCTCCCCCTGTCGTCCTGGGCCTACCTCTACAAGCTCCGGCAGATGGAGTGGATCGTCCAGCTCGGCTTCGAGCTCGACATCTACCAGGTCGACGAGCTGGCGGGCATGTACTGGTACCTGAACTACCTGGCCAAGACGCGGGCGCAGCACGGCGACCGCATCAAGGGCTTCACGATGCGTAGCCTGGCCGACGCCCGGTCGGCGGCTGTCCCTAACCCCCCCGACGCCGCCGCCGCCGAAAATAGCCATCGCCAGATCAAGCCCTTCACCGCCGCCATGGACCGCGAGTACATGAAGTCGCTCTCGTACATCCGCGTCACCATGCTCGACGCCGCCTGCACCTGGGAGTTCGCCGACGGCCTCTGCTGCCTATACACAGCGCTCACACGGCTGGGCCTGCTGCGCGCGCCTGCCGCCCGCCCCTACGGCAACACCGACACCGACGACTCCTCGTTGCGGCATCGGCAGCAGCGAAACTACGAGGTGCGCATGCGGCCCTTCGCGGGCATCGCGCTCCCGCAGCTGCCGACGTTGGACGAGTTCACGCGCGCGGTCGCGCAGCCCGACACCCCGCTCGACGACCTGCTGGCCTACGCCGGGTCCGCCGTCGGCGGCGCCCGCAAGGGCTACGAGGCCCTCGGCCGCCTCTCGGACGCCCAGGCCTTCTCGGTCCACGCGCACGACCGCTGGCTCGCCAACGTGCGCGGGTGTCTGCGGGCGGCGATCGCGGCGGGGCTTGCGGTGGCGACGTTGAGGAAGGCGGTGGAGGAAGGAGAGGAGAAGAAGAGGACGTCTGCTGGTGGTGGTGGCAAGGGAGATGATGATGGTGGTAACTTGGGGTTGGAGAGAGGCGAGGCGGAACGGAGGTTGGGGTTGAGGGTGGAGATGCCGAATGAGGGGAAGGGGTATCATGATTGGTGGATCGTGCCTAAGCTGGTTCCGGTGTCGTGAATTTTTGTGTGTGTGTGAGTGTTGTGTTTGTGTCTGAGGTTGATGTCGATGTCGGGATGTGTAGACGGATGTGTAGACTGGTGGGTGGATGGATGGATGGCCAGGGGGGGGGGGGGGGGGGCGCGCGATTCATGGTTGATGACAAAGGTCATCATCTGGTGGTTTCGGTATACATAACTACTCTTGTTGTGGCTGTTGTGGTTATTGTTATGATTAGACTCGAGACATCTTCTTTTCTTCCTTCCCTATGCCATGCACTTTTGGGCTTAAAGAGGATTTCAATGTTTCATTATTCATAAGTAAGTAAGTATAGTGGTGGTGTAGTGTTGTAGTGAGTAATCATCATATCATGGCTACTCTATCTAGTCGTGTGCGCGTGCGTGTGTCTAGATATCAATGATGATATAGAGATATATTCTGTTATGCACGCACAGATTTTTTTCACCCCTAAACCAAGTAAGTACGGGCTCGATCGATCATGATCATACATTTGAGGAGATTTTGTGTGAATTGATGAAAGTCGTCTGAACACCATGATAGATTTTACCTAGGTAGGTTATGTTCACACCTCACGACCCTTTACGCCTAACGTCTCCTCTTGAACCATCCCAAGAGCTCTCCTGCCTCGGCTGAGCGCCGCCGACTCGTTATATATGTATACACATCACGAAACCACTAACATATCTCTCGTTCTCATGATATTTTTACCATTTCACCATGGTGAGGTTTTTTTCTCACTAAAACCCTCTAAAGACCTATATCTCTGTCTGTCTATGCCTTGAGCGCCCTCTTGGCCATGCCTCCCCTGAGTTTCACGGTCTGCTCGTACAGTACGTCTTTGAAGGCGAAGAGGAAAGCGGCCGTCAGGACACTCTGGGTGACCTTGGGTCCGATACCTATAGCGTAAACCGTGTTTGGTCAACAAGCCGCTTTCATTTTCCCGGCATCGCTCCCATTACCCCTCTGCAGAAAGGGGGGGGGGGGGGGGGGGGGGGGGGGGGGGGGGGCGGGGGAGGTTTGTTTCTTCGAAAGAACAAAAAATAGTCGGTCGCAAACTCACCCTTATACAGCCCAGAATACCCCTCCTCCTTGATGACCCTCGAGATAGCCTGGCCCATCCCCTCGCGCTGCTGGCCGTTGCCGGCGACGTGCATCTGGCTCTTGACGGTGATGTAGGGGTAGGTGACCGAGGTGGCGAACAGCTTGCCGAGGGCGCCGAGGAGGAAGGCCGTCGCGGGCGTGATGCTGCGCTTCCGCCGCCGCTCGACGGCGTTCTTCATCTGCTCGAACAGCGTGTACTGCAGGATGGGGTTGATGACGAGCACGAGGGCGGGGATGACGCCGCGGAACAGGGCCTGGGGCCCCTCGTCGCGGAGCAGCGCCATGAGCGTGCCTATGGTCGTCGTCGGCGCCTTCTTTTTGTTGCTGCTGTTGTGACCCTTCTCCCCCGCTTCCTCGACCGCCTCCCGCCGCGTCGTCATGCGCGTGTTGACCACCCAGATCGGGTTGGTGATGATGACGGTGGCGGAGCCGGCCAGGGCGCCGGCGGCCATGGACTCGAGCGTCGTCAGCTTGGTCGACGCCCGGCCGGCGCGCCGCGCCGCGCCCTCGAAGAAGGCCCGCGTCCACTCGTACCAGTAGTAGTAGACGAAGTTGGTCACGCTGATGCCGAACACGGCGCTGTCGAGCCCCGCGTACAGGCCCGAGAACCCCTCGCGCGCGATGATGCGCTGGACCGCGGCCAGGAAAGCCGTCTCGGCTCGCTTCGACTCGACCTGGGCGCGCGTGGAGAGGGTGATCAGGGGGTAGCTATGTGTTGTCGCGGCAGGGTTTTTTTGAGCCCTCGTTGTTAGCCCTTTTATTTCTTTATTTTTCTTGAGAGACCCTATTGTTGCACCACGGGCAGGATCGGAACTTGATAGACGTACGTCAGGACCATGGAGAGAATACCGCCCCCGGCGCCGGCGAGGGCGTGGGCGACGTTGTCATTTTGCGGGATGACGGGCTTGGATGCAGCCATGTTGCGCGCGGTCGGCGGTCGGATTGTCTATCTAGGTGGTTCACGGGTTGTTCGTTTCGTTCGTTTCAAGTGAAACAAGTTCAGGTAGGGAAAAAGGATATGGAGTGCCACATGAAGAAGTCAAAGTCAAGATTAACCATATCGTGGCAGCGTGGGAATGTGGCAGGAGGTAATATTCCACCGGTGGATTGCCCAGGTGGTGAGATAGGCTGATAGGGTAGACACTCTTTATGCCGAGGTCCGATTGCATCACTGCCCAAGCTGCGCTTCCCCAGAAGTTCAGCACCCCTGCACCCCCCGTGGCTCCCCTGAAGCTCTGAAGCTTCACCAATCGCCCGAGGTCCTTTATTTCCGAATTCATGCCGACGTCATTCTTGTTCTTCCCCTTGCCCCCCTTTCACATGCGAAAAACCGTTCCAACGCTCGTGACGATGTGAAAACTCAAAAATACCTATCCAACCGGTTTCTGACTCAGTGAATGATTTCCGGAACCACTGCAGCACTCACCTCCAAGCCATCGCCTTGTTGCTTCTGGCCATGGGACGATTGAAGGGTTTCCTACGCGGTGAGACGTCTGCTCCAAGCGTGGCCTCCATCTACAATTTACATGAAAGATATGTGCAAAGAAACTACATACCTAGCATGTAATTTGGGATAGCACTTATTGAATACGTACCTAGGCTAGGTATTGGCGTTCCGAAACAAGGCTTCCTCCCGGACCACTTTTATATAATTTTTACACACACTTTTTTTACCTATAATTTCAAGAATTTTAACTTAATCTTTAAATAGAACAGCCAAAATAAAAGATATTAAAAAACGGTTTTAAATATAAGATTATTTATTAAAAGCTTTATATATAAAAAATATTTAAAAAATTAAATTTATTTATATAAGCTATTAAATTTTAATATATATGTTAAAATCTTATAAAATCTTAAAATATATAGCTTATATAAATAAATTTAATTTTTTAAATATTTTTTATATGTAAAGCTTTTAATAAATAATCTTATATTTAAAACCGTTTTTTAATATCTTTTATTTTGGCTGTTTTTTTAAAAGATTAAGTTAAAGATTCTTGAAATCGAAGATAAAAAAAGTGTGTGTAAAAATTACACAAAAGTGGTCCGGGAGGAAGCCTTGTTTCGGAACGCCAGTAGCTACCTACTTAAGTATGTAATCAATACATGAGCTGCAGAAATCAAGTTGAAGAAGACGCAGTTCGTTGCGATCATGGGAACTGCTCCGGTGAGCGCACTTGATAGCCCCTTTTCCGACAACACGAACACCCCGGAGCCAAATGTCCCCTTTCTGCTATGGCCAGGCAGATTACATTCTCCGTCGAGTGTTGGTCGGGTGAACCTAGACTACCAAGGTACTACTTGGTCTCGCTTGACTGGCCCGGCACTCTTCTGCGCCGTCCAGTCCTCCTCAACCAGGTATCCTTTCTGCTCTTGGAAGCTGATACCGCTCTCCCGAAGACGTCTCAGATCGACGTCGAAGCAGTCGAACGGGATCTCGGCGTTGCACACCGGCCAGAGGGTCTTGTCGCTCATCCGACAGAACTTCCCTTCCAACGTGCTGACGGTGTCGGGGCCCAGGGAGTTCTTACTCCCGCAGAGCTCTTCCATCGAGTGCTCGGGATAGTCGGTGAGGACGAGTTTTTGGTTGTGTTTGACCTGCCTTTTCGCTCTCGTGTGGCGATAGTCATCACCGGGTGGCAGCGGGTCGACCCAGGTGTCCTTGTTCTTCTCCGCCCACTCCCTCCAGGATCCCGGTGTTTCCGCTGCACTTCCATAGCGTACTTGCGTGCATAAAAACGTGACCATTTGTCTTCCTTCAACGGAGAAATCTGCAAGGGGCCAAGTAGATCGAGGCGGCCTCGAGAAACAAAGGGTAGCGGAGAAAAACACAATGAGTTTATACGTACCGATCCGATCTTGGTCCATGTCGGTGTACAGCGCGAAGGGTGGTCCAGATCGACACAAGAACTTATGGAACCATTCCGTCTCGTTCGTCGCCACTACGTCGTTCGGCAACGCTGCAAGCCCCATTTGCGTACCCTGGAATGAAATGCTGGGCCAGTGTACAGAGAATGCGGTAGTATAAGTCGTGATTAGTGCTCCCGAATCCTCCTCGTCCTTGGACGGTCGCTTGTCGCCGTCGATCCAGAGGCACTTCGGTATGTGACTCTTCGTTTCTTCGCCCGCTAGAAAGTTGCCAACTCGAATGCTCGACAGATACCAATCCCCGAGATCGCAGATCTGCGACATATCGCCCAGCCAATGCCACTTGGTACCATCAGGCCAAGTAATGGATGCCATGGCCACGCAGACATCGTCGATATCAGCCGTGAAGAGCGTGTACGGGGCTTGATGCAGCTTGGATGTACCCGTGTAACCTATATTGTTCATCTTCCCATTTTGATACACAGGGATGTCACCAAACTCGCCAGCCTCGGGCTTAATCGCCCATGGCTCGTTTGGCGCCCATGCCCCGCCCAGGAAATCGCCAAACTCATCGAACAGCCGAATGTCCGGGTACTGACCACCGGCCTCTTTTCTGTAGGGGGAGGGCTGGCCCAGATAGATCCTTACATCCGTCGATTTGCCAGAGGGCTCAGGGTGAGGGGGTTCAGAGCGAAGCTGATGATTCCGAGCGTGCTCGCAAGGAGTCCCAATGCAGTCGCCATATCCCCTGTTTGTCTTCGTGCGAAGTGTTGTTCAGGTGCGGGTATTGAGAGTGAGAGTAATGTTGGGCAGATTCTGACTAAGGGTATTGGTCCCTCACAAAGGAATTTCAAGACAGGGTAAAGTCGGGGGAGGAATGACGGGACCAGGACACGGCGGCAGATCGATCATTTTATACGTCTGAACCTCAATGAGCTTGACCCGGTGTCCCATACTCCCAACATTTTCCTTGGGAAGAAGCTAGTTGAGCGGGCTCGAGCCACGGCATCAGGTGTAGCTTTACTTCAGGACCGCGTTGATAGATGCTCACCACATACTCGCTCCGTTCAGTCACCGCGGCAGATCTACTCGTTAGTCTGCCTTGCTATATTCGTCTGAAAAGACAATTCGTTGCCGCAATCTGTTCGATCACACATGGACCTTGCTGTTATGTGCTCGATGTTGAAGCAGAAGAAGAAGGAGAGGAGTGCGAAAAAAGGGAGTCGTATTGCCGTACCTGAAAATGGATAAGCATATGTCTGGATACACGTTCACATGTATTCCGCCGACGACTCCATGTTGTATGACAACCCCAGTATTGCTCTGAAGCATAGAACTCACACAGGATCAACAGCGCCGCCCAGGATTCACCATGTTAGCAGGTGCCCCCTATTCAGAATTCCTGTAGCTATTTGATGGCAACTTTAGCAGAATGCTAAACTATGCCAGGTTTTCATCAGGGTAGGGTGAGTTTCCTGTGGCATATCTAGTCTCAATAGTTAGCTGGACCAAGCGATCACGCCCTGGTATCCTATGTTACCATCAAATGATAGTCCAGAATGAACCTCTGAGAATAGGGGTAAATCCCGCGGGCCCATTACCCAAACGAAGACTATCCTGAGGCTGCCGAAAGACTAGAGGTATGAAGAAGAAAGCCGAGTGGCGTTGGAGAAGGTGAAACTGCAACGAGCCAAGACACAAATCCACCTACCTTTATAGGTTCTCATGCTTTGGGTCACTGTTGTCCATGTGCAGTGTAATAGCGCAACACCACCATAATCGGTTCTTCCGCAGATTGTGAGAGCCTTCCCCCACCCCCCCTACTTACAAATAGGGGTAAGCGCTCCACCCGTCTGTCATGATTCCCCATCTCGTGAGCCCCTTTTTCTGACCTCGCACGGTCTCGGAAAATAGCTTTGTGCTGGATGGCTGTATTCGAGTTGAATTATATGATTGCGATCGAGCTCTATTGAACTTTTGTTGGTTTTTATGGTGGAGGGAAGAGGGAGGGGGGGGGGAGCCAGGGGGCCATAAATATACAATCTGTTTCCACCGGCATCACTTTCCTTCCCCACCTTTGCTTTATTGCTTCACCCCGCAGCTCCTCTTCAACCTTGCCCTAACAAGAATAACCAGAATCTCAGTAAGTTCTAAGTTCTCCGCGGGTGTGTTTGTGTGTTCACTCACCGGGTGGGGGGGTTGGTGGTGATCGTGCGGGGGAGGGATCTGGAGTCCGTCCCGGCATGGTATGAAAGAGCCGTCAGATGATGCGGTCACGTCTCCCCAACGAAATCAATAAAATTCGACCGCCGAAAGTGTTTTACCGTGCCTTGTTGAGGGGAATACCTAGGTATGCTCATCAAGTGACCTGAATACCATTGATGAGAATTCGAAAGTGTCTTCGGTTCGAAAGCATCACACGTGTAGGGGGAAGAAATCGACATCACGGGTATGGTGAGCTCACAGCCCCAGTGTCAAGACCCTTCCACTGCTCCGTGAAATCTAACCCCGTGCAGGTTCTAGATATCGACTTGTCAACGTTCGTGAGCTCCATTGGGATCTCTGCATATCTCTGGTTTTTTCTATGGGCAACGAAGTGGTGCACACACAGTAGAACCCGAGGAAAGAGTACCATGGCGATCCGGCATCCGCGGAGGTAGTAACCATTTCAGGGGCCGAAAAGAACGTTCAGTCATGCCAAATCTTCCCCATTAGTCGCTCGGGGTCAAGCTCTGGTTGGAACCCGCCGAAGTACCATGGTGTCGGCGCTATTCGTTGCCTTTTTCCCTTTCTCTTGCTGGTCACCTGCTAAATGATGTTGCTCCTCGCCTCGCTACTTCGAAGGACGCATCCGGGGTATTGCAAAAATGAACTCTCTGCCCATATATGGGACCGGAGGATTCAGTAGGCGTCATGTTCGAAATCGCGCATGCCTTGACACAATCCACTGCCGTCTCGTTGCAGCAATTCATGGAGAGAGTCGGTTGGTACGAGCTGCTTATAGGAACTGGTTCTTGGGAAGACCGCAACGTGAAACGAGGTTCTCCCGCTGAGGAACCGGCTCGATTGCCTGGCTTATTCAAGCTTGCGCAGTCCCCGATCACGTCGAATTTATCCAACTGTACCTCCCGCAAGGTTGCGACACCGTTAGGGATTGTGACCTCTTTCGGGGGGCTGCTATTACCTGGTTCTGCCACCAGATGCACTGACTCGAAGGCGTAAAGGCGACCGTTTTTTGGGTAGCTCGCGTGTAGGACCCGTCTCTAGGATATATTAATTAAATCCCATGATCGGTGTCTCGTTGTCGGACCTATTGGGGTCCCCGATGATTGTGTTTTCCCCTTTTCCTCCCCTTGCTTCAAGTGCCGCCGGAGGCCCCTTGAAAGACGGCGACCCCAGGTACAATGACTATTCCTAATATAAAGAAAGTTTCGGAACCTTTGGGGATATAATTCAGGGGGCGATCAGTCTTTCCGCGTGACCCTGAGATACGCTGATATTGGGTTTCACTGTTTTTGAGGTTGGCGCGGAGCCTGTGTATTGTTCTCTCCTACCCTTGGGGATACTGTTTCTGTTATGCAATGCAATTACTCGGCCATCACTAGAATCAGGGTCCCTCGACGGCGACGTCTGGCAGCAAGAAGCCAAGTTGCGCATGGTACGCGGTGTATTTCCTTGGTAGTTACTTCGTACCTACATGTATGTAGACTGCACATAGATCCTGAGCACGCCGCACGAGACCTCAGGATGCAAAGAAACGGAATACCGACGGTCTAATGCTTCTGATTCTCTGCGGTCTATAAATACACCCTTGAGCTCACCACACTTGCCTGCGCGTTCTTGAACTTCTGTCTTCTCTTTGTCAAGAAGCCTTACCTACACAGATACTAGATAGGTCTCACCACGGACGCGCAGCAATCGCTTCACAAGTTGGCTTCGACACTTACTCAGACTGACATCAGTCCTCCAGTCCAGACTTCAAGACTTCCTCCACCCCTTACCAAGTGAGCACGAATCCCCTTGTTCTCCCCCTTTCCCTTTCCTCTGCAAATATGTCTCCGGAGGTAGGCAGTCAGTAACTCATGCCCGTACAAATCAACATACGGAGCAGCCAAGACCACCACCTATTATCAAACTTCCTGAAACGAGCGCAAGCTGACCCTCGACGATTTCCGTATCATAGTCTTAAACATGCTTGCCAGGACTGCCTTGGTCATTCTTGCATCTGCCCGTGCCATCGTGGGCATCATCTCGTTCGCGCTGTCGCAGAAAGAGCCGTTGGAGCACGAACATGCATTTGTGAGAATCCAGGTCGGGCTGGATGGGAACACCAACGATAGTCTCAAGAATGCTGGCGGCCACGTGCCCGAAATCCGCTTGTACGATGAGTACGGCCATGAGATCGGAAGGGCGCCAGGGCATAAGCATGACAAGGTTGGCAGCGGCTCCATGAGAGAGGTCAAAATCCATCAGAGCGTGGGAAGTCAAGCGGTCTACACCATGTTCAGCGCCACACATAATGATGCCATCTGCGTCGCCTTTGCGTCTATCACATGGACAGATAGTCTCGAATGGTCCGTGGCCGGCGACCTGGGCACTCTTTGCAAGGCGAACTGGTACTACTCCAATGTCTACGTTGGCCTGGAGGAAGGCAAGAAAAGGCACAAGGCCAACTGCTTTTGGATCGATGAGGATGGCTCTAGTGGAATTCAAGACACTGGATTCACAGTGTACTGGCCGCACGTTACTTACAGCAACATCGAGGGCGCGTTCAAGGACCTAAAGGCCGATAAGTCGATGAACGAAACCGAGCGTAAGAGACTGGGGGAGAAGCACGATAGCTTTATTTGTGAGTCCGGACCTCCGTTCAACGTATACCAGAACTGCGAGGAACATCAGCCGTATTTCTGGCAAGATGGCAAACCGCCGGTTGGATGGAAGGATTGGAATGGCGTCCCAAGTGTCAATAAGAGAGACGCAACCGCGAGACTCGAGGGCATCAAGAAAGCCCAAGAGAAACACAGGGACCGCCTCGTCAAAACAGACGAGGAGAGCCATTCGATAGCGCGAATTTGCGGAAGCGAAACGTCGCTCGGCCCGGATATCGTCAACACTCTCGAGGGTCTCTTCTGCCGCATGAGTGACAAGACCCTCTGGCCTGTCTGCAGTTCAGATGTCGAGGTGGATTGCTTCGACTCTGACGTGCTACAACTGAGGGAGACGGGTATCACGGCTGAGGAGCAGCAGGCTTACCGCCGAGTGGACGACTGGGTCGAGGAAAACCGAATCGAGGAGAAACGGTTGAAGCGGGATCAGGCCAATGATGCCTAGGGGATATGGAAGAAGCCAACCGGGCCTTTGCAAAGGATAGTCGGCCTCAACTAATTTGTGGAGTAGTAGTTTGGGCCTCGGCCTGTCTTGATGGATAAGGGGGACTAGAAAAAACGTCAATGTGTCCTAGCTAGAGATTCTTAGCTCATGCACTCCAGCAGACTCACTGGAGAGAAGGCTTGCAGGCGACGCCACAGGAGCAGGGTGACGATAACCGTCCTTACCAGAGCAATGACAACTCAAATATCTACCTTCTAATCACCAGAAGTCTACCAATCTTGCTGGGGGTGAAGTAACGGTATATGATTATTAACATTCTCGAGAAGTTGGATTAGCACGCCGTTTGTCGCTTTTCTGCACCGCAATGCGTCAGCATTAGGGGCGCAGTACCGGTATTTGCTTATAATGGAGCGAATATCGGTGCGGTCCAGGTTTTTACACGAGCTTCGAGGAAGCCCAAACCTCATCGGTCTTTGAAGGTGGCGTTTGGGGTTGGGTGAGGACCCCCCCTGCTGTTACGTTATTCGTCGATAGCAGTCGGAGCTAGTCGAGTTCTAGAAGTCAACCGGATGCGCGAAGTCCTACGCGGCGTTTGAACTAAGAAGCGCGGGTCGGGGTAACTCGAAATGCTGACTGCGCGATTGGTCTGGTCTGGTATCAAATGCCGAAGGGTTGACGGAGGTAAGAAAAAAACCAGCAGAATAGGGGGATGAAAGTGGAAGGTCGCAAGTTATCTTCGAATAGTGGAACGCTTGTATCTATCTCATGAAAATTATTCCCAAAGATCAATACCAAAGAAAAAAGTTTTACCACACCATATACTAGTTACTTACCTTCGTATTTGTACTCGATCCCTTTCTCTTGGTGCAACGGAGCATCTTTCACCATGTCAGCCCAAAGAAGCACGCCCTTCCCCGATCTCCCCCAGATCGGGATCAAGTTCCCCCACTCCCCAGTAACCGTCGCCGCCTTTGAATACACCAAGCAGCACACCACAGAGGATGTCTATAATCATTGCGTCCGAAGTGCCTACTTCGCACTCCTCCTCGTAAACAAACTCCCTCAGCTCTCGCCCAACGCTGCTCGCCGGGCCGCGAGCCTCGAGACCATCGTCCTGGCGTGCATAATGCACGACATGGGCTGGGCCACGACACCGGAGCTGATCTCCAAGGACAAGCGGTTTGAGGTTGACGGCGCCAACGTCGCCAAGGACTGGCTGCTGAACTACCAACAGTCGGCCAAGCAGGGTGAAGCGAACGGCTCGGCAGACAATGAATGGGACGAGCAGCGTGTGACCGTGTTATGGAACGCCATCGCACTGCACACGACACCCTCCATCGCGGGGCACTCGCCGTCGCCCGAGGTGGTGCTCGCGCACCTTGGCATCGTGGCCGACTTCCTGGGGCCGAATTTCCCGCCTGGGAACGGGGCGGTAATCACGCCGGAGGAGTACAAGGCGGTCGAGGCGCAGTTCCCGTTTGCCGGGTTCGGGGTCGAGGGATGCAAGAAGATCCTCTGCGGGCTCTGCAGGGACAAGCCCGAGACCACATACGACAACTTTATGGCGAGTTTCGGGATGGAATATGGAGTGGATGGCAAGGGGGAGGGTAAGGAGGCGTACAAGAAGGCGTGGGAAGAGAACCAGATGGGACCGAACCTGCTGGCTAGTTTGGCGCAGCTTGAGGAGCTT
The DNA here is from genome assembly GCA_022376275.1 of Xylariomycetidae sp. FL2044. Classification (NCBI taxonomy): domain Eukaryota; kingdom Fungi; phylum Ascomycota; class Sordariomycetes; species Xylariomycetidae sp. FL2044. The sequence goes on along the minus strand of JAJNOH010000025.1, from coordinate 224,359 downwards.
GTTAAGAAGAATTAGGTCAATGAGAGTAAGAAGGACGGGAACTAAGTGATTAAGACGAGCTTGACAAGGTTATAGCCTGGTATGACACAAGTCTTTGTGAAAGTAAAGAAGAAAAGATAGGAGGCTAGGTTAGTAGACTCCTGTAGGTATTCCTCGAGTCTCGACGTCGAGGCAAGGTTGATACCGGCTTTTGCTTATGTCAATTACTGATCCCTTACCACATCGAAACCTTGCCGAAACCTTACCTACGACACAAAAACAATCCGATTCTTTTCACCAGTAGACATAAATTTGAATTGGAAAAGCGATAAAAAGGGTAAAAGGCCCGTATATCCAAACTCTTTATCTTTCGGTATTCTTTGATGAAGGAGTCAAATATTCAGAGGCTGCGGAAGCTCCGATGACGAGATGTCTTGGCACTCTGTTCAGGAATGTGGAGTCACTCCGCAGCTCCGGCTTGGTCATCATCAGCCGGCCTCATGACACTCCACTCCTCATTTTATCTTCACCATCTCCCGCGCCATAGTAGAACCTCACACGTTGTTTTAAACCCTTCGAACCCGAGATGCCACTCTCTGATTGATACACTCATGAACTAGTGAGCTTGATCATCGTCGCTCCAAGCAATTCCGCGCCTCATCTTAATTCCCCCAGCACATAATGGCTCCCGATAGAGGCGACCCGAACGCTGAGCCGGTCGAAAATGCCGAGACAGGACAGGTCAAATACCTTCCGGAAGGCCAACACTTCACATGGCGTGGAGTTGCGGCCGGGTTACTCGTCGGCTTGGTTATCTGTTTCTCGAATATGTATTTCGGCCTTCAGACCGGATGGGTGTCGATAATGTCCATGCCGAGCAGTCTCCTCGGCTTCGGCATCTTCAAGCTCTTATCGAAGCACCTCACCTTTCCCTTCTCGCCCGTGGAAAACGTATTGGTGCAGAGCGTGGCAGGCGGCATGGCCATCATGCCTCTGGGTTGTGGCTTTGTCGGCGTGCTGCCCGCCATGGAATACTTGCTCCAACCGTCAGAGCAGGGCCCGCTTCATCTGTCGATGTGGAAGTTGATCATCTGGTCGCTGGGCCTCTGCTACTTCGGTGTCGTGTTCGCCGTCCCGCTGCGGCGGCAAGTCATCATACGGGAGCAGTTGAAGTTCCCGAGTGGCTTCAGTACCGCCGTCCTCATCGGTGTACTCCACGGAAAGGATCGGACCCAGAATGGGGGCGCTTTAGACCCCTCCAAAGCTGCTACGTTCGGCAGTCTTGCACTTGAGAATCGCCCTCTTATGGAGGCCGAAGACGCCAATGATGAAGATGATCGTATCGCTGCTGTTGATGGTCCTTCCCGGATGGAGGCTTCAAAGAAGTACAGCTGGGGCGCTAATATTCGATTGCTCCTGATTACCTTTGGTATCTCTGGGCTTTATACGCTCTGCACCTACTTCTTCCCCATAATTCGCAACCTGCCAATTTTCGGAACAGTGGCAGCCGACACATGGCTCTGGACTCTCAATCCTAGTTTCGCATACGTCGGCCAGGGTATCATCATGGGTCCATCTACGACAATACATATGCTCTTGGGGGCCGTAGTTGGGTGGGGTATCCTATCACCTTTGGCTAAATATCGCGGCTGGGCACCTGGCTCTATAGATGACTGGGAGACCGGAAGCAAAGGCTGGATTGTGTGGACGTCCCTGGCTATCATGCTAGCAGACGCCGTGGTCAGCCTTAGCTATATCGCCTTGCGGCCTCTCGTGCAGTACGGTCCCGCTTATATCGCATCTGCAAAGGAGCGCTTCAATCGCGGTGGAATCAAGGCACTATGGAATGGCCCGCCGAAGGGCTATGTGGCTGTCCAAGGCGACGAGACTGACCCGAGACCTTCAGTCACAGCCAGAAGTTCCACATCAGGAGCTGATGACGACAGCCTCGCTAGTCCAGCTTACGAAAGGAGAAATCCGTTCGAATCCGAATCCGTGCCGGTGCAGAAGGCTTGGGATCATGATGACGCCCCCCCCGAACAGTTAGTTGGCAGTCGAACCGTCAGTGTAGGCCTCGTCGCTTCGATCCTCTTTTGCATTGCCAGCATCCACATCACCTTTGGTAATCTGGTGCCCCTCTACGCTACGGTGATAGCCGTCTTCATGGCCATGATTCTCAGTATAATGGGAGTCCGCGCCCTGGGAGAGACCGACCTGAACCCCGTCTCTGGAATCAGCAAACTAGCCCAGCTGTTCTTCGCCCTCATAATCCCGCAGACCCACAAGTCAAGCGTGCTCATCAACCTGGTCGCTGGCGCCGTATCGGAAGCCGGGGCGCTCCAGGCAGGCGACCTGATGCAGGACCTGAAGACCGGACACTTGTTGGGAGCAGCCCCGAAGGCTCAGTTCTGGGGTCAGATCATCGGCGCTACAGTCGGGTCTGTAGTGAGCGCCTTGATCTACCGGCTTTATACTGCCGTCTACGATGTACCTGGAGACCTGTTTCAGGTGCCGACGGCGTTCGTGTGGATCTTCACGGCGAGACTCGTCACCGGCAAGGGATTGCCGTACATGGCTAGGGAATTTGCGTTTGGGGCCGCCATCATATTTGCGGTGTTCGCGGTCTTGAGGACGAGGGGTGTGGGGAAGAAGTGGCATGCTTATATCCCGGGTGGCATTGCCGTTGCGGTCGGTAAGTGATGGATCTTGTTTCCTTCATCCGTACCTAAGTTCTTGCTGACAATGTTGTAGGTATGTACAACGTTCCGTCTTTCACCCTGGCTAGGGTGATAGGTGGTTTGATGAATTGGTACTGGAGGGTCTACCTAGGGAAGGAGGATACTCCTCTTATTGTCCTAGCATCCGTAGGTCACTCATTATGATATTAGTTACGAATTTATTACTGACATGCTTCTTTCTAACAGGGCTTTATCTTGGGAGAAGGCTTCTTGAGTATTGTGAACTTGGGGCTGCAGAGTGCTCGCGTACCTCACTTGTGATTTGTATTGCAGCAATAATGACAGAACTAGTTTAATATCTTATATGAGGGGTAATAGAATTCATGGTCTCTTGCCGTTATGACTCCTCTTCACGATAATTTCAGAAAAGCGACACACATACAGGTCACCATACTGGTATCTTTTCTTGTTCCCCGTGTGCAAGATGACATGTTTGGTTCCTTCAGTCTTTTCGAGAGAAGTCCGTCTCAAGATGGCGTCTTGAAAGAAAAAAGAACGAAAGAAAGAAAACCTGCCAGTCCATGCCCTGTGTTTCTAAGAAGTCCATCTCTTGATCTTTACGTCAGGGGCTTGTAGTAAAAAACCTACCCTAGCTTACTCAGCCCCACCATCGTCACATCTAAAATCACCCCGCCATTGCTACAGTTCACCGCGGGGTATCGAGTGTCTCGAGCGAGCAGCAGACTTTAATCTCGCACCTCACACCAAGAAGTAAGCCAAGATGCTCATCAAGGAGAGCCATGCAGATGTCCAGACGAAGGTCGATGGGAAGGAAACCCCCATGAGTGCGTACGACCCCTCCCAAAGTACTTCTGATAGGTAGTGCTAACCTCGCCCGGTCTAGGAATCTTCGTCTTCCATCCCACCATCCCTCAATACCCCAACGCGTGAGTCACGCAGCTTTTTATTTTGCGTTGCATGTAACACCCGAAGACTTATGGTCGTTCAGGCGTTTCCCAGGCGTTGTACTCTTCAGTGAGATCTACCAAGGTAGGTGGTATTGCCACGACAGCCACATCGGGAGCAACGATGAGTCAAAAAGCAGCAAAGCTCTGACATTACCATCCCACTATGTAATTAGTGACTGGTCCCGTCGCCCGGTTTGCGCGCCAGATCGCCGGACAGGGCTACATCGTCGCGGCCCCGTCGTCGTACCATGACTTCACGGGCCCAGAGCCCCTGGCTTACGACGTGCCGGGCACGGACAAGGGCAATGAGTGGAAGGTGAAGAAGGTAAAGTCATAACTCCCCGTTTTCCGGTTCATCATTGTGTCACAAGAATAAATGGGCTAGAAAATGGGAAAGGATAGGCTGATGTTGACATTTTGTGCTACAACAACCAGACTCTACAGTCCTACGACGAGGACTCCTACAAGACCGTCGACTACCTCCTCAGCCTACCGACGTGCACGGGTCTGATAGGAAGCACGGGCATGTGTCTAGGCGGCCACCTGGCTCTCCGCGCCAGCGTAAGAAAGTTCCCTTTCTCCCCCATGCTTCTTCGCACCCCCAATGAAAAAAAACCCCCATTACTAACAGGCAGTCCTTACCTCGTCCAGCTCGATCCCCGCATCAGCGCGTGCGTGGCCTACTTCGCGACGGACGTGCACGCGCGCACGCTGGGGCCCAACGACGGGCCCAACACGTCGGCGACGGCGCCGTCGGAGGCCAGCCCGCACACGATCGACAAGCTGGCGGAGCTCCGGGGCGAGGTGGCCATGATCTTCGGGATCAAGGACACGCACGTGCCCGACGGCGGGCGGGACCTGATCCGGCAGAAGCTGCGGGACGCCGGCGCCGTCTTCAGCTTCTACGAGTTCGCCTGGGCGCAGCACGCCTTCATCCGCGACGAGCTGAGCAAGGGCCGCTACGACCCGGCCATCACCAAGGTCTGCTTCGAGATTTTACTTGAGCTGTTCGGCAGGGTGCTGAAGACGGACCTGGGGCCGAGGGACGGGCGGAAGGTCGAGGTCGAGCACGTTTGTTAAAAAGGTGAGGGAAGAAGGTTCACGCGATTGATAGTCTTGCTTAGGAGGATGTACGTATTCGCAGAGCAGAGCAGAAGCGGAATTTCCGGTAAACCATACCTAGCTGTATCCTAGGTTAGTTGTATCTACCTATGGCAGGAAGAGCCTCTCCCACAGGCGAAGCCTGGAATGCTACGTTGTTGGATTATCTAAATGGATCGTCTACCAGACTCAAGTTTTGTTGGTCTCCAAAACAGACCGGTTGCCTTGGATTTCAACTTCACATCATCAATACGTGTCGGTAAGTAAGGAGGGGGAAGAAAGTCCTTTGAAACTTGACTTTGCCACCATTTGGCACCTTTCGACATGTTCGTACAGTAGACGTATACGGTACTAGTTACACCATGTTCATAACCCGTATCGTGTAGGCAAATAAATAAGCTCAATAGGTATGCGGTGTACAATTTAATACCTGAAGTTTACTCCCCTAGGTTATACACTTTCATTCAGGTACGTTAGCATGGGTGTTGTTCAAATAACTGTCACGCATTCGATCCGCGCACAATTTTTTTTTAACAGAATTGACCTGGTTCATAGAGGCTGTGAAAATATCCAAGGGGTCTTAGCCGGCTAAATTTCGGAGCACAGGTAGAACTGCTGGGTGACGGCAGGGTGATAAAATCGCAAGCAGATAATTGGCTGGGAATGCCCTCCTAGGGATCATTCTGCAAGTGTAAATTGGCAGCGTTGCAGGGTGTGACGTTAGGGCTGTGATTCCTGGCAGCCTGGATCGGCTTCTCAGTGTGTTCACTTCCAGACTGCCTCATCTGAGAAATGATGGTCAAGGTTGATTTGGAGCAAGGCTGGAGTTTGGAGGCCCTTTGCGTAATAATGAGCAACACGAACACGGTAAAAGGACTGGTGACTGGATGCTGGGAGGCAGATTTCGCAAGCGCTGACGGTAACAATGGATAAGGTACTGCGTAAGAGGTGGGATCCACTTTAGTGGGTACCTAGGTACCTCGGGGTGGCCCCGTTCGTTCCATTCGACGCAGAAGCTTCTGGCACGGCAACGTCAAAGCTTCCAATAGTGATGTCAATGGAAGCTTTTCGTCATATGCGGGGTGTGCAGATGGAAGGGCGACAATGGAATCACTACAGAGACCTACAATACAATAGGAGAAGAAAAAATAAACAAAATAAAAATTCAAGAAAATACGAAACAAAATCATTTGGTATAATCGAGAATCTACCAAGCGATTGCGAGTTATTTCGAGGTCTTGATAGAAAATTCGAGCTCCTACTGGTCAGATTTGGGTGGTTGCGACGGGAAACCGCTGCCCAATTCCAGCAGGTTCCTCACATTTCCATGGTGGGGCCAAGTCAAGCTGCTGCTGCCCATTTAAGGATTTCCACCAGCCTGCCACAACAGCTTTTCCCTTCTCTTCCACTTCATCATCATCATCAACACACACACACACTCTACATTCTGATTCAACTCGAATCAAAATAATAATCCATCTCTTCCGACCCCACGAACTTTCCTCTATCAATCTCGCTCTTATAACACCATCTCCCTCTACGCAACACAACCACACAGTTGTTCATCATGGCTCCCGCTGTCGGTATCGACTTGGGTACCACCTACTCTTGCGTAGGTATCTTCCGAGATGACCGCATTGGTAAGTTTCTCGCTCTTGAGCCTCTACCTCCATCATCCTCCCGAGCTACCACATACTAATCATCCTTGTTAGAAATCATCGCCAATGACCAGGGTAACCGGACAACCCCCTCCTTCGTTGCCTTCACCGACACCGAACGATTGATCGGAGATGCCGCCAAGAATCAAGTCGCCATGAACCCCCACAACACCGTCTTCGACGCAAAGCGTCTGATCGGTCGCAAGTTCGCCGACGCTGAAGTACAGGCCGACATGAAGCACTTTCCCTTCAAGGTCATTGAGAAGGCTACCAAGCCCGTTGTTCAGGTCGAGTACAAGGGTGAGACGAAGGAGTTCACACCCGAGGAAATCTCCTCCATGGTCTTGACCAAGATGCGCGAGACTGCCGAGTCCTACCTTGGTGGCACCGTTAACAACGCTGTCATCACTGTCCCCGCCTACTTCAATGACTCCCAGCGCCAGGCTACCAAGGACGCTGGTCTCATCGCTGGCCTGAACGTCCTCCGTATCATCAACGAGCCCACAGCTGCTGCCATTGCCTACGGTCTTGACAAGAAGGCTGAGGGCGAGCGCAACGTGCTCATCTTCGATCTCGGTGGTGGTACTTTCGATGTCTCGCTCCTTACCATTGAGGAGGGTATCTTTGAGGTCAAGTCTACTGCGGGTGACACACACCTTGGCGGCGAAGACTTTGACAACCGTCTCGTTAACCACTTCGTTACCGAATTCAAGCGTAAGCACAAGAAGGTATGATCACAATTTCCAATCACCACATCTCAAAGAACATCTCACTAACATGTGTTTGTTAGGATCTGGCTGGTAACGCCCGTGCTCTCCGCCGTCTCCGAACTGCTTGCGAGCGTGCCAAGCGTACCCTTTCTTCGTCTGCCCAGACCTCGATCGAAATCGACTCTCTGTTCGAGGGTATCGATTTCTACACTTCCATCACCCGTGCTCGATTTGAAGAGCTCTGCCAGGACCTTTTCCGATCTACCATCCAGCCCGTCGACCGTGTCCTGTCCGACGCTAAGATCGACAAGTCCCAGGTCCACGAGATCGTTCTCGTCGGAGGCTCCACTCGTATCCCCCGTGTCCAGAAGCTCATTACCGACTACTTCAACGGCAAGGAGCCCAACAAGTCCATCAACCCCGATGAGGCTGTTGCCTACGGTGCTGCTGTCCAGGCTGCTATCCTGTCTGGTGACACTTCTTCCAAGTCCACCAACGAGATCCTGCTTCTCGATGTCGCCCCGCTATCCTCCGGTATCGAGACTGCTGGTGGTATGATGACCAAGCTGATCCCCCGCAACACCACCATCCCCACCAAGAAGTCCGAGGTCTTCTCGACGTTCTCGGACAACCAGCCTGGTGTGCTCATTCAAGTCTACGAGGGTGAGCGTCAACGCACCAAGGACAACAACCTGCTCGGCAAGTTCGAGCTCACTGGTATTCCCCCTGCTCCCCGTGGTGTTCCTCAGATCGAGGTCACTTTCGATCTCGATGCCAACGGTATCATGAACGTCTCTGCTGTCGAGAAGGGTACCGGCAAGTCCAACAAGATCGTCATCACCAACGACAAGGGTCGCCTGTCTAAGGAGGAGATCGAGCGTATGCTTGCTGAGGCGGAGAAGTACAAGGAGGAAGATGAGAGAGAGGCCCAACGTATTGGTGCCAAGAACGGCCTCGAGTCCTACGCTTACTCTCTCCGCAACACCCTGAGCGACCCCAAGGTTGACGAGAAGCTCGAGCCTGCCGACAAGGAGAAGCTCAAGGCCGAGATCGACAAAGTCGTCTCTTGGCTCGACGAGAACCAGCAAGCTTCTCGCGAAGAATACGAAGAGCAACAGAAGGAGCTGGAGGGCATTGCCAACCCCATCATGATGAAGTTCTACGGTGGTGCCGGCGGTGCTGGAGGCATGCCCGGCGGTATGCCCGGTGGCATGCCTGGTGGCGCCGGTGGCCCTCCTGGAGGTGCCGGCGGCGATGACGGCCCCACCGTCGAGGAGGTTGACTAAATCAGTCATGTTACTTCTTCAGTCTTCTGTGCTTTTTCGTACGGCGTTATTCCTCTGGTGTTTCGGCATCTTGAGAGGCGGTAAGGGACATTTGGGTTTTCCAGCAATAGATTTCCCCGGTAATGATTGAGACAAGGCAAAAGTTTTCACGAATTGCATGGATGTAGTTTAGGTAGCATCCGACGATGAAGCAATGAACATAATTCCATAACTCTTGAATGTTCCTAACTCGACTTGTGATAGTGATATCGATGCTTTGGTGCTGAAACGGCCAACCTTGTTGATGAACACTATTGGCGTACGGGTACTGAAATAGTAATCTTTTTCTTCTCCACAAGGTGTCTTGTCACGTATTCATTATGTAGATATAGTAGATGGTGGGGATTCATTGAGGTCGCTCTTGGCAGTGGGTGTGGAGTGTGATCCCATTCCTCCCAATCATGATGCTACGGAAAGAGTTCCCAAGTACGTGGGCTGAACACACTACTTTATCGTCATGAAGAAAACCGACCCAATATCCAAAAGTGTCCGAGGGCTATACTTTTTGCTTTTATGGCTCTGCATTTTCCCCTTGACCCATCCATTCATTGAGATTCTCCTACCATCACTCATTCCACACCCTCTTCTCTACCCCAGGAACCACCAGCGACCCCACCACCACCATTCCGCGCCCGCTCGGCCGCGTCCTCCTCCTCCTGCCTCCTCAGCATGTCCAACACCATCCTGCGCTTCTGGATCTCCATCCTCCGCCACTCCTCGTCGCTGACGTCGGGCATCTCGAGGGGCTCGGAGAAGGCCTCGCCGGGGGCCAGGCGCTCGGTCCGGGGCTCCCAGACGTCGGCGCTGCTGCGGCGGCCCGGGGCCCGGTACTTGGCGACCTCTTTCGCGCGGTAGCGGTCGCGGACGGCCTCGGCGCGCAGGCGCTCCGGGTACGAGCGCGTCCGCATGCAGAACCAGAAGTCGTCCCACTTGTCGCTGCACGACCGCAGCGTGCCCTGCCGGTAGATCGACGTCCACTGCCCGCCCAGGCCGTTGCAGTGGTAGGCCGCGTCGAAGGCGTCCCGGCACGACATGGTCGTCGGCAGGAGGGACTCGGAGAGCGGATCGAGACGGGTCGGGGGGGTTTCTGAGGATGAGGATTCGGGTGTTGTTGGGTCGAGGGCGGGGTTTGCTGTTCTGATTGTTGTTGTTGTTGTCGTCGTCGTCGTTCTTGGGGAAGGGGATGTGGAGGAGGAGGAGGAGGAAGATGGAGTCGAGGCCTCTTGGTCTGAAGAGGTGGTGGGCTTCGAAGAGCCCCAGAAGGAGGACCACGATGAGGATGGCGGCTTGGGGGTTGATGTCTTCTCGGGTTCTTGCACAGGTCGTGGAGGTGGTAGTGCCGGTTCTGCCGGTACTTGTCGTTCTGCGGGTTTGCTGCTGCTACCGCCGAACTCGGCTTGGATCTGGGCCATGAACTTTGCGATCTCCGGGTCGCTGTACTCGGCCTCGGGCGCCTTAGGGGGCGGGACTTCTGGTTTGCCGCCATTGGGTCTTGTGTTCTCCGGGCTTGCGCCCTTTGAAGTAGGTGTAGAAGGTGATGCCCATAGCCAACCCATGATCAAGTAGGTTTGCGGAAGCGCAAAAGAGTAGGTCGTGGATGTGGCGACGGGCTCCGGTCCGGCTGGCTTGGTGCGAGATTATTTACCTATGGAGGAGAGGAGAGGAGAGGGCTCGTCGGTCGATCGTACGAGAAGTTAAACAATACGGCAGAACAGCACGTATTTCGTCCAGTTTGTGCGGGGGGATTCGCGTGGGGTTGTACCGAATGAAGCAGCTGCCTCGTGATTGAGCTCTTATGTTTGGAGAAAGGCCGATTCGCAATTGGAGTGGATGTGGCTTAAGCTGTAAGTACTTATGTGGCTGTGCGTCTACATTCTAGACCCAAGTGAAGTGTGGCTTGTGCCTTTTTCAATCGACCCGACCCTAGGCCACATCTTGGCTTTGGCTGATGACCTCATCGGCTTGTGAGAGCTTGGCTTTGGAAAGCTGTTTGAGCTAACCTAGAGAGTAGTGGTTGTGCTAATAACGCGAGGCGTCGACTGACTCTCCAGCGTTGGGACCTTGTTTCTTTCCAGCCTCCCTCATAAATCTCAGGCATGAATCCAAAGCTCGCGCGACGATGATGCCAAGGTATTACGGGCTCGGGACCAGGGCTCTGTTCGGGCTCAGAGCTCGGAGTGCCCTTGTTCGTCCAGTACTGGCTTCGCCATGGCAAGCTAGAAGCGCGACTCCACGAGCCTGGAAGAGTGGCAAAACGGAGCAACAGAAGAGCGGACATATCGAAGCTGCCCCTAACGAGTCGATTTTATGGTTCGACAGTAAGCCCTTGTTTCTCATATCAGCCTGACAAAACGAATCTATCTAGGTATGTTGACTAACACTCCGCCCCAGACCTATTTCCTCTCAAGCTCGCTGGCCTTTTCCGCGCACCATGGCAGAGCCCCGAGGACGATATCGCGCAGCTGATGAGACGATTTGAGAAACCCAATTTGGGCATTCTCGACCCCATCCATATGGTCAAGCGATCTATTCCCGAGAACCTACCCGCCAAGGTTTCAGTCATTCTGCCTCGGCTCAAAGATGGAGGCGCTTTCGTCAAGTTCTCACACCCGCCCGAAGTAGATCCAGCCGAGATCGAATCGCAAATCTCGAAGCTCCTCGAGGAGAACCCGGTGAGGCCTTTCTTCAACCCTTTCCGCCAAGTGCAAGTCGGCCTAGTCAAGGGCGTCCCTTGGCTCGAGGATCTGCATAGGTTCCCCAAGGCTCGACTTCGCGTCGAGTTCGTGCCAAGAAACCCAGGAGAGGAAGCTGTCGAGCTTTCCCAAGAGACCTTGTATAGCTTGTTCCGCCGATTCGGAAAGATTGCCGAGATTACATCCCAACCATGGGACTCCAAGGTCCTTCCAAAATATGCCTATGTCGACTTCGCATTTGTGAGAGATGCCATCATGGCACGTAATTGCCTGCATGGCTACGTTGTTCCCGAGGCTCTGGGAGGCGGCAAGTCTGGTACCAAGTTCCGTATGAGTTACCAGGACAGAGTCAAGTCGCATAGGATATGGGAATGGATCACAAATCACCCAAGAATAGTCATTCCTATCCTTGTCGCCCTTCTTACCGGTCTCACAGTTATGGTATTCGATCCTATTCGTTCGTACTTTGTCAAGGCCCACGTCTCTCGCAAGTTCCGTCTGAGCAACAACGGGCTCTACCGATGGTTTCAACAACAGACATCCGATCTCTTTGCCTTCCGAAGACAGAAAGTAGACCAGGCCGGACTCAACGCCGTCTGGACTGATCGGAAGGATCTAATTGACCAGATTCGCAATTGGCTGATGGAGACGGCCGAGACATATATCGTTATTCAAGGACCGCGAGGCTCGGGTAAGCAAGAGCTCGTCCTCGATCAAGCATTAAAAGGTCGAGGCAATGTCCTGGTCGTAGACTGCAAGCCGATCGTGGAGGCCCAAGGTGAATCTGCAACGATCAAGAAGATGGCTTCCGCTGTTGGCTACCGCCCCATCTTCTCATGGGCCAACAGTCTAAGCAGCATGATCGATCTTGCTGTTCAGTCCACTACTGGGGTAAAGGCAGGGTTTTCTGAAACGCTCGACTCACAGTTACAAAAGATCCTTCAGACAGCTGCAAATGCCCTTACCGAAATCGACATTTCTCACCGTCACAGCACAGACTCGGATGCCGATCTAGCAGTGGATGCTTACCTCGAGGCGCACCCGGAGAAGCGGGCAGTTGTTGTCATCGACAATTTCCTCTGCAAGGACGATAATAACTTCATCGTCTACGATAAAATTGCCGAATGGGCCGCAACCCTTGTACAGTCTAATGTCGCGCATGTCATTTTCATGACAAACGACTCATCCTACTCGAAGTCTCTATCCAAATCCCTTCCCGACCGAGTCTTCCGTCAGCTCGTCCTGGGCGATTTATCACCCAAGGTCGCTAAGAACTTTATTCTGAAGCACATGAGTGCTGATGACGCGCACGAAAGCGTATCAGACAATGATGCGGACGACCCTCAAGAGAAGCAGCCGAGACCTAAGCCTCACATTAACCCCCGGGAGCTCGACGAGTGCATCACCACCGTTGGCGGTCGCCTTCACGACCTAGAATTCCTAGTGCGCCGCCTCAAGTCCGGCCAGACCCCCAAACAGGCCGTAGCTGAGATCACGGAGCAATCCGGGTCCGAAATTGTTAAGATGTTCCTGGCCCCCGGCAAGACGTCCGGCTCCGGGTGGTCTGTAGAGCAGGCTTGGTACCTCATGAAAGCGCTCGCCTCTTCTCGCAACGGAGGAGAGGAGGGCGAGCTACGTTACAACGAGGTCCTGCTATCCGACACGTTCAAGTCCTCCCTCACGGCGCCTGACGGCGAGTCGGCGCTCGAGGGCCTTGCCAACGCCGAGCTCATCACCGTCAAGACGTTGCGGGGCCGCCCCGCCCGTATTGGCGTCGGGAAGCCGGTGTACGAAGCTGCCTTCCGGATGCTAGCGGGCGACCGCGTGCTCGCAGCTAAGATGGACCTCGCGGTCCTGACGGAGAGGGCCAAGATCGAGGCCAAGACCATCGAGAAGGCCGAGGCCGAGCTCAAGGTCCTGAGCGACCTGTCGAGGCAGCCGTACGAGATCGCAGACAGGGCGACGTACCTCTTGGACAAGATACAGAAGAGCCAGTGGAATATCGAGGGTTTCGAGACGGAGATGAAGAAGCTCAAGAAGGTGCTCTCTAATGAGTATTGAGGGGCGAGCAGTACATACCAAAGAGGGAGAGGAAGGGGAAGAGAAAGATGAAGGGGTAGGGTGAACACGGGGAGACGTGTACATATAGTGGAATACGGATGGATGACTGGTAAAGGTGTGCTTAGTGACAGGAAGGAAAACAGATACCCAACTCATTCCAGGGAATATAGGGGATGGGGGGATAATAAAATCTCATGAACAATTATAACAAAATTTTGACACAAATACTTACCTTTGGCGTTTTTCCACACACACACACACATGCGCGCGCACACACACACACACACACACACACGTAGTACGGCATAATCTGATCCGACTTCCATCATTCCAAGACCGGCTATTCTTCTCGCTAGTAAACATCACGCATATCAAAACGTGATGGGTTCGTACGTAGCCTGCCTGCCCTAATATCTCTCGATCGCTTCATTCCCGCCCCCGCCCCTCTTCAACCCAGAAAACAGGTTCCTTGGAATCAAATCAAAATTATCAAGGATTGAACCCCTCCCCCCGAAAAAAAACCCAAGTTCTATTCTTTTTTTTAATTGTTCTTTTTCATTTCAAGTGGTGGTATCAACAAATAACAAACAAACGAAAAAAGAAAGAGAGACAGAGAGACAGAAAAATAAAAAACATAATAAAAGTCGAAGCAGACAGACAGACAGACAGAGAAAGAGAGAGAGGGGGAGAGAAACTCTGATGATGAATACCACAGGGCAAAAGGGGGAGGGACCCAGTAGATATCAGAATTTCCCTCTTTCCCTTCCCCTTTTCCTTCCCTCCCCTTCCCCCTTCTCCTCTCGCCTTCTGTTCGTTCGTTCGTTTCAACACTGGACGGGAGGGAGGGTACCGTATCGGAACCCCGGAATACATACATGTCACCCACCCCCAGCTTCCTTCCCTCTCTCCCCCCTTTGTCTGTGGTGGTGTTGGATCCAGGAGGGCGCGGGATCATACCACTCACTCACTCCCTTAGACAAAAGAAAAGAATATGGGAGAACATGGACATGGCATGGGGAGGTAAGTTTATAGGTAAGGTCCCCCCCTCCTCTTCCCTCCCTTCCCCTTTCTTCTTCGACTTTCACCTTCCGCTGAAACAAAAAAAGTCTTCATTCCTTCCTTCCTTCCTTCCTATTTGGACTTGGACCTCCCAAGGGATTATACAATATTACTAAAGTACTTATACCGTGTTCTCTCCAGCAGGATACACACGTTCCATGCGATTGTAATTTCCTCTTTCCCCTTTCACTTCGCCTCGTTCCCGTTCCGTATAGTCTAGGTTAAGGTACTTAAATGAATTTAGGAACCTTCCTCGTCCTCCTCGGGCTGCACTAGCATCTCGCAGCCCTGGGCGAAGAATATGCGCGCCGGCTTATTCGTGTCATTTGCTATACTATAGTGGTTTCCTGTAGAAAGTTTCCAGACAAGTCAGTTTCTGTTTTTCCTCTAGAAGCCCTATGTATGTAGTGAAAGGGGGGAGAGAAAAGAAGTGAAAAAAAAAGATAGGACTTACCCCTGGGAACGAAGAACTGCCCCCCCTTGGCGATGGTAAAAGTGGTCTGGGCGATCTCGACCCGGACGCTGCCCTGGTGCACGAAGAAGACCATCTGCATTTTGCGGCAGTTCTTGGTGCGCTTCTCCGAGCGAGCCGGCAGGTCCACGACGCCGGCGCCGAAGAAGGGCAGCGTCAGCGTCTTGGCGAACTTGAAGGTCGCGTCCTTGATGTCCTTGAGCTGGATGGCTGGCTCTGCGATGGCCAGGTCTTCTTCCACTACCTCGACCTGGTCCTCCTCCTGCGGCGGCGCCGTCTCGTACTCGGGCCGCCAGTAGATCACGTCGCCCGTCATCCGCCCCGGATCGTGCTCCCAGTCCTCGCGCTCCGGCTCCTCCTCCTTGACACGCGTGAGCGACGCGCGTCCCGACTTGGACGATCGGCCCGACACCGGTCGGCCGCGGCGCTTGCGCACGGGGACCGTCTCTTCGTTCTCGTTGTGGCGGACCACGCCCTTGAAGACCGGCCCTAGGTAGACCTTCTGCCCGGGCTTTAATTCGTGCGCATCTTCTCTACCCGAGTCGTATTCAATACGGTCGCCCTTCCAGTACTCGAGTGGTCTGTAGGAAACTCGGCCTGAACGTGTGTATCGCATATTTTCAGGATCTTCTCGCCGTAGCGCAACTAAACCACGAGCTTTGGGGAGTGGTGGACCACGATGGACGGCCGGCGAGTCAACACCGACACCAGAAGATTTTCGCTTTCGACCAGGTTTGCCCTTCTCCTTTGTTGTCGTTGGTTTCGACAATGTCGCGTTGTCTTCTTTCTTCTCCGTTCGCTGGCGCTTTGTTTCCCTAGCCTCTTCTTTGTCCTCTGGTTCTTCTTCTTCGGGTCCAGACCCCTCCTTCGAAATGCGCGCTGGTCTTCCGCGTTTCGACGCTTTCTTGGCGGGCTCCGATTCTACTTGCGGCGGTGACGTCGCCTTTGGTCGGCCTCGTTTTTTCTTGACTGGTTCTTCTTCGAGAACCTCAGCAGCTTCTGCAGGCTCTCCTTCTACAACCGAGGTATCTGGTGTTGGTTCCATCGCAGCTAGAGCTTTTGGTTTACGACCTCTTCGTTTCGCAGTCTTTGGCTTGGCCTCTTGAACGGTCGACTCCTCTTCCTCTTCTTCTTCATCCGGCTGCACTGGATCATCTTCCACAACTGGGTCATCATCCTGTCCTCCCATATTTACGTCGTCGTTATCTGCATCGAGCATCTCCATCGGTTCCTCTTGCTCGTCTTCCTCCTCTTCATGTACCACCTCGTGGGGTCGCTTAGACCTGCCTTGGAGGACTTCATCGTCGGAGTTGGAAGCTTCGCTACGCGCGTCACCATTCGTAAGGTTGTTGTTCTGAGCTTTCGCGCCATTCGTGTTGGCGTGTCCATTGGTCAAAGGTTTCGTCTGCTTCTGTGAGCCGCTTGGGAACTTTAGTTTGCGAGCAACGTTTTCGTCGCGCGTGTGTACAGGCGAGGAAGGAGGGCCGAGACGTCGCGCAGGGGATCGTAGATTGGTTTTGATAGGGGATCGAGAGCGAGGCAGCGAGGGTCTGCTTCTATGTTGAAGCTTCAGGGCCGTAGCTGGGCCCATTTCGGAACCTATAGTCCCATCTTGGTCAGCTCCGATTCGCCATTCGCATGTTTTGTCGGTTATTACCATCGTCAATCTCCATGTCCTGCTCATCATCCGAGTCATTGCGATCGTGGCCTTGCGCAGCGCCACTGTCTTCCTTCTCGGGAGAATTGAAGAAATCTTCAAGTTTTTCGAAGCCATCTTCGTCGCGCTCTTCCGTCTCGGGTATAACAAGACCCGTTTTCCTTATTCCTCTCTGTTAGTCCTCCTGGGCGCAGCAATGTATATTCGGGCTTTATCTTCACTAACCTTCCCACTTTGCCCGGCTGGTAAACATGTTCATTCTGCGACGAGGTTTGGCGCCGCTGGACAGCGCCTTTCTCTCGCGGCGCCATCTTTTCAGTGGCGGTTCGCGACGGTGGTTGCTCGGAGTAAGTAGACGCGGAACGACAGCTCGGGTGAAAACAATGCAGTCGCGGTCACAGTCTCAGTAGGAATGGTAAGTGGTGAATTCTTCAGCGATGTAACAGACGCGTAAACGAGAGAATGGCTAGTCGAGTTCAAAGGTTGGGGGTGGGGAAGAAGCTGGTGGTGGTGGTGGTGGTGTCGGTCAGGGCTCTGGGCTGTTTACGTTTTTGGCTCTTGTTGACAGCCAAACCCCTGGGGGGTGACCTATGTAAAGGTGGGGCATCTATAAGTACTTAGCTGTTCGAACTTCGAATTTCAAGTCCTTCAACCGACAAGGGACGCGCTTGGCGCCATTTTCTAAGGCGCGTCTGCCCTAAACCACTTTATTCACCATTGACCGAGTAATCTACCTGATGACATTGGTAGCATTCTTTCTTGTATAGCCTCAATTTTTTCTTTTCTGAATTATATTGTTCAATTGGTCTCTTTCTCTCAATTTTCACACTACTCTACCTAAGAAAAACACCCGCCAGATCCATTACTTACTCAGGTCCTCCTCCATTGAACGTGGCATCCAATTCGCCTTACAAGGCACGCAGTCCCCCAACAATGGAAGACACCCTAATGGACGACGCCAACGTCGCCCTCGAAACCCCCGCGTCCAACGTATTCATCCCCCCCTCCGTCCATCGCGAAGCGACGCTCTCCGGCGAATCCTACACCCACTTCTCCGCCGTCCCGCCCTCGCTCCAAGCCCCCTCTGCCACCCCAGACCAACAAGCAACAGCAACCACCGAGGGCGTACCCTGCGTCCTAGGCGTCGACGAAGCGGGCCGGGGCCCGGTCCTCGGGCCCATGGTCTACGGGGTATTCTACCTGCCCGTGCCGCTCTCGGACCCTCTCCTCAAGACCACGCACCACTTCGACGACTCCAAGGTCCTGACGCCCGCGGTGCGGTCCTCGCTGATGTCGCAACTCTGCACCCCGGCCACGGACCTCTATGAGTCGTGCGGCTGGGCCGTCTCGAGCCTGTCGGCGCGCGACATCGGCGCCGGCATGCTGAAGCCCGCGGCGCCTTACAACCTGAACGCGCAGGCCATGGACGCGACGGTGGACCTGATCCGCGGCGTGTTCGCCCGCGGCGTCAACATCCGCGAGATCTACGTTGACACCGTCGGCCCGCCCGCCGCCTACCAGGCCCGCCTCCAGCGCATGTTCCCGTCCGTCCGTATCACCGTCGCTAAGAAGGCCGATAGCTTGTACCCTTGCGTCAGCGCTGCCAGCGTGTGCGCCAAGGTCACGCGGGACGCCGCCCTCGAGGTGCTGTATGGCGCTAGAGCGGAGAGGATAAGGAGTAAGCGGCAAGGGGCAGAGGAGGGTGGTGAGGAAGAGGTAGAGGAGGAATTAAGCTGGGGGTCGGGATACCCGTCGGATGCCCGGTGCGTAGCCTGGCTGCGGAGAAACATGCACCCCGTGTTTGGCTGGGGCCCCGAGTGCCGGTTTAGTTGGGGTACGGCCAAGGACATGCTGGAGCTGAAGGGAGGTGTAAAGATGGAGTGGCCACTGGAGGAGGACGAGGGGACGAGTCGGCTTACCGATTTCTTCGTCAGTGGCGACCAGGACAAAGATGCGGACGAACTTGGGAACTGGTTCGGCACGCCAGCAGGGCTCGAGGCCTTTTGATTAATTCACTTTGGGTTGGTTGGTTTCGGCAGCATGTACACCGGCGTCTTGGGAGTATGTACGGTTGGTCTGGTAAATGACCGTTTCAATTAGGCTGCTGTTCATGACATGCTATGCAATTATTG
Organism: Xylariomycetidae sp. FL2044; assembly: GCA_022376275.1. NCBI lineage: Eukaryota > Fungi > Ascomycota > Sordariomycetes > Xylariomycetidae sp. FL2044. Next base: position 205,866 of record JAJNOH010000025.1, on the reverse strand, counting down.
CTTTATCCTGCACACTTTTTTCGTCCTCATGCCCCGTGTTCTCATGTCCTCAAAAGTCGTCATCGTTGTTAGCCTGCGGGCGGGTCGCCCTCTTCCCACGGCTATCCAAAGTGTCCATGCTGATGGAGTCGCTGTCCCGAGCCGGCATGGCGATCGCTTGCCTTGCCGTCTCGTTGTTCTCCAAGAATTCCCGAAGTCGCTGCTTCCCGATCTCGACAGCCTGGCCCCAGGCCGCGCCACTCATCTGCATCATCGGGCCCAGGAGGTTGAGGTTGTACGCAACGTACGTTCCCCCAGCGACGATGATGAGAAGCAGAAAGAGCATGGGGTTACGTAACACTTTTCATCAGTTAGCGGGCTGGCAACCAAGGGTGATGACCTTGAACTTACCAGTCACGAACTCATTCCACCCCAAAGCCAATAGCAACCCATAGAAGTAGAGTGGTACCTGCGAGACACCGCCGATAGCACTGCGTTTAGCTTCCACGTAAACGCCATCTGCCGTCTTCTTGAACCTGACAACCAGATCTTGCCGCTTCCCTTCGCTCAAGACAGTCATCTCCTCTTCGAGGCTTTTGCCATCTTCTTCATCGACACCCCCAATAGGCGTCAAATCGTCTTCATCTTCAGCCTCCGCACTCCGCGGCTGACTTCCAACGAAGTCAGGTAGGTCTGGAGGAGCGTAGGTGGCCGAGAGCCTGAATCTTGAGAGCAGCGGTATGAGTTCTAAAGTTGACTCCCGAGCCTTCGTGTAAATGCCCTCAATATCATCGCCCGGTCGCCATATCCGAGGCACGCCTGCGTCATCGTACCGAAACTTGTCCTCAAAATTCTCTCTGAGCTTGAGCAGAATGTTTCCTTCCATCACCTCCTCTTCGATCTTTTCCCTGAGGGCGACCCAGCTTTTACGTCGAAGACGCCAAAGTCCGACTTCGACCTCATCCGGGCTAGCTTCAAAACTCTTTGCTCGGTCGGTGAAACGGCTCTCGGCTTCCTTGACGACCGACGCGAATACATTCCATACGCGGTCCCATAGATCCTTCTCAGACGGTTTATCTCCCGACTCTGGAGCGCCTGATCCGGCTCTACCAGATCCTAGCTTATTGAACTCCAGGCCCACGGAGTCTCCCAATCGGGACTTAACCCAGCGCTCAACTCTTACGGCCAGGCGGCGCATTTCGTCCTTTCGCAAACGAGCGCTGACTTCGTCCAGTTCTTTCACATATAAATCATACTGAGGCTTGAAGTTGGTCCACGGCACTCCCTCGATAGCCAAGCTCTGTGCTTCCTCCTTGAAGACCTCAAGAGCCGTCGTCTTTTCCGTTGCAACGATTGTGGCAAACTCATACGAGCCTCCAGATCTCTGTCCTGCCTTTACAGCGCTGGACACTGCATCGCTAAATGTGGCGACCCCCGATTTGTGCAGAGCTGACAATTGTCCGTGGTACAGAGCCTTCAGTCGCTGATCCATCGTACTTTCAAGTTCGGTTCGTTTGAGGGTATAGACGGCCTTGTGATACCTGCTTGCCTGCGTCTCGAAAGATTTGATACATTTCGTCCTGGTCTCGCTCCCTGTTGAACCCAGATCTGACAGGACTAATGGTTTGCCGCTGCGAGCAGATTCGGCTTGCTGTTCCTCCAACGGTCTGAGGGATTCATCGAAAGATATCATGACTTCTCTGGAGATCTCGTCGCAGCGGAACTGTGCTAGCAGCTCTTGTTGTGTGGGTAGGTCCAGGTCCTTGTTGTGGACGATCTGATCCCATATACCTTCAGCGTAAACCGAAAACCCGTCGGCTGGGATTCGCCGGTGGTATTCGGGTAGAAAAACGCCTCCCTCGAGCTCCTGTTCGCCATGCTCTAGTTGATTCTTCGAGTTTCGATTGCCGCTGATGAATCTCTGGCCTAGGTTGCCTACTTCAGCCACAAACTTCTCGGGTTGTAAGATCTTGTGCGGGAGTGCGGCAAAGGCGAAATCGAAATAGTCTTCTATGCGCGACTTGTCTAGGCCCTGCGGTTTCGAAATAGATGACCAAATCTTGGTAAGATCCTGGATTAGAGTATTTCGAAGGTTCGACAGAGGGGTCTGGCCGATATGGTCGCGAATAACGAACATGAGAAGAGACCTAGGGGTAGATCTGAAAACGGGTCAGCAGAGTCCTCGTGAGGTCGGTCCGAGGACATGCCACATACTGCTTGTCTTTGAGAAACAGTTGAAGGTTGACCTCGAAGACGGTCTTCAACAGACCCATATTGGCACCCTGGTAGAGTCCGACTTGATGTTCCCAGATATTGACAATCAGAACCTCGCTCGTAGCTAGCGCAAATAAGGCACTTTTTCTTTCAAAATCTTGATCCTCGCCTCGTTCTCTACCATCGGTGCCCTCGACATCCATGACAAGGATATTGTCTGCCATGGACGGCTTCTTGTTCTTGGACATCCATATTCCCTTGGTGGTTTGTCGGCGTTCGGTTTCCGACATGACATTAAACTCGGTTCCGAATAGCTGATTCAGCAAGGTCGACTTTCCAGTAGACTGCGAGCCGAAGACGGATATGAGGTGGTAGTTGAAGCCGGCATCAGCAACGTCGGTGGAGTGTAAGTATTTATTCAAGTTGGGACTATGAACACAGGCATCAGTAAGGCGGGAGGGCGCAAGGCAAGGGTAAAAGGGGAGTTGACGAACTTGAACTCCTTGTCCTCGCCGATGACTTGGACGCCATTTTCGTACTGAGCTTGGGTAGGCTCATCGCCTGCTCCAGCGAAGTGACCGTTCATGATGAGGGGATGTTCTGCGCAGCGCGATAAGAAAAAAAAGAAGAGCAGTAATCTAGAAGTCTACGATGAGTGTGGGAGTAGGAGAAGCTGTTGCCATCGCCAATGACTGTCGAGTACTCGGTTTAGGTTGGTTGTGAAGAGGCATCAAGCAATAATAAGGGGAACAGGTGACCTTTTCGGAGGTGTTAGACCAATTGTCTAATAATTGAAGATGATGCGGTAGGGTCAATCCCTGTTAGAATCTTTGGCCCTAGTTTTGTGGCTAGTGGCGCAGGTGCTAATAGAAGGACCGAGAACCGCTGTGGCTGGTGGCGAGTCGTCCCCGGGGCCTCGGGCCTCACCTCCAGGGGCTGCGTACACAACTCAACTTTGAGTTCACCATCTCACCAGTTCACTGTCACATACTGTTTGGCTGATGTCATCTACTGTCATCATCATGCCGCGCCGCGTAAGTATGTCGGAGACGGTCGCCACCAGGCAGCTCATCAATGTCAACTCCTCATCATTCCATTGACTACCTGGGTACATGTCGGTATTTTATTAACGAAACCGTGATCCATCCAAAAAGGGGTTCAGAATGTGGGATCTGGTGAACGGGGAATGTCAGATCTGGTAAGTTGTCACCTGGCTTTCTTTAATGTCTATCATGCGAGGTTGGTCGGCATAGAAATCAATACCTAGGTAGGTAACCATGTTTCCAATAACTAGTCCCAGTCACACTGTTACCATCACAGGGCTCATCAATCAATATTTTGTACGGAAGCACACTCACAATTCCCTTAGTACAAGATCATGGTACCGAAGGTCCTTGAAGATGCGTCATCGCCTCCGCAGCGGCATGCTGCAGTGCCCAGCTGCCACTCCTCACCGCTGCCTTATACTTTGCGCTGTCCGGCCCTTTTGCTAGCCATTCAAGTCCCGGGTCAATCGTCCCGATACTCATGTCGAACGACGGCTGAGATCGCTCCTGTGGTCTTGACGTATTGCCATTAATGCTAGTGAAGCCGGAAAACGTGGGAGAAAACAAGGAGTCCCGAGGCCGGGGATCTTCTGGACCTTTGAATGAGCTTCGTCTACCATCACTTGCATCCATGTACGCAGCTGCGTCTCCATGGCCGGCGTTTCTATCCGTCGACATCGCCAGACCAGTTTCCCCATGCGTACTGAGTCCGGAACTAGCAGCATTCGCGTCCCGCTGAGATCCGGCGCACCATAAGCGCGAGCGGTCTTGACGAGTCCCGTTCAGGTCTGGGCGACATCTGGGGCCCGCGCTATGCTCTGGAGATTCTCGTCGGATACCTGACGTGTCGGCAGCGGGGCGCTCACCGGCATCCTCTGGTGCTGTGCTAGATCTTATGATGATCTCTGAGATGTCAGGCCCTGCCGACTCCGCGGGTGAAAACTTCCTCCGGGACTCGCCTAGCTCAGATTCGTGGTCATTATAATCGGGGGCTTCAGGCCGCCCGAATGCTTGTGGGCTTCGGTTCTCATCCTCTTCTTCTTCTTCGAGACACCCTACTGTCAATCAATATCTCGGGCAGCTTAAGCTATTTTATGAAGACATACCAGCGGTGTGACGCAATCTTCTCTTTTCTAGCCACGCAGAATACTGGCAAGCCCATTGATACCCCTTGATGGATTCCGAGCGAGGATCTGCTAGGTTCAAGGGTTGGATGAAATGCACGGGAAACCAGTTGAAATAAGCCTTCTTGGGGTTGTACAGCTCATCGTCGAGATCGATGTCCACATCTGATATGCCGAACCACATGAAGGGGAACTTGCGCCTCCACATCATTGATCCTCCGTCTTCATAGCCTACTGACCAGCCGCGGAATACCCGTCCGTCGGATCGGTAACACTAGAAAATTCCGAGTCAGTAATTACTCTTACCAGAAGTAATTGGAAGCATCGATCGGGGGAAGCCTGAGGAGTTGGTGACTCCCAATCATTCCCAGATTCGATGACATTGCTTCAAATCACGCCTGAAAAGGGTATCAAAGGATTCCAGAAATGACATACTGCAGGATAGCGCCCACTGTCATCAATAGCACCAGTGTCAAGGAGTGATCCGGTCAGTCCAACTTTTGCAAATGAACCACTGACAGGTACCGATAGCGCTGTGCACCATATGCCTGAAGGCTTCCAGAACACGCGGTATATCTCACCAGGTCTAGGGTCGACCACTCCACCTTGCACACCTGGTTTTGGTACGTCTGGACTAATCGCGCTGGGGGTGCCGGCATGGTTAGAAGCGTTTTCAGCTTCTCCAGCAGACTCCTCTACCTCCGCCTCTTCTTCTTCCGACTCTTCCTCTTCCTCCGTTTCTCCCTCCTCCTCTGCCGTGGACTCTTGGCGTACAAGATCAATGCCCTCTTCTTCGGATGACGAAGAATCTGTGGTCTCATCAAGGCTTATTATTCCTTCAGAGTAACTGGCCGTGGCATTGTTCGGTGCACCAGCGGTCCGGGCCAGAGACCGGGAGCGCCGTCGTCGCATCGCACTGTTGTTTCGATCTGCCTTTGCCCGATCGCAGTCCCGGACCCGGACACCGAGGAGTTGCACAGACAACTCGTCATCCCTAAAAGCCATGGCATGACCGTCGCCCATTAGATGCCTTGACGCGCCCAATAGAGGGTTTAGACCGAAAGAAGCATCATGCTCGCTGCAGCGAAGAATATACCAGTTGCCTGATTTCTTGGGGAACTGGATCATCGCGTGCTTCTCCTTGGCTGCCCCTCTCTTATAGATATCGTTGAAATCTACCGTCTCCTCGACCCGTGCCTTCTTCGCCGCAGGCCGGGCAGAAACACGGCGGCTCTCCAGGGACTTTTGTGTTTGGGAACGCGTTCGGACCGTTCGGCGGCTAAGACCAGCTTCATCCGCCTCCTGCTCGCAAAACTTAGCGAGAGTTCGCTGACAGCCGTCATTTACTTAAATTCAGGATGCTTACTTGATACGCCTGAGATTGAGGATCGTCATTCTCGCTCTGCGGACTCGACAGCCGCCGCCGTCGCCGTGTGCTCCTTCCTGCCGACCGGTGCTGTCGAGGAGTGCTGTTATGCAGCCCAACAGGTGATGCAGTTGTTGGACGTGGTGATGAGCCTTCCGGGGGTGGTGCTGTGGCTGTAATTTCACCATTGGATTCCTTAATCTTCTTTTGCTGCTGGCTTGCAGCAGAAATGTCGTTCCTCGGCCGAGCTGCGCCCGTCATCTCCGGCTGCGTGGTGACGCCGGAACGAAATTGCTTCAGTTTCTTGCTGTACAAGCGACTCCTTGCTACGCGAACGGCCTCGAACGCACACCTGGTGTAGCGAAATCTTCGTTCCATCTCAGCCAACCGATCCCCCTCTGATTCGTCCTGTGCGAGCTTCCATTGCTTGTAGTCGATCAACTCGACAACCAGAGCATCCAGCGCCGCCGTCTGCGGCGTCATCTCTCGTTCGGTCAGAGCCATCTTCTCGGCTCATATAATACTTTCGGTCCATGTAAGTAGTGAGAAGGAAACAAAAAAGAAAGCGACGCCATCTTATCTCATGGAGAGCCGGGCAGGTGATGTTTGTTGCTGGGGCTACACACCGCCGGAAGGCTGGGAGCTATCAAGGCTCGGTCAGGGCTCGTCCGGGGAGGTGCATGGTAGCCTGCTTTGCGTCGCAAGCTGTCACCAACGAAAAGAGATGATCTAAGTTCGCAATGGAATTGTATTGGTCGGATTGCTTACTGACACCTGCATGTGTCCCTGTGAGTGAAGATAAGACCCCGGTACTCTGCAAGCCACATCACCCCCGAGTTTCCTGGGTAGTGTAAATTTTTCACGTGTTATCTTTTAAATTCTGGTGATTGATATCCTGGTGGATCTTCAGAACCTCAAAAGGGGTATTGTTTCATAGTGTGAGAGGGATAGACAAGTCAAACCACCGATGAACTTGGTTAAGTGTGTAAAGGAATGCTAGTTCGTCGTGGTATATAAGCCCAACAGCGCGTAGCAACGCTGGTCTTTTCCACCATCAGGAGCGAGCCGCATTTTTAGACAGCTTTCCAGGTCAGGTTGATGACCGGACTGGTAAGTCTCCAACATAACATCGCTTCCCCCTGATACGCCATATCCCCCGCCATTCTATCGTCAGCACTCGAGAAAAGGGGCATACGGTGGTGAAGACAAGGCCCAAAGATCCGAGCAGCCGTCATACTTATCAGCTATTTACTCAGTCGAAGTTTCATGATGATTTACCACAGCTGCTACTTATCTTCAAGCCTTGCACCATGTTAAGACCCCCACATGAGGCGACATAAAAATAGAGTTCCGAGGCTCTAGAGAAATGGGCCGTTGTTTTTTACTATTAATAGTCGCCCTTTTCCAGACTGGAACAAGTTTGCGGAGAACAACCACCTGATAATCTAACTAATAAGTTAATACCTACCACTCACCACTAGCCCTTCTGCTGAACCTCGATAACTCTCTAACGCTGGGCTCCATAACAAGCATCACCATCTGAGACTTTTCGAATTCTTCCCGCAGATTTGTGAGCCGCGGCCCCGAGGTTCGGTGACGCGACAGGATAGACGTTATGGAGTTCGTTCCTGCCCCCCCCCCCCCTTCTGACTGACTACCTTTCCCCCTCAGGAGTTGCTGGTGGTTGTCCAACAAGCAGGATTGTCCACAAATCATTAGCTGCCATCTCCTCGACCGCGAGGGCGACGGCGCGATGCGAATAGATGAAATTTTCTGGGGGTTCGGCGAGTCCTCTAATTACTCTGCTGGCTCGCTCCTCCTACCTAGCTAGGCCTTGAAGTTGTATATATAATAACAAAGCCGAATACCAACTGCCCTCCAGATATCTAGAATCTACAGCTCTTTTCCGTACCTCGCTATCCCAACAAGTCTATCCCTATCCTGCCTTCATCACTGGCCAAAATTTCCTTCTTTCCCCCCTATATATACATACATACATACACCTGACCACCTCCACCACCACCACCACCACCATGCACACCACACCCCTCCCCCTCCTCGTCCTCGGCGCCCTAGCCGCCGCCGCCGCCCCGGCGCTCGCCGCGTCCGGCGGCTACTGTGCGGGCTCCAAGTACGCCGTGGTCAAGGACAGCGAGACGCACTGGTTCACGATGCACGCCGGCGACGAGCACTGCAGCAACGCCGACACGGGCCACCCCGAGGCCATCGGCAACCCCTGCACCTCGGGCTACTACGCCTGCAGCCCGGACCCCGTCACCATCACGCGCGCCTACATCGACGGCCAGGCTTACGACTGCTCCACCGACGTGCCCGCCGGCGGCGCCTGTCTGGGCGGGTTCACCTTCAATGTCGTGGCTTGCGTGAGTTTGCCTTCCGCTTCTTTCAATTTTCTGGATGCCCCCCCCCCCCCCTTTTTTTTTCTTCCCCTGAGACAAGACGGAGGGAAGAATGTGGCTCGCTTAGATTTGGGCTGTAAGCTAAGCTAACGATCATCGCGCGTAGTGTGGTTAAGATGTTACCTTGACGACGGGCGGAACGCGTGGGGAGCAAAGGATAAGATGGAGAGGGCTCTGCAATGGCTACGCGCGGGGATCGATAGCAGATTACCGTGTGCGTTAGGGTACACAGCACAAAGTACCGAAAGGCTACGGCCATGCAGTCGATGCTAGCGGAGGTGGAACTCATGAACATGAAGGGCTCTCACACTTCATCGAAGAGGCCTGGGTATGTTCGAGCGGCGGGTAAGATTATGATGGTTGATTATCGGGCTCATAGTCTAACGTGAATACCCGCGCGATCTGTACATTGTTGATATATTCATATATGGATATATAATACAGACGGAACACCTGATCGAGTCCCAGACTCAGTTGAACAGACTCGTGGCCTGCTCCCCGGAATTCATAAATCGTGGCATACATACGCTCCACCCCCTTTTTCGTACCCCAAAAACTTCGTCAAGATATTGACTCCTTTAACAATCCACCGTGTCTCATTCCCCTCCTCCTCGATCCTCCAAACCATATCCAGACAAGACAAGCCATCACATAACAGTACAACAAATCAACAGCCAAGCACAAACCGCACAAGCCCCGCAAGCTCCACAATCATCATTCTCTGGCAATTGTTGCTGTTGTGGTGGTGGATAATGTTGTTGCTGCTGCTGCTGCTGCTGCTGTTGTATGATTATGGTATGAGGCCCCTTATCAGGCTGTGGTTGAGGCTGCGGACTCGTGACGTATACGATGGGTTGCATCACCCCTGGCGGGTAAGCTGGTTGTTGTTGTTGGAACTGCATATGGGGTGGGAAAGCTGTTGCTGCTGCTGGATAGGAGCCCGGCATAGACATGGGCATGGGTATGGGCATGGGCATTGGCGCATGTGTAGACAAAGGTACGGGGTGGGTTGGTATAGTACCTGGCAATTGCTGTTGCTGTTGGTGCTGGTGATGTTGCTGCTGTGGATGCTGCTGTTGTGGGTTGAGCCCAGAACCGTAGGCCGGAGGGGGTGGTTCGGGTACGGGTGTTGGGTAGGGTTGAGGGACCTCCTGGAAGGGGATAGGTGACGGTGATGGTGATGGTAATGGGCTAGCTCCGAAGGCCCAGGGCTGGGCCGATTGTGGTGGTGGGAGGCCCATGTCTTTGGCCCTTCACACAATTTGCCCGTTACTGGCGGAGGACAAGCAGGAAACGATACCGGAGTTCTATATCACAATTTGGCGGAAAGGGAACGTTGGGGAGGTTCAGAGGGAAGTCACAGTTTCGAGTGATCACACCTGAGGCCTCGTCGATGTCTTATAACATTTCCCTGCCCTATTCTCCTCGAGCCGCTGGCTCAATAAAGTCTAGCCTGTAGGCTATACCGAAGCCCTATTTTGGAGGCGTAACGCTCTCATTCAGCTCCCGCATAAACCTGTCAGCCTCGTCAAGGTTGGAACCAGTAAGAATCGCGGGACCCTGGCAGAAAACAGATAAACCACCAAGCTCCGGCAGCCACATTTGATTCAGCTGCTTGAGTAAGGCGCGAACTCCTCCGAAACCAGACGCAAATAGACGAGAAGGCTTGGCTAGACCTGATCTGATGTAAAGCCAAACAGGAGGGGGGCATATCGTCTGAAATTCGCCAAGTTGTGGCCGGCTAGCACACCTGAGCATGCTCGGTAAATTCACTGGAGAGACATCGGCTGGCTTTTCTTAGGGCTACCTTTGCTCTGATAAATTGGGGTATCAACCACTATCTTGCAGCCTGTCTTCTGCTGCTCGGGAGGTACACCTGGCGGGCATTGGTGCAAGTCGCACATGGATAGAATGCCAATATGCATTCGACCTCCTCGTTACTCCTTCTTGGCGAACCTTGCTAACGCAGGGCCAAGTTCAGCCTTCTCCTCCTTATGCTTCTCTTTTCTTTCTTGCAACTGCTCCTTCCATATTTCATCCACCTTGAGCCTCTTTTCATCAATGATGTTCTTTGAACGCTGCTTCCTCAGATATTTCCGGAGTGCACTGTTCTTCCCTCGGGCTCGATTCCTGATTTCCGTTTCCACATCGACAGGTTTTGCGTCCAAGTCCTTCTCGGCTTGACGCTGTTGGTCTGATCGAAGATCCAGGTTACCAACGAAGTTTGGATCCAGAGCGATCATTTCAGGTGGTAATTTGTTTAGCAATCCCTTGACCTCGGTCTCTTGTCGCTGCTTCTTGGTCTCAAATGGATTGACTTCAAGAGCATCGAAGTTGGATTCGCCAGCACCTTTTCAACCAGTCAGTTCTGCATTTACCACGTGATACCAGGGCCATCAGAAGTTCCCAGTCAATCATGACATAGGTGATGGCCACACTCCACAGTGATAAAAGCAAAAAAAAAAAAAAAAAGGGTGTGCTCACCTGGAACAATGATTGAACTAAAGCCTTCATCATGACCAATGCCTAATGTGTCCTCAAACGGACACCATCGGACACGTTCAACACGCTTTCCCTCGCCACCCCAGGTCATATATGGGCTCTGTATTTTCTCTTGGATAGGCTGATGCTTGGAGAACAGTCCTTTCCATATCGTCGTTTGTGTACCCCAGCCAACTGCTGTCAGACCTCGGTCTGAAATCGTTACGGAGGAAGCTGGCTGTCTGGTAAAATAAGAGTTCACCTCCTTGAACATTCTTATATCCCTTTCAGAAACCGTTAGTCGTCACTGTATACCGCAAGAAATCCACGAAACTCACCAGACGGCCATTTTACAATCCTGACCAGCAGTCACCATATACCGCCCTTCCCGATCGACTGAGAGCGAACGAACAGGCCCTTTGTGAGCTAGGAGCTTCACCAACGGATCGGTGGAATTGGGCGACCATAATGTGACAGTGCCATTATTGTGCCCGACATGTAAGACGGCATTATAAGGATTCTGCGTGAGGGAAGCCGGAGGGCCTAGTTTAGTGGGCATTTCGCTGACTATTTGCCCAGTAGACGTATCCTGATATTTAAGAAAACCAGATAATCCAACAGTCGCAAGAAGAAAGTGGTAGGGAAGGACTACAAACCCATGTCAGTCAAATCTAGATGGAATCTCAATGGTAGACAAGGGGCAGACATTGGTGTACTGACACTCCATTGCGGTAACCTCTTGGTGTTTCCGCAGACAATGTATTTCAACACCCTGGGAGTCGTAAATATAAACACTACGCACCCGTTCGGTTAGCATAGCTCAGGTGCAGTTCCCAGGGCTCGCAAGCCACTTACTATTTCTTCTGCGCAACTGCAAAGAAGTTTCGGTTATGTAGCCACTTCACATCCCGAATTGTCTCCCCTAGTTGTAATTCGCAGCCTAGCTTGCCAGACCTCCAATCGAATGAAGCCAAGTGACCCTTCCGTCCGGCGAGTAGAAGCTCACGGCCATTCCGGGAGTATTCGGCAACATATGGGCCTAGCTGATCAAGTTTCAGCTCGAACTTCTTCCCGCGCGTCTCGGTCGAAACAGCATCCTGTATCTCGTCCTGCCGTACTTTGTAGGTTTTCTCCAGTGAATCTGGTTCGGGCTCGAGGAAACCTCCCTCGTTCTCCAACAGAATCTCGGCATCTTTGGCCTTGAGAGCGGCATCCTGATACTTGTTTTCGAGATTCTTCAGATTGCTCCGCAGCTTCTTGTCTTTGATGTTCCTCAGGTTCACTCTTCGACCGCGACCGTAATCTCTATGGGCCTCTTTCATGCGCCGCTGCTTCTCTCGCTCGTGTTTCGGCATTAGCTCGGTTCTCGTTCGCTTCAGCGTACGGGCGCCATTGGGTTGGCGTTCCGCCTGCACCTCATCGTCCTCCATTGTGTCGTCTACTCCAGATGTTTCGTAAGTTGCGAAGATTGATGAGGTGAACTAACTGCGCTTTGTCGCCAAAAGAGTGCCAAGGTCCCAAAATTTACTGGGCTTATCAAGATGATAAGAGCTGATAAGAGCTTGCCCCGCTAAAAAGTTGTTATCGGTGGATGGCGCACAGAAAATTTCAGTGGGTTTGGTTGATAGAATTGCCCCTCGGTTTTGACCCCTCCACTACTGACTGACGCCCGTTCGATACCGCCGCCCTCACTACTTATTCTAACCTAGGTATTTGACTGATCGTGTCGACACCCGACATCTCTACGCAATCCGGAGCTACACTCGTAAGCAGACCTGTTTTGCGGTGCACAAATCACAAACTGGCTTCATTACCCTTTCGATTTAAAGCTGGAGGCGACGGAAAGATGCCTTCCGCCGTAGCCACTCATTCGCATCGGCCTACGACCAAGGTGTCACACAAGGGCTTCAAGTCCAAGAAGTCTACCAAAGGCGCTTTACGAGATCAGGCCAAAGGTAAGGGAACCTTGGTGGCTTCTTCAGCGACAAGATATTGGGACAAGCTTCAGGGGAACTTCATGCTGATCTTTCATCGCTACAGGCAAGGTTCCTAACGAAAAAGGCCTCCGGAAGACACCCCACCAACAAGTCATGTCAAAGTTCGATCGGCGCAACCAGGCCAAGCAGCGCCAGTTAACGAAGCACAAGGAGCATCAGAAAGAAACATCTGTTTTCAATGGACGAGATGGAGCTCCCAGGATCGTTGCCGTCATCCCGCTTTGCGCCGACGTAGACGTCCCTTCCGCTATCAAGAGTCTCAACGACAGCCTCGATATAGAATCAGAAGTTTCCGACGCCTCTTTCCGAGTACCTGTCGAACGTTTCAAGCAGAAGCTACAATATGTTCCGGTGACAAGGGACCTCACTGCGTCTATGGATGCCGCACGCGTTGCCGACTTCGTCATTTCCGTACTATCCTCCGAGGTGGAAGTAGATGGCTTGGGCGAGTTGGTCATCCGCAGTATTGAGAATCAGGGCATATCGACATTGTTTACGGTTGTGCAGAACCTAGACAAAATCCAGCCAGCGAAAGCCAGACCCGATGTTGTGAAATCTCTGGTCTCATTCATGACACACTTTCATCCTGGGCAAGAGAAGATCTACAGTCTTGATTCCAGACAGGAATGTTCCAACCTGATGCGCTCTCTCTGCAGTACGACGCCAAAGGGGATCAACTGGCGAGACCAGAGATCTTGGATGCTAGTGGACGAAGTCCAGTGGCCCTCGACAGAAACGGAATCAACAATATTGACAGGTGTCGTCCGCGGAAAGGGCTTAAAGGCTGATCGACTGGTTCACGTTGGCGACTGGGGAACTTTTCAGATCGAAAAAATCACAGCTGCGCCTCTTCCGACTAAGAAACGGAAGGACGGCATGGCTGTAGATGATACAGAAGCTGAGGAAGTACTCGAAACCCCGGACGACGACCAAGATGACCTGGCTGAATTAGCACCAGAGGAAGCAGTGATGGACGATGTCGACGGAATGGATGACGGATCAGCTGTTGCCACAACGAGTAAAAAGGGTGTATTGCTAGATGATCATCATTATTTCTCCGAAGAAGAACAGGAGGCGTATGAGCCACCGAAGAAGCTGCCTCCTGGAACGTCGAACTACCAGGCACCGTGGTTTCTGGATGATTGGACAGACTCAGAAGCCGAATCTGATGACGAAGAAATGAAAGATACCGGGGACGATAGCGTTCCAGCCGCTCCAGAAGATGGCATGGAAGGCCTTGCTGGCGCTGAGCCTACCGAAGCTGCCATGTCCGAGTACCCTCAATCGGAAATGTTTATAGAGCCTAACGAGGACGAAGATGCGCAGGAATTAGAAGCCTACCGCTCAAGGAAGCGGGACGAGGCGGAGGAGGACATGGAATTCCCAGATGAGATCGAGCTACATCCTAATGTCCTAGCTCGGGAGCGACTCGCAAAGTATAGGGGCCTGAAAAGTTTACGCACAAGTCCTTGGAACGTGGAGGAAGACCGGCCGTACCAGCCAGAGGAATGGCCACGGTTGTTGCAAATTTCCGACTACCAGTCTTCTCGGAATAGGTCAGTGCGGGAAGCTCTGGTAGGCGGGGTGGCACCTGGTACGAGAGTCCACGTACATCTGAAAGGCGTTCCGAAGGAATTTGAGAAGTCTTACAAGCCAACACACCCCGTCACACTCTTCTCCCTTCTTCGTCATGAGAACAAGAAAACCTCGTTGAATTTTGACGTCACTCATAAGGAGGATTATGAGAAATCGATCAAGGCGAAAGAAGAACTCATTGTTCAATGTGGTCCTCGGCGGTTCATTGTCAATCCCCTATTCTCGGTGGGCGGTACTACGGAGAATGACGTTCACAAGTATTGCAGATACCTTCACCCTGGTCAATCTGCCGTCGCATCTTTTATGGGACCCATCACGTGGGGATCCGTACCGACGTTATTCTTCAAGAGGACGCCTCCTCAAGAAGGAGAGGATGAACCGACCTTGCCACTGCAACTTGTCGCGACCGGAACGGCTCGCGCTCCGTCCACCTCAAGGGTGGTGGCTAAGCGTATCATCTTGACTGGTCACCCGTACCACATTCACAAGAAAGTTGTAACCATCAGGTACATGTTCTTCAATAGGGAGGATGTGCAATGGTTCAAGGCGTTGCCGCTTTGGACCAAGAGAGGAAAGAGCGGTTACATCAAGGAGCCTCTCGGAACTCACGGATACTTCAAAGCCAATTTCGATGGGCGTATCAACCCACAGGATGCAGTTGGCGTCAGCTTGTATAAGCGTGTGTGGCCAAGACATGCAAGGCCGTTTTCTGGTCCTCTGCTTGGAGAGGGTGAACTTTCTGCTCAAGGCGGCGAGCATATGGACGAGGATATCTAGATATATAGATGATTTATGATAGTATGGGCGTTCGGCGGCTGACATTGAGTCAGCCAAACAAGCTATCTCACATTTTGATCGGTTACACAACATGTCTCATTGCAGTCAACGTGATATATATATGTGTGTGTGTGCTTTGATAATGCATCTCAACCTGTACCCCTGATCACTCACTCTCCCTGGGTATAACCATGAAAATCAGCCGCGATAAATGCATGCCGCATAGCCATATATATATATATATATGTGTGTGTGTGTGTGTGTGTGTGTGTGTGTTCCTAGACTACCTCACAATAGGCCATCCGCCGGCACATTACCCCTCCTCTTCCCCCTTTCACTCCAGCGTCTCCAGCCCAGCCGTAGCCTTGGGGCCGCCATTCGCCCTGCACACCTCCTCGGCCCCGCTCGCCTTCCAGGCGCTCGTGATCAGATTCACGATATGGTCGACGCCGACGCCCTTCTTGACCTGGGCGAACACGGTGGGGCCGCCCTCGCGCATCTTGCGGGCGTCGCGCTCCATGACGCCCAGGTCGGCGCCGACGGCGCCGGCGAGGTCCGTCTTGTTGACGACGAGCAGGTCGCTCTGGGTGATGCCGGGGCCGCCCTTCCTGGGCACCTTGTCGCCGCCGCTGACGTCGATGACGTAGACGATGAAGTCGGCCAGCTCGCGGCTGTAGTTGGCCGCGAGGTTGTCGCCGCCCGACTCGATCAGCAGCAGGTCCGACGCGAACTCGGCGTGCAGGTCCTCGAGCGCCGCCAGGTTGGCCGAGATGTCCTCGCGCACGGCCGCGTGCGGGCAGCCGCCCGTCTCGATGGCGCGGATCCGCGGTGCCGGGAGCGCCCGGTGCCGCGTCAGGAACTCGGCGTCCTCCCGCGTGAAGATGTCGTTGGTCACGGCCGCGATGCTGTACCGGTTGCGCAGGGCGAGGCACAGGGCCAGCATGAGCGCGGTCTTGCCGGAGCCGACGGGGCTGTTTCATTTCATTTCTCGTCAGCTGTGTTTCTTTCTATTCATTTCTACTCGTTCGGGGATTTAAAGGGGGGAATGGGGGATTCGGTGTTTTCTGGTCATGATGCGGTCTTCGACGCTAGGTTCATCAAGACGTGGGGACGGGAGAACTACGATGCCTATGCCTTGAAGAGGTCCTGCTTATATGGCTGCTTGGAGCTGGACGAAGAAGATGACGGACGTACCCTCCGATCCCGATGGTGAAAGCTCTCTCGTTCCAGTTCCGCCCTTCGACGATGGGCATCTCGCGGCCTAGGTAACTACCAGGCCCATCGAGGATCTCATGAGAGTGCCCGTGCTCAGCAGCGGAGATGCCATCGTGGGAATGGCTTGTCACACCGTCGTGGGAGTGGATACCTGACATCTTGGGATATGTAAGTAAGATCTGAGATGAAGATGGAGAGTCAGCGGGGTGGCGTGAAGAAAGCAATATTTATATCTTGTGTGAACAGGATATCTGATTGAAAATGCTCTCATTGCCACCTTACAGCAACTACTCAAGAATGGCGAGAGAATGAATATAAAAGACCATTCAACATGGCCTATTTTGAGTTTACGGCGGGGTGCTCAGGAGGTGATAGGGGATACGTTGGAGATATGTGTCTCGTACCTGAATTTCTTATGGTTTCCTTAGTGACACTATGATTTCGATAGTCCAAGGATATCAGTAGGTGACGGGGGTGAATAGCAGTATAGAAAAGGGTGATGTCAGTTAAATATCTTATAGCAATGATGGCCCTTTAGAATATAATATCATCTGTCAGCTACGTGATATAACATGAAGCTCTAGAACAAAGTGAGGGGCAAGCAATTGCGGGGATATGCAGTCGAAAAGCTGTCCCCCACTATGTAGTACAGATCAACCCCTGAAATACAGTAATATACGTAAGCCGCAGGAGAAATATATCAGCATAGTTACTTTGTATGATACGAGTGCTTTCCCGTCGAATGAGAGCTTTATATGTCGCTTGTTCGATCTGGGCACATTATTTTAGGGACTGACCTGCACTTTTGGATGTGCCAGAGTGCGATACTTATTGCTGTGCCAGATAGCAGAGCATCGTGACACAAAAGCAGGGAAAAGGGGCATCTTGAACGCGGGACACCGCTTTCCTTCCTTAAGAGGTAAGATTCCCTTACGTGTCTTGAAGGGGCACGAAGCATGTGTATGTAATAGAGGGTGATGGACATATATAGTATTGCGGTGGATTGTGTGACGTTAGATTCATCTGCGTAGAATGACTATGGGTACCTAGGAAGAAAAGCGTTTCGCGCCTCAAAGATAAATTTACGTCCAGGGCTAGCGAGGTTCCATATGACGAATCTAGCAGTCTGATCAATACTCCGATACATAGTCCGATACTGAAATATTCCAAGTCAAATCATCTGATTGCCAAGTTATATCATGATGTTGTGGTAGGACAAAAAGGGATTTTTGCTAGTCATCCAAAGTTTGCTGGCCCCAGCTGTATGGGACGTAAGCCACGTCAAGGATATATGGGCACCAATAGCAGACAAATTTTCAACAATCACATGTCTCTGTTAGTCTAGTGGTTAGGATACCTGCTTGTCAAACAACTCGCAGGTGACCGGGGTTCAATTCCCCGACAGAGAGGCAATTTTCTTTTTTCCTTTAGTTTTGTTCTTGTTTTTGTGTATCTGGGAATCGGTGATTTTTTATTCTTTTTTCCAGTTTTCGCCTCTTGAGGATGCAATTGCAGTTGCAATTTTATCCAAACATGTTCATTTGCTACATTTTTGCGCATTTGTTACTCCTGGACA
Source organism: Xylariomycetidae sp. FL2044 (assembly GCA_022376275.1). Lineage (NCBI taxonomy): Eukaryota > Fungi > Ascomycota > Sordariomycetes > Xylariomycetidae sp. FL2044. The sequence continues at coordinate 188,078 of JAJNOH010000025.1, read as the reverse complement.
TGCCTCTCCAAGCTAAAAAGCAGCGACTTGCCGGCCCTACTTGTGTTATTAAATGATACAACCTTCTATACCTAGATATGATGAGATCCCATTTTGGTTTCTGACTCCGAAGGGGAAATTGAGAGAATGATGAGGAGAATAACTATATTAGTCCTCCATTCCTTACGGTGTACGGAATTGCACATGGACATCGAGAATGCCAGCAGTCCATTCATGGACAAGGAACTCTGGATGTTCTCACCTCTTGCGCGACGGGTAATCCAAAACAGCTAACATTCGTCTTGTCCGTGTCGCCCCTGGATACGCCGCTTAAGTGAAGCGATTCCGACCCAGAGCCTGATCACTTGGGCGGATGTGCGAGGGCCTCGGGACTAGCTATGGGTGGTCAAAGCGGGTGTGGGAGTACTTGATGCGATCTGTCGGACGTGGTGAGACCCAGTTATGTATGTCCTGACCGACTCAATTCGGCTCTCGAACATGTAAGACTTACTCATCCATATGAAGAAGGGCTGTGTTCAGTTCAGAGCCCGGTCTCGCTTCGATAACACCGTCACTATGGCCCCCTGGATCAAGGGGCCTGGGTCGTCACGGATTCTGTCTCGAGACCGGTCACTCACTGGGTGTTGCTCGCTCTAAGAGTATCTTATCACACTTGAGAAATACCCGTACTCAGCTATATATGTGCGAGACAGTCCTTGGAGCGAGAGCCTACTGCAAGGCGTCAGCGACACAAGCAAAGAGCAGCATGCAAAGACCGACTCCTCCTCTCCTGATCGGGGCCTGTTCTACTTCGCCACTGCTGATTTCCACGGCGACACCATCGCGTTAGATCTGGACGATGAGAACGTAGCCCAGGTCCACGAGTACGACAATGAGTCTTCCCATCAGTACCTGTCCAGGGGTTCAAGAGTGAAATAGGAGGAAGCATATGACAATATCTCTTCTTGCTTGGGCGGCTGTTCCGAGTGAAGGCCAGCGAAAATTGCATAGAGCTCGCATCAGCCAGAAAGATAATCAGTAACGGTATTGTTTCGTCTGGAGGTTATCTACAGAGTCCTAGCGTGAAGAATATAAAACTGTTTCGTTGTTCGCGTACACTCCAGGTACATACGTAGCAGAGCGTTATTGCCCCAAGTCACAGAATGGCCAAAATACCCCTATCCATATCAGCAGAATATACAAGTCAACATACGGTTTTACCCCTGGCTGGATGTATGGTACACTTCACATATCAAAACTTCTTCGATCGTTAAGTTTGCACGGTGCTTTGCTCCGTTCAAATACTGTAGCACGTACAGTGCGCCGGTCATCGATTTTGATTCACCTCCGGTTTGTATGGAGCATCACTCGCATGGGAAATCAAATACGAACCACACCCTGCGATCCATGCAACTTGTTGATAACGCCATTCATACCACGGCCCTACCATGACCGACGCAGAAGATATGAAAATCGACCCGTCCCGAGCCGCGGCCCTCGTGTCCCAGATCGAGGGCGTGAGCAAGCGAATCTCAGCCGTGGCCAACGGTCGAAATGTAAGAAGAAGTCCCCACGAACCAATCAACCAGCCAGCCAGCCCCTATTCATTGACTCCTTACTCTTCACTGAATGAAATGGAAGAGATGCAACATCATCACTCACTCCGCTGAGCTGAGATGAAATGAAAATAAAAGAATTTTCAACTACATAGGTACTGACACTTGAACACACCCGAATGTTCACTAACCCACACGCAACCAAAAACAGGTCCGACTCGTCGCCGTCTCCAAGCTCAAGCCGGCCAATGACATCTTGGCCCTGCACCGGCAGGCCTCGCCGGCGCAGCTGCACTTCGGCGAGAACTACGCCCAGGAGCTGGCCCAGAAGGCCGAGATGTTACCGCGCAGCATACGCTGGCATTTCATTGGTGGTCTGCAGTCAGGTATGTGAAATGAAGATGAAGAAGATGATGGTATTTTTTTTCCGTTTCTTGGTGTCATTGTTTTCTTGTCCTGGATTTGGAGAGGGAGAGAAAGTATATATCTCTTTCTATGTGGGTGTGCCTTACCCCCCCCCCCCCCCCCCCCCCCCCCCCCCCTCCTCTCTCTCTCTCTTTCTCTCTCGCTCTCTCGCTGTGTAGGTGTGTTTATATCGATGAACATACGTCTTGTCTCGTCTCTCGCTCGGTTGTGAACACAACCCGACTCGGATCATGGCGTATCTACTCCTAACGAGACACCACAAGGCCATGCATGCATGTCCCCATTTCACGACCGAACCATGTTCTCAGGGATGGATGCTCTGTTCAATTCTACTTAGCTTCCCCCTATCCCTTCAAGATTGATTTCCATCATCATCATCATCATCACATCCCCCCTTTTCCCATCCCATCCCATACCCCATCAAAAAAAAATTCTAGAATCAACCACCAAACTAACCCAAACCTCCCCTCCCCCCCTTCTCCCCCCCTTTCGACCAGGCCACTGCAAGAACCTAGCCAGAATCCCCAACCTCTGGTGCGTCTCCAGCGTCGACACCCCCAAGAAGGCGCAGCTCCTCTCCAAGCACCGCGCCGAGATCCCCGACTCCGATTCCGGGATCGAGCCCCTCGGCATCCACGTCCAGGTCAACACCTCCGGCGAGGATTCCAAGTCGGGCTGCCTCCCCGGCCCCGACACCGTCTCCCTGTGCCGCACCGTCGAGGAGCTGCCCGGCCTGCGCCTTCTGGGCCTCATGACCATCGGCGCGATCGCGCGGAGCGTGGCTACCACGCCGGAGAACGAGAATGAGGATTTCTTGTTGCTGCGCGAGCAGCGGGATCTGGTGGAGAGGGAACTCTTTGGTGGGGAGAAGGACAAGGACAAGGACGGGGATGGGGAGCAGCAGCAGGTGGGAGAGAAAGGGGAGGGAGAGAGGAGAAGAAGAAGACTCGAGCTGAGCATGGGGATGAGTGAGGACTTCGAGGGCGCGGTGGCGCTGGGGAGCGATGAGGTCAGGGTCGGGAGTACCATCTTTGGGAGTCGGCCGGCGAAGAGCGAGGCCAAGATCGTGGAGTGAGTTAGTTGAGTTGAGCGAGTGAAGAAGAAGAGATAAGATACTGACTGAGTTGAGTTGGACTGAAATCTGCTAAGTAAATTATGGTTTTTCCAAGAAAGGGAGGGAAGCAGCAGTCAACACTATGCATATCTCTCGCACGCAACCCAAGCAGACAGACACAAATAAACAAAACAAACAACAGTCTCATCATGAGCCTCTTGAATCAAGAAATAGGAATAAAAATTTCCATCATCATCATCATCATCATGCATGCATGCATGCACTGTAAGAACAACACGTTGGTATCATTTCGATAAATATCCGAGCCCCCAATCGGCTTTCGGTTTCCCAATCCCTCCCGCGGTCGTAAAGTATGGCCTGTAGGTTAAGCAAGCAAGCATTGCTGCCACTCTGGTAAGTAGACTACTTCGTAGGTTATGCGTACAGTACGAGAAGCATACCTAGACTACCTAGGTAGTATCTATCGTCCACTTTCCCCCCTACCCAACCCAAAAAATAAATATACAAGATACCTCTTAAAAGGTATCGACATAACGTCTGGATCCAGAACCCCCAAGGCTGTGTGTATCTATCTATCTATCCATCCAGTCTATGTATACTGCACGAAAAAACCAATCAATCCCCTCTTTCTTTCTTTCTTTCCATCAACTCTGCTTTTACTCTTACTCTTACTCTTTACTCCTGCGCGACAACAGGCACGACGACCTTCTCCCACAGCTCCCTCTTCCTCGGCGACACCCCCTCGGCCGTCCACTCTCGCTCGACGCCGGCGAAGTGGTCCCACCAGATGCCGTGGGTGGACTCGACGATGTCGTCGCGGTCGTACTGGCGGCTCTTCCAGGGCTTGTTGAGGATGTAGTGAAGAATTCTCACGTCGTCGTCGCGCCAGAGGCTCGGGTGGCAGCCCCGCAGGGTCTTGAGCGCGTTGTACGCGTACGAGATGGGCCGCCAGCGGTCCCGGTACACGATGGCCAGCAGGTCCTGGTCGAAGAACAGCATGGTCGGCACGTCCGGGTGCGTGTCCATGGCGTGCATGAGCGCGTCGTACTGCGCCATCGAGGGCCGCAGGATCACCGTCCCGCTGTTCAGCAGGTGGTGGTTGTTGGGGCTCGCGGGCGTGATCGGCGCCGGCTCGCCCGTCTGCTGGTTCGCCGCCGTGAAGGCGCAGTTCTCTGGGACCCTGAAGAAAGGGGGAGGGATGTGTTAGCTCCCATGGTTGATTGACTGATTGATTTTGTCTCCTCCTTGGCCCACCTCTGCGCGAACGCTCGTTCGCGTCTCGCGAAGCTTTGGGCGTTTTTTTTAAGTGGTAGATAGGTAGATGAATGACGACTTACCAATCCTTGCTGTAATGCTTCAGCTTCCGCGGGTTGCAGGTACAAGCATGCGTGCTCGCGATCCAACCATCCGGGATCTCGATATCCATCATGTCGTCGATGTTCTTCAGGATGACCTGATCGCTATCGAGGAGGACAACTCGCTACTCGCGCGCATCAGCAGAAGTTCAATTTTCTTCTTCTTTTTTTTTGTTCCTTTCCAACAAACATCATCATCACCCCTTCGTCTTTTTTCTCCCTCCTCTATCATCCTCTCAAAACCCAATCCACAGTTAGAGCATAATTGTATATAATCTTTGTCGCGACTGTGACATATCGCTCCACCTCACCGAATCAAGACCTACATACCTCGTACTCGACGAACCGCCACGGCGCCAGCTTCTCCCAGGTGCCCTTGTTCACCTTGCCGTCGCGGGGCGCGGGCTCGATCTTGTCGACGACGATGGTGGGGATGCCGGCGGCGGCGAAGGCGTCCATGTATTCCTGGTCGGCCTCGACCTCGCGCGTCACCATGACCTTGAGCTGGTACTTGCTGCGGTGCTTGCGCAGGCCGTAGTTCAGGACCAGGAGCCCGCCGAAGTAGGCCCGGTTCGTCAGCAGCGTCGTCCAAATCTTGGTCGGATCATAACCATCGCCGTTCATATTCTGGGCAGAGGAAGTCATGGTGGCGGCGGCGTTTGAGAGGGGATGTGTGTAATCCGGTAGGTAGACAGTACGTCTAGGTAGGGAGTGGGGAGAGAGAGAGAGGGGTATCGTTCGAATATCCAAAAAAAAAAAAAAGGAAGGGAGAAAGTTAGGTAGGTAGAAGCGACTGGTGCACAGGTATCGCGACAAGAGAGAGGCAAGGGATGGAGTGAAAGAGCGCAGAAGCCAGGCTAGCTCTTAAAGCTAGCTAGCTCAGGGGGAGGCGGCGGCAGCGGCCTTGTGACTGGGCTGATGACTGGCGATAATTGGCGATGGCTGGCTAGTCGTACAACGTGTTCCAAGTTTGTTTCAATTTCAAAAAATCTTCGCGCACAGGAGGAGTGATTCAAGCCTCGTTGACGCCATCGACTAGCAGGTCTCGTCCGGCGTTGGTGGGATGCGCTTTGCCCCGCCCAACGCCGGTTATCGGCCGACGGCGACCTCGGAGCTCCGAAGGGTAGAAGAAGTATTGAGGCAGCATAGATATAGATATGTGCTTGTAGGAGAAATCCGTCTTGTCGCAACAGATCCCTAGAGGCAAGACAGGTTGGAATTAGGTATTTACGTATATGAATGAGATTGAAATTGCAAGGCTGAACTGTATGATGGGAAGGAGCTGTGCCAGACCTGGTGCCTGGGCTACTCACGTAATAGAGTTGACCTACCCACTTCTACCATGAAGCTTTATTTTAGAGCCTCACAAGCTTTTTGTCTAGCTGCGAAAGACCTGGACAAAATATGGTCGAATCAGCCGTATGTCGAGTATCGATACCTTTTATTCTACGAGAGATTGCGCGAGTGCTACCTTCGTTCATGTGCTTATTATACGACGACCCATGTAAGTTTCAGGGGTAGCCAGCAGTCAAGTCTTTCACACGGATTTTCTCCCCTCCTTCATACGTACTTCAACATTACGCTCGAATTCACACTCATAGTCTGTACCTATCCTTCGCTTATTCAGTACCTACTCACTCCCTCAAGCAATTTTCCTCATGTCAGACATTCCAACAGCCCTCAACCGGCCAAACAACACCAAACATTTCTGAAAACCATGAAATGAATCGACAATCACGAATCTTTCCATCACAGGCGCACCTTAATCCCCCTTCGCCTCGACAAGTGCCAACATCTCGGCCACAGCAACGACAGCCCTACGGCGTTTTATTTTGCTCATCGCAGTATACACGGCATCATCCAACGCCCTCCTCTGTACCCGCGTAGTCTCTCTCACGCGGGCCAGCACCTCCATCGCGTCGGCGAGAAGCTGGCGCTGCTCCTCGAGAAGGACACGGCGCTCGTGCAGGAGCTTCTGCTGCGCCTGCACTAGATCTGACAGCTCGTAGACCCTGTTCCTGATCGCGGCGGTGTCGTCGTCGTCGTCGTCGTCGTCGTAGTAGTAGTACGGTCGCCCGGTGGCGGTATCATGATCATCGCGTCCGAATGATACCTTCTTCATACGGGCCAGCTTTGTTTTCTTCGTCATTGTCGTCATGGTCGTCGTTACTTTTTCGTACAGATAGGCGAGGGTAGATCGGGCGTTGGAGACGGGATTGACGAGCTTCGGCACCGCGGCCGACGCCAGGGCGGGCGTGTCCGTGGTGTTGACCATGCCGGGCGTCTCGGTGTGCACCCAAGGGCAGGGCGTGTAGATCTTGGGGCGGTCGACGAAGGGGCAGAACATGTCGCCCGTCATCACGCTTGGGGACTCAGACTCCGAGTCCGACGACGGCGTAGTACTAGTAGTGACGGTGTCATTATCGACTGGGGCAGCGGTGGTGATGATGCTGCTGCTGCTGCTGCTGCTGCTGGGATGGTGTTGGGTAGTGGTATGGACAACACTGGAGACGATCCCGGTAGTAGGAGAAGGAGGAGGAATGTGGTGAGCAGTAGTAGTAGTAACAAGCGGCTGCGTATCGATCTCTCTGGATATGCACTTAGAGATGATGAATCTCGACTCGTCGTCTGGGTCCGGCACTGGACTCGGGCCTTGGGTAGACGTTGCGGGGTGCGGGAGTGGGAATACTGTAAGCTCATCGGGTCAGTGATGCCGGACTAGGTAGAAGGTCGCTTGATGTGAGTTTTACTTACATTCGCAGATTCGCCGTGATGTATCTTCTGTAACATCATCAGGAGGATGCGATGTTCCCGTTGTCCCAGCCGCATGGGCTCGACCGGCAAGTAGACCGACGACGGCAGCGACAATCGCCAGCATGATGATAAACAACAAGGGTATAATTTTTGTGCTCGATATTGGTTAAAGTGAAGGGTTGGGGAAAGTACAGGTCCATGTGCTGTTGTTGTTGTGCAGGTTGAAGAAGGGTTGCCCTGAGTAACGTGCGTGGGTGTGATAAGGTCTGCATGGGACACCTCTTATTGATGGTCCATGAGATAGCACTTGCATAGACTAATCAACAGATTGGCGTGCTGATTATGCCAACTCTTTGCTACTCAGAACTGGTTGCGCGTTTCCTCGATCTTGGAACCACTGTCCCTCGACGGCCTCCCACGCATAGGTCAACCTCGCTAAGAGCATTAATGTAGGCCACATTTCAAGTACATCGACGTGTCAATATGAATGCTCTTAGTTAGGAGAATGATCCGGAGAAGGTCTATCTACACGTTAGATCTCAACCAAAGCAGATTCTTGCTGAGGGTAGTTTATACATACAACTAGGAAGGGAAGCAGGGTGGGAAAAGGAGAGCTGTTGACTACCCACTCTATCTCCTCGAATGTACATTGGCAGAGAAGGAAGCGGCCCTACAATCTTGGGGTCATTGAGGGCATCGGCTAACTACGTTATATATCTAGGCAGGTATCAGAAGGCTATACTTTGCCAAAGTCATCCCCCGAAGATGGTCAACACTTTATCAGGGGTCAAGTTTAGGAAACCCCCCCCCCCAAAATGAGCCTTCTACTAAGTAGTTACCTCAATAACCGTCGAGTCGATGCGCTCAAATTTCACCAGGATTTTTTTTGCTGTGAACTCTCTAATGGTTCGGGAAACTGATGACTTTTGATAGTATGTTCATTTTACTTGTCCCTATGTATTATGCTATATAATCTAACGACGCGGCTACTTCACTGCCCAGGCAAAGTTGACAGCATTGCAATAGCATTCACCAGATTGAGGAGGCATCCCTAATGTATGATATCCCTTGAGTTCATGTACTTGACATACCCCTGTATGCCATGAACTTCACGTCACCATTATGCTGCTGAAAGTATCGGATATCTCCCGTCGTGTGGGTCCCTCGTGAACTTCCGCGATCTTCGATGTCCCGACGGATATTCTTTCCTCCATCAGTTTGAGGAGCACAGGAGGTACGCTCTCGTCAGTAGCACGAATGGTTAGTCGAATCATCTATCGTACGTTAGTTTCGGGCGACCACCGGTGTAAGGAATAGCACATACCTGGGAAGCATAATTCGGCTCTAGCCGCAGCAGACACCCAAACTTGCCCCCTTCGGAAGTGTGAAGGACACTGGCACCAACGATATTCTGCCTGTTTGGATCAACACTATCCAAGATGCCCCATCGGAAGCCTAGAATCGTTTTTCGGACAAATGCTTCCGTAATTTCCCGATTGCCATCTTTGCCGCCAGTAAGACCAAAAATTTGCTGGGCCTCACGCGGCGCGCCCCCTATCTGTTTCCACCTCTTGAAGAAATCTTCAGCGCTTAGTTCTGCAGGGTCCATAAACTTGTGTGCGGTAAGAGGTAGTTTAAGGGTCAGGGCCTGCAGTGCGCCCGCAAGGTAGCTAATCCGCACGGTTGGAGCTTTGGTAAACACCTTCTTCGACTCGAACATTATGATCTGTCGCGATTGACCACCCTGAGCAATCGTGCTATCTGGCAAAGCCTTGATATCCCAGGTCAAGTGCGCCTTTTCGCTTTCGTCAAGGTCCAATGTGGTCGTGAAAGAGCTCACCGTGGCCGGAGTCTTATTTGCGAAGTAAAGGATAAGGCAAGCCATCTGACCTCTGTACTCCGAGCGGACGCCAACCTGAAGTTGCCCATCCTCGAAGAGAACACCGTCGCCCTTGAGTAATAGTTTGTTGTACCCGGGCTCCCAGCCAGGAGACAGATGCGCAGCGCTTGCCAAGTTCGGCGGCTTCAGCATCTTCTCTGGGTTCGGGCCCGCATTCATATCTAGGCCAGCAAGGTCGGAATGGCCATTGGTGCCGTTTGGTGTGCCATTGTGTGATCCGTTGCCGTTCACCGGCCCATTGGAGCTGAACGTCCGTCTCAAACCAGGATTCTTAGCCATGTTCAACTCCGAGACGTCCGTATTGGCGTCCTTGCCGCCTACTACCCAGGTGCGTTTATCACTAGTGTTAGCATGCTTCTGGTGAAGTCGTGACAAGAGAGCAGATTGTCGCTCGGGAAATGGTGGCATCTCGTCGCAAACGGTTCGAAGTAGGTCATCCGTAGGGAGGCTTGCTAATGTCAGATACTCGCAAGCTCGTTGCTGTAATTCGGAATCCAGAGTATGACTATAAATCTCGAACACCTGAAGAAGTTGGGGTTTTATTTCGGGAAAGAGATTGACGAATTTGAGGAAGGAGGAAAGAATCATTGCGCGGGTGCTCGAAGAACAAGCTGAAAGTTTCCCAGATAATGCCATGAATTGTTCGATCGGACTGCAGCCTTTCTCTTCCGCAATCAAGTGACCGAACTCGCCCAGGATATACGCACCAATCTTCACTAGTGTTTCGTGGCAATGGTCTTGCTTGACATGCTGCAAGGTGTTCTGCGCTGCGTAAACCTGCAGCTCCTCGTTGTTTGTGACGATCTGGATCACTCGCTGCCAGACCTCGTCACTCAGATGATCTCCAGCGATGGCCACTAGTCGCAACGACACATTGATGTACCACTGTATGTCGGTGGCGTACTTTTCTGTCAGGATTGCAATCTTCAAGGCCATCTCCTCCCGGATAGCGAAGTCGGCGTTTTGCAGATAATGCAATAATTCCGACACAATCGGTCCGGAATTGGTCGAGTCACACATACTATATAGTAAATCGAGACCTTTTCTGCGGACACTGATATCTCGGTCTTTCAAGGAACCGAGAATGACATCTTGATGCTGTTTGATAGGATCCAAGTTTTCGGCTCGGGCAGCCAGATGGGTCATAGCTTCCAGGCCTAGGTACCGAACGTTTGTCTCCCTGGACGTTATGAATCGGCCCAAACGAGACGATATCTGCTTCATCAGGGCATGCTCGGTATCCAGGTGAATGATGAGATTGATGGCTTCGAAAAGCACTGCATTTTGAGCATTGTTTTGCTGCACATTCTTGTTCGTCTCCATGGCTAGGTTCAATATCTGCTGTAACGATTCCCGGATCATCTCACGAACATGGCTGTCCTCTGCGTGTTGCTTTAGCCCTGAGCCCCAGGTGACCTCTTCAAAGGGACGTACCTGATGGTGGAAAATATTGAAGCAGCCTGAGGAGCTTCACCTGGATCCATGGACATGGTACTTTGTAGTAGAGATAGTCTGCCGCATAGTCGCCGTCGACCACTATCCGTTTTAAACGTGATGCTGCCTTGACATATGTGCCCTTGTACTGGTCGAGATTATCCTGTGCGACAGTCATGACTAAAGAGGTGACAGACAAGGCCACACCCAGATCAACATCGTCCATGAGAGATATGATTCGTTCCGCCCATTGAGGTTGAATTATGTCGGGATGTTTTCGGTAGAGACGAAGAAGGGTTAAAGCTGCTTTCTTTTTCACAAACGCCTTGGAAGTCCTGTCAATCCTGTTAGACTGAAGTTCGGATAACGTTTAACAGGCACACGTACGGCGATATCAGAAGCCGGTGGACCTCTCCGCTGAGGGCTTCTCCCATCTCCCTACCTCCAACGTTTGCAATCGCATGGAGAGCCAAACAATTGAAGAGCTCATTGTGGTCCAGTAGATCCTTACGTATACTATTGACAACCAAATGTAATAATTCGTGCTTCTCGTGAAGAAACAGGGTCATAGCCAGATATCCAATTTGCTTTTCGGAGTATTTGTTGGCTGAGATGAGGTTAACGGCCTCGAGGTGGCCGAAATCGACATTCCAGCCTAGTATATAGATGTACAGCAACTGAAAGGCGAGTCAGACTTGCCCAGCAGGATGAAGAGGCCTTTCAATATACCTTGCAGACGTATTTCTTTTTATGGTATCCACTGAGGTTGCCCCCTGAGATTCGTTCGTTCGTCAGTGCATGTGCATGAAGCGATATCTGCGCGTTCGTCATATGGTAACGTACCCTTGAATTTTTGCCTGAATACCAGCAGCTAGAGTCAGCATCTTCGTCGAGAAAGTTGAGGCTAGCATTAGATCGCACTGACCTTATGTTGGCGAGCTCCTTGTTGATGCGCTTCTCCTCCAGATCCCTGGCCCTAGCGTTTCTCAAATCGGCAATAAACTGAACGAGGCCTCGCATGTTCGCATTGTTGTTACTCGACCGGCCGAGAAAGCCGGCGGCGGCCGACGAAGCCATGTTGGTAGAGAAGAGTCGGTGTTCCCCCTATATTCTCTGAAGGTGCGCAACTGCTCCTGGGTGACTGCGAGCTGCGGTGCCACGGTCAGGATTCGGTAGTGGTTTTAAGGAATCGTTCCGTCTTGCACTCAGATGTCCAGGAAGCACGCTCGAATTGCGGCTCTCATGGTAGGCCAAGTCAATCCATGAATATGGTCTCACGTTGGCCGGCTCGGTGGGGTTTAGGGAAATCGGGGCTTGTCGAAGCGACGTCGAAATCGAGACAACGGTATGATCAGGTAAGGGATATCGGAATCGCGCGTTATCTAGCACACGAAACGATCGACATGCAGGAAAAGGGTATGTCTCTCTCTATTCGAGGACTTGCGCGTTCGTGGCACAGCGCGCAAATGCAGATGCAGGATGAGAATGTGATTATGAAGCGAATGGGGGTGTCCTGGTTGCGTTAAGGCCGGGCAGCAAAGGGGGAAGCGCCGCCGCCGCCGCCCCCATTCAAGGGTTAATTCTGCTTAGCTATTAATTAATACTGGGGAAACTTGGAAATCGTCCCTGGCTCGTGCGCTATCGCCTGAAAGTCATTCCACTTCCACTTTAAAGAGGCTTACGCTAAATACTCTGTAGACACTCTTTAACTTCATCACAGACGACTTAACGGGAAGCTATCGCATACCGGAGTTATGATACTGCTTACATACATACAGGTAGGGATGAATGGACCGCGCACTTCGAACCTGGAACCGAACTAAATGTGCAGGGGTAGCTACTCGACGTCACGACCAGACAGATTCTATCTCGCTCGTCTTACCCTGAGGCCCAGAATGTAAACCCGCTCATCACTGCCTGAGAGGATGAATTGCGCTCTCAGGAGATCGGCCCTGTTCCGGAATTCCAGATGGTCTACAGCAACCTGGACCCGACGCTCTTACGCCTTTCAAGCTGCCGCGCCTCCTATCCACCAGGTCTTCAATCGCCAGACGAAATGGATGCAGAAAGAGCGTGCAGCCGCTGATGTGGAGGGCAGCCGTGTCGCCGACTACTTAAAGGATGAAATTGCCAATCGCTTATGTGAGAGATTGTTGGTATGTCTACACCCTGTGCGGTCGACTTTTGCGACAGGTCGTTGACATCTCCTCCAGGACATCAAACGCCGATATCCCCAAGTCCTCGACCTCGGTGCCAATTCGTGCAACATCGCGCGTGCTCTGACTACCGAAAACCCAGATCAAAGTCCAGAGGGTGCCGAGGCGGGTCCCATTGCCGAACGCATCGATCACCTGCTAGCGGTCGATTCTTCAGAAAGCCTACTGTACAGAGATGCCGACCTTCAATTTAATAACCACATCAACTTGCAGAGACAAGTGCTGGCGGATGAGGAGACACTGCCATTCGACGCCAACTCATTCGATCTAGTCTTGAGTTCGCTAAGCATGCATTGGATCAACGACTTGCCCGGCGTCCTTGCTCAGATCAACAACGTCCTAAAGCCGGACTGTGCTTTTATGGGAGCGATGCTGGGAGGAGACACCTTGTTCGAGCTGCGGACATCTCTGCAACTTGCTGAACAAGAGAGAAGGGGTGGTATATCACCTCATGTATCTCCCTTGGCCGACGTCCGAGATGTCGGCGGATTACTGCAGAAGGCTGGATTCACCATGTTGACGATCGACGTAGACGACGTCATTGTGAATTACCCGAACAGCTTCGCATTGATGCAGGATCTTCAGGCCATGGGCGAGGGTAATGCCGTCTTAGGCCGCGAGATGAGTGCCATTCAGAGGGACGTGTTGCTCGCTAATGAGGCTATTTATCGAGAGCTCCACGGCAACGAAGACGGCAGTCTTCCCGCAACCTTCCGGGTGATCTACATGATTGGGTGGAAGCAGTCGCCCGACCAGGCTCAGCCGCTACCTCGAGGCAGCGGTGAGATCAACTTGAAAGACATATTAGAACAGAAATGAAGGCGGATTATGGTTTCAATATGTCTCTACCCTGTTATTCACGTGTGGGTAGACTCGCTCCAATCACAAGCTTCACGACTCGCTCTACTTTGAGGGTAGTGCACCGCCTCATTGCACAGCCATACTTACTAGACAGATGTGGCAACTTTGAGATGCCAAGCTAGAACCTTGGTGGAAGGCTGTAAAAATAGCTACCTACTAGGTAGAGTGAGTGGCTGAGAGTAATGACGCAAGCGGTTCATTTACTCAACAAGCTCAACCTCCTCCAACAGGTCCTTCGCCAAGAACACAAGCTGGCGTGTTATCCGGCCTTTGGCGCGAGGCGTAGTCAATAGTAGGCTGGCCCAGCTGGCCGAGCTGCCGAGTTGACCAGTCACACAGGCACGCACGATGAACCTTACTTGAGAAGCAAATAAAACCAGAAATCAAAGCATTTCGTACACTTGATCCTTCTCTACTACTTCTTCCACTCCTTCTACCTAAAATTTCCTCTGATCCATCTACATACCATCAACCCAAGCACTCTGCCCACTTCTGGTTCTGACTGAGCCGACTACCTGCAATAAATATTTACTGCATCGCAAAGACAGCTGCTAAGCTACTTAAGTAGTAATCCTCTCCGTGCACATGTACGGCCAACAGTACCCGCCTCCGGGACAATACCCCCCACCTTCAAACTATCCTCCTCAAGGCAGCCCGTATCCCCCGCAACAAGGTCACTACCCACCGCCTGCAGGAAGTCCGTATCCTCCCCAACAGGGTCACTATCCTCCTCCTCACGGCAGTCCTTATCCTCCTCAACAGGGCGGCTATCCACCGCCTCAGCCTTACGGAGCGCCACCACCTCACCAGGCGTACGGAGCTCCTCCGCCAGGTCCGCCTCCCGGCCAGTATGGCGCACCACCGCCTCAGCAATATGGAGCTCCTCCTCAGCCATACGGAGCCCCTCCGCCGCAGCAGTATGGAGCCCCTCCTTCTAAACAGTACGGAGCTCCCTCGTACGCGCCGCCTCCCGGAGGTGGCGGCCCACCAACTCAGCCTAGCTTAGGTTACGGTCCTCCACAGATCATTCAGTGGGATGCGAACCCAGATGCCCAAGCATTGCGAAAGGCCATGAAAGGTATGGGGACCGACGAAAAGGCTCTGATACGCGTGCTCTCAACCAAGGACCCGTTGCAGATGGAAGCCATCAACAACGCCTATTTCCGTATGTTCCAACGTAGCCTCGAGAGTGACATCAGGTCCGAGACGAGCAAGTGGTTCGAAACCGGACTCTGCGCGCTAGTACAGGGCCCCCTCCTCCATGAAGTCCATCTTCTGCAATCCGCTATGGACGGGCCAGGGACGAAAGAGAAGGTTCTCAATGATGTTCTGCTAGGTCGCAGCAACGCTGACATGAGGGCACTCAAGGGCAAGTATCAGCAAGTGTTCAACAAAAGTCTAGAAAACGATATTCGGTCAGATCTGAGCATGAAGACGGAGAGGCATTTCATGATAGTTTTGGGCGCGAACCGTGCCGAGGACAGTGCTCCGGTCATTCCCCAGGCAATTGATCAAGACGTCATGGATATCTATCGTGCGACAGAAGGCAAGGTGGGAACGGATGAGATGCTGGTTTGCTCGATCCTTACCACCAGGAACGACAACCAACTACGCGCTATCAACTACGCCTACGAGCAGAAGTTCCGAAGATCACTAGAGGATGTGATCAGAAAGGTGGGGTTCTTCCCTTCATCGGGACTATCGGCTTGATTTCAAACGTACTAACTGCCAAGCAGGAATTCAGTGGCCACATGGAAGATGCTCTCCTATTCCAGCTTCGCCAGGCAGCGGACAAATACATGCACGCGGCGAAACTTCTCGAAGATGCCATGGCTGGCATGGGCACCAAGGACCATCTTCTTGTGTCCAGGGTGGTTCGTTATCACTGGGACCGACAAGCGATGGACAATATCAAAGGCGCCTATCAGCAACGCTACAAGAAGAGCCTGGCCAGTCGAATCAAGGGGGAGACGAGCGGAGATTACGAACGGCTCATGCTGGCTTGTATCGGAGAAAGGGTGTAGATGAAAACCTTTGGACTACTCAGGCACACACCAGGTCCTCAGGCTTATATTCCCCGTGCCTGGGTAGGTTACGATCCATGAACCTACGTTCTGTATTTATTCCTGGCGCTGCATATTGGCATGCATATCACCCTCGGTGCGGTTTGGGTTTGGGTTTGGGTTTACAACTGAATCCGTCGAACTCGAGTAGTCAAGTTGTCGGGGGTAATGGCATGGCGTATGTCTAAACACTAATCTTAAATTAACATTAATCCCTCTTTCAAACCCCATGTGCCGGGTTTCTGGGCAGACGTTTCAATTCACTAGCTTCCGGACACTGGATGAGAAAACCAGGACCGCCCAACCATCGATGTACGGGGGGATCATTCACATACGTTTGCTGGGGGTGCTGCCACAATCTTGGGGTTGATAACGGACGGTTTGCCAAGGATGAATTATGCCGCCGAAGTACTCGGTCAGGATGTGAATCAGCCGCTTAAAGATAGAGCGCGCGCGAGAGAGAGAAGGGAGAAGAAGCATTTCTCAGGGTAGATATGTGGAAGTCCTGGTCGTTCAAACAAAGGTTTACTTCCCAAAGGAATGAATATGTTCCATGCGCAGGATGGATCGTACGTGTATTCATATCTATCTTCCTAGTGACCATATATTAACCGCACAGATCATATTGATGGAATCAAAAAATTGGCAGAAAAACAAAAAAAAAGGGCACAAAATCGTGGCGTTGAATTATTCAGGACATTGGTTATCTTAAATGGTGGAGAGAGGAAGAGAGAGAGGAAGGAAAATAAGAAGACGAAAAGAAGATGTAATAAGGGGGGCGAGGGATACGATAAAAAGGGGAAAAAAGAAATGAAAAGGAAAGAAGAAGAGAGATCTAAATCCAAACGCTGTTTGTGGTAAGGTCCCTCAACCCACAATACCCATCCATCATTGAACTGCCACTACCCACATGTCTTCCTATTGAAGGTATCCCCCTTTCGCCCTCTCCCATCTCGGAGCCTGGACTGCTGCCCATAAGGTCATTAGAGTCTATAGGGAGGATGGGGACACGGATTCATACCCCACAGATGGTGAATAGGGGGGGGGGGGGGTGGGGGGTGGGGCATGCCATCGACGGCTGTGGCATAGCATAGTCTAACCTTGTGGTGTAAAGTCATTGGCAAATATGATGGAGGCTATCCGCATTCTCCAACTTTACATTACGCCAATCGATGTTATGTGTGAGTCTGATCCAAGGAGGCTTGGAAGTTGCTGACTTTTTCGCTTTCGGTCTCTACGCTCATTGGGATGGTGATCGCTCTCGCAGTCTTTTCCCATGGGAAATTGTTGAGCTTCGGGGCTGACCCAATGGTCAGAGCCACGAGCTGTAACTCCCGTGCCGTTCCGCTTAGAGTTCACGTCTTCGCTCCCTTAGTGGGTTACTTGGAAAATGCTAGTCAAGGTTGCTGATGTTCCACAACAACTACTTACTTGAGTAGTTATCTATCATCTAACTGGAACCCAATTTGATATGTGGGAGATACCAACTCTCTCTTTCCTAATGTTAACTTGGCGCCGAGTATGAATAAATCGCTCTTCACAGTAAAAGCCACTCGGTCTCTATCATACAGAATTCCATATGTAAGAGTTTACACCATCTGGGGGGCTTGACCTGACGGATAAGTAGAGCAGAGTTGATGTGATCTTGTGTTGAAGATGTGGACAACTCAAGCAAGTCTCAGATAAGCCAAGCAAGCCTTGAAACTTTGGAAGAAGAAAATATCTTCTCTCAACAAGTTACCTGTTGTTAGCCTTGTCTTTTTTTTTTTTTTTTTTCAAAACAGACGCTTCGAGGACCTCGATGAGTGAACCAGTCAAGCTGCTATTGTCTATCCTATATAGGGCGGGTTTTCTCTTCCACACCCTCTTCCACAACTCTTCTTCTATACTACCACACTTCTACAACCCTTCCTCCCTCCTTGGGCAAACCGTCCTTTTCCCCCCTTCATACGACCAACAGCCAAAAGAGACCCCTAATCCCGTCCACTCTCCACCCTCTCTCTACACACTACTCTCGACATTCTTCTTCCTCCTCATAATCATCATGAAGTCCTCAACTCTGGCTGTCGCCGCCGCCACCCTGATCCACAGCCCCATCACAGCGGTGGCCTTCCCCTTTCAAAATACTACCGCGAAGGCCAGCGCTCTCGGCCAAGCAAACATCACCACCATTACCACCACCAATGCCACCACCAATGCCACCAATGCCACCGCCGAGGTCGTGGTCGTGGTTCCCGTCGCAAACGACCAGTCCGCCGCACAAACAGCAACCGTCGCCGTGATCGGCTCCGAGGCGGCCGGCAACCCTTACGTCTGTCATATATGTATATTAGGATGCGGTGCCACAATATTCTGGATGTCTCAATGTATAACCGATGGGTGCCCTCAGTGCAGGTCTTGATATGTACGCACTCACTCACTCACTTCAACATCGTCGCCTTAGCCGAAACGACTCGGAGTTGGGGGGAGGAGCGGGCGAAGAGTCGGCCGCCGCAAACAACCCCCCTTTTGACGATGATTTTCGACGATGAAGGATGTTGGTCAACCAGTTATCGAGTGTTTTGGGCTTGGAGGATTAGCAACAGAGGCAGCAGGCAGCAGGCAGCAGGCAGCAGGCAGCAATAGGATGACGAAAAAAGGAGGTTCTCCTGGCATTCGGGAACAGCGGGTTATTGCGAAGTCTCTCCTGTTTCTTGGTACCGGCGTCTCTGCACTATGAGTAGAGGGCCTGTCTTGACCTGGACTGCTGCGGCCCCCCTCCCTTTCCCCCCTTCCCCTTCCCCCCTTCCCCCTTTCCCCTTCCCCGGAAACGCTACCCCCCGCGGTGCTGAGAGATCTCGAGGTTATTCTTACGTCGACATCTAGGATCATCTTACGCGAATCTCGAGATACTAGGCCGGATAATTGGAAATGCTGCCCAATAACCTGTCGTGATCGTGGTCTTGATCTTCGTGACCCTTGACACCTACCTGCCTGGGCTGATGACTTCGCCCCTGAGTCTTAACTGGTTTGTGAATAATATCCGTCACACGTAGACCTATAGATTCAAGCTAGCCCCTGGCTGTACACCTCTCGGGGGATATTTAAGATCGTCATGGGGCCAATGGAGAGCACAGTTGCTTGTATCTGCTTATTCGGCTTTGGGGCCCCTTATGTATTCATTACATTTTCCCACTATCTCCTATCGTATCCCCCGTCATCACCCCTCAAACGACACCAGCCTACCCCCCTCCCAGCTTCATACCCAGACCAGACCTGCAACCCGCCATGGCCAAGTCCTAAGAAGCTGCCCTTACGGGATATTATCCAGATTCCCTACAAAACAGCAACCAGGACTAACCGCCGAACCGTATACGCCAGTACCAACGGCTCCTGAGTCATCGATGAGCACAACATCAAAATCAATAACCTTGAAAGAAAAAAAAGGTACTCCCTTTCGTAGGGCCGCTTGTGACCCACCATCCCCCACCCCTCCTTCCCCGAGCCAGGTTCATTGACAGATCAATATACTTACTGTACCTGTCTGATCCGATACTGAGAGATAAGAACCAGACTAAGGAGAACTCCGGGTAATGAAATTTACAGATTAGACCTTGGTACTCAAGATTCTCTCGCTTCCGGAGACATGATAGATACTTACTGGCCGAGCAAACGCTGAGCGAGCGTATTACTTACTCTACTCCGAGGCCACATAAGAACCCGAGTCCATGCCGGCCGGGTGCGGGGGGCCGGTGTGTATGTATGTATGTATGTAATACAAGGCTAGATAGAGTTGTTGTAGATATCTCGCTGGCTGTCGAGTCGATCATCTATCTACATCCCAGCTAGTTAGCACCACTTTCCCATCTTCACATGCATTCTGCGGGTCTTGGAACACTGTCTTGCTATATATATATATATATATGCACGCGTGGACTTCTGTGTATCCCTTTTTCTATATTGACTATCACAAATTGACTTGCTTGAATCACCGAACCCTCGAAGAGCCAAGAATCGTCAAGTCAAGGTATCGATGCAATGCTGCACCAAGCAAGCTTCTATTCTCCGGGATCCTTCAGAGGGCGTACTCTAGCAATAATCTTCTTTTTTTTTGCCGCAGAAAAAGGGGAGCCTGAGAGACACGAGTTCAAGTTGATGTTATCCTCCTTAAAGTCTCGAGTCTGCCCGCCGAAGAGTTTCTTCCTTCCTTTCTTTTGAGTTTTTTTCTTCTTCACCTACCCCTTTTAAACTCTCCGCCAGTCCGTCATGCACCGACCTATACAACCCTGCCCGGCGACGTCGACAACCTTCTCGTGCCAGCTCAGCAGCACGCTCATGGCCGAGCCCGTGGACTCGTTGACGGATCCCGGCCTCGCTCCGACCTGGCTGAAACCCCCCGTGGCCTGGGGCGTGAGGCTGCGCGCCGGCGTCCGGGGTGCCGCGCCCGATGCCGATCCACCCGCCATGCCCTTATACCTGTGAGAATCATCGCTAGTTAGTCTCGACGGAGATCCCGTTGTTCGGTAAGGGACAGAGGATAGGAGGGTGAATGAATGAGTGAGTAAGGAAGTGACGGCCAAAGGAATAAAGAAGTATATGGAAGTGGTAGTAGGTCTCACAGGTATTTCGTCAGGACGTCCAAAAGCTCGGTCCCGCCCTCGGAGCCGTAGATCCTCTGTAGCATGGGCGTCATCTCGCTGGCCTTGATCGACTGCAGAACCTCGACGACAGTCTGCATGTGTGCGTCCTAGACCCGAAATAAAGCATGTCAGCTACCCCAGTCTTGTCTTCTTCTCCTCTGACTTTCTCTTTCCCTCGGAGAGTCAAGTCAGAAGACATGCCCAGGCCGCCCTCCCACACAATTCCAAATCGCTTTTCTCTCTCTCTCTCTCTTTCCCCACTTCCGCCACCACTCAGGCAACCACGGGAGAAAAGAGGATGAGTCACAAGCATATGAAGCTAGGCTGGTTTTACCTTGGCGGCGTCGCTACCGTTGTACACAGGGGTCTCGAGACAGCCCCTCAGGGCGCCCTCGGGGTCGCCGCCGCGCAGCAGCTGGCGGACCTGGCCGTTGAGGGCGCGGGCGTCGGCCTCGGTGATCTCGGGCAGGGGTGGGTGCAGGGTGGTGGTGTCGAAGTTCTGGGACGAGTCCGGGTCCAGCGCGTCGATGTTGATAGTGCGCCAGGCGTCGCTGAGCGAGGCCGACGTGTGCTGCTGGATGATCGACATCTTTCTTTCCTTTATCTGCTTCTTGTGCTTCTTCTTCGTGTTCTCTCTCTTTTTCTGTCTATATCATCCCCGAAAGGGCGGGACGGAGAGGTTGACAGGCAGACAGGCAGACAAATTACTAGGCTGCGAAAGGAGGTCGGCCGGGGTGGGGGTGGGAGATGGAAAAGCTCGAGGTTAGATCCGTCGGCGTGTATTGGTGTGGAATGTCATGAAGGCTTCGCCTGGTTATTCAGCAATCGATTGTACAAGTTGGTGTCAGGTATGTACGTGGTGGGGGTTTGGGTAGACTGACGTTGTATGTCGCTTGGTGGGTTCAAGGTCGCTGGCGGGGCGAGGCTGCAATTGGAGTTGTGGCTCAGTTATTTCAATTATTAGTGCGATAGTTTGCCTCAGCTAAGCTCAGGCCCTCCGATATGTCTCTTTTATACCATTCTAAAGACCCACTTTTAGTTAATAATCGACCAATAAAAGGGCTAGGATCTAAAGTGCGTTCGAAGGGCCTAAGTGTAAGTTACGGCTATTATCGTTTAAAGGTCGTTATAATTATTTTTATTTAAAAATTATATTATATTAAAGCCTTTAAATTTTATAATATATATATTATAATATAAAAAAAAAAAAAAATTTATTAATATATATAAATTTATCTTTAATTAAAACTTTATCGTTTTAAAAAAATATATCGTAAAATCGTTTTATTTTATTTATATTTAATTTATAACGGCTAAATATAATTTTTTATTATAACGTTAATTTTTAATTAAATTATATATAATATATATTATAAAGTTATTATTTTTTTTTATCTTTTAATATATATATTATAAAATAAAAACTTTAAATTAAAATATAAATCGCGAATAACTTAAAATTCTAATTTTTTATTTATATTTAAAACTTTTAATTTTAAGCTTTATATTTATAATATCAAATATTTTATTTAAAATAAAATTTATATTAAAAAAATCGTTTAAATTTTTTTTATTATATAATATATATTATATATAATTCGTTAATATTTTTATTATAAAATATAATATAATAATAAAATAATTTTTATTAGCTTTTATATAAAAATCCATGTTTTGCCGATTATAAGCGCAACTCTTTATTAGGCTCTCTATCGAGAGTTTAAAATCCCCACTCACTTATCTCTTATTGGTAGGAGTTATATAAGAAACATGATCGGAGGTCGGAACTTACGAACGCCACCAAAGGTGGCTAGAGATAGAGAGCCTGATCTTTGTTGAGGCAAGCGATAGTGGCTAATCTTCAGGTATTATCCAACCTTAATGGATGCCATTATGCAGCCTGCCATTCGTCACCAACAAGATGATGCATGTTGAGATCAGCTGCCTGGAGTATCTGAAGAGTCATTCTTGCATAGCAGATCTAGGAAGTTTATGAACGTATTGCTGGAGGTGCATTGCAACCTTGAATTACTCACCTACACTCGTGTGGCGATGCTTTCTTACAACCTGACTGGAATTCCCAGCCTATAGCCCGTAGTCTGACCTCTGAAGACTCAGTCTTCTTACCATTCCAGACGACAGCATGGAACAGAAGGAAGCGTGAATCACTTTCGTGACTACTTGGTCAAACACGTCCGATAGTCATCCGAAAATGTCGCGCCAGCACACACGCCCCGAGAGGTGAATTGCCTCTGTGCACACGAGGGGTCTGACCAGAACCATACTTTCATCATGCAAACATACTATAGAGGAAGTACTTTCATGCAATAAACGCAGTATCATTCACACAAACGCGCTCACACAAGTGGTTGGAGGCTGAGCGGTTTCGGAAAATGGAGCTGTCTGACGGGCAACTTGCAAGCTCCAGCGTCGATCAAGGGTTCTAGGACTCTCTTACTTCACCTGCTAGGCGTGCATGAACAGCGCTAATAAAAGTCGGTAACACGATATGGATTGTCAAGAAGCGAGCGTTGTTAGTCTAATAATAACCAACAGCGAGCTTGTATGCCCGTTTCAGGCATCCCTTGCCATGATGCCACGTGGGGAGATAATGATCAAATCTCCCGGCAGAAGGTGTCCGTCCCCATGTACGAAGTATGCACAGGTGTTATAACGATGACCACGATGCTGCTGCTGCGGCAGACAGACGACCAACATACCTAGGTTGCAGCAAACAAAGGATTGGCACAGCCAGCTTTTTGCCGCCCAGCACCTGCGTACCACAGAAGACCTCTTTCTTCGTCCCGCGATATCTATAAATCATGACAGGTCGTAAACGTACTTGTGTGAGATCTGAGACACCCAAACGACCATTTAATGATGGAGACCGACGGGCGGTAAATGACTACTACCACCCAGCCGAACCGCTGGACCAGACCGAGACCCAAGCGCGCCCCGTGCGGACCAAGTAGTGACGTGGGAGACGGCCTCACCGGTCGGGCGTCGAAGTATGGTTCAGATGGTGGCGTAATAAAAAAAAACCTGGTGAAAGTCCGGCGACATAGAAGTTGGAAACGTCGCAGAGACTTTCGACTTTCAATCTACGTCGCAATCTTGGGGCCCGTGTGTGCGGCCCGTGTGAGAGGCAGGAAATAACATTCCCAGGAAAAACTTTTCGTGAGTCTATGCCTCACTGTGAGTGTTCCACGCCGCATCCACCTACCTATTTACGTGATTGTTGTTGGGGCGTCGTTTTCATCATCGTAGTTGTCGTCGCCGTCGTCGTCCATGGTAATTCACTGGAACCTTCAAACGTTTGTCAGGGCAACGGCAAGTTGCCCATCTGCTCTCGAGCCTTGGTTCTAATATCGGAAACCCCCTTTCATAGGAATGTCCCGCGCCTTGAGTGTCATGTTTCTCGGCACGGTGCCTGGCGAATCTGATGATAGACGCTTTCTTTTTGACAGCCGTTGGTCACATAAGCTGTGGACGGAAAAGTTTTTTTTTTCACACTACTTCCCCATGCAAGGCTGGAGACAGAAAAATTTTCTTCTCCCTCCCCAACTCACCAACATGCTATCATTGGCGAGATGAGAGCCCGCAAGGCGGAAACCTTCCCCGGGAACGCGAGGCTTCGGTGGGCAGGATTCGACAAGGATTCCTTTTATTACACCATCCCTGTCGTTGAAAAATGGATATCGAGGTTGAATGTGCCGCGTAATGACAACATGATATGCACCCATACAGCCTGGATCATCGATGTTTCCTTTACCGTGAATTTTCAGCATGGGGTGTAGACGCTGTTGAGGCACAAGCCAGTTCTTGCTAGACGTGGTCGATCAGCATATGTTATGGAGAAGGCACCGCAGGCCAACTGGTCTCGTACCTGTCTGGCTGTTGCGAGTCGACATGTCTGCATGTACATAGGCCAGCCGTCCTTCTGTGGATATCTATCATGTAGCGTTGCAGGGCTGGCGAGAAAATCATGAGGGAATGGGGAAATGTTCTGGAAATCAAAGAGGTGGACCTCTCAACCCTTTCTGGTGCCTGGCTACCTACCTAGGTATCTGTATCAGTGGGCGTACCTGCATGGGCTGACAGGTACATGATGAAACTATACACAGGAGGTACCTGCAAGGCCGGCAGAAGTTCCAGGGCTTCGAACTGGGACTTCGGAAGTGAGCCGTCTCGAGTACGCGATGTGGCTCCACCCACTAATAAGGCAATAAGGGTACTCCGTTGGTAGATGAATTATGGGCCACCGTTTGCTGCTTCGGCTCTAGCCTCCGCCAGAAGTCCATGAATGACATCGAATGGCACGTACTGCTTCTGAGGTGACTTGTTATCTTCTTGTTGCGCTCGGTCAAAGGACCAGGGCATCATTGCCCGAGTCGAGTAGGTAAGTGAATGAACACAGCACGTGTCGTTTGCATCCAGGAACCGATTTCTGAAGCGGGACCCTACCTAAGGACTGAGCAGACAGGCAGACAGGTAGCTGGGTAGGGAGGTAGTCAACAATGGAAGGTTTGTAGTATCGCTTCGTTGACGTTAATGTGAACTGATCCGACCGCTTGGTAACCGTCAGCTGGATCCTTGCTTGGCTGACGCTGAATAGCGGAGTGAATGCCGGGTTCGGTGCCATCGATCAGATTTCGCGTTGAACTTCTTGGAAGACGTTCTGGGCCTCTGGGAATCTGGCCTCGTACACGATGTGGATCACCCAGAATCCATCCATAGAACTATGCGTAACTCCCGACTTGGGATAGCTAGACATCATGGTTCAGGTACCGGGAAAGCTCCAGAGGGATCGGTCAAGGTTATGAGGCCCGGCTCACACAGGTGGGTGCGACGTTGTCAAGATATGGGGATGGCGTCGTGGAAGCCCACAATGGCGGCGTTTCTAAATAAGTTATCAGTACATACTGTACCTTCATAAATACATGCCTCGGAAGGGCAAGGTAGTCGGTTAGGTTGACCCGTCAGTTTGGAAAGGGGCCTGTCTGCTGAGTTGACAAGTTGACAATATGATGCTTTTCGTGGGTCTCTCTGCTAACCCAGGTCGGGCGAGGGTGTCTGAATGGCCGGATTGATGATGATCCAGCAGCTACGAGGGCCGGGTCCCATGTCGCTACTCTGTAAAGGGGAGATTTTCAAACGATTCTCGGGCTTCGAGAAGTCAAGGAGCCAACAGGAGTATTCCGCGGGTTAGTGGAGAGATTCTCAAACTGCAGCTCGGTCGAAAATCAGAAGTAACCATAAAAATTGGTCGCTTCGCAGGAATGCCGAACGTGCGTTGATAATAACTACTGGGGGGAAAACGGCCGAGGGAGCTGGCTCGGGGGCCTATGATCAGCCAACGGGTTGATGATCGTCACATGATGATGAAACCATGCACAAGCGCGTTGTTATCAGAAAGGCACGCCGGTTCATCTGCCTGTCGAGGTACTGTCTATCAGAGGTAGTGAAAGACAGATGATGGCAAACCAGACAGTCGAGTGCGAGTGCTAACCTTAGAAAGGTTTTACCTTCAAGGTTGCTAGGAGAGCCAGCATTGAAGCTTACCTAGGTACCTAGGTACCTAGGTATGCACAGTCCACAGAATCGAGTCACCTTCTAGGTCACATGTACCCAGGTAGGCACATATAGGTGGGGTTATCAAGTTACAACTTTTGCTTGTTGGGCGATTACGAGCTTTCCCGTGGTACACTTTACTGATTGATAGAAGATGCCAGGATGCTTCGTATCTGTTGATAGCATTCTCAAAAAGGGGACAAAAAGTTGATGGTATTCATCCGTTTCATACCCCAAAGCTGTGGTCATTTAAATGGGACTGACATTGACTAATGCAGGAACGGTCGCAGTAGGTGGAGAGCCATGTGTCGTCCCACCCGCCTGCGCCGTACAGGGGAATAGAAAATAGAATGGCCGGTCACCTCCAAAGCCAAGAAATCTGGAAGTATCGAGTACTTCCCCCAATCCCTTTATTTTCTCTAGAGATTTTTTTTCTTTCTCTTGGCTCCAGGGCTGCTCCGTTTCAACGCGTGGTCGCTGGGTTTCTCGAGATTTGGCTGCACCTTGACGTAATTACCACAGCGGAAGCCCCCCGAATTTCGATCAAGGGACACCCTATTTCTGTCTGTCGCACAGAACGAACGGCTTCGAGTCTGCTGCGTATTGTGCTTTACCTCGCTTCGCTTCGCGTACCTCTCTTCGGAAGTCTGACCAAGCCCAGTGGTCTGATTGATGCGTTGATAATCCAATGAATAATGGTTCTTTTCTAATAGTGACAACCTCTGTACGCAGATACTTAACCTTCTATGGACGTGATACAAGCTGATGGCGATCGAAGTGTCGCTCATGCTTGGACTTTCCATTCTGCGAGGTAGATGAGAAAATCAGAATTCGATAAGATTGGTGGAATGACCTATCAAGGCTCTCTGGTAGATCGACAATGTTGTCCCAGGTATCTTGACGGGCCAGGAGGGTAAAAAAAAATTCACAATTAATATGATCATCGCGAGGTCCCTAGCTACCCTGTGTGGTTTAGTCATTGTTACAGGATGGTGGAGAGCACCCGGTAGTGTACCATGCATGTACCTTTAACTGTCAGCCCACGAGCATTACCAGAGCCTATCCAGGTATAGGCCACTGTGGGTAATTAGTACTCGACGCGCTAAACATCCGCCAGAACTAAAATTCGTAGTGGCCGAGTGCAGTGACATGCTTCTAGAAGTTCCGTAATAAGGATACTCAGGGGCCAGAGGCGGACACCCCAGCTAAAAATTGAACTTCTCCAAAATATCACATTGGGTTTGCATGCATGACCACAAGGGCCATTATGCAAGCTGCCGTCTGGCATTCTTGGGGGTCAAGTTCAGATGAACGAGGCCGCCGCCGTTGAAGACCGAACCTTGTTTGGTTCGCCCTCAAGTTTCCTTTATAGGTAACCTTGGAGAAGCCGCAGGGAATGAATAAAGTGCTCGTTGGATGGTTCTCAGCGGCAATCCGCTCCCCCAGGCTCGCTGCATATCGAACAGGAACGAAAACGCGCGGAACCGCAAACATCGCCCGTTTAAGTCGTCGCTTTCAGAGAGACTGCCGTAGCACTCACCATCACACGTGTGGATGTTGACGGCGGACAAACGAAAATCCACGACGGGTATTGATTGAAACGTGTTTCGGGAGACGAGAGAGATCGGGTCATTGTTTGTCGTCACCTCGATGTTCTCCATGTTTTGCCATACACAAGCTGCAAGTTAGTTGGCCAACTTACGGCGTCGGCAGCGTGCTAAGATAGGCCCGAGGTCCTCACCCCCAGGCTCCGAGGCGTTCGATGGCTCTTCGTGGAACCTCGTCGGTCCGGCCCGTTGATGAGAAGACTCCCGGCAGAAGTACAGTGGAATATAAACAACATGCGAACACACGAGAGATAGGTACTCGGTATGACCATGACAGAAAGACTCTCGCCGCCATAATTTGACCGTCCGTCTTGGCCTTGTGTATGTACTCTGGAGGGTGGTCACAGATGACTTGTACCTAGACTCAAAAACGAACAGAACAGGAAGCCGTACCGCGTTTGAATATAAGCCTCGGAGTGGTTGGTAGCATCGCCTCGGGAAACATTTATTTCAGCTGCCTTGCTTGGGCTCAGCTCCAGACCTTATTCTAGATAACTTATCTCCGATGATGATGATACCTAGGTATCATGTAGCGATGTGGGTGTTGTCAAAGTATTCGCATTGAAACCTTCCCCTTTCGGCGCCCCTGAGGCCTTTTAGGGGCCGAGCTGAAACAGGTCTTGAGAGAGCAACCAACGTCAATCATCCTCACTGAGTCATCCGTCCAGTTGGCAACACCAGAGGGATTTGCTTACGAACATACCGGGCTTTCACACTACTTGTAGGTACCCAAGGCCACATCACATCAGACACCTGCAGTATCTGCAGCATATAGCACCACGTGCTGACATGAATGTCCATGAATGTCACCCTCCCTGAGATATGAATAGATGGATTAGGTAGGATGTGTATCACCCACCCGCTTACCGCAGTGTGATTATCCAGGTACATAATTAGGTACTTAGTGAATGCGCGTCATCAGGAGACCCCGAAACGCCCTATGGGAAGCGCTGTAGTGGGCGGGAGAGAGCGTTGACGAGGCTGATATGACTAATATAATGTATGCCTACTTCACTACCATCACCCATCACCGCGCGCTGCAACCGTTCGAGAGTGTAATCAGCTGACGGCCGATGCATCCTGCCCCTATGCCATTGGCAGTAAAATGGGCAGATGGGCTCAGAATAGCTGAAGGTCTCGAGTCGCACCAAGCTTTGCCATGTACCTAGAAAAAGAGCAAAGCCTCACGCAAACAGGCTCCCGTACGTACATATGTACCTAGGTATGTATTGATGAGAGTTATCTGGTCCTACCCGTGGCAACTGGGACATAAATCTTGCAACACATGCGTATCAAAATACTCCAGCTACTACCTTAAGTAGGTACCAGTGAGGGTGCCCGGTCCTGTAAGGAAATGCCATCGGCGTCCGACTTATGTACGGAGTAGAAGACGTAGACCGAACCTTGGAAGACCCCGTTCGGCAGTGAGCTGTGGGTACGTCACGATTGCCTCACATCCCCATAAGTCCACCTAGGTACGCGGTACCTAGGTAGGTACCTAAAGTATCGTTTGGAAGGCGGATATGCCACGTACTACAGAACACATACACACAATCCCACCAGTCCTACGAACCTGTCTGAGTCTCTTCCAAGGTTGTCACAAAGGGTCGCCATGTTGCGCATATTGTTTTTCGGGCTCGCGGAAATCGTGAGCTCGTGAAAAACAGAGCCAGCCATGGTGACATCCGAGGATACGTTCGGATGCCATCCATGGCTATGGATGGATGGTAATTTCCTCAGCCCACGCTGCTAGGCTTAAGTATGTACTGTATCGCCTATCGCATCATATTCGTACAGAGCTGGACCCGACGATGCGGCACCACCGATCTAGGCGCCAGCCCCATTTACGATTTTACGATTTCCAAGCTTTCGCTGCAGATGCAAAGGACTCTTGTTCTCCCTCGAGGTTCGTCGGGCGGGTGAAGAATCGGGGACCAAACACGCACGCTCACGCACACACACCGAAATCCGACAGTGGCAGTGACCCAAGAATAGAGAATTATCGAATGCAGTGCCTCATTACACGGCACCAATCGTGCGTAGTATGATCCCGTGCTCAGATGCGTCCGAAACTTGGTTCTCAACGAATCGCAAGACGCATCGTTGTTGGCGCCGTCTCATTGGCCTCTCAGTACAAGACCAGAAGGCTTCGAGGCTCTCGATATGAATCCTTTCATGTTCTCCCGTTCTCGGAACCCCTGGTATTTTTGAAGGAGTCATTGGCCACCATGCGCAGTGTCACCCACCCGCTCACCCACCGAGCCTCCTGTCTGCCTGTTCATCAACGTCGCCTCCTCAAAGTAATAGGAGATAAGGCATCAGCTATGCCTCGTACCCGGTAGGCAATGGGTTTTAACTAGATGTTCGGAGCTTTGATCCAAGACGGAATGGCCCGTATCGAGATGACTGAAAGTACCGTAACACCGTTCCAAGGTGCAAGCGCCGAATGAAGCTGAGCACAATTAGATAACAACACAAAAACTGAGGACATTGACTTCCAAAACCAGCAGGTTGTCCTCTGTCGCCTTGTCAGATACGTCCACTGGACAACAATAGACTCGGGAGCCGTCTCAGATCAATGTCACTGCGGCATCAATACATGATTTGAGATGGGAAACACTCGACAATACGACCTATATTCTCCATAAACGAGTTGTTTCAGTCACGCAAACCATGTCATACGCTGAGCAGCCTCTTTCACCTTCCTTCTCGTGCTCTGGTTTGTAGCAACAACCAAAATTCAGCCTCGTGTTATTAAATACCTTGGTAGGTAGGCCTATTCCGCTAGATACGAATATTTGATTAAGTAAAATCCCTACCAGCTAGGTTACGAGACTAACCACGCTCAATCCTACTTGTTATTAGATCGAAGTGACAGCTACGAAGTTCAACTACATCTAAACCCAACGTAGATAGACGCAAATGCAACGCGTAGGCACCCCAGACTGCGAGCCGGCCGGCTGGGTCGACCCTGGGTCGGCTAGTGGGAAAGAAATAATTCGAGAAAATTTCGAAAACAGGAGCCACCCTCTAGCGCCAGGGGAATATTACCTAGGTACCGGTGTGGATTGTGGATGAGAAAAGGATCTCCATGATTTGAGTTAAACCCTGTCCTTTTCTCCCGCGGAAGGGAGGCTGGAAATGATAACAAGAAAATCAGGGCTGTCGCCGGCGTCACCTCGTTGCTGAGCAGTGAGCACGGATATACTTATCTCAGGAGTAGTCGCCGTCCAGACCGTGTAACTTGGGAGACTGCGGGACTTGGGCGAGAAAGATGACAAGTCCCAAAGCTTGGAAAGCGATGTCGTTTACACCGGCCGGCACGGTTACCGACTCGTGCTGTATCAGCATCCATGATGACTTCGGATTCAGGGGAACAATCCGGCTCGATGATCCGGTTCTTATTAAAGAAATGGCCGTTTACCATAAGGGTCCCCATGCCGCACTAATAGGGAGGAGAAGGAGGAGGAGGTAGGAGGAGGACGATGATAATGATGGAGTAATGGGGCAGAGCTTTGAACGTTGGGCTCCGTCGACGTTTTCATATTATTATATTAGTAGGTGGCTTGAAACTCTTACGCCTAATCGGGTAAAACAGAGGAATCATTTAATGCTCACAGGTATCTTCGTACTCCATCCAGCTCAGGCGCCCCATATAATTTGAGGTTTGCTGATGGGCAGGCACCAAGATAGGTCGACCTTCATATCACGTTGCAAACAGGCTTCCAAGGTTAAGAGCTTATCGTGATGCGCAGCTCTTTGAAGTAGAAGACATCCAATATCATCATATTAAACCCGTGCCTTTTCACCTGGTTTCAACATGTGGAAAACTGTATATCCATACGTAGCCTACACTTGCAACACTGAACTCAATAGCATGCATCTAACATGACATTCATGTACGGAGCACAATACCGCGTGAACTCCCCTGCACTTCCTAAAAGCTCGTCATATCGCATACCCAAGTACTTACTCAAGTACCTAGGTACCGGTCTAGGTACGAGGTACATACGCTAGGTAGATACGCTTGTACCTGGTGTACTTAGGAGTGGGGGCGAGGTACGGAGCAGCACTGAACATGGACAAGGATCGACCTGCTAAACCCTGCGAAAGCACGCGGGTCACTTGGCCGTCCGCCCGTTGAGAAGGAAGGAAGGAAAAAAAGAAGAAAAATGAAAATGAAAATGGGCCGGAAGTTTTTTTTTGTACTTGGGTACCTGGCACAGCTCTCAATTTAGGTACATGCAAGTTTGAGAGCTGGTAAATGAGCCATGCACCAATTTTGACCCCTTCCCTTCCCCTGGGACCCAAACTACAGCAGGTACATGCCTGTCGCGGTACCACACACCCAACCTTGGAACACCCTAGCTGGCTTCTAGCAGAAGTCTCTCACGCCCATTCACCCTTATTACAGCAAAAAGTAATAACCTGAGAGGTACGGTACGTATAAGTTGAAATGAAGCCCGCTTCCCACGTTCCTGAATTTCTTGTCAAAATCTCCTTGACGTCTCCTGGATTCTTTTCTGTACAATAATTATTCTCTCTCCCCTCTCGAGAATCCGTCTCTCCATCCTCCATTTCACTCCTTCTGCTTTCCTGCTGTCCCTGTTTTGAGGCTTTGAGAGAAAAGAGAGACATCATCGTCGTCTGTGCAACTGCCTTCCAGCGCGCGCTGTCCCTTTCTGTGCTGTTTTTAGCTATCGATCCACCGGCCTATAGACATACATACATCTGTCCTGCAACGGCCCAATCTGCCCAGCATTTCCGCCAGGAACCTGCAGCTCGTGCCTGGCATACGACAATATATCCCAAGAGTCAATAATACTACGACATCACCAGCGAAAACTCCATAATACCCATCGCCTTTCCGAGACCTGCGTTACTCGATAAAAGGATTTCGTTCAGCCAACTGACCTGACCAACCGTTCCGGGAATCCTTACGTGCATTGTCTCAACTACAACGAGTTTCGCTTTGCCTGCGCTGCTTACACGTCCGACCGAACCAGCAACATCCTCAGATTTCGCTACCTCCCATAACCAGCTACGCCTTACTGAGACTCGCTGCCTGAAGACAAATCTGCCGATATATAACTCTGCCGTCATCCCATTGACGCTTCGGTGCTGACCTCAGATATTAATTGCAACCCAACCATACGCGCAACACTACGAAAAAAAAGCACCCCCTTTCCAGCTGCACTGAAGGGCCAGCTATAATTCGGTTAACATCCCGGCCCTCGCCCATCATCGCCCCCATCTACTCACCAATCCCCTTCTGCATTAAGCATTCCTTGCGCCTCTTCTCGGGCTTTCCCCCCTCGACCTACTAGGAGACCTGAAAATGTGAGTCAGACGCGCAGCAACCAATTTTAACCCTTGTTGTTTCCATTCCGTTCTATGTTTTGTCTCTTTGCGCTGCGCACTTGCCTTGCGACCTATCGCGAGCCATGGCGGCGATGATGACTTACACGGATGCGACCGTCACCCCTGCCTGCCTGATACCCTATATATGCCTGAGCGCTCGATATTTCCCAGACATTCGGCTGACGATTTCTTCTTCTCTAGTCTTCTACTTAGCTCTTCAGATCCTTCACCATGATTGACAGAGAGTTTCAAATGACCAACATGGGCCGTGGCGCCTATGACACGACTGGTGTGCCCAAACCTCCTCCGAGGCCCAAGCCACGATAAAGCGTCGACAACTTGCGCTTGCACAAGATCGAAACTCGTTTGCGAAAACGGCCATACTACCCACACGGACTCTTGGTCAGACCGGAGAGCCAATTCAACCTTCATAACCCCCTGGCTGTGTACAACTTCAGCGACTGCCTATTCTGCGCACTGTTCGAGCGGTTGATTTCTAGTGTTCTTGACTACTGCGACCATACTAATAATCACTGCTTGTGCTTCGATCTGTACACCATTTCGCCTATCTTGGTTTTTCAACTTGGGCCGATCTACGCATTCCGATACATCATTTTTAATACATCACATTCCGAACACATGCGATACACGCTCGGCTCAGCGCCACTTGCTTCCCAGCAGCAAGGGAGGGCAACTATTTCAGATTTCGACTATGTCCGGCTTGCAATGGTTCAGCTGTCTTCCACCATCGGCGTTAAATCTAGACTGGTCCAGGGGGTTCAATGGGATTCTTGAGGCCCGTATTCTTCACGCTCGGCTCTTGGGTTGGATTCGAAGGCCTGACCATGTCTCACACACATGGGAACGGACAGCCAGACGAACTGGGACATCGATCCGAAACAACCGCCGTTGCTTCGTCACGGCGCCCAGCTTTACTACCGGGATTTGTTCGCGCCCTATCCGCATCATCTGCGTCGAGAATGCGCCTTGCCGTTCAGACGTGCATACGATGATGTCCTACATTTCACTCGTTATCTCTTTAATACTGTTTCCACACGGAGTCAATGGGTCATACTCCACGGTATTTTGGGAATCACTTTTCGGGACGGGTTCTTAAAAAATTGTTACTGGGTTGGCATGGGAAAAAAAGAGTTTTTCGGCCTGCATATAGAATTGTTTGGGGTTCGTCACATTTCCTATGTTTTCTCGTCCACCCACCCCTCCACAGGGATGACGCTTGGGGTAAAAGGATTGTACTCATATTGGATTTGGATTTGACCTGTTCGGTTCCTGTCGGTTCCTGTACAATGTTGCAAGCAATGCCGTTTCGGACTATTTGCTTACACATTCGGCACTTGATTTTTTGTCTTTGAGGGTTGTGTGTTCAGCCACATCACCGGGCTTGCTGGGCTGGAACCAGAGTTGATAGAAGATACCCCCCTGTTTAGACTGTACACTACACTACAGAGAGGCATGATGGCTACACAGCACCGGCACGAGATTACAACATGATGAATCAAATTCCTCATCAAACTGGCTTACTTGAGTAATTGGCAAACCGTGACAATTAAGTCTATAGTAGGAAGACCTAGTAAAACTCGACAGACCGACAGCAAACGTGTGCAGGAGCTAGATACGAGTGATGATGGCTGTTTGCTCCCGCACCAATAAGTCTGCTTCCCCTCGCAAGTTGGGACAAACAAAAAAGGTCAACACTACATTGCACCTCGGCATGTTCCCATCCCTTGGAAGCGGTCTCAAGCGACTCGTGATGACATAGTCCAGCGGGGGATCCTCAACCTCGGGCGCTCTAATAAATCTAAGACATCTCAGATCTAGAGGGCGACTTAGATCTGGAGGGAGTGCCGCATCGCAGCTAAGACAAGAAAGGGAAAAAAGCAAGGAAGCAAGGAAGCAAGGAAGAAAAGAAAGTAGACGGGAAGGCGAGATTTGTCACGATCTAAAGAGAGAGAGAATATCTATCTATCTATCACATCTCATTTACGCTATCACCATAGCAAAAGACCTCAACCGAATTCCCGGGCCGACCAAGTCGGGTTCGGTTTGCCTCTCCCTCCCTTCCCCTAAACTACTCACTCCCCAACAAACTCGTCGTCAAGGGATGCTTTTTTCTTTCCTCTGTCTGATAGTGTATTGCAGCCCAACAGGCCACACACACACACATGGGGTACTTTTGACAAGCTGTCACATTTTGATTGAGAGCAAGGGAAGAAGCAGTAGTCATCTTTCTGCGGGGGATATATCAGTTACTTAGTTAGTCATTCAGTCTTCTCCATCTGACATGGCTTCACCCTATGAGGTCTTTATCTGTTCAGGTTAATACTTGAGTAGTTACATAATAAGGCATGCTGGCTAGCTATTCGTTTCGCGCCTTGCCTACTTCAAACTTGTGCCTACCCCCCTTTTTTTTGTGTTTTAGCAAACAAGTCCAGCGGGACTAATGCAAGTTTAAAAAAGGGGTTGCATATGCCAACAACCAGATCGTCGGGTTCGTCCATTTTTTTTTTCTTTCTAATCGGACAAATTGGGCTTATTTAGGTAAAGTGACATTGAAAGTTTCCCTCCATTCATCATCAGCTCGTAGCCCGCTTTTTCTTTTTTTTTTTCGTTCCCCCCCTTTCGAAACATGGACATGGAATCGGGATGAATTGGATGGATCCCCCAACTCAATGATCGCGATCAAGAACATGATGTGACGAGAGTAATAGGAAACGAGACAGAAATAGGAAAAAATAAGGAGAAGAAATGGAAAGGCACAAGCAATGCAAGATGCGTACATATGCACAGCCCAGCCCTAGATTCAGCACGACCAGAGAAAGAAGAACGATCCCTAAAATACCCCCCTAGCCTGCATATGCACATTCATTCGATACTACTTACCAAAGCTCCTCCACGTTGTTCTTCGTCGGGTGCTTCATCGTATTTTAGTACGTATGCGCGCATACCTAAAGTGCATGCAGCGAACGTTTCCTCGTTTGGCATCATTACACTGCAGCTTTATTACGTTCCGTCCGTCCAAACTTTTGCCCTCCCCTTGCAGTAGTACCTACCTAGTGTAGTTCAGCCCGTTTTTTCCCCGTCCCCTCTCAGGTACAATCGGTTTACCCCTCCGGCCGGGGGCTGTGATGTCGCGACGGGCCGGGCAATCGAGAATACTTGAACTCGTGCAACATTTAATAATAGAAGTGCTATCCTCAACGAGCAATAAGTTTGTCTGTGGAAAAAAAAAAACCAGGGAAGCATGAGGTATTCTTTTCTTCACTAGATAAATCCCTGCCGCAAGTCATCGTTGTCGCTAGAAATAGAATCATCTAAAAAAATGGGAATCCTCTCGGCGACGGTGTCATGGCCCCCATATGCATGTACGACGGGACGTGGGGGAGCCTGGAGGGGGAAAGAAAACGTGTGGAGAGGGGGGCCAGACACACCAGCACCTGACAATCTTCAATCCGTCGTTAACAATTTTTTATAACGTTGCGAGGAGGACTTGCGAACCACCAGATGAAGAAGACCCCCAAAGTGGACGCAATCACCCATCCAACGTCCGTCCGATGACCAGCGAGCATAAGTATCGTGTTTTTCTTGACCCCGTCCACCGGTGGGAGAGACACTCTCCTTCTTTATTATTACTCAACGGCTGCTGTCCAGAAGATCACAGTCCTCCCCCTTTACTTCCCCCATGGCCTGGTCATTATCGTGAAATTCTGTTTAATCCTCGTAATAGGCCCCGCATTCGGTTATGTATGACCTTGAGAGTCGCACGAGCAATGCCACGTTTTTTTTTTACTTCGTAGACGATTCCATCCATTCTTGGGGAAAGGGAGGGAGTTCCCGTACCGTTCCGGTAGGCAGGTAATAGGTATGTATTTTTCTTCGTCTGACACCCGACTAGACAGACTATCATCATCATCGTCAATAAGCTTCTGCCTACTTCGTAAGTACATCATTTTTATTCCGTGAGGGTGACGTGAGCAGCGCGTTCGACCTCTTTATCGAATCACACACCGGTCTTGATAACCGGTATGCCCATGCATTTGGTGCCATAAGTTATCGTCTCATCATCAACAGGGCGCGCGCTCTGTCTGTCTTCAAACCCGGCCATCACAAACGAACTGCGCTGAACGAGGCCGGTATTACATTTTTCAGTTGCACCCCGTGAGATTGGAGTTCTCCGGTACACGGTGAGAAGCGACAGTCCTTTGCTCACTAGTGCTGCTACTGCTGCTCCACGACCAACAGCGAGCAAGCATCGTGTGTATTCAACGTGGCACTGATGACCGGCACGGAAAACGTGGGAGAACAAAAAAGAACAGGTACCCTCTACCAACTACCTAAAGGAATCCTGTTTTTCCGTTGGAGACAGCTTGCAAAGAGAAAAAAATTATGGTACTTCCTCTGCATCACCAGGTTACGGTATCCAGGTTATCGTACATACATGCATGCAGACAGCGCAGGTATGCGATCTTTGGTCCTATCTAAGACTAGAAGACCGAACTTCCTTCCTATTCTGGGTACTGGTAGCTCGATTAACTGGTCGAAACCGTAACCCGATGCTCTGGTCACCTCCACGTGTTTTTGTTGCTTGCAAACACGTGGACTAATAACTAGATGCATATGTGGGTTTTTTTTTTTTTCGTCTCAAGGTAGGTATCTGTCTGCATTGTAACCTACATATCTACTGTCCGCATCGATATGTCATATTTTCGGGTTCTACGTACTTATCTGTATGTTGTCTTGCGAGAGGTAGATGTTCTTGTGGAACGGAAGGATTTGAAAATGGAGGATGATGCTCCAGATATAGATGGATAGGTAGATGTGACTGCTTTTAGTCGCATCGAAACATTTTTCGTACCTAGGTATCATGCGCTGCGATGCGATGCCCATAATCTGACGATTTCTGCGCCGGGAAATCTCACAGTGGGGTTGGCTGACGGTTTATAAAAGTACTTGCTGCGGAAGTACCCTATGTCGGTAGGGGCTCATCCGATGCATGAGCTCCTGTTGTGCTGTCATACATACACACAAGAGCGTTGAAGCTTTTCTGGGATTCGCGAACGGGGCGTCGAAGACTTCTCCTCGTTTCTACAGCAGACGCTCTTTTAAAGTGTTTGATCTCGGTATCGGGAAAAGGGGTGGACGAGGACTTGATATGGTGATTTCGGTCGTCTCATGAGAAGAGGGTGTTGTCCCTCTGTCTCTACTCATTACTACTACTATTATGTCAAGACTAGACACGACGTTCGACGAGCTTCTCACTCCAAGTGCTCCAAATTACTCGTCAAACACTTGACTTATCCGCCGTCGAAGTCGCACGAAGACCAAGGGGGGGAAGAAGATTCAAATCCTGGACAACTACCTCCTATCCATTCTGGGTTCACACGAAAATAGAGAGAGAGAAAAGAAGGGATGGATGGGAAAATGAAGAAAAAGCCACATGGCAATGCTCCCCTGTCGGTACGGTTTGTGTTCCCATTGGCTCCTGCGGCTGATTTCTCGGTGCTTACTCCGTCCTTACTTGTCGTTCGACACTCATCACTACTGAGGGTGATGGATGCGCCAAGGGGTTTTGTGCGCTTGGGGGGTTGGGTTAACAGGTTGATCGTGCCTCAGTTGTTTTCGGAGTAGGATGGGGGTAGGATCTCTTACACATTACTTTCTTGTCCTTTTTTTATTCGTCTTTCCGGGAACTGACTGCTTGTGGTCGTCAAGGGGCTGATTCGTTATTCTTACGCATAATGAGTAAACCGCGGCCAGCATTTTATCTGCTCTTTTTGAACTTCTTCTTCTCTGCCAGTCCTTCTTAGATTACTAATACGGGGTACGTGCAGTGTTGTCAATCTCCGGTTCATGTTTCCCCAGCGCAGTTGGGGTTGGTTTCATATAATTATAATAAGCTCCTCGACATGAGTCACTTTTCTACTCCCACGTCTCCTCGGGGGACTCAGCTGGCCAGGCAGGTATGTTTTAGCAAGTTTTACCGAGTAGGACAGCGCTCGTCATGATCACCACCGTCAGATGACACCTTCTCGCGCACGCATAGTTGTCTCAAGGGGGAGAACTACAGGAACGCGGGCTCGGACGCGATATAAGGAAGCTCGGTCTAGCACGACCGAGCCTTTGATAACCATGAGGGATTTCCTTTTTCTGGGTTGCTGGTCTCAGCTCCTTTTCCCTTTTGACCGTTTCATATCTGATCTCGTGGCCGACAACGAACCCAGAACGAGCTGCCCGATTAGGAAGGACATGCACCGGGCTGAGGGATCACGTATGATAAAGGTTGTGGGTGATGCCCAAGAAACCTGCAAGAGTCGATCCGAGATCTTGGGCCATGGAGAAGGGTGGGTGCTATGTATGTATGTATGTATGTATGTATGTATGTAAGCACGATGAACCGAGGTCTGCGAGATACGCGAGTATGGATGTACCTCTACGTCTTGTTCTCTCGGCCGAGGATAGCTTACTAGCCGAAGACGGTAGTAGAGCTCTTTACTTTCATTATCCTACAGAACATAGTAATACCATACGTTTGGTAGGGTAAGTAGATGGGTCTTGCGGCAGTGTATCGCTGGAGTTGAGATTGTATGTGATGGCTTGGCATGGGATGTTGGCTGTATTTGAGATTGACTTGTGTCAATACACTTTTCTCATTAAGCTGCCAGGATCAGATCAATATTGTATTTCTCATGGAACAGCTCATACATTTTACACTCTGGTAATGCTGAATATATCGTTGTAGACCAGCTTCTATAACAGCATTCGCTTTTCGTGAAACCTGCCCTACACTGTACATACTCAACAACTAGCCAGCCCGGAAGCCGTGCCAGTAGACGTGTTTGGTATCTGGTCTACCGGTAATAATAGCAGCCATTGGTATTAAAAAATCCAGCCAGACACGACTTACAAGTTGCTTGGATCACCGAACGTAACGTAACTAGGTAGATAGATACGTGACAAGCTGCGGCATCGAGCATCTCCCAGTCACAACAGTTCAGCCCCTGATGGCACCAAGGACACTGAGACCAAGAACAAGATAGCATGTCCTGCTCACTTCATCTCCTAAAGGACCAGCAAATCCCAAGCCTACACTTATTCTAAAACCCCTCAAATATATCACAGCATTGCTCCCATATGCAGTAGTGTTACACCATGGATTGACATGTTCTCAAATGGCAGCCGTCTTGCCTGGCAGATGGCGCGGAGTCCCGAGACGGGCCGTGAAGGGATCTGGTGATATGTAGCAACGAGAACACCACGTACGCTGAGAGAGGATATATTATGCTTAGTGAGAGAGAGAATTATGGCGGAGAAGAGAATGTGGGGAAGGGGGGGGGGGGGGGGGCATTATGGCGATAGGAATTAAAGTATGATGAGAAGAATAGTTCAGCAGTGAGGCCTGTACGGACTCAAACTGGATCTTCAGCACCTAGAAAGGGGAAAGGGGGGAAGGTGTGAGGTGCTTCGTATGTTCATACGATGAACACAAGCGGGTGGTCTGGAATCTGCAGACTCTCTTGGATGGAAGATGGTATATCACTAGCGCTCGTACATCTCTGCACCGGATGTCTGCTACTGCCCTTACGTGAAGAAGCTTCAAGGTCGCTCCAGTACAGGCTTTCCCCCAAAAACCTGGATGACGGACGAATAACGTGAAGTAATTTCCTGCAGCTTTCCGCCCAATGGGAGGTTTGAAAACTGAATGCATGGTGAGATCTACTAGACCACTGCTCGATTATTATCTGGAAGATACTCTTCTTGAAAACTAGCTAGAAATTCCCCTGTTCAGTGATTGTCTTCATCAGTAAAAAGGGGCCAAAAGGGGCCAAAAGGGCCAACAGGGCAAGACGTGTTCTTGACTTGCTTTGGGCTTTGTCCCAACCGGAACCCCTTTTCTGGCCATTCCTCGTCCTGACTTCCTGAGCTACTCGATAAATGGGTATTGCTTAATAGTGTCCTTAAAGTCCCTGTTTCTAAGTGCTCTTGAAGACTTGCCGATCTGCAATTTAAGACTGGACATAAGACTACAGTCAAGGAATTTTTTTTCGTCTACTGTCTCACTTGCTGCTTTCATAGACTCACCTTGATAGACTAACGCTTCGTTATTTATCATGGATGGTTGCCTTTTGTAATTTGCATCACACAAGGATAACAATAACCCAACAGGGCGAGAGAGAACAATAAGGGGCGAGGCCTCCGCACAGGCCTCAACAACAGTAAAAGCGCTTCGTTATTTATGTATATAACATAATCACCATAGTAGCTGTCGTGGAGCACTGCCTTGTTAGAGCTCATTGATGTGATCAGAGTTACAAGAAATACTGGTGGAATAAGACCGGATAGGTACCTAGGTACTCGCCTAACGTGACGGATAGGCGAGTAGGTGGCCTAAAACGCTTGGACCTACTAGTATTAGCATCTACAAAAGTATGTCGTAGGTAGTTTTTGGCTGCTTTGTGGAGGCGAAAAGCCATGCCAGATACTTCCAGATTTAAGACTAAAATTATACCTAGGTAGGTAGCAGTCAGCGTGCCGGGCGAATGACACAATCGACAAATATCTTTCAGTCCTGACCCCGCCATCACCTCCAGGGCTACCACCTGCTTCACCTACCAGATACACCTTTCCAGCTTAACAATCCGACCAAGTTTCTCTTGTCGGCAATTTGAAAACATCCCAGGGTATTACTAGTCAACCAGCAATATGTCTTCAAGACAGCTCCGGAAGTTACAGAAACAAAAGGAGCTCGAGGCGTTCGAGGCGCAAACCCCCGCTGAAGATTCGGAAGAGAGCGATGACGCACCCGTCCAGAAGTCCAAGCCGGGTCGTTTCTCTGCATTTGCAGCGCTGGGTGGTGTCGAAGAACCAGAACCAGAAGACGAAGACAACGATGAAGACCAAGACGTACCTAATCCCGATCACACCGAGACACCATTGCAAACGGACATATCGAAGAGCTCCTCGAAGAAAAGCAAGAAGAAAAAGAAGAAACAGGCCAAGAAGCCAGAGTCTACCCCAGTAAAGACAGAGATGGTCGCAGAAGGGGAGTTGGACGAGATCGACGCGGCGCTCCGAGAACTCGGTCTGTCCAAGAAGGCTTCTTTGGCCGACACAGTAGCCGAAGATACTTCGGTCAAGAAAGCCTACGAGCGAATATGCGAACTACTTCAGATCAACACCTATAATCTGAAGGTCATAAACGAAATGCGCAATCTATTCGGCCGGCAGGCGATCGCCGCTGCTCAAAACGAAGAAGAAGAAGAGCACGCCCGCTCGAGGCGACAGCGACAACCGCTACGAGAACAGGTCGATCTGGAAACTTTCCTCAAGGGGCAGCCGGGCAAGACCCTGCCCGAAGTTACATTGCGACGTAACCCTTTCTTGCCTGGAAAGGAGACTTGGCCACACGCCTCTACCGATGGTCTTACGATGAAGCAGATTAAAGACTCCAAGTTGGACTTGGAGGCTGGCGTGCTGGAGTTCGGATTTGCGCACGACGAAGGTTACAATAATCTCGAAAAACAGTTCTTCACTTTGGTCCAGATGTACGACCCTATGCAGCTTGTATATTTCTTGCATCGTCACCCATATCACGTCTCCGGTCTTATTCAAGTCAGCAAGGTTGCCAAACAGGACCAAAACTCGGCGCTCTCTGCGGATCTATGCGAGCGGGCTCTCTTCACCTTTGGCCGCGTGTCACTCTCTGCCTTCAGGCAGAAGATGGAACAAGGCAAGGCAAGGCTCGACTTCAGGCGGCCCGAGAATCGGCAGTTCTGGTTGGCAGGTTATCATTACCTCAAGAGCCTGGTGTTCAAGGGAACCTACCGGACTGCGTTGGAGTGGTCCAAGCTATTGCTCGGCATGGATTGGAGTGACCCATACGGTATCATCCAC
The DNA here is from genome assembly GCA_022376275.1 of Xylariomycetidae sp. FL2044. NCBI lineage: Eukaryota > Fungi > Ascomycota > Sordariomycetes > Xylariomycetidae sp. FL2044. Next base: position 145,392 of record JAJNOH010000025.1, on the reverse strand, counting down.
TTCATACACCCGATGGCCATCCGCGCCCATGAGTCCAAGTGGTTCATCGACTTCTGCGACTCTGAGGCTCTCGACAAGTGCGACACGGCGCAGGATTACATTCGCCAGACGCTAGTCCTTGCCAGGCTACAGCAGAAAGACGTGGCTGGCGCGAGAGCTCTCTTGCTAGAAGGCATGGAACGCTTGCCATGGCTTTACAACAGCCTCTTCAAAGCACTCAACCTTGACGTACCTAGAGCTATATGGGGCGTGCAACCTCGTGACCAACACGAAGAGCTTTTCACGGAGCTCTATGTTCATCAGACGAAGGGACTGTGGGACAATGCCGCAACTCTACCCCTCTTAAAGGAGGCAGGAGATGCGGCAAAGAAGTCGGAGTGGAAGACTTTCTCCTTCCCACCAGTGGCAGGTCGAAACGTGGCGAGGTTCATCTATCTGGACAACACGCCGTCACTCATGGGATTAGTTCCAGGGGGGATGCTGAGCTCATCACCGAACTGGGAGTTCGATCCCCTCCCACCGACTTTCGAGACTAACATATTCTCATACGAGTCACAGAAGCTTGCGTGGACTGCCGAACGAGGTCATCCATCTATCCCCGGGCTTCCTACCGACATAGGGGCGCTGCGGCGAGTTCTCCAACGTGCCCAAGCTCAGGGTGCTCCCGACGACGTTCTGCAGATGCTCCGTGAAGCAATCGGGGAGCCTGGTGGTGAACCGGGCGGTGAAGCTGGTGACGAAGCAGGCAGAAACGATGATGACGACGAGGGACAGGTCGACATGGAGGAGGAAGTCGGGGGGATGCAAGCGATGCTCCAGGGCTTCATAGATTTGTTTACTGGATTTGGTGGCAGTGATCTTGACTCGGATGATTTCGATATGCCAGGAGGATGGCGGGATGATGAAACCGACGAGGACATGCCTCCTCTCGAACCTCCGAGCGACAACGATGCACGATGATGGTATGCCCGATCTGGTAAGGTAGGACCCGAATTGGTGTCATTGATGATGACAATGGTTCTGGCTCTTACCATTGTACCTACGATAGCTGCCTACGTGCGTACCTAGGTACCTACTCATGTAATGTAGTATTTCAAAACTCACATGTTCGATGCACTGCGCCAAGCCGGCAGCACCCTTCGTACAGGGGAGATGGCACGCGTGGCTGCCAGGGATAGGTAGATCACCAAGACAGGAACACGGCTTCAGCAAACATTACTAATAAACACACCTTGTACCTTATTAGATGATTGATTTCAAACCCGGACCTGAGTGTGACCAAATGCTGACGAGAACCCTCCATTCCCTCTGATCTTTGTTGAAGCAGAGAATCTAGACGTGTCAGGACAATCAAAAAACCAATAAATGTGATGAGCTGGTTTCATAACCGGATACAAAGACAAGGGGAAAACTTGCTCAGTTTCACCTTTCGGATTGATCAAGGTTGTCTTTTTGGTGCTCTCCTCCCTTTTCTTTGGCAGTGCTAGCACGCAAGATTAGAGAGGGGAGTCGTCAGAGGTTTCTTCACAGTACCTACATAGATAGTTCCCCAGGTATACACTGTGTATTTTCGGTCGTTTTTTGCGGAGCAGGATCCCAGCTGAGTATTTGCGCCGCACTGTAGGGACACATACCCCGTTGCTTCCAGTCTTCCGGGGTCCTGGTGGGGTTTCGCCTTACCAACCGTTGGTTTTACCCCTCGTCTCCAGGGCTTTCATCCATTCATTCGGGCGCCCTGGTCCGCCGCGCGCTCCAGACACGGGTAACTTGCTCATTATTAATACAAAAGTCTCTCTCCTGTCCCATCGTAAACAGATAGAAGAAGGAGGGAAACCCTTACCTGCATTGATCTTCTCCATCCGTCAGTCCATACAAGGAACATCCATCTCGCGCTCGCCCAAAAACCACTTCAAGTCAACAAAAGTCAGAAGAGGACAACGACAGACAAAAACACATCATCATGTCCGACCAACACACCTACAAGTTCAACGTCACCATGAGCTGCGGCGGCTGCTCCGGCGCCATTAACCGCGTGCTCGGCAAGCTCGAAGGTGAGTTTTCAATTTGCCTTGCCTTTTCTTGATGTCGTCTAGCGCCCCCTTAACAGATAGATTCCTCGACGACCCCCTTCCTTCCGGAAAATCCCTCCATCTATCACCAAATCCCCTCCCCCAACGATTTCCTCATTAGAACCCGCGCCCCAATCAAGTCCATGCAAACATCCCGGCTAACCATCTGCGCTACGCAAAACCCCCCTCCCCCGCACAGGTGTCCAGAGCTACGACGTCTCCCTCGAGAAGCAGGAGGCCGTGGTCGTCGCCCAGCCCGGCCTCGACTACGAGACCGTCCTCAAGACCATCAAGAAGACGGGCAAGAAGGTCAACTCGGGCGAGGCCGACGGCGAGTCCAAGAGTATCGAGCTGACGGAATAAAGAAATAAAACAAAATAAGAGAGAGAGAGAGAGAGAGAGAGAGAGAGAGAGAGAGAGAGAGAGAGAAAAGAATGAAAATAAAACATGATGATTTGAGAGGTTCAGGGGGGAGAGCAGGATAGTGATGGTGCTGGTGATGGTGATGGTGGCAGCTAAGTGTGATACACTTGACTTGAGAGCAACAACGAACCATGTTGACAGATACGCCTCCAGCGAGGAGGAGGAAGAGGAAGAGCCTTGTTTTTAAGCTTGATTTTATTACTAGGAATGACTGAAATGGAGTCTGGGATATATGACATGAGAGTTGCAACGTGCGTTATCTGTCTTTTAAGGAAATGAAATCTGCGTGTATTGCGGACTTGTTGTCGATGCCTGATTTTTTTTTTTTTTTTTTTTTTTTTTTTTTTTTTTTTTTTGGCTTTATTGCTAGGTGCTGCGATCATCTATCTCCCTTCTCTTTCCCCGGCTCACGTTTTATGACTTGGGAGAGCTTGTTGTACATGCGCAATCGTAATGGGTACTATGTGCTTATGGGTGAGTGAAATTGACTACCTACCTGCGTTATTCATGTATGTATGTAGGGGTTCGCGTATGGTATGCAAGGGTCTGCGTATGCCTTGTGCGAGACATGAACGTATCCTTCCCTTCAGTGTGTGATCATGGGATGACGGGCCCCGGAAGCAGTTTCGCAAGATAGTATTTATGACCTCCCCCAGCTTGCCTCGAATATCTAGGTACCTACCTATGTACAGAGATGGTTGCCCTTTGTAATTTGCATTACACAAGGATAACAATAACCCAACAGGGCGAGAGAGAACAATAAGGGGCGAGGCCTCCGCACAGGCCTCAACAACTACCTATGTACATATAGGTATGTTTCAAAAGAGAGTGCTGCCAGAAATACTGGTAAGATCATTATGGCTGGTACCTTGAGGGCTGGTGGTGTCATGTTCTTCTGATGCAGCCCAAGTTGCCAATCTCCTCACTCACTCATTCGCTCATTCAGTCAACTCACCATGGGCCCGCTGATGCCACCCAGTCCGCTTCGGAATGCAAGATGACACATGATACGGAGAAATTACCTCTCCCAGAGCTTGTCGAAGCAGTATTACTCACGGTATGAATATGGCGCGGCATTTTTTGGGGTCTGATTATACCCGTCGGCTTCGTCGGACGCCGGCCCCAATATCCCGTATATCACCCCCTATATATATATAAAGTATATAACCCCGTGGGGTCAATGAGCAAGTTTTTGTCTTCCCTCTGACAGATTGTCATGTGAATCTCCCTTCGATCTACTTGGGTTGGTATTCTCCTTTTGTGAAAGGGAGCAGACGGTTATCTTGCGGGTTCTGGCTGGTATTCTGAGAAGTCCAACTCGGTACGAAAATTGTTTGGCAAGAGTTCGATGGCAAGTAACGTGATGAGACGATGAGTGGACTTGTATATGCCTTGGTAACTGGTTGTCGGGACCATGGGGGGTACTTTGGTCCTTCGGCTGGATCGACCAAGACCACCGTTGATGACACTCCTGATCTGTCTCCCAGTTATTTAGCACTCGAGAGGTCTGATTCAAGGAGGGAGATGTGCATCATATCCGGCATGTCTTTGACAGGATAATTCCTCTGATAACCCAGGTTCTGCCTCTGGCGGGGCTGTCGTAGTCCATTGTGGCCTGTCAGCTTAGTCACCTACTTTCCTACTGAGAGCAGGCGCCGAACCCACGAGCAATCTCCAGTATGACTTCCCATGTCATTAACCTACTGTAATCTAGGATGCTTATGAGCAGAAATGATTGGACGAGTTCCATGCAGGTGTGATTGTTTCAGAAAGCCGGAAGAACCGTGCGCACTTATGTCACTCAACCCCTATTCGATTCCGGCAATGGCAAGAAGAAAAGAGGCACTAGAGACGAGTTGTCCTCGCTGAGATCATCTGTAGAAACGCGGTATCCCCTCGATACTCCTTAAATCAAAATCTTGACTAGGCTACTTTTCTTGGGCGGGCGTGGAAGTCACACCGTATCGTTTGAACTTCGATCAGCTTGACTGGAAAAGGGGGACTTTCGAGTTCGAAAGGTTTCTTAAAAAAAAAAAAAAAAAAAAAAAAAAAAAAAAAAAAAAAAAAAAAAAAAAAAAAAAAAAAATTAGTTTTCCGCCAGGGTATATTGGTACCATCAAGACGCCATACTGTTCGATATCACCTTTATAAATTACCAATACAGGAGGCCCAAGAACTCATGATGAGTCGGCTTTTTGCCAGCCGCATGCCCCTCGGTAATCAAAGAAACACCTTTGGGCCGTGATCTATCTAGGGTGTTATAAAAAACCCAACAACCACCTGCTCACTGGATGTGGTGATAGCTAGGATGGTTGATATTGGTCTCTTCGGCGTCATTTAAATCCATGTCAAAGCACATTTCCCCTATGGCCGTGGTCATTTATGAGATTAGCTACCTACTGACATGTATAGATCTCGATCCAAGATTTCCACGACCTCTCTAAGAGTCGACTTTTCTGATAGGCTCAAGCAGAATCTCCAGCAGCGAGCCTCTTGTTTCATGAACAATGATAACTTTTATCTCCACGTCGGGGAAACATTCCCTACGTGGCTAAGCTTCAGCTTCTGGGTTCCTCACAATTACCGTAGAGCTTCACTTGGAACAAGTGGTCCGCGGATGGCAGAGCACACTCGTAAACGGACCAATGGCCTTGTTCGTCCTATCTCGTTGAGACCTCCTAATTAGAATCGTCGCGGGCGCTTGGGAAGCTGAAATCAAGCATCAAGTATTCTGATATAAGGTATAAGCCACGCATCTTGGCGAACGGACGTTGCTTGCCTAGGTTGAAGCCTAGATTTCCAGAGGCCAGCAGCCTTATCAGTTGCATTTTTTGGCGCTATATTAAGTCTTCAAATAGTCAGGAACCGGACCTCTCTAGCCTATCAACGGGCGCCAGCTAGGTAGTTCGTTCCCCAATCGCTCTTCTGCGCGGAGCTCGGAGGCCGGCGACAGCTTCAATGTAGCGGGTTGGAACCGAGCAGTCGAGTGCTCGGGCCCTAAAGACCTTAGTCCAACGAAGATCCGTGAGCCGGGTAAGCTCCTATCCGATGGCCATCGTGGTGGATGTTCTGCTCAACTTATTGCTCTAACCCCCACTGAGATGCCAGCCCGACTGCGGGTTACTAGCACAACAGCAACCTTGTTCAGTGGCGTCAGCCAGGCGCCATTGACACTCGTGGTAAGTTAGCTTGAAGATGGGCGAAAGTCAAATTTTATTCAGCTGCCCACTACGGACAGTTGTCGCTAATAACAAGAATTTCGACCGTGAGGCGTTGGCCTCAAACACGGCGACTCAGGGGCTGATGGCCGTGATACGAAGCTACCGAAAGGAAAAAGAAAAAAAAACACAACGCTGTGACAGCCGGCAGATTCTCTCCCCCATAACGCCCAATGTCATAGTGCATCTGCCGTCAAATATTATTACCCATTATTATTTTACTTATGCGTGAAGCCCCAAATATGTGACAGATTTTTAGCAAGTTCCCTCTTGCCACATCTTGACGGACTTGACCGTCATCCCCCGCGACTCGGGGGCTCCCCAGGTTGGCAGCCAGGAGTCGCTCGCCGCGTAGAATTCCTTCATGGCCGTGGTGCTGCCGTCTGTCCAGGGCTTGTTGCCCATGCCGTCCGGGAACCAGCCGTTGGTACTGCCGACAGCCACGTTCAGTATGAGATAGAAATCTTGGTCGAAAGGGGTGTTGTCTTGGCCGGTCGAGCTCCAGGGGTCCGGTCCGGCACCGGTGATGTCGGCGAAATCCCCGTACGTCCACATGTTCTTGTTCTTGGTGAAGTCGAAGTAGACGACTTGCTGTGAGACGCGCGAAGTCCAAGGTTAGCTGCTGAGTATCCTATATAATGCAGGAGGTCAAGAGGAGGGGGTGACATACTCTGAGGCGGCCGTCGAGCCAGGTGAACATATACTTTTCGCTCCATTCCAACCCGTAGGTATGGTAGTCATCAGAATACTTGGTGCGCTTTGAGCCCCATTCACCCTTACTGAGGCGATACGCGTCATTGGTGTAAGACGTTCCCCAATGCATAGCCGAGCTGACGATGTTATTGCCCAGGCCGTAGGTCTCGCCGTCGTTGCCGCGAGATTCACAGATGTCGATTTCACCGCTGTTAGGCCACTCGCCGTAAACAGAGTCCTGGGGCATCATCCAGATGGCTGGCCACAGCCAATCGCCGGCGGGAAGCTTCGCAACAACCTCGACTCGGCCATACCTGATGGTCTTCTTGCCTGCAGTAGTCAGACGAGCGGAACGCACCGGGTTGATGATCACACCCTTGGTGGAGTTGCTGACGGTGGAGCAGGCATCGTTCAGGGTCAGGTTGGAAGTGCGCTGATCCGTGGCTGTGCAAGTGCCATCAGTAGTGAGGTTGACAGTGTAACCGTTCATAAGCTGGTCGACGGTGATGGAAGTGGTCTCTGTCGTCAAGGTTGGCACGATATGCAGACCGTCCTGATCGACATACGAGTTAGTCTCGTCGGTGGTGGTCCAGTCGAAGGAACCCGTGCCGAAGCCGTTCATTTGCACCTCGTGGCCCCAATTGTCGAGGTTCGCGAATTCGTCGTCCATGATCAGACAGTAGTCATGTTTAGGAACGTCCTTGATGGAAGCCCAGCAGATGTAACCAGAGATCACTATGAATCGAGTGAGATACTATTCTGAACACTGTTCGAGTGTGATAGTTCGACTTACACAAGGCTAGGATGACACAGGAATAGAATATAATGCTGTCCCAGTTGACAGTCTTATTGGATTTATCGAGCCATGGCTTCTCGAGTTCACCAACAAGTCGAGAACTTTGAAACCGTCTCCTCGGTCGATCTGGTCATACATATGGTTAAAGTTGGGCGTTGATGAGACGGACTAATCAGCTCACCTTCTTGTACCGATATAGCTGCTGACCTCCGTCCCCGTGAGCGGATGGAGGGAATTGGTGTACCAAACGGCGGAGTGTCGAATGGATTTCGAGCAGCCGGCGAGGAACGATGTCGTTCTTGCTCACCAAAATGTGACACCGGCTGTGTCTGTGTGGTAGTCGTGGCTGTCTGCCCCGGCTGTAGGTCGTTCAAAGGAATCATCTTGAGCGGCTGAAAGCTAAGGAGTAAACAAGAAAAGATAGAGTACGGAGGACTGGTCGTTGATCACGACTACCAAAAAGTTCACCCGGACCTTTAAAGCAGTTCGCCCTGATAGCGGCTGATAGAGAAGGTCAGTGGCTACGAAGGAAGCACAGCTTAACTCGAGAAGAAGAGAGCCTCGAGAGTGGCCAAAAACAAGTATCCTGAAGGAGTTCTCAGCTCATATCCGGAGGGATACAATGCTTCATGTATAGGTTCGGAACCAGTACCCACGATCAGGACCTAATATCCCGATTTCTTGAAGAAAGTGACATGACTATTTGACTTGGCGAGTCTTCATTGATAGATCGACGGACTGAAACTTGGCCTCGACCGGCCTACCATTCAACGGATGATGGGCCACGATACGAGAGACCTACCTGGAATCGACTTCCACAACTCCGGCGCTGTGTGTTTACTACAGATAAGACACTCCTGTATTCGTGAGGCCCGGGCACTCGGGTCTGATCATTAAGTAGACCGCTTGTTAGCGGCCTGTTAGTCTTAGTGCAGATATTGGAGCTAGTCAGGGGTCAGGAGTCGACCAGTCGACAAAAGGACGATCTCCCGTGGCTGGACCCATTATCCTGCATGGACGACGATGAAAGAGGGAAAGGTAGGAATATATGCACAAGCTGAAGATAGGCGTCTACTCTCTAGTCTTGCATTAGAGACCTGTTGGTGTCAAGCCTCTCGCTTAATGAGCCGCGTACAGGTAAGACCGCCTCTAGGACAAGCGACATCAAGCCTCAAAAGGGAAGATGCCAAAGCATAGATACGAGAAACCGGCTGGCCGCGACCCTCATGCGTAGGTAGAACAGGTTGACGCAAAGGCCTGAGAAGGAAGAGCCGAGATGAATCTTCGCAGCCCATGATACGCACTGATCCAGTGCCCCGGTGTCTAGCTCCATGAGCTGTGTCGCTCAGGGGTCCAGGCATCGCGGCGATGAAGATAGCTGCGGAAACTTCGCGAGGTTTCCTCCGAGCAGGTGTCTATATGCCCGGCGCGTCCTTGATTATCTATGGTCCAGGTCCGATCTTTCCAGCTTTCTACCTCTCCTGAGCCACCTTCTTTTACTACCCTCTAACCACACTCGTTATTCCACCAGAGGGGACTGCCCCTAATGGCCTCAGAGAAACTCACTCCCAGTATGGCGACGGAGAAGGCCAACCCCAACATGCTACCACAGCTACCCTTCCAGGGCCGGCCGCCTCCAGAGGCAGATACGCTGTCTGTCATGAGCAAGACAAGTCGCGCCTCTCATCGACAAAGCGGCGGTATGCCTCGGCGGCCACGAAGCACATACCGGAGACATCAGTCAGACTATAGTCTGAACACAGCCACTCCAAGAGCCATGTCACGATATTCTACCATGGACTTCAGCCGAGTGGAGGATCCTCTCATGGTAAGCCAAGAAAACCTCATCATCAGAACGACTCCCAGCTGCTGACCTTGGTGCCAGATGGGAAAGATCATTGCCCGCCGTGCTACACTCCTCGGTTGGTTTGAAGAACAGGCAAGAGGTGCCAGGAACGACGAGTCCTCTTTCAGCTGCGTTGCCGTCAAGGGTCCGGATCTACAGTATGACTTCGTGCCCAAGGACGCTGCCACCTCGCCATTGGCGGCAGCCGTCACCACGCTCAACGAGGCCGCTGTCATGTCCATGATATCGGAAGTTGCCACCAAGGTTATCGACGAGATCTCGCCAGAGCAGAAGTTCGTCATGATCGAGAGCTCCGGAGCACGAATCCCCGTCGTCGCCCGTCTGAAGGATGTCTACACTGGACTTGCTCATACTTCAAGCTACTGTATCGTGCGTGAGGAGAAGCTCATCCTTATTTGGTCACACGAGCCTGGCATGCTACTCAACGTCGCTCATGAGGTCGAGAGACAATTGTTCGAACTAGTAAGTTACCACTCGCCAGAGTTGTATCCATGGTTATGGCACCACCGCTGATGGTCTCGATTCAGGGTAACATCTCAGACGATGAGAACATGGCCATGCCACCCTACCTGGGGAGCCCAGATCCCGAGAGTCACTATTCATCCAGATCGGCAAGTTTCATACGCGGCGGCCTCGACGAGAAGAACGAGGTCTACATGAAAGCCGTTGCGCTCGAGGAGGGCGCCGACAACAACGATGCGGAGGACATCGAAGCTAATGTAGCGCCACGTACGACTTCGAGGATACACTCGATCAAGATCGGCCTTGCGATCATGCTGGTCATAATAACGCAGTTCCTTGGAGTGGCAAAGGTTCGTTATCCCAAGAATGCGTCTATTGATCTCACGGTACTGACATGCGCCCAGCTTCTCGAACAATACTTCTGGGACGGTCATTATCTGCGGTTCATCTTGGTATGAAGGCCTGCTAATTCGATCGCCCGTGTGAGCCTCTACTGATCATCGACCTCTAGGTGGTTACGATCCCGCCATTGGCCCTCTTCTCTCTGGTAGGCACCTTACCTGCCCATCTCTTGCATCACTTGGAGCTAATGAGCCAAGTTCTTCTTCATTAATATAGTCACCGGCCTATTCCAACTATTTATTCCGGCCTCGATGTGCCTCAAGAATACGAAATTTCATTCTGGTACAGCTCACCTGTCCTTCGATACCTCGATATCATGAATGCTCACCTCCATTTTCTAGCCATCAAGCCTAATCCTAAACGTCATACGGACTATCAACTTCCTCATATCACGGTCCAGATGCCTGTGTATAAGGAAGGTCTCAAAGGGTAAGACAGTATTTTGTAGAAGTGGCAGTAACCGATGTCTGACATCCCCGTCTCTAGTGTCATCGTACCTACTATGGTCAGTGTCATGAAGGCAATCCAGTTCTACGAAGAGGCGGGCGGTACGGCATCCGTCTTTATCAACGACGACGGAATGCAATGTATCCAGCCCGAGCTCGCAGAGGCGCGAAAGCAGTACTACAGGGAAAACGGCATCGGCTTCACCGCCCGCCTGCCCAACCGCAAAGCCCCCGCCGGAGGCCGCTGGCCCTGGTCCTCCAAGCCCGCAGCATCGGAGGAGAGCACCGGCGACATCGAGAGCCTCAGCCCCCAGGAGATGTCGAACCGGCTGCAGTTCGAGCGCAAGGGCAAGTTCAAGAAGGCCAGCAACATGAACTACGGGCTCGCGTTCTCGATCCGCGTCGAGGACGAGCTGAACCGTCTGCAGCAGCTCGAGTGCCAGCGGCGCAACTGCTCGCACGAGGACCTCACGGCAGACGACGACGACGAGCTGTACGAGCAGGCGCTGGAGCGCATGCTCGCGGCGGACAAGGGCCAGACATGGGCCGAGGGCAACATCCGCATCGGCGAGCTGCTGCTGCTGATCGACTGCGACACGCGGGTGCCCGAGGACTGCCTGCTGTACGGCGCGCTGGAGCTGCACGAGAGCCCCGAGGTGGCCATCGTGCAGCACGGGTCGGGCGTGATGCAGGTGGCGCACAACACGTTCGAGAACGGCATCACCTACTTCACCAACATCGTCTACACGGCCATCAAGTACGGCGTGGGCACGGGCGACGTCTCGCCCTTCGTCGGCCACAACGCCTTCCTGCGCTGGAAGGCGCTGCAGAGCATCGCCTTCGTCGACGCGTCCGACGGCCAGACCAAGTGGTGGTCCGACGCGCACGTCTCGGAGGACTTCGACATCAGCCTGCGCCTGCAGATGCAGGGCATGACCATCCGCCTCGCCACCTACCACCACGGCGGCTTCAAGGAGGGCGTCTCGCTGACCCTCTACGACGAGCTGACCCGCTGGGAGAAGTACGCCTACGGCTGCAACGAACTGGTCTTCCATCCCTTGTAAGTGTCGAGTTGCCAAAAGCCCCCCTTTATGAACCGCACTGTGCCTATGTACTGACTCGTCATCGCCGTACAGCTACCAGTGGATCTATAAGGGTCCCGTCACTCGTTTGTTCCTCCGTTTCCTCTGGAGTAACATGCCGGTGACGAGTAAGGTGACCATCACGGCTTACATCTTCACATGTACGTCGAACGAAACCCCCGCCCGACCCTTGCGCGTCCGAAGACTCACTGACTGACTGACCGACTCAACCACTCCGTTATTCTAGACTACGCGATCGCGTCGGGCATGTTCCTGACGGCGGTGAACTACGTGGCGGTGGGCCTGTTCAACGACGAGCTGGACCACGTGTACCAGCCGTCGTGGGGGATCTGGTTCTCGCTCGTCGTGGTCTTCAACCTGTTCGGCTCGGTCGCCTTCTCCATGGCGCGGCACCAGCTGAAGGAGGAGAACTTCTGGCGGGCCATCCTGCAGGCCATCAAGTGGCTGCCCTTCCTCGTCGTCTTCTTCGGCGGCATCAGCCTCAACTGCGCCAAGGCCCTGCTGTGCCACGCCTTCGGCATCAACATCGAGTGGGCCTCGACCGCCAAGGAGATGGGCCCCACGGGCTTCTACATCGGCATCCAGCAGATCGTGAAGCAGTTCAAGTGGACCTGGTGCATCTGCCTCGTGCTAGCTGCTGGTGAGCAAGACCCTCTCCCTCTATATTGCCCCCCCTCTCTCTTCTCCCCCCCTTTCTAAAGAGAACTTGCTGTCGTATGTTGATAATCGAGAAATGCTGACTCGAATTGTAGCCATGATCTACTTCGCCGTCGGTGCGCCTTGGGGATGGACGATCAAGCCGGGCTCCGACCCCATGGCCACCTGGGCTGTCGTGCCTCTCTCTATCCAAATCTGCAGCGCCACTTTCCTGCCTTTCTTCCTTGGTCTGAATTAGCCAACCTCACCCTCTCGTACAGTCCTCGAGTCGGGTGGGTTTGGTTTGCCGCTTAATTAATAATTCCATTTGTATTTCGGTAATGGCAGTGGGAGCTTGTATAGAGTCTAGGGGAGAATTGCTTGGGATTTATACCTCTTGTACTAAACTTACTCACTCAAAATATACTTACTTAATTCGTAATCTGATACCAAGTTTGACCGGTTTGGCAGACCCGATGGGCTGGTTTCATGATTCCCATTGAAAGTCAGAAACCTCCATTGTTGTGATCATCACTTGTGGTTCGCTTGCCACGATCTCGGTGAGCCAGACATGAGCTCACTACTATTCTTCGGTGTCAGAATGGCCCTACCTGACGCTCACCACGACGGCGGCGGCGGAACGGGTAGTGGTCGGCACGATAAAGTCTTTCCGACACAATACAGTCGCATCACGCGGCTCACCCGGTGGCGCTTATGACTTTGAGCCGTTGGACCTCGGCCGTCCGTCTTTCATATGGTGAGGAGTTGTGGTGAGTGAGTGGGCTGACCTGCCAGCCCTGCTCCATACTGACCGCGACTTTCACTACCCCTGTTAGTCTACAGTATGCTGGTCCTAGTAGGTAATAACCCCTAACCTGCCAGCCTGCCAATCAGTCTGCGGAATATTAATCAGTCTTTTGGACGTCCGTCGGTTCCAAGGTTGGAGAATGCGCCAATCCAGTGTGTTTCTGTTGGCATGGATATGGATCTTCCCCCGAACCGGCCGAGAAACAGAAAGCTCTACTGCCGACGACTACGCCCTGTAGCACTAACCTAGGTAACATTTTAATAGTATTGGGTCAAGTGGATTGGTAACCATCGTGATTGGTCCCGTGTTGTTGCTGTCAGCAAGAGAATAATATCCTTGCCGATCGTAAAAACGTCGACACGAGCCAAGGGGGATACAGCACTCACCTAGCACCCAGCAACCCAGCACTGACCTACTACCCAAGGTATGTACCTCCAGCTATCAGGCCTATGAAGGCTAGGTACCTCGAAGCTAAACATCCATGGATCGCACCGCGGCAGCAGCTTGTAGTCGTCCTACCCAGCTCCCTAGCAGCCTAGCAGCCCTAGGTATGAGTCTAGCTGCTTGTATGCATCGCCCCGATCCTTTGAAACGGCACCGCTCTTTCTCCCGGACTCTCTCGTCTCTCTGTCTGCCTGTTTGTTTGTTTGTTTGTCTCTGTTGACGAAGCTGTGAGAATAACGAGTGTATGGCATTCCTCTCCCCCCAACAATTCCAAGCTTGGTATCGGCTTGATCTCACTCGCATGACTATGTTTCACCCAATTTTCTTCCAACCTTATTCGCTCCGCCCGTGATCCATGGTTCTAGTCCATGATTTCCGTTACTACAAGCACCATTCCTGCTGTTATCCGAACCCGGGCCGCACAAACGGAGCCCAATGGCCGATATAGGAACACCGCCCTCTATCGTTCCTATGCGAGACAGCGTCGATATTGCCAACGGCAGCGCATTAACGGCGCAGTCGAGAAGTGTGAAACGTCCTCGTCCAGTGAAATGTGTGTGCGACCATGCTCCCTATGAGCAACGATAGTCTAATCATCCAACGACACTCACCTACATAAGTACTCACTAACCTAATCTCCTAGCCTGTCTGGAATGTCGCCGCAGGAAACTGAGATGCGACAGGACTCTACCCTGTTCGCAGTGCCAGAAGTCTCAGCGCTCATGTCGCTATGCCGCCGACGGTGAACCCGCAAGTCAGTCAGACGAATCTGATGCCGAAACTCCTGAGAGGGCTACCAAACGGCCCTTTCCCCCGGGCCAAGATCCCAAGCACCGCCCCCAGCTTCCAACCTCGCATCCAAGCAACTCCGTCATCGATGAGCACGCAGCGAGGATCGAAAGACTGGAGAAGCTTCTGCTCGCCAATGCCAAGAGTCCCTCCCTCAGCGAAGACAGTACCCGCCAACCTCGACCCGTAGCCTCAGCTACTACCATTCGGGGCTTGACCGTCAAAGGAGGGCTTCGAACCCGTTTCTTCGGACAGAATAGCACGCCAGTCCTGTTAAATCTAGTAAGACGGCTATCGTTTCGTGCACGCACCCCTTTCGGCTTCTGACTAACCCCCGCGCAGTTTGAAGAATCGAAAGAGTTTATCCACACTCGTGATAAGTCTCCTGAGTTCGTAGGGATTCTCTTGGCCATTCAGAATATCCACAGGGCACAGAAGACAGAGCATGAGAAAGTGACGACCCCCATCACCGTCTTCGTAGACTCGATGACTCCGATTCAGAAGCGAATGGCCGATGTCTTACCGAGCAGGACGGTATGCGACCATCTTCTCCAGGTCTACTTCAATAGCACCGAGACTGTCTATCGCGTATTGCATGTTCCGTCCTTCATGGAGCAATACAGTCTCTATTGGGAGGGGAATTCTCAACCGGATTCATTTTTGCCGATACTCCTTCCGGTCTTGTGCCTTGGATATCGCCTCATTGGCATTGGAAAAGGGGGGTTGTACCACGACAGGGAAGGAATACACATTCCCACGGCCTGCGCTCTGGTGAGGACGTGGCTCGACGGCCTCCGCGGTAAAAGTTTGATTGAATTCACGACTCTTCAAGCTGAGGTTTTACTGTTGATGGCACAGAGGATGATAAACCCCCAGAACCAGCAGTCGTGGACACATCTCGGCCTCATCGTGCGAATGGCCATGACTATGGGCTTTCACCGGGACCCTGCTGAGTTTCGGATACCAGTATTCTGGGCGGAGCTGAGGCGGAGAGTATGGTACACAATTCTCGAGCTTGACGTTCATATGTCTTTACAGTGCAACCTTCCGTCATGCATTCGTGAAGGTGACTTCACTTGCCAACCGCCGCGAAATCTAAATGACAAGGACATCTATGCCGAAATGGAGGAACTACCACCTGGGAAGCCTATCGAACAGGACACCGATTCTCGCATGCAGGTGTTTGCTGCCACGACGCTTGCCGCTCGCTTCAAAGTGCTTGACTTGGTGAATCGGATGGAGCGTCTGCAAAGCTACCAGCAAGTCCTAGAGCTCGGTAATGAGTTGGAACGGGTTCTAGAAGATATCAGATACGTTATACCCCAAAGCCAAACGGCCGAGCTACAAGACGTTCGTCGTGTGTGGATGACCCGTGTCATCCTCGACATCAACATCCGGAGGGCGCTATTGGGTTTATATAGGCCCTTTGCGTTGAGCTGTACAGATGCACCTCAACAAATCATGACGGGTTATCTCAGATCATCGATAAAATTGACGACATATCTCGATGAATTACCGTTAGACCCCAACACTCCTGATTATCAGCATATCTGGCATATGCACCACATTGTGCTTAAGCAAGATGTACTACAAGCTGCGTTTAGTGTTTGCCACTATATGAAACATACCAATTCGAACTGCCAGTCGCCACAACCGTCCAACTGGGACTCGAGCTCGACACCCGATTCGGTCGAGGAAGCATGCACCATCGCTACCCAAAGCTCAGTACTAGTTTCATTGCCACGACAGAGAGCGGCCGTTGAGGGAATTCTGGACGCTATGATCAAACGTATTAGAGAGATCGGCATGGACTTGAAAGACATTGTCATGCTGACTATCGTATATCACACATATCAGCCCGGAACGAAAGAGCAAAAGCTTCAAGCTATGAAGGAAGGCATGCTGAAAATCGTCAACGCGGGCATACAGTCAACACTTGGTAATCAAGACAGTATTGCATTAATGCCGGTAAGTTCATTATGCCACTACGATCAACATCGAATGATAATCTGCTTACGCGATTCCGTCTCAGACGATGCAATCACCTATTTCAGTACCGCTGGGCAGCGAGTTCCCCTCAATCCATGCTGGCATCAATCAGATGTACCAACAGCACTTTAGCACAGACATGTCGAACATAGTATGTGAACCTCTCTACAACTTGTTCAAAAGCTCTTCACTGATTCAACAGATGCCGGACGATGTCACTATGTGGGACATGGAGTTTTGGAATCCCTCGTTCGCAGGACCTTCGTGAAAGCGCGGCTGGCTACTGCTGACCTCGCCACGCCTTCCCAGGCAATACCAAGACCACCAAAACGGCTTGCGGACTATATGAACTCGGTCAAATTGCCATATCGCGCAAAAGCTGCCTTCGAAGAATTCTCCATCGTCCGGTCTTAGCAACTACCACTCTGATCACAAATGGAAACTAGGGATTGGCAACGGAGTCAAACCTGCTTCTGGGTTATGCCTTACTCCATGAATGGTGGAGGCGAGATGGAGAAATAGGCCCCATCTACTCTCATGTGAATGGACTTCTACGTAGGAGTCCGTCGATATTGTGTCACAATCTGATCTGTACACACCACATCCGCCATCGCCACTACCCTAATTCGAGATAACAGGGCTTCTCCGCGAGAACTCGTCGCTCCCACACGCATCCACCATCCACTTCGCCACGCTAGCTCTGGTTATCTTCGGCATGAACCCAATGCCGGCTCCATCGTCCGGAAAGACCTTAACCTCGCGCGCCTCACCATCCGCCAGGAGCACAGGGCGCACGAGTGTGAAATCGACATCTGCCACGCGCGTCTCGGCGTCGACGGCATTGTGATCTTGCAGCCCCAGCCGCATGTTCGTGTGCGTGAACATGGCCCTGAACAGGAAATTCATGCTACTGAAGCTGTTCCCCGCACCCCAGGAGCTCATCACCACGATCCTGCGCATGTCGCGCTCCCGCATCTCCGCCACCACATTCGCCACCGAATCCGCCATCAACCTGTCGGGCGTGTCCTCCGAGGGCGCTGCGAAGGGCGAGTCCGACTGCCGGCGCGCGTTCAGCGCTACGATGACCGCCGTTGGGCTTGTCGTTGTCGTCATTGCTATGAATGCCGAGGCCACGTCGGCGCGTCTCAGGGGCGTGCCTTCGATGACCGTGAGGTTCGCGTGCGGCCCGACTGGAAATGAGGCCTGGGAGCGCGTCAACACTGTAACGCTGTGGCCTTGGGCTAGGGCCTCCTTGACCGCTAGCTGACCGGTTCGGCCACTTCCGCCGATGATGAGGATGTGCATTTCCGGCTCAGGGGTAAACGTCGGAGGGTGTATTGCACTGTACTGGGGTCTTATAGTGGATTCGGATAGGTCGAGGGGAGACGGCGTTTGAGCTCAGAGATAGTAATGATATGAGAGTGGGAATTGTCCTTCTCGTGCAATCTTCGATTACCAGAAAGTATCTGGGATGGGATCTCGGGTAATGATACTAACTAACTAGAGTAATGAAGACACTCCGGATAGATGCGGCGGCTCTGGGACTTTTATATACATACTGCGTAGTTACCTCCTGGCAATTGGATCTGTCTAGAGAAAATAATATATAATACCTACATACTCTCTCACTCGACAAACGACATATTTCTAATCAAGACATTTGAGCAGACCAAGCTGTATACTAACTACTCGTACGAGCTGATTACCTACCATAGTAGAATATACGATAGTTACAAGTGTTTCGCGGAGCCGAATGTGATACGTTAGGTTATTAGGTAGATAGCTGAGTGAGTAAGTAGCTTTTTACTCGGCCGAGTGAACGTGTGAATCAGGGAGGGCTTAGTCACCAACTCGGCCGGGGGGGAGGGGGGTTCTTTTTTCTATGGAAAGGAAAGGGAGAGAAACTCGAGGTTAATGGATTGCGGAGACTAGGTTACTATTGGACGATTGGTTTGATTAATGGATTGATTGATTGATGGCTAGCGTAGGTAACATAGAGAAGAGGTTCAGGATCCGATGGGAGAGGTTGGGTAGGTTAACTAGGGATAGATATATTGGGTATGGATGGAGATAGAGTGCAGGGTTGAAATAAGGGATGCAGACCTCTCTCGGCCAACAGCTCTTCTTAATCACATAATATAACATAACAAACACTGTCTTTCATAAATATGAACGAAATCATAGCATTTGCTCGTTTCTGGGCACTGAAGAACTAGTCTATACATAAAGGCGCGCCGTGAGATAGACATAAATACAGCTCAACATTCGGTGCTGGATTGATTGATGCACCTCGGCCGGCCAGCCAGCCATCTCGGCACAGTGGATGGAACGCACGTCATAGGCCCTTTGATACTTACCTAGTACAGTACAGTACTAAGGGATGGAAGTGACTATACCATTTTTGGACTTGCCTCGGCTGTTGGTTGGGGGGTTACTGTTACAGGCTCGGGATCTCCCCCGCAATACGCTTGTTGGAGAGGCGCGCTTCCTGGGGGTTCAACACCATTGAAGCTTCTACTTTGCCACGGTTTTAATAGCCAACGAGCATGCCCATCGAATCCGATGCACTAGCTAGGCTATCTATTGTTTAGACTTGCGGTAGTGTATTTCCCCAGATTCGCATTCTCTGGGAAGCTTTTGTACTGCCCTCTTGTATAATACCATAAACTTATCCCATCAAGTTATTAGCGTGTCGACACAGACACCTCAGCTTCATCAGAGCATCCCTAGTTATATGACCAGTTTCGTCTGACCTCAAAGTCCAAGATGCCAGCCAAACAGAAACAGCCCGTCTACGTACTGGGCGTGGGCATGACCAAGTTCATCAAGCCCCGTGGGAAGGTCGACTACACAGAGCTCGGTTTCGAGGCTGGCGTAAAGGCTATGCTCGATGCCCAGATCAACTACGACGACGTCGAGCAAGGCGTTGCCTGCTACTGCTACGGCGACTCGACCTGCGGTCAGAGAGTCTTCTACCAATTCGGCATGACCCAGATCCCCATTGTCAACGTAAACAACAACTGCTCTACCGGTTCGACCGGCCTGGCCTTGGCGAGAAACACCATCTCTTACGGCGGTGCCGACTGCATCCTGGTCGTCGGATTCGAGAAGATGATGCGCGGCAGCCTTCAGAGCTTCTTTAACGATCGAGAAAACCCGATCGGTACCACCGCCACCATGACGGCTGAGACCAGGGGTTTCACCAACGCCCCCGGTGCTGCCCAGATGTTTGGGAACGCCGGGAAGGAGTATATGGAAAAGTGAGCTTTGCTTAAGTCCATGAGGCAAATCTCAAATCATCGATGACTGACCAAAATCCAGGTATGGTGCCAAGCTAGAGGACTTCGCCGAGATTGCTCGAATCAACCACGAGCACTCCGGTCGTAACCCGTAC
The DNA here is from genome assembly GCA_022376275.1 of Xylariomycetidae sp. FL2044. NCBI lineage: Eukaryota > Fungi > Ascomycota > Sordariomycetes > Xylariomycetidae sp. FL2044. The sequence continues at coordinate 125,853 of JAJNOH010000025.1, read as the reverse complement.
TCCCAGTTTCAGGATGTCTACACCTTGGAACAGGTCATGAACGCGCCCATGATCCACGAGCCTCTGACCAAGCTCCAATGCTGTCCCACGTCCGACGGTGGCGCGGCCGCCGTCCTGGTCTCGCAAGACTTCCTCGATGCCAGACCGCACCTGAAGGACCAGGCCATCCTGATCGCCGGCCAGTGTCTCGCCACCGACGCCCCCAGCCTGTTCTCCAGGAGCTCCATCGATCTCATGGGCTTCGACATGACCAAGCACGCCGCCCAGACGGCGCTGGCCGAGGCTAAGGTTTCGCCCAAGGAGGTCCAGGTCTGCGAGCTGCACGACTGCTTCTCGGCCAACGAGATGATCACCATCGACGCCCTGGGCCTGTCGGAGCCGGGCAAGGCGCACGAGATGGTGCGCAGGGGGGACATCACCTACGGGGGCAAGATGGTGATCAACCCCTCGGGCGGCCTCATCTCCAAGGGCCACCCGCTCGGCGCCACCGGCATCGCGCAGTGCGCCGAGCTCGTCTGGCACCTCCGCGGCTGGGCCAACAACCGGCCCATCCCCCAGACCCGGTACGCCCTGCAGCACAACCTGGGCCTCGGCGGCGCCGCCGTCGTCACCGTCTACTGCCGGCCCGACCGCAGCGAGGCCCCCCAGCTGGACACGCCCGCCATCGCGAGGCGGAACAAGCTCGGCTACAACCCGGCCGTCGAGGCCAAGGGGTTCACGGCGGCCCAGTGCCAGTCCGTCCTCAGCAAAACCAAGCAGAGCGCGTGGGCGCTGCAGGACACGCAGAAGAAGGTCGAGGCCAGGTTCTAGACATGGTTGGTCCCGGATTTCCTCTTTTCCCCTGGATGGATGGATGGATGGATGGATGGCTGAGACCTTTTTTCCGTGTGTAAAATGTGGTACAGAATAGTTCAATTCCATCGTCATCGTCTCGTCCCTGATCGACATCATCCTCACCCTCACCCATACATACATATATTTTACATAATATTCGCAATCTACATAAGCATGCTTTCCCTGGTTCCATGACAAGGCCGAAAATATCTGTCTCCAGCGCCCGTAGAAAAGAAAGAGAAAAGAAAACAAGAAAAATTCATCCCGAACCCAAAAATCCCCCCAAGGACCTGGATTATAGGACGCGATCTCAGGCTATTTATTTATTATTCCCTACCCGCGCGCCGGTTTGAGTCTCTCACACTCGAGGCTGAACGGGATGCGGACGGGACTGACTGTTCTGTCATTCATTCATACCTGGTTCATGATTGATCAATGGGGTCTGGCTGTTTTTTTCTTTTTTTTCCTTCTTCTTCTTTTCACCTGTGAATGGTACCTGATAATAATAAGTCGATCAATCAAGGAGAGCATTGCGTGAAGGGGTGACAATCAATCAAACCTTCTAGAAGAATTCCGAGAAAGTACAGGGGGGCGGAGGGGCCTTGGTAGACGACTAGGTTAGCGCATTGGACCACTCATAAAATAATACTTATTAAGGGGAAGACGTAATGAGGCAGATGATGGCAGATCCCGTTGTTTTAGAATCTTCTATTTCTTTTCGTTCTTCTCTCTCCACGATCTTAAGTCATTATTGTTATTATTAGAAGTAGTTAACTAGCAGGCAAGCTGATGGTACTCCTTATTTGGCGGTAATAAGTCTGTGAGCTGCAGATGGGCTTCGATGGAAACAAGAAAAAAAAGCTTCCACCGGTCCCGTCGATCACACGTCTTGTGTGTCTGTCTCTCGTGCATACATACGATACGATCACCCTCCTCTCCCTTCATTTTACAACCACCGCCATCCTGAATTCATTTCCCTCGCGCGCACGAGATCTGGAAACATGACATGCTTAGGGGGTGGGATTCGACCGGCGCGTTGTTGTAGGTAAGTAACTATTCTGGTGCCACGACTTGACATACAGTTAGTTGTATTCTTTCCGGCTCGGCGTCTGTATTGCTATTTTTCAAAATGATCAATCACATAGGTTCATAAATAAGTAATACTTAACCTACCTAACATACTGTATGCGTTGTAACCCACCGCGTCCGTCATGTTTCAGATTTCGAGAGAGAGAGAGAAAAAAATATTTCATCTAAGATAGGTTCGAGCGCGTGTGACGGTTTCGATTGGGGAGGGTTGAGGAGGATCGAATGACAGAAATATCTGAATGATTCGATGATGTTATGTATGTGTGTGTCGTGCGTCTCCTTGTTGGGTAGGTAGCAAGCAACACGCACAGACATGTATGTATGCAGATAGACAGACGTTACACGCGATCTGATCTCGAAATAAATGATACTTATTTCCTCGACCGCGATGAGTGCATTGGCATTATCATCATCACCTGCTGCTGCTGCTACTGCTGGCAATGGTAGTGGTGGTGGTATTGGTGGTATTAGTAGTAAGTCTTGGTGGGTTACTCGCGCTCAGAGCCCTCTCGCATCGCATTTAGCTAAGCGGTAAAATGTGAGTTACTTACGCGTTTCTGTTTCTGACTTTTGCCGTCTGCCACGTAGTCTATCTAACGGCGGAACAATGGTACCTCAACTGCTAACCTTAGATGGTGGTGAGTGATGTTAAGTCAAAAGGATCTCATATGTAGGTAATAAGGTATCTTGTGAGGTTAACATCGCGCCACGATCATTCTTTTAGAAAACCAGAAAAAAAAAGAGAGGTGCATTGCCGTATCGCTTCCACTCACGCGTTCACTCTCCCCTTGGACCAAATCCAGAAATCAGCAGATCTGGGGTGGTGGTGGTGGAAGACCAAAGCGGGCTGGATGTCAATCTGTATGTGACGGTTTTGTGGTTTATGTGATTGGCCCCTTTTTTAGCCTGATGCTGCGTTCCCGTTTCCGCTGCGTCCATCACAAGCAACCGGATCGTCTCCCCAAACTTGGTGGGGTGATACGTGCTTCGAGATTTTTTTTTGTATTATTTTCTCAGATTCTATATTTCCTTTTTCCTGCAGGGGGAACAGCGGGAAGGTTTCGCGCTGTTGTTGTTGTTTCTATGTTGTTGTTATTGCTGGGGGAGAGGGGGCGGGGGGAGTGCTGGGCGGTGATCGAACAGACCCCGGCGGATGAATCGTCTCATCTTTTGAGTGCAGGCTGCCGGACAGGCCAGCACAACGCGAACCTAGCTACCTATAGACATACTACTATTGCTATTGCTATTGCTACTACCACTAGAGTTAACTTACGCCATGGGAACATCCGGTTAATACAACGTACATGCGTCGGAGTACGCCACGTAGTTACATTCTATCTAAGAATAAAGACCGGCAGCCCGTGGGTCTGGGACCGGGACTTGACACCTCGGGGAAGGGGGAGGCGAATGAGTATATGATCGGTTCAGACCCACCGTTCTCTGCCTCTTGACCCATTCTCCTCTTTCATGCTCAAGTCCTATCGCTCCTTGACAATCGTCCTCGGACGATTACAACGCGCAACACGTCCTATCGTTCGGTCTTCTGGATCGGCACGAATCGAACATTCGTCTGCCTCCCCGGGCTGGCGAACTGATACCCGGAGAGGGATTACTTACTATGCAAATGACTGGATCCCAATAAGAAGAAGTCGACGCTGAAAGACGCATTCGCGACAACAAGAGAAACGAAAAGGACGATGTTAGGCCTGGGGCCATCCATAGATAGTCCCACGACGGACTCGCGGGGGCCGGCCCTCCTGGCGGTCTCGGTCACGACGACGCTGATCGCGCTACCGGCCTGCATCCTGAGGTACTGCGTGCGGGCGCGCATCAGCCGCAGCGTGTCCTGGGACGACTACTTCGCGGGGCTGGCGCAGCTGCTGGGCCTGGTGGGCGTGGTGTTCGCCATCGTCGAGGCCACGAGCGTCGGTGGCGCGGCGGCGCTGCAGTACGACTACCTGGCGCAGCCGTGGCTCAACATGGGCTCCACGCTGGCCGAGGTCTCTATCTGCCTGTTCGTCCTGCGCCTGGTGTCGCGGGTCCGCGCCTGGCGCGCCGTGCTCGGCGCCCAGGTCGTCGCCCTGCTCGCCGTCAACCTGGCCTACAGCTTCGCCTCGCTGCTGCAGTGCCGGCCCAACGAGAAGCTCTGGAAGCCCGAGATCGCGGGCCGGTGCTGGAGCTTGGAGATCCAGCAGGATATCGGCTATTTTCAGGGAGGTAAGGCTGGTTTTGATGACCGAGATATGGGTGTGGGCGCGAGAGAGATATATTGACTGACAATGTCTGATTTTAGCCTTCGATGTGTTTTCACAGCTGTTCATCGCGCTCTTCCCCATCATGGTCATCCAGGACCTTGGGATACCGAGAAACGTCCGCTGGCCGTTCTACACCCTCTCAGTTATGAGCATCATGTATGTGTAGTTCGAGCTGGCAAAAGGGGAATTGTTCACTGATGCTGCATGTCAGTATCGCCATGCTGTCCGTCCTTAGGACCTACAACATCTCACTCATCCGGTCCGGCGACCAATTTATGTTCCAGATCATCGCGACGATCCTAAAAGTGTAAGCGCCTATCAAGATGTCGAGCTCCTCTTATCTGGTCTCTCTTTCCCGATTCAGGATCGGTGCTGACGCAGGAGCTTCTCCATGCAGGCTAGAACTCAACCTAGGTATCGTCTCGGCCAACATCCTGCCCATTGCGTCGCTGTGCTCCAAGAACATCCGGCCCATTAGTCAGGCGCTCAGCGAGGCCGCCAGCGCCCGCGACGACGACGCCGCCTCGATCTTCTCCAGGCGGGCCCGGACCCCGTCGTCGCTGTCCAAGCGGCAGAGCAACGGCTCGACGTTCCTCATCGAGGGCCCGCAGCGCGCCAGCTTCGAAGCCGGGCCCGAGGGGGCCGGGGCTGAGGCCTGGCCCATGGGTATCATCAAGACCGTGAGTGTGGAGGTGACGCAAGAGAACGCGGCCGACATCGAGCAGGGCATGGATATCTCGGACGGGAGGCGGATCAGCGGACAGCAGGACTGGGATAGCTACTTGAGATGAGGCCTGGAGTCACGGTTTTTCCTTTCCTTTTCTTTCTGTCATTGTTCTTCGCCCTCTGCATACCCTTTTCTTTGGCTGGCGTATTGGAAGCCGAGTTATCGGGCTGAGTCGGAAACTCAAAAGGAAAAAATTCTGTTATAGATGTGCGGATAGACGATACCCTCTGTATTTGTAGGCGTTGGAAGGGACCAATGGCTGGCTGGACGGATTTCGATGGCAAGGTATACGCCCTCGGCGGGCAATGGTATTTCTCTCAAGGTTAATATTATATGGCATCCGGTTGATGCTTGGAGGCGCGCTAAGTTTCCCGATTACTTTCACGAGCTTCCCTGTAGCAGTTGCATGCTGTGGACACTGGTATCTGAAGGACAAACTTGGTCGCCGAAGACGATGACACGCAATGGCGTATCTCGCGGGGTGCAGGTCGGGCAAGGCGGGTGTTAAGGGAGCAGGGACTCGTTTGCAACGCCAGGTGCTTGCGGTGCCGCGTCAGTACAGCCGGTGTCAATGCCGACATTTGGACTCCGTCGTGGTGTTTCAAGGTCGTTTTGTCAAACATGGCCTGCACCTTACTCAGTGTTAGAAGCGCCCCATAAGCGCGTTGCGGAAGTCGGCCGACTGCCATGCAGGCGGAAGAGATACCTAGGTCGCCGGTATACCACTCCTAGGTACAAGGCACTCTGATCTACACGGAATGGTATGATCTGGGACCAAGGAACGGGCCTCTCACAGGTCTCGCGAGTGCTCCAGACCGTCCAGTTCATATGCATGAGAGGTCGGGATATGTATGTCGAGTGCACCGTAGCGACCTCATTCAGCGGCTTTTCGGTACAAAAACAACAGCAACAATGACAACAACAACAACGACAACACTGCGAATGGTAATGCTCAGGCACGTCGACTCTTCCCCGGGGTGGCCGGGGTGACCGGAGACAAACAAGGAGACGGAGGCAGCAATGGTGATCAACAGCGGTGGTAAGCTCTCCTTGTGATGACTAGATATGATCGAGAGGAAAGGATCTTCCTTCATGTTTCGCATCCGCCGCTCTATGAGCAGCAATCCGCCTCTTCGCCTTCTTCATGAATGGGTTTGGTAGGGCATTTGCGAGACGTTGCGGCGTTGTTGGGGCGGTGAAGATGTCCTGTGTAAATCTCTCGCCAACTGCTGACAGTCAGCCTACCGGCAGGTAGGTTACAGGATTGGACGCGTGCCGGTCCCTGATTTGGCGGTGATGTTCTTTTGTACGGCGGGTCCGTCCAGATTCCAGACCCTTTACGAAGTACAGTATTCAGTAAAGCGAGAGAAATATTCAAGTTACAGCAGATGATATGCATGGATGAAGCCCTTGCAGGGGTTCTCTCGCATTAAAATCGAGATCACATAGATCATATTTCTGCTTAGTTGCATCCGACTCCACAGATGCACGATTCGTATGCTGCAAGAGGGGAAAACAGCTTCTTTCTGCACAGTAACGCAGCATTGCGGCGCATCTCCTCGGCCCAAACAGAAGTGGTCGATCAAAAGAACACTTTCCACGGACCCGACGATACCTTGGCCTACTCGATCGAGAAGCATTGTCCTTTTTATCCTGTGCTTCTCTGGCTGCATTTCTGCAAAATATACATAGTAGCAACCTCCTGCGCGTCCTCCCTTGTCCGATGAAGTGTGCGTAAACCTATCCGTAAAAGTAGCCCCCCCGGGGGAAGTAGGGGGTCGAAAAAGACGGCGATCCCTTGGAGCTCGACACTATGTTACCTGGACACTTTCGGCGTTACTACTAGGAAGCTCGCTACCTAACCTAGCTGAAACTCTCTTCGCCGTTCTCTTAATAAAACAAGAGCGACAGCCCGGTTTCTAGACAGTTTATTCTAGATTCATGAATTTCATAGGTAGTAGATCCCATGTTTGCGAGAAGGATCTCTTATAAAGGATGTGGCTTGCAGAGTGACAGCTGCTGCCCATTCACTCCTTGACATGTCGGCCTCTGTCTTTACATACCGGCCTGCATTTGCTTCTCCTACCTACCATTTGCATCCCACGACTAGCTGAGTGAGCACTTGGGGATGTTGTGACGATGTTCTTGCTCCTCATACAGCATCTTCATTTACGTTCGGACATTCGTTGCATCACGACATAAAGTTGTGTACCCTCGCTGCTGCCGATATCCCCGAAGAAATCGGGCGCGAGGTTTTCTGGCAACGAACTACGCCAAGGATCACCATACTCCGCATTTCCAGCTCTCTTCGACGTACCTACATGTGTACCTAGATCAGGTACACATGTCCACATCAGCCTTAACCTCGTAAATTCCAACTATCTGGGCAGACTTCTCCACACGGTAGATCAAATAAGTCGAGCTTTCAACCCCTGAGAAGCGCCTCATAGCAGGAGGAGAACACCGTGGTGAGGCTGTGACCTTTTGTAAGTTCTTACACCACTGATGCTGACAATTTCATGGGACATCTTCAGCTGACCTGGTATAAGTCGAGATCAGGCCATCATGACTTTGGCCTTCCCACAGTTCAGCCAATTACCCCTGGAGCTGCAAAGAATAATATGGGAGATAGCCGCACGTCAGATCGAGCCGGGGGTGTGCATATTTCCCGGCCTGGGCTGCGACGGCGAGGTCCTTCTCCCCCTGGGCGTCAATCTCAGGCTCCCGCCGGCGTTACTTCATATCTGCAGAGAGTCGCGCGCAGAGTCTCTGAAACACGTCCGACTGGAGCAAGACAGCCAGGGTGCCTTGTCCCGGGTATGGCGAGAATTCAGCTTCGACGCGGATACTCTATTCGTGCCGGACCGGCATATGCTGGGCTTCCTGGGCCCGAACCTAGACCGATGGGCGGGAGCGGCCAAGATCCGGTCATTGACGTTTGAGTACACCTTCTCATGGGGTCACTTCGATACTTGGTGGCTCAGGTTCCGGCTGCTCGTCTCCACGTTCAAGCGGCTGCGTAGGGTCGGACTATCGCACTCGGACCAGAACCGCGGATGCTGGGGCGACGGGGAAGTGTGTCGTCTACTTGATCTCGACCCGGGCTTCGTCCGGGACCACACGGCCACACATGACGGCCTCGGCAACCTGGCACGGTGGATGCATGACAAGCAACCTTTGCGGTTTGATCTAGAACTCCAGATCCTTTTGCGATGTAACGAGGAAGCCTCGCAGAGACGGTGGATCGCGGCACAAAAGCGACAATAACCATGAGTAATTGCGATCATTTACCTAAGACCATGGCGCTGAACATCTCATTACGATGCTTTTTCTGTTTCACCAGTCATACTCATGACAGAACAACACACACACCCAAATCCAACTAAATAACTAACTAGGGACGGCACAATAGCTAACTCATTCCCACTCCGGGTCTGAGTCAATTGAGGCAATGCTTTTATGCCCGCCTTCTGACTGTCATCAATCATGCCATCTACGTGACAAGACATCTGTTCCAAAAAATAAACCGTGGCCCAACAGATAATAGACCGCTATCGGTCCAGATTTCTACAGTCTTGCCCGACAAGCAAGAAAGGGGGGGAAGAGAAAGCGAGAGGGGGGCCATAAGCCGGAACTTGTTGCCCGATAGGGCTGGAACCCGAGGTAGCCCGAGGGCCGGGTTTGCGGCTATCTACAAGTATGTTCAAAGAATAAGCGTCTCATGTTATGGTTTATTCGTCAGGGAAAGATAGAATGGGAATTTATCCTCCTTTCTTCTTGAATTCGGGTTCCAGCCTTGGCCATAGAGTTGCATTACGCGTACTTGTCCTTGGCATTGGTTTTGATAAGCTTTTTGCTATGCTAGATTAACCTTTCCCGCTCTTTGCTATGCTAGATTAACCTTTCCCGCTCTTTGAGAGCGAGTATCTCTGTCTGCCATCTGGAGCGGGAGGCTGTCCTTACTGCCGTCTACTAACCAGTGTCTCGAGTCAAGATATTTCAACTTGAGAAACGGAGTAACAGTATGGCCTTGAGAACGAGTTCATCAACATGTAAAGGTCAGGCTATGTACCATACCACGGATTACTCAAAGTCACTGGATCCCACCACCGGCGGTAAGTGAGAGTGTTTCCACACCGCCATGATATGAACCAACAAAACGGCTTCTCAGAGTAACAGATCTTGAGGCTCATTTCGTCCGAGTCTCCATTATGACAACCCTCGAAGATGGTAACGATTAGCAGCAAGACTACCGGTTCTCTGTAAGGCTTTATTAGAATTGGATGCAGTTTATTTTTTTCAGGCAGAGCCGAATGAGCCTATTGAACCTTACTTACTGCCGATACTCGACAGGCCGGGCACAGTAGCGAGTCAGCGATCTTATTACTGAGCAGAAATACACTTTCGCGAACACAAGTAACGGCACAACTACACCGAGAGCCATGTGGAAAAAAAGGAAAAGAAAAAAAAAAGCTCACTGGACCAGACGTCGGGACGCATATCAAGTCTCCCGCCGCCAGCCTGCCAGCTCGCGTGGTTCTAATCTATCACACCCCTGCAGAGATCTCCCCTCACACCGTAACCATCGCGACCTTTTTGGGTATGTTTCCCGGTGTCTATCTTTTTCCCCAAATCTCCAGCTCTCCCACGCCCCAAAATCTCCAGCTTCCCCTCCCGACCGTTTAGAGAGTTGTCCAATGACCTGTCAGTCCTACGCATGCACGACTGTCACTCTCCGATAACCTGACCCCATCCGCAGCCTGTCTGCCTGTCCGACAGAAGGGGTACCCGTGCCCGTTCACCAGGGAAACACGGGATTTTCCTGATAAGGGTGGCTCCCCTTGCTAGGTATTGATATCAGCGGCCAAGTCGTATATATGTACGGGCAGAGAGTAATTATCTCTAGATAAATAAATAGATAGATAGATAGCATGGACGCGCAATCCCGTTATGGCACTTTTGCTTCTTCTTCCTCGTCCTCTTCCTCTTCCTCTCCCCCTGGTGATCGCCTGAGCTCAACATCCAGCTCCGGCATACAGGCGACAACATCGCCTCTCACAACAGCAACAACAACATCAGCGACGGCGAGGACGACGACAGGCAATTCGACCATGGCGACCGCCGATCATGACCACGATCACGAGGCCCGGGGCGACGTCAAGCCCGGGGTCAGCGAGACCGCCGTCGTCGAGGCCATCCAGCAGGAGCACGCCATCACCTTCGTAGAGGCTATCAAGCTCTACCCCAAGGCCGTGGGCTGGTCCATGTTCGTGTCCATAGGCGTCATCATGCTCGCTTTCGATCCCCAGATCATCGGCAACATGTTCGCGATGGAGCAATTCCAGAAGGATTTCGGCGTCGCGCACGAGAACGGCGAGGTATGCGTCATTTTCTTTTTCTTGTGTATTTTATAGTTTGCTTGCGGGGTACCTGGGGAAGAATCGCAAGATCAACAACTGACATGAGAGACTCTACATAGTATGTCATTCCGGCATCCTGGCAGACCGGCCTCTCGATGGGCAACCCCCTCGGCCAGGTGGTCGGCGCGCTGTTCTCGGCGTACCCGATGGAGCTCTTCGGGCGCAAGTGGACGTTCTTCGGCTGCATCGGCCTGACGGCGGGCCTGGTCTTCATCCAGTTCTTCGCGCGCTCGCTCGAGGTCTTGCTGGTCGGGGAGCTGCTCGGCGGCCTGGTGCTGGGCTGCTTCGTCGTCATCGGGCCGACCTACGCGTCCGAGGTCTGCCCCATGGCGCTGCGCGGCTACATGACGAGCTACACCAACCTCTGCTTCGTCACGGGCCAGCTGCTGGGCAACGGCGTCACCGCGGGCACCCAGAGCATCGGGAACCACTGGGCCTACAGCATCCCCTTCGCCCTGCAGTGGTTCTGGATCATCATCATCCTTCCCGGCATGTTCTTCATCCCCGAGAGCCCCTGGTGGCTGGTGCGCATGGGCCGCACCGCCGAGGCCAAGGACGCGCTGCGGCGGCTGTCGTCCCGGGACGTCGACGTCGACGCGAACCTCGCCGTCATCGCCGAGACCGACAGGCTCGAGCTCGAGATGGAGGCCGGGAGCACCTTCCTCGACACCATCAAGGGCGTCAACATGCGACGGACCGAGATCTCGACCGGCGTCTACTGCACCCAGGTCCTGAGCGGCATCTACCTCATCAACTACGGGACCTACTTCTTCCAGCAGGCGGGGCTAAAGGACAAGGATGCGTTCTCCATGAGTATCGGGTTTCTGGGTGAGTACATTTCCCGATCAGTGTATCCCTCTTACTGCTTCTTGCTAGTCACGCTTGGCTGCTAACGGACTACCTACCTACCTACTACAGCGGTGGGCTGGATCTGTACCGTCTTCTCATGGGGCTTCATCGCCCGCTTCGGGCGACGAAACATCTTCGTCCGCGGCCTGGCCGTCCTGGTCGTTCTGCAGCTGGTCATCGGGATCCTGGACTCGATCCCCGGCCGCCCGGGGGGCATCGGGTGGGCGGAGAGCGCGCTGATGCTGGTGTGGAACGGGATCTACGACCTCTCGGTCGGGCCCGTGACCTTTGTCATCCTCGGCGAGTGCTCGGCCACGCGCGTGCGGTCCAAGACCATCGCCGTGGCCACGGCGGTCCAGGCCGTCATCGGCATCGCCATGACGGTCGCCGTCCCCTACATGATCAACCCGGACGAGGCCAACATGCGGGGCAAGCTGGGCTACTTCTACGGCGGGCTCGGCGCCCTGTGCCTGGTCTGGTCGTACTACCGCATCCCCGAGACCAAGGGCCGCACGTACGAGGAGCTCGATCTCATGTTCGACAAGAGGCTGCCGGCTAGGGAGTTCAAGGACTATCGCGTCGAGAGCGCCATCGTGGCCGGCGGTACTTAGAAACACATATAGCGCAGCAAAGTTGGGGCTCGTAAGCGTTCCGGTTCCCGGTCCCGGTGGTAGCCCGACATGTAAGGCATCAATGGACCGAACTCGTTACCGCCCCAGTACTGCTGTAGAGCGTCATGTGAAATTTTACATCGTACTCAACCTTCCTGATAAGACTATTGGCCCCCAGCTCCTCGCGTGGCTGGACTGGTCATCTGATCGTCGAATTGAACGAACTTCGCTGACTGACATCGGCCCTGCGCCGACCCAGAGAGATCGCCTTCTTGAGTTGTTGAAGAATCGTTGCCATTTTTTCTCGAATGTTATCAGGGACGACAGAGCCTCCGTTCTGATGCTCGTACGTAAATTGTCTATTCCCAAAATCCTGGACAGCTTTCCTCTAGTTCTCAGAGTTGGTCTTACTACTTGGCATGTCCGGAAAACAGATGAAAATTGGATCGTGACTCCACTGCTGGACCTAGACACAGCCCCCCCTGCCCGCCCAAATGACCTTCTATCGCCTGGCGCCGCGGCTGGGCAGCATGTAATAAAGTAAAGAGCTGAGTGAAGTGGTCCCCCAGATTCATTGACCGATCGATATCTTTCCGGATACGAAAAAAACATAAAAAACCAAATCAAAAGTAGATAGTGTTTCCGCCATCTGGAGATACCCATCAAAAATCACCTTTCGAACCGCGCAGCTTCACATCATCATACAGTCGTCGGACTGGACTCGAGAGCTGCATTCTTCTCGCTCATGCTATGGCACCATTTACCTACTCCTGCTACCGGCGAGCCTCTGCTATACTAGGTTAAAAGATAAGGCGGACCGCTGCTACTGCTGCTCCTACTAAGTGATAGCTTCACTAGCGACTAACAGACAGACAATAACCCCGGAAAAAATGGAATACAACCTCGAAGAGCTGGACGCCGCTCTCAGCGACCACCAGCACCAGGCGGCGGTCGTAGGCGGCCCACAAGCACCATCATCGTCATCATCACCACATCATCACCGTCAGCACACGGAAGGCGGCCGTCGGACAGTGCCTGGCACGCGGCGGGGTAGTCTGATCCCCGGAGCCAGTAGTCTCGCCGGGGCGTTGCCCGGCTCGCGTCCTGCTCCCGCCAATGGTGGTGGTGGTGGCGGCAGCAGCGGTGGTGATGGTGTCGGCAAGAAAAAGAAAAAGAGGAAGAAGGCTCGCTCACAGAAGCTCGAGGGACTGGACCTCTTCAATTTCGATCTCAAGGAGCTCGTGAAAGACTTCCTGCTGCCCCGCGGCGACAGCTGTGTCTCGTATCACGAGTATGCCGCCTTCGCGCCGCCGGAGACCGATGCCGAGGGGGATGGGGATGATCCCCGGTCGCCCAGTATCATGTCGGAGGGTGAGGAGGGGTTGAAATTGTTTAGACAGGCTATACGCGATGGCTACGGTCTGGATATCGAGGTGAGTCTTCTTTCCTGGAAAAGGTGGTTGAGACTCGGGCGTCAGATGACGACGCTTGGAGACGATGAGGGATGGCTCTCATGTTGTAAGCGCAGGGGAACTTTACTCCGAAACCGAAAGGGCAGCATCTACTGCAAGGACGGATGCGTCAGGTGTAAGTCGAGTATTGTGCTCATTCCCTTGAGATATGCAGTTGAAGTTGGACGATTGCTGGTGCAATTTCGAGATTGTCGATTCCTCAAGAATCAAGGCCATATCACTGATTCGAAGCGGCAACCAGAATCGCACACCGGCGCATTCGTCCTGGATTGTCCCCCGCAACGGGCGCCAGTACTCCTGATGGCTTGGAGCTGACCGTGGAGGACTACGCCATGCTGGGGTTGCATTCCGGGACTCTGCCCTCTCTACAAAGAGTCACTGTCGAGTCTTCCTTCTGGGACAGGAGGAGGGAGACGTTTCGTAAGTTGAATATCCCGGTCGTGTCCTTGAAGATAGCACTACATTTTTATAAACTTGACAACAGTTTTTTAGCTAAATATATATACTAACTTGTTCCACCATCTAAAGACCTGATTCTGAGTTTCTCCGCGAGCCCTCAACCGCCTTATGACTTCCTGTCGATGGCCTACAAGTTGAAGACCAGAACAGCAACGGCCCTCATACGCCGGTCATTTGACGCCAGATGGCACGAAGAGGATGCGCTCGACGAGTACGACCGGCGCCTGGACTCCTGCCGCGCGCGCTGGGCGCACCCGCTCGTCCTGGCAGTCGTGCTGCTCCAAGTCCAGCTCTTCCGCACCGAGGAGGCCGTGCAGTCCAACAACGGGGAGGTCATCCTGCTCGAGGGCCACGTCGACGCCGTGACGGGGACCACGGGCCAGGCCAACGCGGAAGCTTGGCGGAAGATTCAAGCGAAAGGGGACCGCGCCCAGTTCGCGCCCCTGAAGCGCTTGTCGACCTGGAAGGGGATGGTGGAGGAGAAGGTAGGCCGGCGGAGTCACGATCCTACTACGTCGAGCGTCAATGCGAGTCTGTATGACCCCGACTACGTCCCTCCGCAAACGATCCACCTAATGGTATGTATTCAAAGAAACCTCAGTCTCAAAGTCATCAAAACTTTGTGAGAGAATGCATATGATCCCCATTCCCCATTCCCCTTGCTTAGTGTAATGGCCTGGAGACGCCACAACGTTCCGCATCACATCAGTACGAAATGACGGAGATAAATTCCTAACGCGCACCACAGAAAGAGGCCCACGACGTTCTGAAAGGCGCGATCCAACTGCTAGACACCCTGCGGTGGATGGAGCGCGCCGTGAAACTCCTGATCCAAGCAGGCGACGAGCTAGACGTTCGGGTCCGGGAACTCCGAGCCCGAGCCGCGGCGACGAGAAAGGGGAACACGAAAGCAGGCGGTAAAGATGACAAGGCAGAAAAAGAGAGTAAAGAGGAAGGGGAAGGAGAAGACGAAGAAGAAGAGGAAGACGACGACGAAGAAGAAGAACAAGAAGAAGAAGAAGAGCCGGACGAGCTCTGCCACCACTGGCACGAGATCCGGCAGTACCTCGACTGCCTGTGGCGGCTGTGCACGTCGCTCGAGACGGACCGGCGCATGTCGGAGCTGCGGTGCCGGGCGCAGATCGACATCGTCTACTCCAAGATGGCGCAGGAGGACAACAACCTGAACGCGCGCATGGCGGTGGCCTCGACGCGCGACAGCTCGTCCATGAAGGCGCTCGCCGTCATCACCGCCGTCTTCCTGCCCGGGGAGTACATCGGCACCCTGTTCGGCGTCGACATGTTCAACTGGCAGCGCGGCACGGCGGGCGACCCCTCGATCTCCGAGGACGCGCCCGCCGAAGGCTGGCCCCGCCCCGTCGTCATGCCCTCGTTCTGGGTCTACTGGGCTTTCACCCTGCCCCTGACGCTGTTCATCGTGTCCATCTGGCGCGCCTGGTGGGTCAACCAGGACCGCTACTTCCGCCGCCACCTCAGCACCGAGCTCAGCAACGAGCGCTACTGGACGACCGACGGCCGCCCGCGCCACCTCGAGACCTCGTTCCTGCAGGACTTCTTCAGCCTGCTCAGCCGCAGCGGCGCCAAGAGCACGACCAACAGCGCCATCCTGGGCACTACCACGACGACGACGACGACGCAGAACCACCCGGCGACGCCGAACGCCGTCGTCGATCAGCAGCAGCAATATCCGCCGCTACAGAGCCCCGGCTTGTTGTTGAAGCGAGGGCTCACGCTGACGCCTCAGGGCTCGAGCTTCGGGAAAGATAGGGATCCCGGCGATGCGGGGGACGTGGACGAAGAAGAAGAAGAAGAAGGCATGGCCGCGCGACACATGCGGTTCCGGCAGATCTCGTTTGCGAGGGAGCCGCGGCAGACGTCGGCGGTATGACGGGTTGGTTGGTTGGTAATTAGGCTTGTGATGAGGCCACGACTATTCCATCTCTAACCTAGGTAGGTACATAAAAAAGCCTTTGATCATGATCTGCTGGATCGATTGATTGATTGGTTGGATGATTGTATGTATATATATTAGGTAGGGGTAAGTAGCTAGCTAGCTAGTACGCTGACTGACTACCTCTTGTTCTTGGACCTAGGTATGTATCTTTGAGGATCTGAGAGGATATATATATATTCATATATATGTCATATCACATAAAAATGATTCGTTACCCTCAGAATGGTCCTGGATAGCCTTGCCGTGCCTGAAAAGAAAAAGAAGTTTCGAGCGGATTCTTCTTAAGCTCATTCCATCAGGATATCTCGTAAGTAGGATGGATGACCATCTATCTGTCTATTTAATTCTTGCCGCTTTCTTTTTTGCAGGCGATCTCATATATCATCATATGGAATAGCTGACCAGACTCATGCCCGACAGCCCTATCCTCACCGAGTCGAAGGGGTGGGCGCCGATGTTATTCGTGTCCTGGGGCGTGATGTCGAAGGTCTTGTGGACGGGCTGGCCGAACTCGTCGGGCACGACGCGCGTGAAGGTCAGTGTGAACAGGCCGCTGCCCTCCTCGCCCCAGGCGCAGTCGGTCCACTTCCAGCGCGCGTCGGGCGGGATGGTGCCGTTGGCGAGCCGCCCGGCCTCCTCGATGGCGATGCGGATGTAGGAGCCCATGAGGTAGGCCCGGACGTCCCAGCTCTGGATGCCGCTCATGACCTGCTGCAGCAGGCCCCAGGCCTGGCCGCGCACCTGGCGGTCGCGGCACTTGGTCACGACGCGGTCGAGGATGGTGAGCATGCGGTCCTTGCCGAGCGTCGGGTCGCGCCCGAGCGTGCGGCCCCGGAACGTGTGGTGCGGCCGGTTGATGACGAAGTCGGCCATCTCGACGATCTGCCGGTTCAGCGTCAGGTACTGGTCCCAGGCCATGTCGGTCGGGTCGTCGAAGCAGGCGGCGAACATGGCCACCGTGCGCGCCCCCAGCGTGAACGTCTTCCACAGCTGCCGCTTGAAGATGTCCTTCTCCCGGTTCATGATCTTCTGGATGGCCGCGTGGAACACGTCGTTCTGCTCCATCACCATCCGCCGCTGCGCCTCCTGCGCCTCCGTCAGCTTGCCGTAGGAACCGGGGGGCCCCTCCCGCAGCGACTGCTCCGCCGACACGATCCACAGGAAGCACGCCGTGCTGAACTTCTCCCACGACCGCTCCACCTCCAGGAGGCTGGCGTTGTCCGGCAGGTCCACGACCAAATCGTCGAGGGCCACGTCGAACCGGACCTTCTTGAGCGACGGGTATATTGGGGCCCCTAGGGCGTTCATCGCCGCCATGCGCGGCAGTATGATCTGCATGTCCTGTACCCCCTCGTCGTCGAGGGACGTCGCGACCCCTTTCGTTCTCTCGCCTGGCTGTAGGCTCGGGAGCTTGTCCTTGAGCATCATGACGCCGTGAGTCATGAGCGTGTCGACGGCGGACACGTTGCCTTGCATCCCCTCAAAGGTCATAAGCAGGAAGTTTACCATGAGTATTAGGCGGGGAGGGAGAGTCGTGGGCTCCTGCGACAACTGCGCTCGATATTTCGCGAGCGCATCCGTGTAGTACCGGATGGCCGTGCTGTGATGCTCGTTGACCCAGTTGGTGTTGCGAGCCGAGAACTTGTAGCCCTCGGGGGCGGCGGGTATGGCCTGAGCGAGGGCCGCGATGGCCGCGACCAGGTCTCGGATACACGTGGACTCCAGGCTCGACCTCATGACGGATCGCAGCCAGAAGTCGGCTCGGCCCATGTAGGGCGCGATGTTATCTCGGTAGAAGTCGAAGTAGGCGACCTCGACAGAATTCAATTTCCCCCATGCTGACTGATACGGTATCCATGGCACAGACACTTCCTGATTTGACTTGGGCGCCGGCAATATGGCGCGCTGTTGCAGTGCCACCAGAGGGGCGGCACGCCGTCGGGGTGGTGGCTGCCGTGGCGGTGATGGTTCTTTTGGTGCTTCGTAGTGACATACTAGCTCGAGTCTGACGCAGTTGTGGCAGGCGGGTTTCCCCTCGTCACATTTGACCCGACGCTACTCGCTTGGCCGTTAGTCATCTTCAGCTTCCAGTTCAAGTTCAGTCAAGTTCAGGGACAGGAACAGGGACAGGAACAGAGTCAGGCAACATCTATTACCTTCTTGCAGGTGACGCAGCCACTGCGGACTTTGGGCCGAGACGCCCGCTTGCGCAGGCCGGTTACCAGGACTGTTGGGACGGTATGGGGGAATTCCGACTTGAGATTTGAGACGGTCATTCTCTGCGATAGAACATGGGATCCGGCAATTGGAAATCTATTTGGCTGGTTGGTGTCAGGTCCGAATATCGAGAGGCAGACCGGAACGGTATAAAATACGACATGCACAACTCAGGAGACGCCATAGGGAGAGATGAACAGAAGATAAAGGCGAACGGGAATCGATCGCATGGCGGTTCTCTTCCTCTGATGAAAATCACGACCCACGCTGCCACCTTCTGACACCATGCTAGGCTAGGAGAGAGAGAGAGGGAGAGCCCTATGGTAACGCACTAGGGCCAGTTCCCAGGATGAGGTAAGGTCGGGTGGGCCGTAGTAGGGCGGAGCCGTTCAGGGGTACACCCCTTAACAGCCGCTATGCCTTATCGATCATGGAGGCAATCAAAGCACCTTGCGGAGAGTGATGACAACGTTCGGCAACAGAAGCTTATTATTATTAGCAGCAAGTACTACTGCCGGCTTGTTGGTTGAACGGCTCTGTTCATCTCCAAGTGCTGCAAGCCGGGAGCCACTGCCACGTTGGAATCTGCCCCGGGGGGACTCATTTATCCTCCACCAAGATTTGAAAAAGGATCAGAGACCTGGGACGACAGGACAGGCCACGGCAGATACAATGACAGAATGAGTAACAAGTTATTACCTAACCTAACCGAAGAGGATGTAAGGGTCTGGCAGGGGCAACCTACCTAGGTCGCAATAAGTTTCCAAGTTGCTTACGTATCCGGTGCCACTGCACTTGGCCGGACTTACCGGTAAACCCATATCGACCTCCACATAATAATTACCTTACGTTTGCAGGTCTGAGTCTGCCGGCGTTACCCAGCTGCCCAGGTAGAATTTCCCACTCTCATTGGGTATCTAGACCGCCTATTAGCTCAACCTTGGGAAGTTATTATTTACACTTGTGTAATGTAATCGTTTTCCAATTTCTTAATTAATAAAGAACATTGTTCCTCTGCGCACCAAACCTGGGTTGTATATTGCAGTGGGTACGCGTTAAGGAAAGGCGCGGCATAGTAGCAGTTGGACTGGCGCTATGAAACAGGCTGACAGGGGAGCGATCTGCTTCGTGGGCGAGGAGCCCCGACGATGATGGGACCACGATGATGATGTTTATCACAGGGGGTCTATTTCTAGGGCCGGTTCATCGACCTAGGAAAGGCTAGGTAGGGGAGTGCTCCGGAGGCAGGTACCTAGCCGTTGCTCCGCATCACTGCTTAATTCAAATACTAATAAGTACGACTAAGTAGCTTCTGGAATGCCGCCGTGCCGCAAAGGATGATGCATGGAGAGTCTAATAATAAGGTAGCAGGAAGAAATCCAAGAAATCCAAGAAATCAATGCGTCCAGACTCCAGAGAGCGTGATCCTACAGCCCTAATCGTTCAGCCAGTTTGGCGCGCTTCTGGAGGATGTCATTGGCTCCTTAGCCAAGTACGTCACGCCAGCCAATCATTCTCAGGCCTCGTACGGAGTAGAGACAAGTGGTAATTTTAGGCGCGCCCTCCCTATTACTAAGTAAGTACCTAGGTACTCATGTACCTATGTATGTATGGGGGGGGGGTTGTAGGGGGGTTGTAGGTTCAGCCCATTCCTGCGGATAAAAGAGCACATTCATCTTGATTCGACTGCGGCTTGGCTATTGATGAATAATAAACACTTGTATCGGCCGAAATCCGCTTCCATATGATGCCATGTGGTTTTCTGACTTGGCTTACTGTAATTACTGCGCCCGTAAGACTTCTTTTTCAGGCACTAACTTCAAAGTTCAGCAGAAGCAGGCTTTAGGTTTTCTATAACGCTGATTTCCCATTTAGACTATGAGACACACTCATCTGGTAGAGCGGAGGAATGGCCCCTTTTACCTCGATTCATAGCTCACAATTCGGAATTGATATCAAAGCCCCCTGACCTGACAGCCCTGGGCCCTGGCAGCTCTGGGAGAACCCCCCGCCCGCTTATTAACACAATCAGGATGGCGCCCTTTAGATTCCCGGGGTTGTCAGAAGTACATCCATGCCGCTGGGCACTTCCCGTTATAAAATAGACGGGCTACTGTATCGCGGCATCACTTTGCGATCTTATCTTTGGGGTCCCGTGCTGCCATGGTCTCTCAGATGGAAATGCCAGCCGGCCGGCTTAAAGTTTCAGGGTTCTGTGGCACAGCACCTCCACCTCCACAGAGTAATACGCAGTACCATTTAAGCTTTGATTGAAGATGCCTCATAGAACACCTTAACATCATGTTGTGAGGTGAAAGCAAGCGAGGACATGTTGGCATAACGGTAAGTAGTCGACGAAGACGCCGGGCACTTTTTGGTCGACCACCACGCAACACCCAAACAAACGATCGGCATAGGTACCTAGGTAGGTATCTGTCTGAAATCTGGATGGATTCGAATCGGGGTTATGAGCTAGTCCGACGTCCGACACAGCATCTCCACCGCATGTGCTACATACGTAGGTAGAACACGCCGCGATGGAATTACGACTGGTTGACAGGCATGGCAGGCTTGCATACAGTCACCAATCTGTGACATCTTATAATAAGAACCTTAACTGAACTCCTGGGCTTGTCGATCAGAGTAATAAAGTACCTCACAGCGACAGGGGCCCCCTTATTGCCGAAACTAAAAATATGGCTTTTTTAATCACCTGCTGCCTGGCTGTGCCGTAACCTCACCTTCGTCCGCGTGGTATTTGACATGGGTACACATGGTGCATGGATACAACGCTGACTACGGAGGAATAGCTACGTTCTCTATCGAGGTTGTGTCCTTTTGTCAGTAATTGGAGATGTTCCTCTGAGCCACAAGGATTCTATCAGCTCGTGAGGGACTACTATGATCTATCACAGGCTTAAACGCCAATGGGGTTTTCCCCAGAACGGTGGTACAAGTTATCAAGAGATACTCTTGAGGTTTCACAGCGCCCCTGGGCTCTATGATCAGTGACACTTGCTTTGCCTACCTAGGTAGGTACGTAGTTAGGTACCCATTTACATGAACCCTCTTGTTACATACCTAGGTAGTAGAGCCTGTGTATTCTTCGAATCCACGCCCTCCCGAGTGAATCGCACGATGTCGTGCCGCTACGGGTATTACTACTACCTTCCCATCAATTACTACCTTCCCATCAAGATATGTGATCATAATGCTTCGTTAACCCAAATGTGAGATTCGCTCTTGGAGCACGTGGTCTCGGATACTTCGGGACGGTGCCGCGTGGCACAGCCACCCATCAACTTGCCACGGAGCCAAAACGACTGGAATGGCCATGAGTTTTACAAGAAATCCTGCGATGCAAGAATACGGGGCAAAGCCCAGGGACCTGACGGTGGTAGTCATCAAGATTGGTCGCAACAGGTCTGTGGGTCCCGACTCGTCCGACAAAAGGAAAGGGTCAAAGGGATGATATCCATGGATAGGTGGGTGGATACACCGCCATCACCGCCATACTGTACCTACCACCTACGCGGAGGAGGGGAGAAAAGGGCCTAGCGTCAGTGACTCCGAAATATCTTCGCCGGCAGATGTTCAAAATCACCCCCAAGCACGCCTGATCAGCCCTACAGTTCAGCTCCTGAGATAACGTTATTAGTTATTAGTGGGTCGAATAGATAGGTAGTCGAGAGGGCGAGGACGTCTCTCAGAGTCTCTCTTCCTGGAGAAAGGAGAGAAAAGACAAGTCACTCATCCATCACATGCCGAGTATTAACGAGGTCGAGAACACCTCATCCGAGCTCGTCCGAACTGATGGAGCTTCCCGCGGCCCCCTGGCGGACTGGCGGATCGACCGACGCCTGTATCTCCCAACCGGCGGTCTTACTCAATCAAGCCCCGACCAACGACAATCTTCGTAGCAATACCAGACGAAAGGGAGTGTGGCTTTGATAGGGGAAATCGAGTCTCATTGATCTCTCATCACTTAGGAGCGCAACTGATGTGGTGACGAATAATAGTCAAGATAAAACGAATAGAGCGACGAGATGGGGATAAAAGATCCTGATAAAACAATAAACCACCTCTCCACTCCCATCAAGAAAAAAAAGAGAAAAAAAAAGCAAAGTCACAGAGTAAAGGGAAGGGCCGCCAAAAGAAGCAAATACCAAGCTCAACTCCAAACACCAGAAACCGGGCATACGCGTAAAATATAAGAAAAATAAGACCACCGAACGTATGTACTTATCTATCAGTGACTCGCAGCACCAGTCTACTCAGTTAATTAGGCACTCTCTGGCGTCAAAGTAACTTACTTAGTTCACGAACGCACATGAGGCCCCCTCCCTATTAACCTAAGAGCAGTAATTTACATCATTCACTGTTGCCATCCATCCACACAACCTCCTGAAGTCTGAAAACTTTTAAGTCAGGCAAGATTGAGAAGTAGATACATGTAAATAATTGGGCGACCCGGAGCCATGAGACGTTGGAACCGGTAGCAGCTCTCTCAACCCGGTCGGTGTGTGAGAGGGTTTCCCGACGCTGGCTTACTTAACTTAGTATACCTGGTGTGATTTTCAAAATCAAACGCTAGGTCAGGCCTAGTTCTGCTGTATCTATCTCTCTTGTAACGCGCCTTCGGTCAGCCCGCCCCTGATTTCGCATCTATTCCATCAGTGACACATATGATAGAGGACCCTCAGAACCTCGCTACGAAGGTCTACCTAGGTAGTCTGTCTGTCTACCTGCCCGTCATAGATATTGCTGCTTTCTTTCCAAGGTGGGTGGGACCTGAGACCCTCCTCTCCACCGCTCCTGTTCCGAGGAAAGCATGTGTCAATGGCACGATCGATGCCGAGGAGGAGGAGGAGGAGGAGGAGGAGGAGGAGGAGGAGGGGGATGAAATACAGAAAGATATTCAGACATCTAGCTTCTTGACATTGCTTTATTTTCCTAGGTAACAATAATTATGCTTTATTTCCCATAACCACATTTCAACCCACGGTCAGATATGTAATACCATGCGTCTATGTACAGATCCAGCCCATCCTGAAAATACAGACAAGCCCACGAAGTTGCCGCCTCCCTCCTCCGGACGCCCATCTCCCACTGCCGAATGCCAACCCCCCTTCAAATCGTCAATCGTCTCGCCATTCAGAAGCGCAGGATGTCTACGTTCGAAGCGATCCAGTCGTAGCTATCAGCCCTGAAGTCGTCCGCCAGGAGATTACCCGTCATACTCCAGAACTGCATCAGTTCCTTGCCCTCCCCCCACTGCGGCCACTCCATGTAGTCGTTGCCCGCGTTGGGGTCCAGGTCGTACAGGAAAGAGATGTAATAGGTCTGGATGGCGTTGCTGGCATAGTTCGGCAAGACGCCGTAGAAGACCTGCAGGATGTCGGAGGCGTGGAAGGTGCCCAGGATGGGGGTGCCGTAGTCGTACGAGGCGAGATACGACCACGAGGGCACGTCCGGGTTGGCCGCCAAGGCGGTTTCGAGGAACATCCGCCGTGTCAGGGTGAAGACGATGTCGCCGAGGATGGCGGCGAGACGCTTGAACTGAGGGTAGGGGCTGTTCAGGATACTCGTGTTGAACGGGCTGCCGGCGCTGAGTGCCGGATCATAGGTCCCCACCATCGCCGTGACTTCTTCCACGGTAGCGTGCGAGAAGTAGTACGTGCTGAAGTACTCGATCATTTCTTCTTCCGTCGTGATGTTCGGCTGAAACAAGGCGAACAGTGTCCCTTCGTCCTCCTGATCGCCAATGATCATCGGCACTGCGGCGTACCGACCAGCCTCGGCAAGCACGTCAGGGCTATCGGTCAAAACAACTCCATCGGGCCTCGGGAGATAGGATAAAGCTACCGAGTTGTAGCTCAGGATGCCTGGAACACTGTTCGCAGCATTCAGGAAGGTGTCGTAGTCCGCGGCGCGGAGACACTCGAGAGAGTCTGAGGCATCGGCACATCCTGCCGCATCGACGACAGTATCGTATACTTCCTGGCAGCGCTCGCAATCGACAGAATCGGCCGGAACGACACTTCCACTGTTCATGATGGCACCACGAAACAAAGACTTGCCATTGTAGGTATTGTCACCATCATAGAGGGCCATTTGGTTGAAAACGGATATGGCTCCAGCCGACTCCCCCCAGATAGTTACCTGCTCTGGATCACCCCCGAAGGCCTCAATGTTGTCTTGAACCCATTCAAGTCCCATTCGTTGATCCAGGAGGCCCAGGTTCGAGGCGCCATCAGCCAGGATCTCCTTGCCCGCCAGGAACCCGAAGCCACCGACACGGTAATTGACAGATACGAAAATAAACGGTTTGTCTTGCAATACGCCATTGAGAACGAGACCCGAGCCGTCGTACATCTGGGGCGAACCCAGTTCGAAACCACCACCAAAGATCCAAAATAGCACGGGCAGTTTGGCATCCGGCGCTACCCCTTCAGGTCTTTGCACCCTCATGGTAAGACAATCCTCTGTCTGTCCGGTGACAACCTGGAATAGTGGCGTATTGATCAAGTCACCAAGAACGGAGGTGAGAAGCTCCCCTTCGGTCGAGAAGAACATCTGGGGGCATGATGGGCCAGTGCCGGTGGCGTCGAAGGTACCGAGAGAAGAGTTCAATCTCTGGGGTGGTCTGAGGCGCAGATTTCCCTCAGGAGATTCAGCAAAAGGAATGCCTCCGAAGTTTTCGACCCCGCCCAGTACAGAACCAACTATGGTCCCCTGAGGGGTGATCACAGAAGTCGTGCTGAGGCGTTCTCTCAGAGGTTCTGTCGGTGCTGGAAGCGCGGTAGTCAGACTGGCGAGCAAGGCGCCCCTTACTACCGAGACGAAGCAAGCCTTCATGATGCGATTAGCTGATCAGGCCTTCACGACCAGAAGCAGAACCCGATGGGGCTGAGAAAAGCCTGAGTGTCAAGATGTCACTCGTCGGCGGATGAAAATTGGGAGCGGGATATCATCATCCATCTCTCGCTTTGAGGGGATATGTCGAGGTCTTATAATCCTTCTGCTCTTCTGGGCAGAATCCATTATTTCAGCCTGCAGGAACAAGTGTTCAAGCCACTGCATATCTTTCCTCCGCTGCTTCCGCAACTCGTCCGACTGTACGCTCTGTCTGATAGGTTGGATGACCATCACGATGGTAGCGATGGCATATGTAGATAGTTGGGGTAACAGGTCGGGTGACCGTTCCACCAGCGCACATTTTACCCAATATCGCAGTTAGGTCCAGCACAGAAGCCTTGGAAGTAAGCAGGCATCGAGGATCCAATCCAGACCTGCGCTGCTTTCTTTACCGCTTCCCCACGGGGTATTGCTTAGCCCGTCTCTCCCGCACATGCTCTGAAATGCGGAGAAAGCAGCTTGGATGACGCAAGTGACTGAGGATACCCCAAGACGTGCTTCGCGATGCCGAGTGCATGCATATTACAACCCCAAATCTCGTACCTGGCGTCAGCTGGATGGTTGGCGCTGGAAAAAGCCGAGGCACGGCACATCTGCAGCATATCGATGGTGTGTACAATCAGGGATAGCACATACAGTAGCGCGTACTACTAAAGGAATGTGATCCCTAATCCCTCGTAACAGGCAGCGTTTTCGCAAATAGAGAAGACCCCGACTCAGATAGGATCGCCAAGGGAGAGAGACTGGATGCCTCCAAAACGTCAAAATGACTATCGGCACGGTTGTATTGGGCTGTTGAGGGGACTCTACGTACCACACCGGAGTCTGCCATCTCAGCGGTGGCCGTTGCGGGGTAAGCATATTGTGGACGTTCCCAGAGATCAGCTCCCTTAACACCTCGTGCCAACGATTAAACCCGGTTCAATATTCCTTTTCTGGAACCTCAGTTTTCCCCCAGAATAAAATGTTGCGTATTGCTTTCCTCGATAGGGTTATGCACCATTCTCCACGGAGTATGGTTGTGTGCCGAGGCTTTTGGACTTTATACATAGGTACCTTGGTAGATATTGTCGCAAGTTCGCACCTCCGATCTAGAAGCCTTATGCGACGGGGGGTAGTCTAATCACCACATTCAGAACTCGATAATGGAGTTTGCGATCTTCTGAATTCGTGAAAAGGCCAATCGCAGTGGAGATGAGGGGATCTGGTTTCGATTGACATGTGAGATAATTGAAATCCTCCTGTTGGGTCTGTCCATGCACATTGCGCTTAGTAGTGGTGTGTTGAATATCTGGTAGAATGTGCCATCGCAAAGTCGTATAGAGGTGTACGATCTGGCATAAACGACTGATTCAGGTGCGCGGAGGATCTCCTATGGACAGAAGCTGCTAGGATAATCCCCACCATTGGCACACCGGAAATGGTGAAATGCTTCAACGAGTTGCTGTTGAAGATGTCGTGCGGGAGATTTGCACACATGTCTTCGCTCTCTTCAAAAAGTTGTTCCCGCAGCAAGCCACGTCTTAAGGAGCCCTATTTGAAACAGAAAGCCAATGAGCCCAGTCAGCTAGTGTACAAGCAGGATATCTGGCTGTGACCCGATGTAACGAAAGAGGCAGGAAGTCTAATGAGCCTGCGTCGAGAAGTTGAGGAAGGGCCTGAGTCTCGATAGTCTCCCCTCTGTAAGCCGAAACGTTGCGTCTTATGTATCGATGGGTACTTGAAGAAATCGACGGGCAGAGTGTGAGAGAGCCGAACCACGCTAAAAAATCAAATTCGATCTTGAGCCGGATATAATTTCACATGCACTTCTCAGCAGTGGTGATCATGTTTCCATGGTCGTTGCCGTCCTGGATATTGCCAAAAGACAATGCATGGAATGTCCATGAAGGTGCTAATCATCATGAACAGTCTTCATCCTCTACTTGTGGTGGACATAGATAGCATCGAAGATGAGGAATTTTTAGTGACAGGAGATCGACTTCGGGGGCAGATCGCTGAAGACTCCGGACATGTATATCTGGTTCTAATCTTGTGAGGTCGACGTCAAAGTCCAAGTCCCTGTTTACGAAATCTTGCGGATTTCTTGGTTCCGTGGGATCAGTATATCGGAAGTGAAAACTCCGAGTGCGAACATCAAATTCTGCTGCAATATAAGAATCCCGAATACAAGAGTGCTCATAGAACGTAATGAGTTCGCGACCATAATACGGCATTGCGTGAATCTCATATGGCAGATCTTTGAACCAGGGGTTGTCGCGTTCTTTATCGGATAGTGACGCGTAATCCAAAGTGTAGGCTCTCACATAGGCTCTGTCTCTGTACTCATGCACCGTGAATGTGACTGTCGCGGGGCGGTGGGTTACAGTACTGAAGAATAGGGTTGAGGCCTCGTAGTGACTGAAGAAAAGTCTGTCATATTCGTACTTGCTGTAGTGATCATAGTATCCATGATGTTCGCCATCATCGTCGTTTTCGTTTTCGTTTTCGTTCTCGTCATTGTTGTTGCCATTGTCATTGCCATTGCCATCTTCGTCACTTTGGGTAGAGTCGGATGCTAATGACAAAGAAGCGAGACCATAGCTCGAATGCCATATGAGAAGATCACCACTGAACATTTCCAAAGCCACACGTTCATCGTGAGTACAGGCGCATTTGGCCTCACCAGGGAGACGTTTTTCAATGCAGTGACCGTTGATGAGATCCCACATGATCCTGGTATCAATGTATCAATTGACCAAATGCGCCATCCCGCATGATTTGGACACACTTACAAGAGATGACCGGCTTGGCCGACTAATAATCTGTTCCCCATCGCCAAGAGCTTTATCCTAGGAGCCTCGATGGGACCTCGCCGTGTGGTAAGAATCTTGCGTGTCATAGTGAATAGGTCGTCGAGAATGACGAGACAATCTCTGGCCACAAATGCAATTTTTCCACCAGAGTATTGCGGACATGGTTTTTCGAAGCGTTCGTCAAACAAGGCTTCCTGGGCGTAGAAGTCGCTGAGATCCACATGATAATCTGGATGAGGCTTGAAAGGAGCTTCGGTGAGTCGATCCAGTGAATATGAGAAATGGAAGGACGATCGGTGGTGACCACCGATACTTGCCCTCACTGTCCTCTGGAGCAAAGCAACGAATGACTCTCTGGTAAGCAGACCCCGATCTGAGTATGGCCAGTATACTTTGCACAGGGTTGACATTGCGTGCTCTGAAAGAAACTTTGCCCGCCAGGCACGAGAGACAACAAGACACACAGCGAAATCCTCTGGGCATAGGTAAGTAACAATCTGGGCTAGAATCTCTACTGAAATTTGATCAATGAAGTCGATTTTGAAGGGCAACATCACGATTTTTAGATAGTGTATCTCTCGAGGTGAGAGGTTGCATACGAAATGTCGAAGCTTGGCGAGCCGACTGCTCTCATGCGAGTCGTTCTCCATGACAGTTTCGGGAGTGATGGCCGCTGGATGCTGTACACTATGATAGAGCTAGGTCCTGAAAGTTTTCATGGTTGAGCGGTGGCATCTCATGCAGGTGTGCCGAAAACAGTGTCCAGTGATGAAGATGTTGATGTTGTTGAAAGATGTAGTATTACCTAATAAGTAACGGTTAACCTTACCAGGTAGGTATGCACTGGTGCTCGGACCAACATTTAAACATCCGACAGCCCTGGAGGAGCCCCTGACGGGATCGATAACAGCCCTGGAGCCGCGGGGCCCTACTTACTCTAGGTACGCAGGTACCCCCTGCCAGCTCTTCCGCCGCCTGATCACGTCAGAACCTTGGAACTGAGCATGACCTGCTCTTCTCTTCCTTTTCCGGGCTTGCACGAAGCTGCACAGAAGTTTATCACTTTGTATCTTCAATACCATCTTTCCGTACCTCGCTTCGTAACCTCGATGTTTAGCTCTGAATTCTCTAATCAAGATCTCCCGCGCCCTTTGAACTACTGCCGCAGGGCCTCCAGCTAACGTTAGATACCTGTTAGCTGTTAAGCTGTCAAGCGAGTATTCCCGCGCGTCATCTCACCCCGACAGCGTGACAGCTGTGTCACAGTCATGGCCGACAACTCCACCGATCGAACTCTCGCACCGCTGCTGCGTTCTCCCTCTTCCTCTACGTTGGGCTCACCAAGCTCGCGAAGCTCCATCAGCCATGACTCCTCCATTCCGAAGCTCCGGCGCAAAACCCAAACCTTCCGCGCCGTCGCCTTCGTCGCCTCCATCGTCGCTGCCCTCTGCGCTGGTTCGATCACCGTCTTCTCGCTCTATGGCCACCTTTTCCAGTCGCGCCTACACTATAGCCAGTTCCAGATCAACGGAATCGCTTCTGCCATGAGTATATCAAGTGAGTAGCCCAAGGGCCCAGAGCATCACTTGCTACTCGCCCACCCTGAGCTTTCCCTCGCATCTGAGCACCCTGTGCTGCATCGCCCCCGACTCTTAACTCTTAGACGACTCGAGGTATATGTATTCTGATTCCAGTTTGTCGCAGTGTATACGCCGGTTCCTATAATCGGTTATATGTGTGATAGAATCGGACCTGGTCCGCTCTCCTTTTTCTCCGCTATTTTGACTGGTGGTGGCTATGGGTTGGCTGCCGGCCTATACCAAAAGGGCGTGACAGAAGTGCCTGCCGACGGAAGGAGCAATCACACAACTTTTCCCGCCATGGTGTTTGCCTTCGTTGCTATTGGTGTCGGCACCGCTGCTTTATATATTGCCGCCATCACTACATGCGCGAAAAACTTCGGGAGGGGCAAATATCGGGGGCTGATGCTCGTGGCTCCTATAGCTTCGTTTGGACTAAGCGGGATGATACTAAGTCAAGTTGGTAGCCGCATATTCTACGAGACGGAACTAGATGGAGGTCGGGGCGATGTGAACGGCTTCCACTTCTTTCTGTTCCTCTGCATTCTGCTAGCTACCGTTGGACTCATCGGCAGTTTCACCCTACGAATTATCGACGAGCAAGACCTCATCGACGGAGCTGTCGAAGAACTCGAGAGGAGCGGGCTTCTCGAAGGAAGCGAGGTATTTCGTCGCCGTTCTGAGCGGAATTACGGGACGGCTGATCAGAGGGCTGGAGACGACGATGATACTATCCTTGATCCGCTGAAAGACAACGAGGATGATAACGCTAGATTGAAGAAAGCCTGGCTCTTGAATGCCGAAACTCGGCGGTTCTTGACAGACCACACAATGTGGTGGTTTGCTATCGGCTTCTGGCTTTGTATAGGACCGGGTGAAGCATTCATCAACAACCTTGGGACGGTTATTGGAACTTTGTATACGCCAAGCACGAGCACGAACACAACGTCAGCTGCGACTCACGTTTCTATCATGGCCACTGTCAGCACCGTGGCTCGATTAGTGGCGGCTTCACTGAGCGATCTCCTATCGCCTAGCCCACATAGTCAACACATCCAGACAGGAGCTCCGTACCCTCTGCCTCTGCTGCAGAAGAAACTTTCCGTCTCACGAATAACCTTATTCGTAATATCTGCCCTGCTCACATCCGTTGGCACCTTGGTCCTAGCTTCCGGCGTGGTTCAAGAGCACGCTGGCCGGTTTTGGATCGTCTCTGGCTCCATTGGAGCCGGTTACGGCGCTGTTTTCAGCTTGACACCTATTATCATTACCATGATCTGGGGTGTTGAAAACTTTGGTACGAACTTCGGTATCGTGGCTCTCACTCCAGCCGTCGGATCTACAATGTGGGGACTCATCTACTCAGCCGTCTATCAGGCCGGTGCTGCCTCGTCACCTTCCCCTATAGAGGGGGATGATGACGATGATGTGTTTTGCTACGGTAAAAAGTGCTATTCCTCCACCTTTTGGGCTATGACCGTCTCCGTATGGCTTGGGTCCCTCATGATATTGTGGGCTTGGAAAGGTAGAGATGGTTGGGCTAAGAGAGGTATTGTGATATAGACGTCATATACATGCCAGATAGATATACATGCTAGATAGTTACAGGTAGAATGCTTTTGTTTTGATCGCATTGACATCCTCATCACAGCACCCGGATTTCGTTGTATGATCTTTCATCGATGCCCAGCTTGGAGGACCCAAATCGCAATACGCAGGAGAGAGGAGAGTTGTTGGCCTACAGAGAGACCCGGATCTTATCGAACCGATGCTTTGGCCTACCATCAACGCCAGCGGTTCACGCTTCATGAGCTCGATACTCCGGCTCTACCCCTGGGAGCCTCCAGTCGTTACACGGCAGTAGCTGAAACTTCAGTGAAGCCGGATTCTGGTCTTCAGCAGAGGACCGCAAGACATCAGGCTAGCACTGCGTCACTTCAGCTCAACAAGGGCAGGTAGCTCTGCATTCAGCTTGGGTACTGTACTCTTCATTTGTGTAAGATAGGTCCCGGAGTCCCTCCGACGGTCTCGCGTCCCGCTGTGGTCTGGCCTGGTCTAAAGTTTCAACCGGTACCACTGCTCCTGAGCACGTGTCGTTATTGCAATGCGGCCACGTACATGCCCTGACACCAAACCCTATCACCGCTCGACGCTGCACCAACGCCACTGCGACCTGCCGCGATGTCAGCCTGTGAAACAGCGTCGTCCCGATAAGCAGTAGAACGACTGCTCAGCTCAGCTCAGCTTCAGATAGAGAGCACGTGAAATGAATGCCCCCGATGGTACGACACGTAACCCTCGGCATTGTAACGCAGACGATGGCGGGCATACGCAGGCGAGAGACGCAAAGGCAAAAGAGAAGCAAGTGCTGACATGTCAGATTATTTTCAAGGGTCTTTCCTCCTCGCATAAGCGGCCGATCACCGCCACGCCTAAGCGCGGCTCGCCTAAATATGCTTTTCCCTTGCATCGGCTAATAACCTGTCACGTACCCGTGACCCCAGCTTTCAGAGAGAGAAAGTTTGCCTCCCTGGCAAAGTGACACGAGGTGACGGCGGCTGAACTTGGGGGTCAGTCATCGTGCTGCCGCCAATGAGGCTCAGCGTGTACGGCGCTTCCACTAGTTACAATGAGCGGAACTAGATAACCGCAGTCTGCGGCAAGCACGAGCTTGAAGTCTTACAGCAAATATGCTCCGATAGGAGACGTAACGGACAGCTCGACCTTCGGTGTCGTTCGGTCACACTAACTCGGAGCGGTCTTAGACCCATATGGTTCGAGTTCGTTATGACAAACACAGACGACTTTGGAAGCACCATAGGACTTATACGCACGTAGCCGTTGCTTGCTATATAGGCTAAGTAAGTAACATGTGAGCATCTCGCCGCCTTCTTCTCCGGCGACTTGATGAAAAGTTACATAAGATGTATACTTTGTAGAGATGTATGCAGGAAGTCAGAACTCGTGAGTTACTTACCTGGGGGCTAGGTAAGTAGGTATCGGGTGTCGCCTTGCTGCACGCACGGCTTCTCCCAGCCATACGCGTTCATTTATATCGATGCCAACCTTCCCCCTTCAGCTTCAGAGACAGCCAGAGACCCTGCACGCCGAATAGATTGATATGAAGTCGTCTGTTTACCATGGGAAAGCCGAGTGTGGCTACCCGTCACACTTCACGACGTGGGCCCGCGCCCGCTAGTTTCCAGTTACACCCGAACCCTTGCTTGATCAGAGGTAAGTGGTAAGTAAGTCGGGCAGCAAACAGGACGATGTTGATGTAGCTTACCGCTGGCCCTGTCTGTCTGTGTCTTCTTCTTTCGGACACGGAAATGGAGTCTCCTCTGTATCCTTACGCATACGTTCATGTGTAGATACTTCGAAGCCCGTATTATGATTATACGCCTTATCCTTGTCACAGATGTGACGGGCAATTTGCAACACGAACGGCGATGCTTAATGAAAAGACAGACAGACAGACGACACGGACGGCGTACACTCACACAGCCACAGACCGACCGACGGATGGAGAACCCCAAATCCATCGGTCAAGGAGTTCCGTTCGCAATGCCACCCTGCCTGCATCTTACGGAATCCGATAGCTAAGGCTATTTAAAAACGATTTTTTCTCTTTTTTTCATCGTTATATCCACCCCTAGCCGTTTTTAGCAAAAAACTTATATATTTATAAAATTTATTTAAATATTATATTAATAAATTATCGGCTTTAATTAATATATTTTTATATAAAATACGATTATATATAAATATATTAGCCGCGAATTTTATAATAAAAATTTTAAATTATATAATTTATAAATAAAATATATAAATAAATAAATACGTTTATATATAAAATACGATTATATATAAATTAAATGGTTTTTAATTCGATAATAATAATTTTAGCTTAAAAAAAAAGAAAAAAAAGGGGAAATATAATAAATTTTTTATAAATTATTAAATATATATATTTATTTAAAAAATATGATTATATATAAGTTAAATGATTTAAAATTCGATAATAAAATTTTTTAATTATTTTTAAATTTATTAAAATTTAAGTTTTATTTTTAAATATATACGTATTTAATTTATATACGATCGCGTTTTTTATATAAATATATATATTTAATCCCTTTTTTTTTAATTTAAAATTTTTATTATCGAATTAAAAATTATTTAATTTATATATAATTATATTTTTTATATAAATAATTTTTTTTTTCCTTTTTTTTCCCCTTTTTTTTTTCCTTTTTTTTTAAAATTAACGTTTTTAAGCTAAGATTTTTATTATTAAATTAAAAATTATTTAATTTATATACGATCGCATTTTTTATATAAATTTATTTATTTTAATATTTATATATATTATTTATATATATTTTCGTTTATTAAATATATATAAAAAAGCGGGGTAAAAAAGCTGATAAAATATTTAAATTAATTAAAATGCTTTATTTTTTTATCTTAGTTTGAGATTATAACCCTACCAAGGGGTGCACCTATTAAAAAGAAAGTTGAAAAATCGTTTTTGGACAGCCTTAGCTATCGGATTCCATAGCATCTGAGCAATAAGTACGAGCTTGGCATTGCCAATCTCTGCT
Source organism: Xylariomycetidae sp. FL2044 (assembly GCA_022376275.1). Lineage (NCBI taxonomy): Eukaryota > Fungi > Ascomycota > Sordariomycetes > Xylariomycetidae sp. FL2044. The sequence continues at coordinate 92,048 of JAJNOH010000025.1, read as the reverse complement.
GCCCGCCTGCCTCAGCTGACTCCCCCGCCTTGCTTGCTGTTCGTTCCGGGGGGCATGCCGCATACTTAGCTTTCACCGATCCTGACCTCCAAGGAAACCCCATTTTTATTCATACGGCTGTAACCAGGTAACTTTATTATTATTATTATTAGCTATCAACCCAGGGAAACATATCTGCTTCGAATGAAACGTTTCTTCGGGTAATCAACAAAAAGAAACCGGGATGGTGGTGAGGTCTCAGACTACTCACTCTCACTCGCCCACAGAAGAAGAGAGCTCTTTTCGGCCCCCTCGGCCGATTATGTGAGGAGGAGGTCCCATCCAAACAATCTATCCATGAGACCTTCCCCCCCCCCCCCCCCCTAACATCCTGGGGATACGAGGCTAGGAGGCAACGGAAGACTGGCCCAGGTATAGAGACATCGCATGCGGGTTTGGGCTGTACGGATGATATGACGAGAGTCGTCGCAAACATGGGGGCCGCCGGTTTGTCTCCCTGGTAGGTTAGGTACGTCGTTGTGTTATGCCTGCCGGCGGATAATGTAATGTAATGTATCTCCTCGAGAGAGAGCAGGGTCAGCATCGGAATGGCTGTGACCCCTCGAAACGCTTCTTCTCCGTCTTGTATTCATATCGACTGCTTGCTCCCCTGTGCCGGAGAGGAAAAACTTAAGTATATAAGACGACGTCCTCAAACCTCACTGAATCCAAGTTTCCCTTTACCATCATCATCATCATCATCAGCATCCTCTTCCCCATCACCCACCGATAAGACAGACAGAAAGCAAACCCTACAGCTAGTCACTCGCTTGTACTAGCCTAAACAACTAATACCAACAACGACCTCAAATAACAACAACAACAACCACTACCACCACCCACCATTCTCAAAATGTATTTCTCAACAGCTACCACCTCCACCTCTCTCACCCTCACCCTCCTCTTCACCCCCCTAACCCTCGCTCTCCCCGCCCCCGCCGCCAAGCTCGCCTCCAGATCCGACGAGCAATGGACCACGACCGGCCTCACGCGGACCTGCGACGCCGACCTCAGGACCTGTACCTGGCAGTTCGGGATCTCCTCTTCCGCCGACCCCACAGGCACACCTCCCCAGGACTGCACGCTCGTCGTAGCCGGCACGCCGGGGACCGTTGCCAACGGCGGGCCCGCGGCCTGCGGCATCTACACGGTGACGTCCGGGTGGGCGCCGGCGGGCGGCGTGGAGCCGTTCACGACGCTGTCGCTGGTGGACTACGCGAGGGGGGTGATCGCCTGGGCGAGCTTCCGCGACTCGCTCGTCGGGACGGACGGGGTCGTGGTGCCGGATATGACTTGGGAGGTGCAGCAGATTCCTTCTTAGAGAGGGGGAGAGAGAGAGAAAAGAGGGGTGGAAGAAGGGAGGGGTGGGGTGGGGGGGGGGGGGGGGGGGGGGGGGGGGGGGGGGGATCTCCCTTGGCGGAGGATTACGAGAGAGGGAGAGGGAGTGAGGGAGTGGGAGAGGGAAAATTGGTAATGAATTAACGAGAGGGGGCTTACCTGCAGTTTTGGGGGTATGATAGGGCGGTAATTTGAGGACAGGTTTGGAGTGGGGGTGATGCGTTGATAGTAAACCTTGCATCAAAGGGTCTCTAATAATGTTTTCCTGCATATCATGCTGAGCCATAGCTGGTCTCTGAGGTGAGGTTGGCCCTCGCATCGCGTTACGACTTGTGAAGAAAATGAGGGGAGTAAAGAGCATATCTAATAGTAGGCATATCGGGATAGAACTGCAAAATCTGGTTCTGGATGAGAATCTTTCTTCTTTTTTCTACCACGGAAGGTTTTGAACGCCAGACGTTGTAACCTTCCCCTGAAGTCAGTATGTACAGGAGGAATGGGACGATGTATTCCAGGACTGCCTAAGCTTGCCCCTTTAGTTCGGCCTCTACCTGCTTCTTGACGATTTCTCTGACTTTCTGCCAGTCGTTATCGACATCTGTCACCCTCTTCTCCTTCGCTTCCAGACCCAGAAACTCCTGAGGCCGGACCTTATCCTCGAAGCTGAAACCAGGCTGGTCCTTCAGAGCCAATTCGACCGCACCGGCAAATTTGGCGGGATGCGCCGTAGCGAGACTGATATGAGGCGCCTTTGCGCGCTCCATTGATCGCAATGATGCCGCAACACCCACGGCCGAATGCGGGTCTAGGATGTAGTCCAGCTTGCTGAAGTAGCTCTTGATCGTTTCTATGGTCTGAGAATCGCTCACCCTCTCACTTTCGAAATCTCGTTTGGCGCTTTCGTGCACATCCCGATATACGGGTCCGAACCCGCCAGTCGATTTGAGTTGCTTCAACCAAGCAGCGACCTCCGAACCAGCTTGCCTTTTATTCCATTGATCATCCATTCCCGCGGTGGCGGCAAATTCGTAAGCCAAAAACCAGAGCAGGCGTTCGAAATTGCTGGAGACGAGAATGTCCATAGCTGGGCTCAGCGTTTCCTTGACGCCGTCTTCGTGTGCCTTTACCCCATCAACGGCCAATCCACCCTGGGCTTCCGGACCATGTTCTGGCTTTTTCTCGTACTTTCCTGTCTTCCAAAACCTATCAAGGATATCATTTTCATTCGTCGCCACGACCAACTTTTCGACGGGGAGTCCCATTCGATGAGCAAAATATCCGGCCAGAATATCGCCAAAATTGCCAGTGGGTACCACAAAGCGGACCTTGTCCCCAACATTGAAGCTCGACGAAGTCTTGGCGAGCGAGAAATAGGAGTAGAAGTAGTACACAATCTGGGCCAGAATGCGTGCCCAGTTGATGCTGTTAACAGCACCCAAGTTCAGGGTCGCGTTGATATCTTTGTCGGCGAACAGGGCTTTCACAATATCTTGACAATCGTCGAATGTCCCCGTTACTGCTAAGTTGTGTACATTTGGATCTAGGACAGTTGTCATCTGAGCTTCTTGGATCTATGAAATCAGGAAGTCAGTACACAGGTCTTTCAAAATGGATTACCGGCCCGTTGGCTCGCACGAAGGATGCACTGAAGCCCCTAAAACGGACACAGAAAACTACCGGGTGTGAGCAGAAACGTATATCTGGGTTCACTTACGGGGCTCACACGCCCTTTGGGGTGTAATATGAAGACGGACACATCCTTCTTCCCCCGCAAGCCATATATAGCGGCAGAACCAGTATCCCCGCTGGTGGCTCCAACCACGGTGAGATGATGCCGGTCGGTTCCTGACTTGCCCACATTCTTCCGCACCAGAAAGTACTCAAACAAGTTACCCAGGAACTGAAGAGCGACGTCCTTGAAAGCAAAGGTAGGACCGTGGAAGAGCTCGAGCAGGTAGAGATTGTCATGAAGATGTCTTAGTGGTGTCGTTTCGGGGGCTCGGAAGGTGGAGTAGCTTCGGTCAATAATGCCCTTGAGGTCCTCACGGGGAATCTCCGAGGGCGCGATGTATAATGAGAGTATTTCGAGGGCAAGGTCCGGGAAGGAAAGGTCTTTCCAGCTTTGCCAATTGGTGGCCGAAGGTATGGATTCTGGTAGATAAAGACCGCCGTCGGATGCGAGTCCTTTTAAGACGACCTCTTCGAAAGAGAGCTGTAGACAAGGAGGTCAGCGAGGATTTTGGACAGTCAGCTGGCCGCATGAGGCGCGTACATCGTAGTCATCACCTCGGGTGCTGAGATAGCGTTGAGAGGCATTGCGAGGAGGTTTCGATGAGCCATTGGTCTGGGGTTCTTGGGTAGGCTGTTTCGACATTTTGATTGGATTTATACCCGAATCCTAAGAGAGTTCTCCAGGTCGTTAATTTCAAAGTCAGGGCGGCTTTGAGGCCAAAACGACGTCGATGTGACGGAAAGAGAAGAGTTAGAAAAATTACGAGATGGGCAGCAGCCGAGTTCGGCCTCGATTCTAATGACTGGAGATTCTACCCCGCGCTAACTGAGTTGGGGAAGAGGGGCAACTCAGGCTGTCAGGGTCCGCTGGCTGGGTCCGGACTCCGCTGGAGCAAATTGAAGTGATCCGTGCTGCGTGCATCTGATCGTCAGCCCAAGATCTCGGATCTGTGATGCAACCCTCACTCCCGAGTCCCGACCTCAACCGGACAGCTCTCCCCCTATTGCAGGTAACCTTAGCTCCCATCTCGGTACATACCCAGGTAGAATGCCTTGATACGAAAGTACGATTATGCAATTCCTCCACCGGACACCTAGATCGCTGTCCGTTAGTGTCGGTATTCTTGCTCGTCTCCCGTTCAGACATCATATCTTACGCTGAAGCCCCTTTTCCCATTTGAATATATTCTTCATAGGTCGATCGATTAGGTCATGTTGGAGGTGATTAAATACAGGCGGCCATTGAAATAATGTATATAGATTGAATAATCGGTACATCGGCGTGTTATACGACTATTTTCCTATACAATGAGAGCTCAGTGCATCGTTTATTTACTCCCGCACATGATTTCAGAACTTGGGGTGAGAGAATGATGTGCCTCATGCTGGGGAGGTATCATGTCTCCATTCCTTAATTTGGTAGTATGCTCTCTGGAACTTTTCCGCGAACAATCATACACTCTATGAAGTTACCAACCCGACTCTCTCGGCTGTATCAGTATCAAAACCAAGTCAACTTCCATAGTCACTGTACGGTTTTCTTCTTCTGCTCCCCCCTCCCCCCAAACCCCCTTTCCCCTTAACTCTCCCGCTCAGTTATCACAACATCGACGACCTTGACACTATACCGCGGCAAATTCGGTACGCAATTGCGAGATCTGCAAGGAGGATGACCTCCTCAGACTAGCCACGAAGAAGACAAGATGTTCGAAGGAGGTAAACAGGATGAGTTCATAGGTCTTTGCTCAAGCCATACATTGACAAAGATCACAATCACAGACCTCACTTCAATGTATCGAGTCAGAATAGCGAGCCGAGATTAAGCAAAGCTTGCAAAAAGGTCTTAGCTTGAAATGCAGAGAGATCTTCTAAGTGGTGGGTGAAGAGGTTTTTATTTTACTTCGTCACCAATCGAATGTCCATCTCGAGCTGAAACGGGCATCTCCTCGTCCCCGTTTATAGATTTTCCTCTAGATCGCTTGGGTGATACTGCGGGAGTTCATTAGTCTACAGGTCAGCGTTTCAATTGTCTTATGCCTGGATCTTACCCTTGGGATGACGTACATGGGTCGGATAATCAATGTCCACAGGTATTAGCTGGTTATGCGAATGCATTCCTGTGAAATAAGCGCTCAATGCACCGCTTATTCGAATCGCGCACGATATTTCAGGGGTTGACCAACACTAGGGGCACATAACGGAAGTGATTGCGACATGTAAAACTCGGATGAGAGTGACATTGGGGTTGTGGGATAATTCAATAAGCGATATTGAGTTCAAAGGATTATTGAATAAAAATCCTGGGTATTTGAATATCAGTATTCAATTCAAACAGCAAGTCCTAGCGTGGTAACATTCTTCAACGGTCATCCTAGCATGACGACCATTAACGTATGCTCTATGACCTCCCACCCCTGATACATCATGGTTGGCGCTTCAGCTGTGAAACAGAAAAAGATCCTCGCAACGATACTTACCGACCCGGTGGTGGGTGGTTCTTAAACCCCGGGACGTCATGGACTTGCTGTTGATCCAGTCTCCGCCCCTTTCAGCCTCATTGCGACTGCAAAACCTCGTGGCAGCTTGTTAGTCGCTCGACATCATTGCAGGCTCATCCTGGATGTGATGCCGTTCCTGTGTCCTTCCTTAATTTGGCCGTCATCGTAATCATCTTCCAATGGCGGTGGCCATACCAATATGTGGAAGCTGAAGCGAAAGGACCCTGGTCCCAACACTGGCTTGCAGCGAAAAACCAAGGTCGAAGTGCTTTTTGACAGAAAAAGCAATCAACCACGCAATGTGCTTGATTGTAGTAAGGGCTTGCGAAGTATGATGCACTGAAGCAAGAAGCGAAAGATAGTTTGGTGCGTTCACACCATATATACCGGCTCTTAACCCTCATCTCACCCCTCTCAAGCAACTTGCTCCTTTCTCCAGTATATACTCTCGAAATATTGCAACACCATGGCCAGCGGTAATCCTCCATCACTTGAATTCCTACCCCCATTAGCCTTCGCGCCGCCTCGTCAGCCTGCCTCAACAACGCCATCAGAGATGGACAGTAGTCATCCATTTGCTGGGCCGTCTACCCCAAAGAGGCGGCACACCAGCTCGGTGGATTACAGCCGCACATTTTATCGTCCCCCAAGCAGGAGATCTAACCAACCTTCTGTCGCCTACTCGTCCGACTACAACCCCCATAGTTCGTCCCCGTCCATGCGTTCCAGCAGGCCGATGCGCTTTCAGGACCAGAACGAGTTGGACGACGAGCTGCACTATGACCAGACGCTGGCGCAAGACTCCGATCGTCCCGGGGACACCTACACGAGACGTCCAAGCCGCAGCGCGCGCCCCAGCCGTTATCCACCCCAGGCTTTCCTCAACCGACCCTATCACCAGCCCCTAGAGCCACCATTGACGTCCACGCCCACCAGGTTCTCCTGGGACGACGGCCAGTCACAGCGCCCCCTCCATCCCAAGTACGAGGAGAATGGCCTGGACTTCGATCGCCAGGGCTGGGACTCGGAGCTGGGCGGGCGTCCAAGCGGCCTGGGCCCCAGAGTGGACTGGAAGAGCCTCAGCAAGGAGGAGAGGTCCGAGGTGCTGCGGCTGCCGTGGACGCAGTGGATGAACTCGGACTTCAAGAACCACTTCGTGGCGTTTATCGGCGAGTTCACCGGCACGACGATGTTCCTGCTCTTCGCCTTCGCCGGCACCGAGGTGGCCAACATCCAGTCCGCCGCGAACGGCTCTGATTCGACGACGGGCGCCGCGACCGGCTTCGACGTCAACGTGCTGATGTACATCGCGCTGAGCTTCGGCTTCAGCCTCATGGTCAACGTCTGGGTCTTCTTCCGCATCTCGGGCGGCCTGTTCAACCCGGCCGTCACCTTCGGCATGTTGCTGGTCCGCGCCATCACACCCGCCCGCGCTGCCTGCCTTTTTGTCGCCCAGATCCTTGGGTCTATGCTCGCCTCCGTCGTCGTCCTCTTCCTGCTGCCCGAGAACTTCAATGTGCGCACCACGCTGACGGGTGGCGCCACCGTGGTTCAGGGCGTCCTCATCGAGGCCGTTCTGACTGCCGAGCTCGTGTTTACCATCTTTATGCTCGCCAAGGAGAAGCACCGCGCCACCTTCATCGCGCCCGTCGGCATCGGGCTCGCCCTGTTCGTCTCCGAGCTCGTCGGCGTCCAGTTCACTGGCGGCTCGCTGAACCCGGCGCGGAGTTTCGGGCCTTGCGTCGTTACGTTGACGTTTGATCAGGAGCATTGGATCTACTGTGAGTGTTCCCCCGGTCCTTATAGGAGCTTACACGCCTTTGCGAAGATAAGAATAAGAGACTAATCGCAAACGTGGTCTTAGGGGTTGGGCCTTTTCTCGGTGCCTTGGTTGCCGTGATTTTTTACAAGTTCATTAAGATCTTGGAATACGAGGTACGCTCGCCATTTCAAGTTGATAGACTGCCTTTCCACTCCTAGCTTTGTCCAAACCACTGACGACTTTTCCGCAGATGGCTAATCCGGGTGCCGACGGTGACCCCTTGAATGATCCCACGCAGAATCCCGAGAAAATGGCGCGGCTCAAGAGCCACCGGAGGTAATAGAGAGATAGGGACGGCCTAGCGTTCCAGGGGGTCTAGGGCCTTTTCGTCGGTTGACATGGTGGCGATGCTTCATGGATGACTTCAACATGTTTTTTTTGCTGCTATCAACTAATCAATAATGGAATTCCGATATATGCACCGCACACGGGTAGTACAGGACCTGTGCACGCCTGAAATTAATAGAACACTTATAAATTCATTCACAAACTGTGACACAATCAGCAATATAAATAGGTCGGCCCTGAAACAACGTACGTGACTCGGAATTAACAATAATGCCATCGTGTTACTCAAATGTCTTCCCATGGGAATTAAAGCTCCATGTTACCCCGTTCATTCATTCAACCTCCCCGCACAACATTCATTTCAGGGGGGTGGGGGGGGTTATTGACTTCACTCTACACTGTTCAGCCCACCCATCCATTCCCCTCCGACTCAGAGATTCAAGCCCGCCTTCACGAACGCCGACATGAGGAGCCCGACGCCGACGAGCCAGACCAGGGTGCGGTACTTCTCCACGCCGGACGCCGCGTCCTCCTGGGCCCAGACGTAGATGTACGTGAACGCGACGCGCGAGACGAGGTACCCGACGGCCACCGTGTTCATGAACGCCGCCGAGAGCCCCGCCGCGTTGCCCGCGGTCACGGCCGCCGCGAACAGCGGCAGGCCCTCGAACCCGTTCGCCGTGCACGCCTCGCAGCGCAGGAGCCGCTGCTGCGTCTTGTCGAGGGGGGCGAATACGATTAGATTAGATTAGATAGATGGCTCTCGTTGGCAGAAAAGGTCGTAATTTTATCGGCATGAGAATAAGAAGAAGAAGAAGGAAAAAGAGGCTGGTTTAGGTTGGTGGTGAAGGGGAAAAAGAAAAAAAAAAAACTCACCCGCTTGTCCAAATCGGATTTCTCGAGGCGGTCCGGGAACGTGCGCGGGTTCCGGCCGTCGAAGAATTTACGTCCGGGGCTGCTCAGGTTCAGGAACCGGGGATACATGGTCTGATTGGTGGTTGATGGATTGATTGATTAATTGATTAGCAGCGGGTTCGCGTCATGGGATAATATATAAGGATGAGGTTTTCTTTCATGGCCGTTATTGTCGCCCCGTGGTCGATAGCTACCTACATGTAGCTAGCCAGCTAAACCCGGGGCGCGAGGAAGGTCGTCGGACGTTCTCGCCTCATCCGAAAATGAGAGGGTGACAGCGACAGATACCTCCTCAGCGAGCTATAGCTAGGCTAGGTAGTACGTACCACAACGAAGACCGCTGGGATCTGTGGATGGGTTATTGTTAGAAGAAGGGGCTTTCTCTGGTGTTCAAGCGCTGCGGTGGTGGCTTACCGTCAGGTAGGAGACATTCTGGGGTAGACCGAGAAATGAAGCCATCGTGGATGATGATGACGATCTGGTGGTTGCGAATGGTTTTTCTTGCTCTGTGACGAAAATCGAGTATTGATTAGTATCCGGCTGTCAGGTAGAATAGCGCAAGGTATGAATGAATATTCACGACCGGCGTTCGAAATTTTAGGTAGAGTTGATAACGGAGTTTAGCTTTGAAATATTAGGTGGTATCGAATCCTTCGCGTGTGCTGAGGCAAGTAAGAATCGTACGAACCTAACTACTTATGTACTTATCTAGTCGTCGGACTCGGATACCCCCGACGAGAGCTCCGAATAGGGGTAAAAGAAGCGACCTCAGATTCGTAAGCAACTTGGCTAGCCTAACAATTTATATTGATTCCCAGGTGCCCCGAGCAAGGTCTTCCGCGAGAACTGGTTTTGTAACAGATGCGAAAAGTATAAGCTACAGACGAAGAGGATCGAAACCAAGGCGCGATGTGGAGAGTTCTACTTTACCCCTGTCAGCCTGTCTGGAGGCCAGGAGGATGATGACTTCAAGACTCGAATTCGCCCCGCCGTTAAGTCCGCTTGCGTCAATACTGACCGTCCCCTCTGTCACACATTGGACGGTTCGATAACACGGTACTGTGAGAGGGTATCATGAGTGGATTTTGGCTTCTATATGGCAAGACAATAAGCTGAGATTTTTAACCCTTTCGAGACCGACCCAGGAACCGATAATAGTTGTCTAAACTCCCGATTCCGTCGAAATATCTGCCGCTACAGTATTCATGGTAATTCGCCGCCTCCCCAGTCCCCCCACAGATCTTGCAGATCGGATCCCAGCATCTCGAAGTTGAAATCGGGGTTGGGTACGAGCATTTGGCTTTGGTCTGCTGCCGGTAGAAGCCAGGGCATGGATAATGGCAGCCCATCTCGGTGGAGAGGTGTTGTACCCAGACTTGGAGCTGGGGGCGCGGTGTCCATAGTGAAAGGTGTGATGGACTAGTGTTGAGTTAGCGAGCCATGATTGCAACGAGGATCATGTGCAGCAACTCACATTTGTTCGGTTTATGGGGTCCTGGGTGCTCGAGGACGCTGCATTCTCGGGCTCTTGTTGGCCTAGAGGCGTCATTTGGTAGCTCAATAGTCTGTAGTGTAGACTGATGAATCGCTCAGCGGCTGCAGCCTTAGCCGCCTCCGATGTCTTGATGCCGAGATGGGTTTCTAGTAGCCCAAGAGCAGCGCACATGGACGAGTAGCCCCATGGGTCGTTATTCCCGCACCTCAGAACCCGGTCTTCTTTCAGCACGATGCATTTCTCAATCAACTTGAGCGCCTCCTGTGCGTTGGCCATGATGACCCCATTTGATTCTGTATGCTCATCGTTAAGTTCAAATGCATGTATCAATATGAAGTCACACATACCTCGAGGTTGATGCATAAACACGTTGCACAGGTTCATTGCTGCATTCATCGTATCCTCCCGCAGAAAGTACAGAGTTCGGATACCTTTCTGGTAGAGTTGATCGTGCATGATGACCATGTCACGTGCCGCATTGTAGTAGATGAACTCGGCTACTTGATATCTGGAATTGTGCTTTCGCATCTTGAGGAATGGTTGGTGAAGCGGTATCAGGAATTGCTTAAGCTGCAGATGCAGGAGGGTGTGGGCTAGCATCGGCTTGTGGGAAACTTCTGGTCCCTTCTCGCTTTCAAGATTCCAAGCAGGTAGTGCATCGACTTCTTGGGTGATCAAGTCGGTGTATTGGAGGACCTGTTCCCACTCAAGGTCGATAGGAGGGCCCGTCAGTATTCTGTTCAGCTCAAGTCGAAGCGGTAAGCTCTGCCGGCTAAAGTGTTGATAGGATGTGAACGTGTAATCCGTCGCCGGTAAGGACAACGGCAGACCATCCGAATTCTCGTCAAAACCATCGTCGTCAATATTCCGCGGGGCATTTACATTGTTCTCGACCTGGCTCAAGAGAGACGGAACACCTTGGTCGAATGATGCTTGAAGATCGAACTCAACTATGGTCGCCCAGAGTCTCCTCCGCATTTCGCTGTAGTAGGGGTTGATTTTGGCTGATACTTGATCGGGATCTTGATGCAAGCCAAGGACGACACCTTCACGGACCATTGCACCGGCTGTCGTCCAGAATCTTTTCTTCTTGATGACATTGACTCTCTTAGCTAGATAGAGCAAGCAATCAATCTGGTAATGCACAAGCTTGCGATGCTTCGCGCTTTGGCCGTCGTACCATGTACCGCACGCCTTGATCCACTTCTCTGCAGTCTGAAAGGCATTGGACTTCACACCCACAAACTTATTCGAAGCTTGCATGTCCAAGCAACATGAGACCGCCATCATCGAAAGCACAAGAGCGGTGAAAGAGGCTACTCTTGGCTTGGTACGGTCCCAGAACGACTCGTACTCCTTTTTGAAGGCTGGTATATGAACAATGCGGTGAATCTGCTCGAATTGATCCAGATACACAGTCACCAAAGAATCGGTCTCTTCTTTAGAGGGGAGTAGAGCTTCTAGACCAAGATCTGATTCCAGGAATTTCTGGTCGCGATCTTCTTTCCTCTTCTTGCGATCTTTCCTCTGGATATTGAGAGGTCGTAGCCACTCGTCGGCTGTTTCTCTCATGAATGGAGTGATCCCCGACAACTCATTCAGGGACGACCAAACATTATGCGGGCCGAAGTAGCGAGTCTTGAAGTTGTTCCCTCGGAGGAATCTCAAGTCCAATCCGTCGGCATTCACGGGAACAGGAAGGGCGGAATTTGAGGCAGGCGGTGTATCTTTAACCGAATCTTTATGTGTCGACGGCGTAGCTGCCATCGTGCTACCATCAACGGAAATTTGCTTGGACAAGACACTCCTTAGCTGTGCTACTTCCAACTCGAGTCTGCGAATCCTTTCATGATCACGTGCTGCATCCCTGAGAGCAGGTTGATCTCCAGTCTGACGGGCGACGAGAGCGTTTGGGGCGGGACGACGAACATCACCCCCAAAGGAGACCATTGGTGCGACAGCAGAGAAAGAGCTCTTCTCTGCACTGGTGACGACGTGCTGGCCTGGCCTCGACTCATAGGTACATCTTTCAGGAGTGCCAGATTTGACACAACGATCACAGGGTAGCTCTCTCGAGCACGACAGCTTCCGGCGTCGGCACTCGAGGCAGCTCAGGCGAATTCTCTGGCGCTTCCGTGCGGGCTCATGATGATCGTTGTTCTCGCTATGAGTATCATCGTCTGGCGGACGAGAGTCATTGGGGTCCTGAGACTCAGCCATTGCGTCGAACGCGGGTGTGGGCGAGATGAGGAAGATTCAGAAGGGGGTGTAGGTAGTTACGGAGTGAGTTAGCTGGTTAGCTTAGGATGACAAAACGTAGGGGATGCCTTGTTTGGACCAAGACGGGCCGATCAGATTGATAAGATCAATCGGAGCTTGTTTTCGAAGACAATTGGCACTTTGGAACTACGCTTACGAGTGCTTCAGCACTGATGAGATGTCAGGATGTCAGGATGTCAGCAGCTGAAGCCTGTACCGCCGTCCCACTCGGACTTACAGCGTCGGCCTTCGGATTTACACTCACGCACGGGGTAATTGAGGCAAGGTGCAGCAAGCAGGGAATAATGGTCGTTGCTTGATGACTAACATATCTCAATGACTACATCATATATCAGAGATAACATAGGTGGAATGGTAATTTCACGCCTTACGACTTTCCGAAGATACTCAATAGAAATGGTTGAACGAGAAAACCTTGGAAAAGGGCCAGCCAGGCAGCCACGAATCGATCGTGTCGGTGACTTTTATCTAGAACGTGGCTGTGTGGCTGTTGCCAATGGGGTGGCTGATACCACCTACGTGGAGAATGTGGCTGGTGCATACTTCATCAAGCTGTCTTCGTGGTTTTAACCTTCCGAAACGAAGCGATGGTTGAAGGGCAATGGATTGATTCCAGCATCTTCACCAATCCTTCTTGTCAATGCTTTGAATTTTGCAAGCTATCGTCGCCGCCCAAACACGAGCCAGAGCCTCATGTTGTCCCAAATCTTGACTCTGGTGGGCTTCGCTCAAATTGTTCACACTGCTATTGTGCCGGGGAAAGCTTTCGACCGGTTTATTAGCATCTGGCTCGAGAACCAGGTTCGTACGGATCCACTACTAAGATCTAGGTACACTGAACACCTGAGTTGATGTGGAGCTGATACTGTGTGTTCCCATACAAGTAGGATTATGCCAAAGTATTCGCTGATCCCGATTTTGCCGACCTGAAGAGATTCGGTATTCTTCAAACTCGATACTATGCCGCGACCCATCCGAGCCAACCCAATTACCTTCTCGCCGTTGGGGGGGACTACTGGGGATTAGACCACGACGAAGTCATCCGCATTCCTTCCAACGTATCCACTGTCGTCGATCTGCTCGAGAGCAAGGAAATATCATGGGGTGGCTACTTTGAGGGTATTCCAGGTCCGGGGTATATGGCCGAAGGTAGTGTCGCAGCAGACGGCACCTGGGACTATGTGAGGAAGCACAAGTAAGTTCTTTCTGCGGAATCAACACTTGGCCGGCAAGATGTCTGACCTGTCTGTAGCCCCTACATCTCGTATGACTCAGTCAATCACAAGGGGTCAAGGCTGCTGCAGATATTGTCGTTTGATGACTTTAAGGACAACCTGGCTGCTGGCACTATGCCGCAGTTTGTCATGATGTCCCCAGACATGCTGAATGACGGCCACAACACCACCCTTGACTATGCGACCAAATGGGCTCATAAATTCATTAAGCCCTTACTGGCTGATGGAGTATTCGCCGAGAAGACGCTGATACAGCTGACTTACGATGAAACCGAAGATTACTCTCAGCCCAATCGCATCGTTTCTCTTTTACTGGGCAATGGAGTCCCCAAGGCTTTAGAGGGCACTGAAGACCACACCTTCTACACGCATTCTTCTATCTTATCGACAGTAGAAAACAACTGGGAACTACCAAACTTAGGAAGGTATGATGTTGGCGCCAATGTTTTTCAACTCGTCGCAGACATCACGAGTTATAAGAACAAGGACCCGCCAAATGCGGCGACTGTAAACAACTCGGTGTCATATCCCGGTCCGTACAACAGGAATCACACAACGAAGTTGACAAAGATACCACCGCCGAACTTGCAGTTGGTAGGAGCTGGCGGTCTTCCTATCTTGGAGTCCATCCGCCAGCAATGGAAGGACGAGGCCGAATCTGACACACCCTACGACGGCAGTGGTAACGTTTTCGATGGCGATAATATGCCTGTGTACAAACCACAGAGTCAGATGACCACCTGAGTGATGTCAGAAACTACAATCGCGTCACATCTTGAACAGCTCGAATTGCAGTATTCATACTTTCCGATCGGGGGTTTTGGGGACAGGCCCCGAAGGAATTCGTTCTGTACACTGGCAGCCGCTTGTCCGTCCATCCATGACCTCCAGCACTCAACTTGGATCAATTCATAGGCTTTGAATGCCGCACAGCCAGCCAGCATATGGAGCGACGACCAGCACATTCCGATCCCTTGGTTACTTCAAGTTAGGAACACTCCCAATTTGCCACGAGAACCCCGATCTCCAAGTACCGTGACAGCCGGCGTCTGCTCGACTTCTGAAGACGGCCTGCCCAGCCGCGGCCATTAGTCATGAATATGACATTCGAATCTAAGATCCATCCAATTGTTGCGGTGTTTGAGGGCGCATTGATTCCGCAAGGTCGAACCAACCAAAAATCTGCTTCAAGATAGGTTATACCCTTTGCCCCAATGGCAACTTGTTGTGCAGGTATCCTTGGGATATGAGATGTGTTTGTTATTGGTAATTCGGACGAAGAATCATAGAGGCCCGCTTAGAGAGAAGAGAAATGGGTGAATAATCTGGAGAGATTTGATCGTTGACTATCTGGTGGAAGGGTGGATTGTCATGGAGTTGAACGTATTGGTCAACCATTGGAAGTAGTGTAAGCTTACTCATGTAATACTGGTGGATTATATTAGCGACGCATATACATCTTTTTCTAGAGCTAGATAGGAGAAATTTGCATAGAACGTTGCTACACATGTTATCCGGCCTCCCCCCATTTTTTCGGTAGTCGTTGATGTGTCTGGCAGCCTACGACGGCTCCCGGTTCTGATGTCATCGTGTCTGATTTAGACTTGATATATAGCGTGTACATAAGGAGTTTCTTAACTCCGAGTTATTCATTCATTCAGCTTATTCATGTGCAGTTAATCCAATCTGGGATACCCTGTAGTGCCATATGGTAACGCCCCCTTTTTCACCGAGATACTTAGCGTGGTGAGCACAGACCACCTCACGCGATACGCGCGAGCGCTTTCACTTTCAGGTCGGCAAAGATTTTCAATAGTTGACCCATACATCATCAACCGCCTTCCTCTAAGGATACCCAGGGACGTTTTGATTTATGCCCATGCGAAAAGGTTCCGTATCAATACGGGACTCCTTTCTCTGTACATTTTACTAGTGATTTTTTGTCACGATCAGTGATTCTGGCCAGGCTGTGAAACGGCCCAGTCGAAAATGAGCGGCGTCAAGACTCGATTCATTAGTCTGATTCGCACACATCACATCACGAGCCGCAAGAAGCTGCAACGCGTCAAGAAAGCCGCGATTAAAGACTCGCTTCCGTATGTTCTCATTCGCAGCGGCGGCTCACCGGGTCTCATGTATGCCGAGTCCGCCGACGTAGCTAAAATCGATGCCTGGGTCGCCTTCGTGAAAAACTTGCGATACAAGGACTTCCAGTGCCCGAGGAGGCCAGCACTCAATGACGTACAGGACACCGGCGACCAAGGAAAAGGTCGCGTGTTTAAAGAAGTTGGTACGGTGGCCGAGTTTGCTGAGATCATGGAGCGGAAAGGCTTGGGAGACTGGTGGAAAAGTGGAATGGGTTTCAAATGACATTACCTCTGGGTTGACGTCTCGCAATCATCGCGCACAACAAGATACTCGGCGGGGGAGAGACATACTCAATGGGAGTTGTGCACCAGGGGAGGAATTACTCTACTCCTTATCGAATTTGCGCTTCCAACGGCTTGGATCATCGCAAACGGATACGCCGTGTTGGCCTTGCGTCTCGACCACGGTACAGCCACTATGCTGGCCTGGCCATATTCCGACTTGGTCTATTATATCGGGCCACTAGAAATACTCAGCACCGGCTGCGTCAAAGTCGGAACTGTCAATGGTGAGATCATGTCTCGTCGCCAGAAGCTCTTGTTATCAAACGAGTTCCGATCAACCAGACTTTACACAGCACCTCACCTCACTGGCCCCATGGTCAGCCTACATGGAAAGGTCTAGAAGCCGTTGGGGACTTGTTTCGAGGTCGAGAGCTCGACGCCATATGTTTTCGGAACCAGGAGCCTGTGATCCCTGCACGTTTCTCACGTGGACCCAGCAAGCGCCTAGAGTTGAGGACGGCACGATATGAAGAGCCAGACTCTTCGACTCTCCACGCTGCGACACGGCCCGATGGGACTGCCTTGAGTACGATGCTCAAATGAGCTTTGTGGGGAAATCTGGGGAATTCAACCGCCACGGCAGTTCCAGCCCCGAGTTTGCACCGCTTACTGGCCAATGGCAGCGTTGCCACTTATTGGACAAGCAACCGTGTAAATTGATATCCCGACGAATCCGAGCAGCGGAACAAATTGGTCCTCATATTTGCACTTGTATCCTCAGGTGAACGATGAGGCATAAAGCTCATGGCCCTCGCCCTGTCTGTCGATCTTTCCATTTCGACCAGGTTTCTCCCGCGATCCCACCGAAGTATCCTGGCTCGTACGTTGTCCCCTCGACGAGATGAAGTTCTCAATGTACGCTGTTGCCGCGGCGGCTCTCGCTACCAAGGTCGCCGGCCACTCTCTCTTTCAGGCATTGTGGGTTGATGGGGTGGACATGGTGAGTGCCTTTCGCTGCAAGCCTTGCCTTCGGAATAGCTAACATCCCGATCAGGCCGGTCAATGCATCCGCATGCCTTCTTCCAACACTCCTGTCACAAATGTGAACAGCGCCGACATTCGATGTAATGTCGGAGGTACTCGAGGGGTCTCTGGCAAGTGCGCCGTAAAGCCAGGTAGCATTGTTACTGTCGAGATGCACGCGCAGCCGGGTGACCGGTCGTGTGGCAGCGAGGCCATTGGCGGTGCCCACTACGGTCCGGTGAACGTTTACATGAGCCAAGTTCCCGACGCGACCAAGGCGGATGGCTCGACCCCATGGTACAAGATCTTTGCCGACTCGTGGTCGGCAAAGGGCTCGGTCGGCGATAGCGACAACTGGGGTACCAACGATCTTAACTCCTGCTGCGGAAAGATGGACGTACCAATCCCTGCCGACACACCAGCAGGAGACTACTTGCTCCGTGCTGAGGTGATCGCTCTGCACACAGCCAGCGGGTCGGGAGGCGCTCAGTTCTAGTACGTGATCCCTGGCTTCATCTCACCCATACTTTGGATCTCACTTGACCGCCGAATGTGCACTCCTGCACGGCCCAACAGGCTTGGGAGAAGTCCGTAGAGTGTCAAATATTTATCGTGTTCGTATCGCTGATGCTGCGTTCTTTTAGTGTCTCGTGCTACCAAATCACCGTCGCCGGTGGAACGGCCTCAACTGCGGCTCTCCCGGCCGGTGTCAGTCTCCCGGGTGCATTCAAGGCGAGCGACCCGGGTATCCAGGTCAACATCCACGCTAAGCTCAGCCAATACGTTAACCCCGGCCCCGCCGTCATCGCCAGCGGTACCACCAAGGCGGCCGGTTCAGGCTGCAGCGCTGGCTGTGCCAAGACCTGTGCTGTCGGCTCAAGCCCCGTCGGAACTGCCATATCTTCCCCAACCTCGCCGGCCACAGGCGGTTCGGGCTCGGGTTCGGGCTCCTCAGGAGGCTCGTCGGGGTGTGCTCAGACACAATACCAGTACGTATCCCTTTTGTTATCTACCTGCCTAACAGTTCGGTTGATGAGCTTCTCAATGCTGTTTTCGGGAGATGATCTTCAGTCATACGTCCCCGAAATCAACCCAATAACCCTTCTTTGCTACTACCTACGCACATTTGCTGATTTTGATTCCGTAATAGGCAATGTGGCGGTCAGGGATACACCGGCTGCACCACCTGCGCCGATGGTCTGACTTGCAGAGAGGTCTCGGCGCCCTACTACTCTCAGTGCTCCTAAGCTCAGGCGAATAGCAAATTTTGATCTCGAGAGAATCATCGAGTTCTTGGTGCAACAGGGCTTGAACTGCTTCAAAGGCGAGAAATGCAGTGTCTGAAGGCTTCAAGTTTTGATTGTTGGGTTAGGAGGAACTTGGCTAGAGATCATACAGTAATAATTCACTCCAATTACACTTTGATTGATCACTTCCCTATACTGCCGGGAAGAAGCTGTCTTCGATGATGCTAAGACACTTGGAAACGGGATAGTCTAGTAGTTGGGAGATCTGGTGATGGCTCGAACGCGAAAGAAGGGAATGAATGGTAGTGGCACATTGAAGAGTGCTTGAGGCAGTGCGTGTTGAATAGAGCATTATTATCAACTTAACAATCAGCTTCAGGGCCAGTGTAAACCTCGATCCATTCTTCCAATTTGCCTCTAAGATTCTATAAGTACATGATTCAAGAGCTATTGAAATACTGTATAAAGGAGCTAGCACTTGACATTTGAAGTATAGTTATGATTCGCGCACAGGGTACGATCTCTACTTGAGGGGAGATTCAGGGACTCATTCAGGGGTTGAAAGCTCGGGCCTGGAACCTCGGCTCGGCTCGAAGATCGAGCGAACGCTAACCTTCCTTGGAATTGACGTCGTGGGGTTCCGCGCGCGGGTCCGATATCGTAGCTTCATTACCTCGTAGGACCTCACTTACCAATTGATTCAATTGAGCGGCCATAGTCCCGTCACCCGCGCCAAACCCGCGTTTGCCTGCTTCAATTGGCATTGTCTTCTGTCTGTCGGTCATTGTCTTAAGAAAAAAAAAACCCCTACAACAAATCAATCACACAATGTCCATCGACCCAGCCGCCAAAGCCCGCATCGTGGGCCACATGAACAAGGACCACGCCGGCGAGCTGAAGCAGTACCTCCGCGCCTTCAACGGGCTCTCCTCCAGCGCCGCCTCCGACCCGGCCATCACCGACATGACCCTCTCGACCCTGACGATCCGCTCGCGCTCGGGCGTCCACACCGTCGCCATAACGCCGCCCCTGTCCTCCCTTGCCGACGCCCGCGTCCGCCTCGTGGACATGGCCCAGCGCGCGCAGGCCGCCCTCGGCATCAGCGACCTGCAGGTGCGGCGCTGGACGGCGCCCCAACCCCTCGGCCTCTCCACCCTCATCGGCGTCGTCTGGTTCTTCCTCAACTACGCGGCGCTGTCCGCGGGCGCGCTCGACGCCGGGACCGCCAACGCCGACACCCTGGACCGCGTCTTGGGGTTCGCCGGCGGCGCCGCCGGGTATAGGTGGCTGATCAGGGCCATGTTCTGGCCCGTGCTGCTCATACACAGCGTCGAGGCCGTGTGGTTCGCGCGCACGAGGCTCGCGCGGCACGGCGAGGCTATGGGCACGGGCATGCGCGGGCTATGGATGGTGAATACGTTCTTCGAGGGGTATCCGGCCATGAGGCGGTTCGATGGGCTCGTCGCCGAGGAGAAGCGGAAGAAGGAGGCGGCGAAGCATTAGCGGATGGACAACAACTGCCTGGAGGAGTAGAGCTTTGTTGTGCAGTAGAGTCCTCGTACAGCTATAACTGGCTACAATCTATGTCGTTTACGTCCAAATACAACCTCATTCAGGATCCTAAACCAACATTCCCTCTTCCGGTTCACTGAATTCCGAGCTGTCACTTGAGTATGTACATAATTAGTTCCTTTTCTACAGTCATGGGCTTATAGGTCCTATCTCAGGTGTCCATTTTCTTTCCTAGTAAAGTTCGGGATGAGGAGAGGTCCCTCCTGCAATATCGTACAGACAATACGCCCTTACATTTCTGGAAATCTCTCTAGTACTTCGGACCGCCATCACCGATCAACACCTCGTCCCCCTCTCTTATTTCCCCCTTTGGTTCTCCTCTCTGCCCGAGACGTTCGACGTGCGTTGCTCCAGGTATCCTTCTCCT
The DNA here is from genome assembly GCA_022376275.1 of Xylariomycetidae sp. FL2044. NCBI lineage: Eukaryota > Fungi > Ascomycota > Sordariomycetes > Xylariomycetidae sp. FL2044. The sequence continues at coordinate 71,826 of JAJNOH010000025.1, read as the reverse complement.
TCTCTCCCCTAAACACCCAAATCCGACTCGTTTACAGCCAGGTATGCAAGGCCTCATACTCAGGTAATCCGTGGTTTGCCACGTTATCATGGTGGCATTGCGCAATTGCGTTGCACATGGACAACAGTGACCCAAAAAGGGTGGGTACTTTGAAGTTACAGTCACAGTTACAGACATTTCTCACAGCAAGTCATCATGCAGTTTGGATGATGTTTGTCCCATTATTGCTGACGGGATGAGCAAGTGCTCCTGTAAGTACCAAAGAAAAACAGAAACTGGTACTTGCCCACCACCCGCCCAGGGCACTTGGTGCTCTACCAACACACGATGTGAAATCCACAACTCCATGCAACGTCGGGTGCCATCCTCAACATGCCCAAGCGGCGAACGTTATATCCCGATAGCACCTGAATGCAAAACAAGAAACATGAATCCAATAAATCATCCCCAAACGCCTCCAGTGCCATTCTCGCTCTGCCCAGCCGGCGTTCTGCCCAACCGGCGAACCATGAATCCCAATGGCACCCGGATTAAAAAAAAACCATAAACCCAACAACCATTCCTGAACTCCAAAATACAAATGCCAAAGCCCTTCGGGGCGGGGGTATCAATCCTTTTCGTTATAACAGAAGCACACGAGGGTGCTGGGGGTATCTCGCGCGCGGGTATCGTCCTATCGCCATTATCTTATCCTAGTTCTCCGGGCATCCCGTCGTTATTGTCGTTAACCCTCACTCCCTCCAGGTATCCTTCCATTATCCTAACCAAAAAAATAAATCCAAAACACCGTTGGCAACGCCATCGCCGTTCTCGAAGCAAAGCCCACCCGTACCCCTGCGCGACGGAAGGTAAGAAGGAAGGAAGCGATGAGAGGCGAGCTGACTTCTCGGCTTTGCTGACCCCCCACTCGTCTCTCTTTTTCATAGTTGATCGGAAGACTCGATCACTTCTCCTCCTCTCGCCGCAGCCCTCGCAGCCTCACCAAGCGCAAAATCGCGCAGCACCTGCATGCCCGGGTCATCGCTATCGTAGAAAGGTTCCGGCCAATTTGCCATGCCGGGCGCTTCATCGACGGGACCGGGACCAGGCTCTTCTTGTGCGGGCCACTGCTCCAGCCACCCGACAGCGGGAGCTTGGGCCTCCTCGCGGTCTTCCGGTAGGGTGAGGCGGAGCGCTGCGGGAGGAGGTGGGACGGGCATAGCCGCTGCGGGCGCGGGGACGGGGGCGGGCATGGGCACGGGGGCTGCAGGGGCGACGGGCGCGGGCCGGGGCGCGGAGACAGGGGCGGGACGACCCTCGGCTGAGCTAGCTGGGCTCGGGTAAGCAGCGCCGGCGGCTGGAGACCGGCGGCGGATCTTGGCCTTCGCTTGCTCAAGTTCGGGCGCGAGCAAGCGCTTTCCGACGGCGGAGGATGGGGGCTGTCCCGCGTAGAAACGAGGCACTAGGCCGTGCTCGTATTCGTGCTGGAGCTCCGCCGCGGAGAAGTGGTGGGCCTCCGCGTAGTCGCCCTTCTCGAGGATCGTGCAGAGCACCTCGTCCATCTGGGCCTCGGCCACCGGCCCGGGCTTGGTCAGGACCGCCGCACAGGCGCCGAGCACGGCGGCCAGGAGCGCCTTGCACTGGTGCTCCCGCTCCTTGTACGAGTTGCGCTTGTCGCGGAGTTTGTCGTGGGCCGGCACCTGGAAGGGCGGCGAGCCGTCCAGCCGGTGGATCCATTCCGAGGCCCCGGCCTCGCCTTCGCCGCCGCAGAGCCGCTCGACGATGAACTCGGGCCCGTGCCCGAGCTCGAAGAGCCGGCGGGCCTCCTTCCCCGCGTCGGTGGTGCCGCGGTGGAACGGCAGCAGCAGCTTGCACAGGGCGAAGGCGTCGACGGTCAGCGCGTGGTAGTGGTAGACGAGCTCCAGGTACCGCGCGTCGTTGGTGTCGTTGCGGCGGTTGTCGACGCCCGCGTAGACGCACTGCACGCCTCGCTTGATGCATTGCGCGCACGCGCTGCCCGTCCCGTCCGTGCTGCACTTGACCTTGGCGTGCTTGCAGGCCGTGCAGGAGTTGAACTTGGAGACGGCGTGTTGCCGTCCGTGGCCGCCTCGGGCCCCACCTCTGGAACCGCGGCCCCCTCTTTTCCCGCGCCCGCTGGCTTGTGGGGCTGGTGCTGGTGCTGGTGCTGGTGCTGGGGCTGGGGCTGGGGCTGGGGCTGGGGCCAGGACTGGTGCCGGGGCTTGAGCGGGGACCGGTACTTGGGGACCCACTTCTGGGGCCGGCAGCTCCCATGGGGCCATTCTGAAAGTGTTTTGTGGCGCCTGGAATCCCATGTTGACGCTCTGGTAGGGCATCATGGGATTGGCGCCGTTAGGATAAGCCATGTCAAACGCCTGGTACTGCGGTATTTGGGGTGGCATGGTGAGGCCTCCAGCGTTGGGCATTGTAGGGAGGGAGGGCTCCGAAAAGCCCATTGGAAGTCCCCAGGCTTGGGGCATGCCTGGGTTTTGACGTGAGTCGTATGGGAAAGACATCTCTATCCTGCCGCTGGGTAAAGATGCCTGGGGTTGCGGAGGGGTCGATAGGTCCAAGCTATGTCCTGCTTGGAAAAGAAGGGTGTCGGTGACGAGAGACCGTGGGATCCGCAGAGGCTCTGTGGACAGGACGCGTTAGAAATTTTGATGATACTCAATATTTACATGGTTCAGTGACTCTGGTGGTGCTGAGGGATTGCATTGTACAACGAAGGATTACATGGGTCTGGTGAAGAAGTCATGGAGGGGTTTGGCATGAGACTCTAGGTGCACGTGGAAGTAGTTTGGGAGATTGATGGAAGAGGAGATTTGTGAAAGAGGGGATTGATGGCAGAGGAGATTGATGGAGGAGGTAAGAGACGAGGGAGAAGAGCGAAGACTTGTAAACCGATGCGACATGATTTGCAAAGACGCGGCAGGCAAAGACGCGCTGTATATGTGATTGACTTACCTCCCGTGGTCGGGGAATGGGATTGGTACGTGATCAAAGACTCGCGTAGTGAGCTTTGATCGTCGAAGGATATTTGGTGAAGTCTCGGAAGGTCGGTATGAGACTTCAGGGGGGAAGAGAAAGTGATTCGGGAGGTTGATGAAAGATGTGTGAAATGTGAGATTGATGTAAAAATTGGGAAAAGATGGAGAAAAGAAAAGAAAGGACGGAAAAGAAAAAAGACTTAAATGATGGACGCGGCAGATGAGTGATTTGCAACAACACAACAGAGGTGTGCACTGCCAGCACCCGATCGACCTGGCAACGAGGATTATACTTTTTTTAATTTCGAGCAAAAGAGCTCAAAGCGTGGCGTTCGAAGGAACTTAAGGCATGTGAAGGTTTGTAACTCTAGTAGGTGGTAAGCGAATAAGAGACTCTGCAGTGATATAAGTCCCTAGAGCGGGTCACGATGGTGACAAGCGGGTCGGACGACCCTACCCCGAGCAAAGTTTAACTATCTCATATGAAATTTGAGTTGCAATTTGCTCACGGTCACTACGACGACCAAACAGTGGATGGATCGAAGTGGTGACCAGAGGAAGATTTTGGCCCGAGGCCTGCCTTCGGTGTAGGCTGAAAATGTTGAATAGGTTGATAATGTATTTCAGATTCTATAATATATTGTATCTAGTCAGCTACGATCTGGAGACACCTATAAATCAGTCTTGCAATTGTTTACTGTTAACTAGAACTACTAAAATTGAGTCTTGAAAGTCCAGTGCACACTCGGTGTAACATGCGAATCCTTCTCTGCCCCCACGGGCACTTGAACTATGCCATATGCAAATCAACTCATTCCTGTACCCTACTAGATGTCGAGCGCTTCAAGAAGGGGTGGCATTAGGTCTGTCAGGCTGATAGAGTTTCTAATTTTCTCTGATGCTTTTCAATACATGGACGCCACGCTGGCAGTATCGATACAGAACCACGTTAAGACTTTCCTGCTTTACATCTGTAATTGTACCCCATAATAGTCAGGCGCTCGGGCCAGTCATAAGAGAAACTTGCTCATGTCTGATTGTTGTGTTGGGAGAAGGGTGGTTAGGAAGACCCGAGTAAACCGCCGTAAATATCTTGTGAAAACGCTCCCATTGGACTGACAGAAAAGTAATAAGCTAAATCCGCCGTACCATGTAATTCAGACACACCGAAATCAATACAAATTCAATGATCTCTTCCGATAGTTGGTCCATGCCGGGTAGCGCTTCTCAGTTTGTCAGGGTCGACAGAGTGCATTTGTTTACATGATTCTGTTTAGGTCGGCTGGGCGACGTGCAGGAGGTCTGAATAGGCTTACGCGCACAGTCCTGGTCGCTGAATTAGTGTAGGGCTGTAGGGCTGCACAGCGAGCGCGTTTCCCAGGGCTGGATAATAAACGCATTGTAGGGCTGAAGTTGTGGGGGAGCGAAACCTAAAGTCTTGAATGAGCCAAACCTAGTAAACTCCAGACCGACCTCCAATTAAGCATGTGATATACCGACTGCCCGCCCGTCCCCATAAATGCGGTGGCCAGGAAACACGGCTCTGAACGCGTTGACAGAAACTGAGGCCTGAAAGTCTTGTGGTACATGTCCTCAATACTACTGTAGAACTGGCAAGTTGGATCACTAAGTCTCTGGAAGAGTATCAATCGAGGGCAAGTATATATCCCGAAACTATTATTTCTCACTTGTCGTGATATCAACAGTCTTCCACAATATTTGATGAAAGTTGAGATAGTAGTCATGTGGGTTTCGCGTCAGAATTAGTGGACTCAATGCAGACATATTATATGAGGTAGCTACTTAGGTAAACAAGTTGCAGTAGAGTTGGTAACGTGTTGGGGACGTGGTAGCCACGGTGACAATTTGGTGAAACTTTTGCCTTTCCCAAGAAATCCCAAGCTGAATAGGTGTGGGCAGACTCTCGGGTTGAGCAGGAAAAGAATTAAACTCGATATATATTGTTTACTTCTATTATTGTTGACATTTCCCACTGTAAGAAGTGACTCTGATTCTGGTTGGTGGCTGAGCAAAGCCTAGTTTGATAAACATTGGAGTTTATTTTGCTCACCCAGAGATTTCTCAATTTGTGTTTGGTGATATCGCATGGTTGCATCACCCAGGAAACATAACTAACTACCTGGGCACAATTGTATATAAATTGCCAGAAGGTAACAGGTGGCTGGCATCGAATGATCATCTACTTGGAACCATAAATGGATCTTCATTTCTACTAAGAGCAACCCCGATGGCCCGAGGTGTTCCATGTTCATGGGTGCTAACACGTAAAGTGGTTGAAAGACGTACATAGACAAAGTACCGTCTTGTATCTCATCTAACTACTGCTATTAGGTCATAACGGTGCCTATGCCAATTTCATTTTCGCACCGAGGGATTCCAAACGATCGCGGCCTGTGCTCGTCCCGACTCCGAGATCAAGTTCATCGCGGCCACGGTCAAGACACCACGAACTGCGTCCTCGAACTCTTTGGATCTCAGCATCTTGGGACCACTCGCACCAACGCGGATGCCGAGCTCCACCACGCCGCGCGCCTCGTCGACCTCGGCGCTCACGTACCAGAGCTCCTGGTACTTGACCTTCGACTCTTTGGTCCACCACTGGCGTCGTAAAGCTATCGTGTTCCCTTCTTGAGAGGCCGTCTCTAGCGCCCGGGGTACCTCGGTCTGGGTGATCATCTCGACGCGCGTCCCGATATTTTCCGGCGCCGGCGTGTCTCCGTAGTTAGCCTGCGTTCCTGGTGCCTTTTTGTCTTCCAGAAGCAACGGGTTGAAATGGTTCATGCTGAAGGGCGTTTTCACTGCGACAGCCAAGTGCAATTGTTGATAAGAAAGGAGTCCGGACGCGGCGGGTGAAGAGTAGAAAAGGACGCGGTCACCTAATAAGTTCCATACGCCTGTATACATGGCGATGGTGAGGTCTCCGGGATGCTCTCGGCACGCCTCCCGAACCATGCCGAGAGGAAGGGTGATGGTGCAGTCCATTGAGCAGGGGAAATGGGTTCGGGCGCGGGAGCGCCAGTAGAATGGCCCGAAGAAGGTCTTGTATGGCTGGGAGTGCCAGATAGGATCCGTCCGAGAGAGGGGGGATTGGCATGACGTGTGCATGGAGGCTCCGGTATTTAGCATGATTTGGTAATAGTTCTTATATGCGAAATTTGTCACATATGCCGTTGCTCCCAAGGTGAAAAGACCGCCCCCTATCTTCAATCCTTTGCGTATACGAGGGCCCATATTTGTTGTATGGTTACCGATGCTTACCGTCGCGCTTGGAGTCTCTGGTAGGACTCGAAAGTGTAGGTCCTCACCCTTTTTATAGAACAGCGAACTGCCATAATGTCAATTTCCTTGACTGCGAGGGGCTGAGACATTCGTGGCTCATTTTCCATTAGCCAAGGCAGATTCAACAGCCAAGATGAGAGATCTGGTGATCTGCGGATGGGCATGCAAGACATAAATGCGCCCGGGTACGGTGTTCAGTATTCACACAAAGCAATGAAGTATGAAAAATTATGCGGTTTTGTTCATCTACCGACTGATATGACTCCCTGCGCGGTCGCTAATCAGAATCCGACAGCTGGCTACCAAGATCCCTATGATTGCCCAGTGCAGCCACCGGCGTCATATTGGGCGCACTTCCAGCTCTGATCACGCGTGCTGGGCCAAGAGCCATTCTCCATTACTGCGCACTTCACCAGTTGTATTTCTATTGATAAGCTGTATAGAATATGCGGGAACGGGCGAGGTCAGATTGCCAGGACGAAGTAGTGAAAGGTATAGGGATTTTCATAGGGATGATAGTAGGGGTGTATAATGGGTACCCACGAAGAAGCTTGGCATTATTTTAAAAGCGTGGGAAATAAGATAAGTTACCCAAATTTATATATGGGCAGCCCGTGGGTTTAAGCGTTTTATTTACGGGCTATTTACGGGTATTTTTTTAACTATTTAAATGCTATTTATAAGATTATTTCTTAATTATTTCATTTTTTTTTTCAATTTTTATTTTAGCTTTATTTTATTTTTATTTTATATATTATTTATTATTTTAATTTTATCGTTTTTTTTTTTTGTTTTTTATTAATTAAAATAAAATATTATAAGTAACTTATAGGTTACTTATAAAAAGAATTATTTACCCATGGGCTACCCGTGGGCCCGTGTTTTTTTTTCGTGGGTAACCTACGGGCTACCCAAAAATATCGTGGGTAATGCTAAGCTACTTATGGGTACCCATTGTATAGCCCTAGATGATAGAGTCCCGAAATATATGCAGTAGATTAGTCGGCGCCCCATTCTTGCGCAGTCGTTACTTTCAAAAGCCAATCAGCACATGAAGAATGAACAAACTGTTTTGGCAATGAACCGCAAAATGGGCTGCACTATTGCGATATGCTCCCCTTTTGCATCTCCATGGTTCTCCAACGCCGTAAAAAATCACAGGCGAACTGACCAGTCCAGAATGCACATCCCAAAAAAGAAAGTAGGTAAGAAAGGAATAGAAAAAACCCTCAGGAAAAGCGACGATGGTTATACGGACAGTCGAGGGACCGTCTGGCTCCATCTATCAAAGGATGTGCTTTACGAAGCCCAATTGTTTCTCTCCTCGACGAGGCCCGATGGCTCGACCCTAGGACTCGGCCGTTCCTCGATGGCGCCATAATCGCGATGGCCACTATCCGAGCCGCCATTACCTACCGTACCCTCTTCCTCTACTTCGACCTGACCATCTCCGAGCAGCCTCTCGCTGGGATCGGCACCAACACTCTGTGTGAGGCGTTTGTAGCCCGTGGCGGTGCTCCTTCGAGCATTCCGTAGCTTGAACAGCGCCAGATGAATCATCTACCACACCATGTCAGTTACGTCTAGTCTCACTTCGCCCCCCATGACTCACAGCTTGTCGTTCGCGCTGCGCCACCACATACCTGCAAGATACCCACAGCGACGGCGACACTAAATTCGATGCCAGAGATGCGCTGCATGGAGGCGCGCCACGGACCAACGCACGACGAGTGCCGTCTGTACATGTCCTGACAGCCCTCACGAGGCCATGTGCGATCCTTCACGCTGTTGAAGCCGCAGCAGTTGAACGAGTCCTGGATACGCTCTATGGCACGGCCGTCGTGCGAGCGCCAGAGCCGCTGCCACCTTGTCTCGAGGCTGCAGTTCAGATCGGAGCCCGGGGCGAAGCCTTCGGAGGTCAGGGTGGCCAGGACGACGGTGAGTGCGAACTGGACGAGCTGGAGCGTCGGAGGCACGAGCTGTTGGAGGATGGGCGAGGTGCCGGGGCGCGAGAGCAGGCGCTGCAGGACGGGCGTGTAGGATACGTTGAGAACGGCTAGGAGGGGGAGGACGATGGTGAGGACGGTGGTGCCTGTCGATAGTGGGAGGGATAGGTCGCTGGCGGTCACTTGGACGTAGCTAAAACTGGTCAACGGAAGCCCTTCATAGATCTGATAGTGGGATTGAGGTTTACTCACATTGCCAGGGCCGTCAAGATGGCTATGAGCTATCACGATGTAGGTTAGCCAGATGGAGCTTGGAAGAAGCGGCTTGAGGTCTACCGTACAACTGGGAAAACGAGTGCTAGATTCGCCATGATGCCTAGTTGGTGAGAAAGGAATTATCGACTTCTGATTGCGTGGGACCACAAGACAACTGATTGAGTTTTTTATTATGAGACGAAGGCATGAAAAGTTTCAAATGTTGTAGAAAGGTGAGGAGGCAGGTAAGTTTCGGAGATGAAGCAGGCTCTTCCTTAGTCACCCTCCATCACGGCATGTCGTGACGTTAGACATGCACCTTCCCGCAGCCTACCAATAGGCAATGCTGGTCGTAATCTAAAATGGCACGTCGTACAGCTGCATAAGACGTCAAAAGCCGCTTACCCCTCAATCTACACTTCACACACTGTCTGCTGTGTTCCTTCAACTTGATTGGTGTCTATATCGAAGTCTCCGTTTGGTCGTCCGCTATTTGGCGACATGCGCGTCTAAGGAGAAGTGCAGAATCTGAAAGTTTACCCCTGAGAGCTGCATCATCTTGGATGGAGTCGGTTTGCTGATCGTCAACGCGATTGTATCGAAAAGAAAAATCACATACTATAAACATCTACAAGAACAAGAATCACTGGTGCTGATATGTCATGCTTGTAGCCAAAATCTTTAAGGCAGGAACTCCAGCAAGAGATAAGGTTTTCTTGCGTAAAAAGCCGGCTCCATTGAGGTTCAATGAGAGTAATCCGGCGCTTGTTGAGTAGTTCATTTGCCCTTGGCTGGCCACACACATGTTCTCTATATACATCGAAACACATGCGATGGCATCTCAAAGGCGGAAGCTTTCGATGTTTTCTCTACTCCATCAGACACCATGTTGCGATGATATCCTTTCCGGCCTCCAGGCGCTCTCGGTGTACATTCCGACAAAAGGAGATGTTGATTGCCAAATCTTCCAGGTAGGGGGTTATGGGACGACAACCTCAGCGAGAAACTCCAGAACTGCGAATGAGCCTCTCTGGAGATACCCTGACCAAAATTATCTCACATTGAAAGAAGAAGAAAGAAAAGGAGAAGGAAAAAAGACTGCCTTACACAGCTTCTTGCGCAATACTCGCAGAAGCAAACGTCTTGTTCGTCGCTCGAGCAGACCTGTTTGATAAGATTAACCCACGTGCCGCCCTCAAGGTGTTCGAATGCAGATCACAAAGACACTTGCCATACCTACGGACTGTTTGCTTGGACCAGCTCTATGGTCTCCGGCCCTAGTTTCGAAAGTCAAGATGCACGTTGCATTTTACGGCCAAGGAGATCGTTGGAACTGGCCGTCCGATCCTGACTGCATGCAAAAATTTTACATCCCCTCGTGGGTAATGAGACAAGCAAAGGAGACTCGACCTACCAGAGATGCGATGTGAGATTCCACCTGATCCATTCAAGCCATCACTGAGGTGCTGACGGTTTTGTGCACTGCGAAACTAAGGGGAACGGAAATTCGAAGCGAGTCAATATTGAGACACGTTTGACCGGAGATTAAAAGCCATTACGAAGTGGAGGATACTGCTAATATTCCTGAAGGGTATTGGATGATACTCAAGGCTTTAGGTAAACATGACTGGTCTGAGGCAAATAAATAGCAAGGCTTTCCCAAGCTATGTTGAGGTGTTTCTTCTCCATACTTCGAGACTTTAACAACACCACAGATACTCCCTAAACTTGGACAAGATGTTGGCTTCGACTATCCTTTCCATCTCGGCCGCCCTACTGGCCGGCATCGCCCACTGCGCCCCCTCGGGCTACGGCCCTGACGCCCTTGGCCCGAATGGAGGCATCACGGACCTGAACAGCACGGTCGACAACCCCAATATCACGTACTGTGGCGACAAATTTGCCCCTGCATTTGAGACCAGTAAGTTCCCACCGTGGCCCTCTAACATCAACATGTCGCTCCCATGGGGAATGATAGCATCTTGAGACTAACCTGGGGGACACCCGCACTTATAGCCGGCGATCCCGAGAACGGCCCCGGTGTCTGGATCACGAACCAGGACAGCGACCCCAACATCAAGTATTTCTTCGTCGAAAACAGCCGAGACGAGGCCCCTTGGAAGTACCTCACGGTAAACACTACTCCTCTCCACACATCCTCACTTATAAATACACATAGAAAAATATCCACACCATCGCTAACCAATCAATTCCCCAAACCACCAGATCGCCCAGGGCGCCCGCGTCTTCGTCTCGGTCTGCGAGACCTGGCAGGGCCACATCATCCGGGGCACGGTCCCCGTGATGACGGACGGCAAGTCGCACAACCTGGGCACGTGGCTCGAGTCCAACGTGGACCTCCAGGGGGTCATGTGGGGGGACGTAAGCTTCCTCGAGGGCTGCGACGGCGGCGCCCGGGTCGCGGCGACCGACGGCAGCGGCGTCGCCCGCCAGTGCCTCGTCGACGATCTGCTCAGCGGCGCCCCCGAAGCCGCGCTCGCTACCAAGGACACCGGCGGTCGCATATTGGACAAGCTGGTGAGCGGCACGGCGAATGGGGCCGCTAGGGATGTGAGTTGAGTTGTTGATGTGTCCTTTTTCATCTACCCAACAAGTGTGGGAGACGTTCTCTCTACTGCCTTTTCTCTCTTTTCAGTCTTGAGTGAAAAAAGAATACGCTGACACGAACTTCTGTTTCCGCACCCCCGCCACAGTGGGAGCTGTCCAAGTGCAGCCCCAACGACGTCTGGATTATTCCGGAAAACAGTAGCCCCGTGATCAGCTCGCAGAATGGACGGTTCGATATCACCTTCTACCGCGGACGGATCTGATGATTAGCTCTGAACAGTTTTTCCATGAAAGAAAAGGTGCGATTACGAAAAGAAAAGAGAAGAGGGGGTGCGGACGATGATGATGATTTTCACTTCTTATTTCCATTGGGCCCGGCTGGCTGTGGCGTTGTACTTGTTAAGATGCGGCTCGAGTGATTTTCTGTGAAGATCCTCAGGTCAGTTGTTAAACTGTGGGCTTTTTTTCCAATGAAGAGAAATAAACGGCTTTCTGACTGCTTTGTCGGGTAGTAGATAAATGCTGAAAAGAGTCAAAGTGATAGGAATGCGACGTTTACTTAAATAATGTGAATACAAAAAGAATTCTGCCTGATAATCTTGGAAAGTAGGTTGGTATGTATACTTGCCAGGGATATCAAAGTGCTGCATGCATTGTATCAAACCCGCCATGCGTTCCAAACTGGCAGCCACTGGTCTTGTTGTCAATTAATTAGCTTGTGCGCTTCTGGGGGAGTTGTTGGGATACGCCCCATCTAGACGGCCATGGCAGGGGTGCGTTTGGTGCTTATAGGGGACTGGTATATCAAATTCAAGCACCATTGTTCTACTACACCCTCGCCGTCATTGTCGCCAGACAGCTGCTATCGCTTCCAGAAGGCCTATTGCGAGATACCCACCATCCTTCTGTTAAGCTCTCGCCTTGCCTTGCCTTGCCCTCTTCTAAAGTGGATGGATATATCTTGCTTCTTCCAAATCATTTGTTGGTTGACGCGTACAAGTGTCTGTGTTCTAGGGGCCTAATTATGTTTATCAGGGAAGTGAAAGGCACCAACGATCTTCTGGGGCTCGTTGTAAGATAGTGGGAATATGGGTGATAGGGTGAAATAGTGTGGTAATCTGTGGGATAGATGGGAGTAGCCGAGTAATTACTTATAGGGCATTTACCATGGTCGTGTTGCGCGATTGTGTTGCATAGGTTATAGGGCATTTACATTACAAAAGTACGCTGAGTTATCATCTGCATTTGTATTATCCAGGAACTTGCACACTTTCAGCTTGTGGCCTTCCATCGGCTGGCTACAGGGTTTCTGTCATGCACAGAAGCCAGGGCTTGGCTAGTATAATGCCTCAATGTAGCATGAGTTGCTACTTGGCAGTTATTGGGACGTGATGGGTCTCACAAAACCAGTGTATTTGTTGAGTGGCTTGCTACGGAATCGACAATCTTCCATGGCTTAACTACTCGAGACCACAAATCCGCATCCTATGGAACGACAAGGCTCTTCAATGGCCCCTTGAAACCACAAATCGTCATCCTGTGGAACAAGCAGGCTCCTCCAATGCTTACTCGAAGATAGAAATCCTCCTCTCGAGACCGTCCATCCCTGCCTTCCAAACCAAACTTCCTCAAACCGTTACACGGGGTCGGTAGTGAGTGGGGCCTCCAAGGCGCGCAAGGATGTGGCCAAGGATGAGCATCACCAGAACGAAAAAGCAACCAATGTATTGGATGCTGAAGTCCGCTTGAGCTCGCTGGCAGCGGCCGGGAGTCTGATCGACGAGCTTGATGTCCGCGACAGCACAAAGCTTCTGGCCCTGGTGTTCAGTACAGCCTCCGTTGATGATCTTGTTCTCATAGCGGTCGCCGAAAGAATAGTCGGATGTGCAGCTGGCGATGCCCTTCATAGCGACGGTCAAGGCCTATAGTCACGGGAAACATTAGCAAATGCACAAATTCGCAGCATTATACAACGAACTTTTACGAGTCGCTGAAGCAGGAGCCCCAGATCGCTGTGCGACAGGAATAAAAGATCTTAGAACACGTGGATGTGCTGACTTGCGACAGGGGAAATGGAATCATGGCATGCTAACTTACAATACTGCCAGAGAGATAGAGCGCAAAGGAGACGGAGTCCAGAACCTTAGTGACAATGCCCTTAACACCTTCAACCCACAGAGCCAGGAAGCCGACGGCCGAGGCGACCATTCCGAAGCCACCAGCAAAGACGCAGTAGCTGGTCTCAGCGGGTACAGTGCCATACTTTTGGTGCTTTGCCAGGTCGATAGAGACGCCCAGGACAAGGGCTCCCACGAGGAACTGTGGGGGAAAGGACGATTAATCACAGGTGAGATTCATTTGGGGGAGATCTTGGGAACTTACTAGGAAGGATCGGAGTACGAGACCCAGAAGAGACAACATCTTGAATGATTGCGCTGGATTGCTTGGGTGGTTACGATGGTGTGGTGTTGTGGAATCGGCTCGAGATTGGACGATGTTGTGGATGAGTGGGACAGAAACAAGACGGAGGAGATTCTGAGTTTCCAAGTTGAGACATATTAAAGTGGAGGTACAGGGTGTGATTGTCTTGTCAGGAAGGATGGTTGGGTTCCCTTGTCAGGAACGACGCTAGCTGTCGAGGTCCTTCGCGAGTTCCGTCCTATCCATATCGTCGCTTCCCCCTTTCCCTTCACACTAATGACGTATTGAATGGGATAGGAGCCCGGATCGGACTTACCTCACAGTACCAGTATCCTTCTAGGTTATGTGACTTTGCAACCCTGGCTAGAAACCTTACACAGCATCGGCATAAGGTGAATCAAAGAACCAAGCACAACCGGGAGCTTTCTTGTGGTACCCGTGGAAAATTCTCGATTTTGTGTAGCTGTACATCGGGTCTTAACCGTCTGAGACGTCATCTACGTGATCTCTGTGCAACTTCGATTTACAAGGAGGCTCCAGCTAGGCATCTACCATAGTACTTGTCCACCTATCCAGTCCAGTCTATGTATGCCCTGCTCTGAATCCAGTAGCCCTGTGTATCCTGAGATGTGGTCCGTGTTCTTGTCGGCAGTCGTGGTGTGTAGCCTTGTGCTCCATGTGACTAAGCCTAATCTTTGCATTACAACCATGCATAGGAATTCAATTGGTTGTGGGCACTTTTACAAAGGTCTAATGACTATAAAATTTATCTCCAATAGCTTGCTTGATTCCTCTCTTAATGAAAGAGCAGATATTTACCAACAAAGGTTCGCAGCTCTGTCCCTATTCGAGTATTATGGACCAAGCAGTCCATAAGGATATCTTGAAATATGTAATAATCTTTATATACTTTCCCAGCTGGCCATGCCAAATAATGGTGTTGGTAAAGCTTAGTATGTCACTCAACTCACCAAGGAGAAGGTTCTGGCACTGCTTAATCAGCACCTTTTGATGGCACTAAACTAAAGATACCTACTTGGTGGGTATACATATTATTTATATGACCATCTGTTTATACTAGTAGAGTAAGAACGAGGTTCAAGGAAGAGGAGCTAGGAAGAAGCAACGACTATACAATTGCCTGCCTGGGTGCGTGTGAATCGCAGTTTGGTGGTACAGAGCAGTGTGGTCCTTGTTTGTCTGTTTGCCCGTCCAATCGACAAGGCTCGGTTACCTGCATTTAAGCACACCCTTATACTATCAGGTGTTGTTCTGGTGACAGGGAGTCTTGTTGATAACAATAAAATCGCAGATGTGATATGCTGAATCATTGATCTGACGTTGTGCTTTTGGCTGATCTACGAAATTAATTACAAAGCCATCGCTATACTGCCGCACTGCTGCATACCACCTTGATCCGCTGTGAGGCCAGCCAGGAGGAATCGCCACATATAATGATCTTGTGGTCTAAATCACCGATCTGACATTTCTGACCAGCTATTCCCAAGTCAGAAATATGTCAGTCGCCTACTTGAGGTAGGAAACATTGTGAAGAAGCTCAATGCTGATAATAAATGGTTGCCTTCTATAATTTGCATTATACAAGGGTAATAATAACCCAATAGGGCGAGATAGAATAATAAGGGGCGAGGCCTCCTTACAAGCCTCAACAACAGTAAAAGCTCAATATCGGCGTGCATTTTGGGTTTATCCCAAGCCATAAGGTATACCCCTTGGTTTTGTCAAACTCCAACCTACATCACTGGGAGACTCGAAGCTCCCCTGCTGTTCTCTCTTAACCCATTGGGCCGCTATTTGCAACGTATAATATAATATAAGTATGCAGCTCTGCCACCACCATTGCCGTCCTTTAATAATCCTTCGAAAGGATCTTGAGTCCATTCTACCTGACACCTCGCCGACCCTTCGCCATAGTATCCAACATACGCAGCAACGACAACGAAACGCACGCAAAAGTAATAAGAACCTCAGCTCTAAAAAGCTATTACAGACCGTGCGACAAACCCATTAGACCAGCGACTATAGAACCTAGTCGCCGATACTCCAAGCCTCGGCCATCGACATACGAACGACAACGAAACAACCCTACATCGCAAAAGAGAGCTCCGATGCTCATCACGCTAAAAAAAGAAGCGCTAGCCATACGCGATTATTTAAGCCGCCAGTAAATCGGCAACGACGTCGAAAGGGGCTCGCAGCACAATCGATTTTTAAGTAAATAGCGGAAGATAGTAAACTACGAAAGCGTATACAAGCGGGAAACTAACAGTAATATGCAAAGAAAAACAAGACTAGGAATTGTCCCCAACCGGTGATAAGAAAGATACAATAAGAACAAGCTTTATGCCGCATCGTCTTCGGACATGATTTGTTAGATAGGTCTCTCAATATAAAATAATTCCTAGCCCAGCACGCCCTACTCGTGCCTTACGGGTGGCCTCGCTCCCTTCTTATCAGATAGGTTGAGCCCTCGGCGTTTAAACCAATACAACAACAACAACAACATTGAGTCCATTCTACGCTTCCTCGTCGCGAGCCACGTCGCCGCCGCCATTTCCAGATCTAGTGAGCTGGTCTCTCTCGTCCCACTTCCGTGACCGTCCGCTTGCGACGGACACATTCACTCGAAGGCGCCCGCCCTTGAACAACCTGCCATTTACCTGCTCCTGGGCCCTCTGAGCGTCCTCCTCCGTG
This sequence comes from Xylariomycetidae sp. FL2044, assembly GCA_022376275.1. Lineage (NCBI taxonomy): Eukaryota > Fungi > Ascomycota > Sordariomycetes > Xylariomycetidae sp. FL2044. The sequence continues at coordinate 55,634 of JAJNOH010000025.1, read as the reverse complement.
GCGAAGTCGATGAAACAGTAATCATGATTGCCCGGTGTGTTGCGCTTTGACTCATGAGCGCTGACTCGCTTGCTAATGGCCTCCCTATCTCTAGAGTCAGACACTTTGTCGTGGGCCCTTGGCGTGGCAGACAAGCATTATGGATGGGATGGAGCACTCACAGTTTAAATCCTTCAAAAAGCTCCGTTATCTCGTTGAAATTGGTCGACTGGTCTGTCATCCTCGGGAGGCCTCCCACATAAAGGCGCCTACCGGTGTAGTCCTGGCGGTACCTGTCGAATTTCCCGCGAGAATTCTCAGCTTGCTCCTCGCCGTCCTTATCAGCAGACCAATCACCCCAGCGATTGATGCCTTCGTTTCGCCTTCCGCCGGATTGCCCTCCCTTGGGCTGGCATGGGCGACACTTCACCTCCCGGCCGAGCAGCATCTTCCCCTCGAGGTCCGTCATCGCTTTGTCGGCCGTCTCCTTGTCCTTGAACTCGACAAAGCAGTAGCTCGGGTTTCTGCCGGTGAACGGGTCAATCGAGATGTGGATGTTCTCGAACTCCGCGAAGTCATTCGCCTTGAGCAGCTCCTCGATGTCGTCCGGCTTGGCCTGGTACCTCAGATTGCCGATGTAGATGCGTCTGCCCTCGGCTATGGCCTTCGCAGCAGCATCCTCGTCCTTCTGGGGGGTCAGTGCCCTCCTGCGATCGAAAGAACGGCTCCCTGGCGCAGCAGATCTCTGAAAAGGACGGCGCCCGCCGTCGGCCGACGGTCTGTCGTCGTTGTCCTGCCTCTCCCTCCAGGAGGGAGAGCCCTTGGGCCGATCCGAAGGGAAACGCGGGCTCGGGGATGCGGATTGGGAAGCATCCTTGGACCGCCAATTGGACGAATCTCGCCAATTATCAGATGCAGACATGGTCGCTCAACGTTGTGAGACCTCGCGACACGCACAAAGTCAGAGAGGGGGGGCTCGGTCGTCCCAACCTTGGAAGTGTGTTGGGATCGGTAAAAAATGCCCAAAATGAAATTTTCAGATGAACTCCTCGTCTAATGAGTCGCGCGCCAGCCACAAACGGGGTGTCCGTAGGAGATATTGCGGTACCTAACACTATCAAAAATTAATGACACCCTAATCGCCGGACAGCTCCAATGCGGTCTAGTACAGAAAAGCATCAGCCACCACATTTTTTAAAAAGGCCCCAGACCAAAATCCAAGACCTTCACCGACAATTCAATCCAGATGCTAGGGCGTCGCAGGTCCAGACTGATCGGCTCTGTTGGCTCGAAGGAGGTAGCAATGGTCAGTGCATTGTAGCATTAATGGATAAGCAAGCATGCTATCTATGAGCTCTAGCAGGATGGCTGCTTAGTGTACTCCTGACTTCTCCGGTCAGGTGACTCGCGCTATGACCAGAAGAAAGGGTCAAACAGTTGATGTACGCAACATCCACACCGCATAACTTGTGATCAAGCCCACGCAGCGCATTATGACACAACAGACTTGCTCGAAAACTGTTAATGTTGAGGCCAGCCTGGACCGCGCCGAGAGCCTGAAACACGTCTACCTGCCGATTTTCGTCGTATCCTGAATAGTAATAACCATGACTGGGAAATCTACGACAATGGCTATATCCGTCTATTATACCTAGTACTCGTTCCGTTCTATTGGTGACTTTGATCCCCTTCTTGGGCTCAGTGCACCAACCCTCATATCGTGAAGACCAAGGTTTAATGTTTATACAGGGATTTTCGGGTCACTAGAAAATCATTCAGGGTTGACCAATACCTTAATAGGCCAGCTTACCCACACAGTCGTTCAAGGGGTTGAAGTAAACATCTTAAATAACTTTAAGTACCTACACTCAGCTAAAAAGCGCTGAAGAGCATGACACGTGTGATAAATGATGGAATGGAGACTACGGGTGCATTTTTTGCTATTATGTATTATTATATGTTTCGTGGTTTAAGCAGTGTGTAAATGAGTTTATTTTTATTCTATTTTGTGATGCCCAATGCATTTGCTTACCTTATAGGCTCTAGAATATATATAAGACGATTTCTTATATTTTAGCTATATAGTTAGTTGTTCGAAGCCAGACCATTGACTCCTCCTTTCGCATGCCAAACAACCGTACCATCTGAAGCACGCTTTTTCCTAGTTCTATTTCTATACTACATTAGACCCCATGATAATCCATCCGCATTGACGTGAGAGTCAACCACACGCTTCATTGTCTATCTATCTTTGATAACTCCCAACACCCAAAGTTCCCCATTCCCCCGCCGCCCCATGCTGCCATTTACCCCTTTCTAAGATCCCGCTGAACTTATCCCACACGCGTACATATCTCGCCCCCCTCAGAAAGTCATGCAAAGCCGCCCCTTCAAGTCCTTCCGCTGGTAGTGCTCGTACATCTCATTGATGCCCTCGACCCCGTACGTCTTCTCGACGTGCACGGCGCAGCCGTGCTCGGCGTGCAGGTTCACCATGTCCTGGCACTGCGCCGGCGTGCAGATCAGCCGGCCGCGGATCGTCTGCTCCTTGAAGTTGAGCGCGAACGGGTCGACCTCGAAGCTGGCGTCGCCTGGTAGCCCCACGTCGCACAGCTGGCCGCCCTTCCGCAGGAACTGCTGCGCGAACTTGACCAGGTGCGGCGCCTCGGCGTTGATGACGACGCGGTCCACGCCCGGGTTGGTCTCGTAGAAGGCCCGCTGCAGCGCCTCGGCGCACTTCCGCGCCGCCTCCTCGCTGTCGATGACGTAGCTCCGGTCCGGCCGGAAGCGCGCCGGCACGTCGTTCGCCAGCTCGATCCCCTCCCGCCGGTTGTCGATCGCGACCACCCGGCACCCCATGGCCTTGGCGTACTGGCACCCCAGGTGCCCGAGCCCGCCGATCCCGATCATGGCCACCCACATGCCGGGCTCGGGTGCGACCGAGAGCAGCGCCCCGTACACGGTCGCGCCGGCGCAGAACAGCGGCGCCGCCTGGTCCCAGGGGATGCGCTCGGGGATCTTGGACACCACGCGCGCGTCGGCTTTCATGTACTGCGCGAAGCCGCCGTCCAGGGTCAGGCCCAGCATGCCGCCTAGCTTCTCGCAGAGCTGCTGCCCTTGTTTACAGGCGTCGCAGGAGTTGCAGAAGTCATATGTCTACGGTTTTTGTTAAAAAAATATCAGCATTTCTACTTACCGTGTTTACGTTACGCGTTTGTGGCGTGACATGACGGGGGCATGAGAGCTTGCTTTGACTCACGTTGATGCTTCCCACCCGGTCGCCGACTTTCACGTTATTCTTGTCGGCATCACTGCCGACGGCAACCACCACGCCGGCTGGCTCGTGGGACCCGATCAGCCCGGGCTTCGCTCCCGCCGACGCGTACACTCCCTGCATGACCTGCAGGTCCGTGTGGCAATAGCCGGCGGCCTTGATCTGGATGAGGACATCGTTCGGACCGAGATCGGTAGGCACGTCGACGTCGGCCACCTCGTAGCCTTTGTTGAAGTCGACGATGCGAGCCGCTTTCATCGTGCTTGGGATCTCGGGTAAAGCCATGGCGAGATGATTGCTGAAGTAATGGAAAAGAGGGAGTCTTCAGCTGTGTTTGTGTGTGCGTGTGCGTGTGTGTGTGTGTGTGTGTGTGTGTGTGTGTGTATGTGTCAGTGAGTAAGGGATTGAACAAAGATTCGGGAGCAGCATACTGAGCCTGAATCCCTTATATGCCATCCGGTATTCAGTCAGATACGTCACACTGGGGACGCTCTGATGATGAGCCAAGCCTCGCGATCGTACATGGTGGTCGCGTCTCGAGATACGCTCTCTTGTGACGCAACTTAGCGACTCCCCCAGTTTTCTGACGTTTGGTGGGTTCGCATAACCCACTCAAACCTCGTTGCATGGGGAAGATGATTGAACTGTCGACTGACGAGTTTCCATATCTTCGCTGCAGCAACCCCAGATATTCAAAGTGTGATAGTGGAGTGGCTGTGGAGGCAACGGAGAGATGGCTCAAGCACTGGATAAAGCAGTTAGACGTTTCCTCTTGCTGGCACGTCATCGATTCTTGAGTAACCTTCGGGGGAGTAAATGCCCCCCTTTTTCTTTGTCGCATTCACGCACTTGAACAACATCAAATAACTGAATAACAGCATATCATTTTTATATGAGGAGGATTGATGGCATGAATCTGATGTTTCGCCTGCTGTCTAACTACGGACCTCATGACGTGGCTTATTAATTCTATATTATCATATCATTGCCATGTTCACTTAATGATATAGAACCATCGCGGATAATATAGAAGTGCCCTTCTCATTGCTAAGCGAGTGTGATATTTACATTGCAAAACCCTTCTAAACCTTCAATCCGTCTTCGATCGCCTTTAATCGATTGTTATACAACAGTGCTCATATCGTATAGCAGTGGCCCGGGTCGTGATGCATGTCGGTATAGTCACAGGCACAATCATTCGCACCCGGACCGCCGCCCATGCAATCACCGTGTGCCCTACACTCCGCACCAGCATCCTCGCAATATCCGGGAACCACGACCTGCAGAGATCTGGTCACGATATCTCCCGGGCTGAGCACGGCGTCGCGCGCAGAGATCGCGTGTGCGTCGGCGCCGGGGTTGATCATGTCTCGCGGGATCTTCCACGGGTCCGCCACGTCGCGGCCGTCGACCCCCTTGTAGACGGACTGATAGTGCTCCAGCTCGTTCGACTTAAATTTGTCCTGGAGGTAGCGCGCGATCACCGCCGGCGAGGCCCGCGCGAAGGCCATGACCTCGTGGCGGGGCCCAAAGGATCGCATCACACCGTCGTCGGCCAGGTGGCGGTAGCCGAGCTTGTGCACCGGCATTGCTCTCACTTGACTTTTAAACTGCAGCCACTCGTCCGAGTCCTCCGCGGCCTGTGAGGACGAGGTTAGCGAGATGATTTCGGGACAGTAGATCGGTTGGCATGGGACCAATGGCCGATGTCTGTCTTGAAGACGAGCCCGGGCTTTCTTACCGGCTCTACTTTGGCAGCAACCATTACGGAGAAGTACCCGAGGGCAATGGTGGTGAAAGTTGGGAGTCTCATGATGATGAATTGTTGCGATTTGAGTTTTGACGTGTTGGTAGGCTAGAGATGAATGATGTTGTTCTCTTTCGTAACATCTCTCGAATACACCGGAAGACGCCATATTTATAACCAGCCTTCGTGGTGGCCAGGCCAGTGACGCAAAAGTGAAAGAACTGGAAACATAGACGAGAATAGAAACTAAGAGATGGATCACCCATCTGGGATTCCATGACGACTTCCTTCAACAGATCACACTGAAATAGAAAAGAACCATCACTAACCTAGGTTTGCACGCGTCATCGTGTTCCGGATCAGATAGACTACGAGGAACTCTTACCTCAAGCACACTATCCGAACCAGGGGATCAAGGGAGCGGAATATACGAGAAGGAAAATATTATCTCTTTCGTGTCCGACACGCCGATCATGATGCAGCTTCTCTCTGGGGATTTGACGTATATTGTTTGAATTTGAGAATTTGTTACTCTGAACTGGTGGCAATGATGGTGATAGACCTAAATTCTTGCGCTTTCAAGCAAGATGATGATGTTCTCTCACATCAGCTCCCATGATCCCCTCGAATAACTCAACGCCAAGTAGAAAGGAGCCAAGGGATTGAGGTCAGCCGACGTCGGACTGGAATCTATATTAGTATACCGTAGAACACACATTTGAAGCTACAGTGTCAGCACTGAGATCAAAAGTCCTAGACCAGTGCTGAATCTGCTGCATCATTTACCGGTATAAGAGATGTATATCTATGCACCGGCGTACTACATTATGGCTGATCGGGCATCCAGCATCCATGTTCCCTAAAAGTACCTGATAGTCTCACTAACGCACCGCCTACCTCGATCGCAGGGCTATAGGTCAGCCCATCGTCACATCCATCGTGTTTATCCGAACTAATATAATTGGACTGGTGAGATAATGGAGCCGACTACTTGGTCTTTACTGGCTGTCAAACTACTTGGCGGCTGCTTGGCCTCCTGATGCGCTTACACAGTGTTCATGAAATATAAGCGCTCTGGCCGTTTATGTATCACAACCCTGTCCCAGATGTGTAGCGGCGACAGAAAAGGAATAAAGCGATGTTTAAATTTACGACAGCAATATGTCCCGTTTTAAGACTGCCTGATCCCAAGTAAACCGCGCCACAACGATGGATGGCCCAACCTTTTTATGACGCTGTCTTAGGGTTAACGGCCAACATATGAAATAATAAAACATTTACCATGTTTATCACGTTCTTCCGAGCCGGATAAGTATAAGGATTTGCGATTTATGTTTATAGAAGTATGGTTCTTCTGGTAAGGGCATGCTTAATTACCTAGGTACACAGAGCGAAAGCTGACTTTATATAACACTAGTGATCAGGAAGGTTTCATGCCCATGTATGATTCTTGGAAAAATTGATAATATACATCGGCCTGGTGCTCTTTTCTCTGGGATACTACAATAAATAGTTTTAAATGTGAACGTCACCTTCGAACCACTCTACTCAAGATAGGCATATATCAGATAATGGAATACAAGCGATCGACAATATTGGTATAAATGCAAGTGTTTAAAGCGAGTGACGAACTCCTGCCAGCTAACATACTACTAATACATATCAGATCATAGTTATCATACAACGTGGCTGTACGAAACAACCCCATCCTGTAGTGACTCCATCACCCCGTAGCCAATGTTAACCCTGAAGCATACAAGCACCCATAGGTGCTTTGGCATTGAAGTAACACTGATAACATGGCGTGGGGCGGTACTTCGCGCAATTATTAAGCGTCAGGCATTCCGCCCCGATGCACTCCTGTCTCTCGTGCAGCCCGCTCATCCTCTCCACCACCTGCATCTCCTCAGATCTGGAGATCAGTTCTGCCTGCATCTCCTCAGACCTGGAGGCGAGGGCGGGGCCGGGCTGAGGCCTGTCTTCGGGGTGGAGCAGCCGCTCCTTGTCCAAGACCAGGCGTCCATCGGCATAGGGCGGCTTCGCGAGCTCTTCAACGACGTCTGGGGTCTCCGTCTTGAGCTTACCCCATTTATGGAGCTGGTCAATGGCGAACTCTTTGAGCTGGTCGGGGTCGAGCTGGGATAGGACTCTAGTTAGTGGACACTGCTATGGTAGGAGTCAAATCAGGGTGTTACCTGGTGATAGTCGAGCACGGTGCCATCTGAAGCAAAGCTTCTCATGACTCCGTCTTCTCCCACCATTAAGTAGCCATCGCCCTGGGTGTCCAGTGTCTGAGACACCATTCGGACGGAACCGGGGATGTAACGGTTCAGAGAGTCCGGGGTAGATAAGTCGAGGGCGGCTTGAGTAGTCTTTTTATCCATTCAGTAATCATATTGAGCAGTATTGATGCGCTCCGAACTTACAGCCAGGAGGCACGAAATCAAAAGCTGAATAGCTGATCGTGAAAGCATTGTAAAAGGTCTATAAGTTGAGTTGATGTAAGTTGAATGGTTCCGAATTTCAATTTGAGCTAGCAAAGAAGTTTATGTGTATGATCGTTGGCAATTGGAATGGTCTTTGCTTTATATATTATAGAAGTAAACACTTATATTTGAATTTCACCCAGAAACCGATTGGTTCAAGTGGTAGTCAGAAAATCATTCGACCCCGAGAACCTTCTATTGCGTCAATACCGCCACTGATCTTTGAAACATACAATTTCTTCTCTGTCATTTCTGTCCGTGGCAATAAAGTCCTGAACTGATGTTGGCATAGCCTCATGACGTATTAGAACGTTAAACAATCACTGAGGATACTTCCCCTGAGAAAGTGATAACCTCACACCATCAGTGAAGAACAAGCTTAAAAAAATAAAGTATAAGTCGTAAGATCCTGCCAAGGCCATATCGTATTGATGAAACTTGGCATAATACAAACAGTACTCGTATCCAGACGTGTAAGAACCAGGCCTTGAACTTTTTATAACCTTCAAATGGTATCAAATCCTAACTGATCATCTTTGCGGATTATTCGAAAGCTATACGTACCGTGCCTGAAACGGTTTTTGATCAGCGTGATGGATACGGTTAAGACTGTGTAATGAACTAGGAAGGGTGAAAGGTTTTCGACGAATTCATATCATATTCATGTTCGGAATAGGAGGGATTGCTGACAGGGCTGACAGGGCTGACAGGATTACCAATTTTCGACTGAGAGAAGCCCAGCTGGTAGTAGGGCAGCCCTGGACGTCGTTGGCGAATCCTACGTGCCCCGTAAGGTGCCGAGAGCCCTTTACTTGGCAACAATACATGTCGCCATGTGTTTGGCCACTAAATGGCACGGTGTGATAATTCGTATGATATTTCGTCAAATCCCTTGTTGACATGGGCAGATATAGATTCTACAAGCTACACAGAAATCCCTACGCAACTATTAAACTTCACTTGCTCTCATGGCAAGGTTTGTCATACACATCCATAATAATAGGCTGTATAACGTGAGCAAAGAACGTCATCATCATGTAGATTGTATTCAAGTAATCCTGCCAATATCCTCTCCGCAAGAAGGTGAGCAACGCCACATGTGAAGATCTTTATATACTATCATCTGGGTCCTTACATTCGTCTATTCCATGGTCTATACCCCGACGCGAGTGCTATACATAGTTCGATGTTTTGTAGGACCAGTGTTGCCCTTGAACCAAGATCATGCAAGCCTATCGTCGCTGGGCTCGGGAACATGGTGACATGACGATTCGGAGACACGATGATTCCATCCCTGACACTTGTCTGATTCTATGACGGCATGTTGTTCCTCTGGCTGCAATCTACACGTCAAGATCGCCATGAAAGAAGATCTTCGACGAGCTTGGGTGTTGCGGAACACTTCATCACTGATCGAGGTTGAAGATCCAAAGTCTATATAAGTCACTCCAGTCCTCTACAACAATTCCATTATTCTCATCATCATCATACCATCAACTCCAGAACCATCAAGTTACTCTTTTACATTTCAAACGATCATCTCATCAACCACCTAAAACACACTTTCTTTCTACCTCAACAAGTATCATCATGCACCCCTCAACCATCATCACCCTCCTCGCCGCCGGCCTCGCGTCGGGCATGTCCCTGGACAAGCTCGAGAGGCGCAAGTGCCACAAGAGCGGCGACAAGTGGGGGCAGAACCAGATCTACGCGGAGAACCTGATCGGCAAGGCCTGTAACGAGGCCTTCGTGGGGACGGACGGAACCTCCAAGTGGAAGAAGGACCACCAGATGCAGCGGTGCTACAACCTCGACAGCAACCTGAAGGTGGACTTCATCCTGGAGCGCGCCGGCGACGCCGCCGAGGTCGAGCTCACCAACCAGATGTGCTGGGAGGGCTTCCAGCCCGAGATCCAGGGCTGCCAGCAGGGCGGCGTCAGCACCAAGGGCAGTTTCACGTTCTCGTGAGTTTCACACTCTGACTGGACTAACTAACTAACCAAACAACCGCTTTTTTTTTTTTTTTTGATTAAATCATTCATCTCGCTAAAACATTGTTCTTCAAGGTCTGATCCTGGGGCGGGCCAGTGCGCTAAGAACGATTGAGGTCGACGGGAGAAGCATGACTCTGTCGCCAGAGGGAGACTCTAACTACGGGAGTCGTATGGCGGATGTGGTTAAGCGGTGATTCGGAACCTGGGGGGGAGATGAGAAATTGGTTATTCGTTTTCACCTGTGTATTATAGCTGTGCCCGTTCGCTCGTTACTGTTATATGAATTCATTTTGTGTTACTCTGAATTCTAGTCCTTTCTCGCGTGTCCGCTGCTGCTTTGATAAAGTTGGCCCCTTTTCCTTATCTCCGACGTAATTCTATTGAGTTTGTCTCCAGCTATGAATACAAGCTTCCGTTGGGTCATTAGTATCATAGAGAATTCCGTCGGGCATTCTCTTTCTTGGGAGATGAAAGAGTTCTTTCGTTCCCCTTGGGCTGGTTCTAAGCGTGTTGTCACCTTTATGGTTGTCATCTCACACAAATTTCTAGGTGCCATCTCGCCCAGGACCTAGATTGCTAGACTAGAGCAGTATCTGCTTCCATTCGTGAAATCATTAAAGCTCAACGGTAAATAAGATGGGCATAGTAACGTGACAAAGGTGTCTGTTACAAATACATATACAATTCTATGCTATCCAGGCCGGGATTCCAATTCCCTAGCATCATGCTGTCTGCGCGTCATGTAGGATGTCGGCATACATCAACGAAGCACAACACCCCCGCCCTGGGTCCACGGAGCTGTGACATTACGAGTTTACAGCCTGTCAGTCTGTTCAAATGAATGTGGCGCATCGACGATGACTCTAGGATCACTCAAGTTTCATTGTGTTTCTTATGCATCCGAATCGCTTGCTACCTGTCTCACTAAGCCGATGCCTTTGAGGGTATTCCAACCTAGATCCAGAAATAGGGGCTTTTCGTTACGCCGGCTACTCATACCAAGCTGTTTGCATCTCTACTACAGGGCCTTATGACAAGCATCGTGCCGACAGCATCGGTAACCGGGGCGGTGTCTGTTTCAGAAATCGTGCTGAAGCTACTCTCGATTGCTATAACTCTGGAAATATAGGGCGGCATTGCGCCTCTCCTTGACTCGTCAGGGGCTGGATCAAATTGTTAAGACCTTGATCTGAACTGCGTGAACTAGGTGTACTTACAATTGATTAGAAATTACTTGGTTATTACTTCTATCCAGTAGAAAACAATGTATATCGCAACGGCCGGGATGGTGTCCGGCTGCGCAGCGTTACTGGAATATATTCGAAACGTCTGGTGATCAAAGCGGAATGTAACCCTCATATCCTGACGAGTGCTGAACCATGGTTGGACAAGCTTCTACTTACTTAAGTAGTTACCGGGTGTGAAGTACCATACCCTTGCAATGTGAAACTCAAGCCGTGACTTTAGCCTGAAAGCTTATTTCTACTGTCTATAGCATCGAAACGGTGATGGTAAAGAAAGACAGTCCTTTAGCTTGCGACATTCGCTACTGGGATGGGCTTGAGATGATACTAGGAGTTTCTAAGCGTGGTTGAAAAAAGGTGGCCAATACTTTATATTATACAGGAAAATGCTTTCTATATCAGGGCATTATCGTCTACATCCTGTGCCACCTTGACCATCTTCCCGATCAACTCGACCTGTTGCTTACTTAGCTCCTCGACTCCGGAGGCCGTGACGCAGGGCTCATTACCCTTCCACTCGACGTTGCCGTTTCCGTCACGGCCCGTGTGTCCCTTCCACCAATGCCGGGGATTCATGAAGCCGTTATTCTTGAAATTCTTGTTGCGATATAAGCCGCCGTTGAACCAGAACGGGTCCGCGCCCGTGTGGTCGACGTGCAGGATGTGGATGCTGCATATCTGCGACCATACGCCGTCCGCGCCGCTCCCCTTGGCGGTGCTTATGCTCCCGGCGTACAAGGGCTCGAAGTAGTAGTCGATGCCGGCGAGCTCCGGCGCGATCCAGAACGTCTCCTTGTCGCCGTGGTACATGGTGCCCGTGACCTCCTCGCGGACGGCTTTCGTGTTCATCCACGTGCTGAAGGCCAGGGACAAGAACGCTTCGGGGCGGCGCTTGTCCACGGCCACGACTCCCGAGTCGGCCTCGAAGGCGGAGGTGCCGTTGAAGTACAGCGAGTCGTGTTCGTATTGCGGAGATGGACCCCTGCCAATCGACTCGAGTTGTTCAATGATGAAGGACCGCCCCTTTTCGCTTTCGCCTCCCATGGAGCGGTCTCTGTAAAGAAGGATGCCTGTGTCGATCAGGCCAGGGGTTTCGAAAAGCCGGTCGGGGGCCTTGAGGAAGACGGCATCGGCGTCCGCCAGGATGGTCTTTCTGCTCCGAGACGCCAGCATTGCGAACGGTTTCATGGCCCAGCCACTGTTCGCGAGGTCGTCTCGGGCGTGAGGGAACGATTCCAACAGGTCGATGAAATGGATATCGGACCCGAGAGACTCGAGGTATTGCTGGTGTTCGGGCCGCAGATCAGTGTCGCCAGCGTAGGCAATCTCAATCGGTAGCGTCGACTTGATTACATCGCGTAGAGATCTTATCAAATGCGCCGCGAGGTGGATATTTCCAGATCCAGCGCAGATGACCAGGCCCGTCTCAGCATATCCAGAGGCCGCTTCGGTTCGACGTTCGGCCCAGGGGAAATATAGATTAGTGCCCTTCATCCACGGATAGCGATGAAGCAGGGTGGTAGTCAAAGCCTCGGAGTCGTAATGAGGATAGCGATCGACAACCTGCCTGGCCCATAGCGACATATCCTTTACCCAGGCTCCCATGAGACCCCATTGCGAGTTGCCAATCTCAAGGCCGAGCTTGGGGAGGTAATGCTGCGAAAGCTGGACGTTTTGGTGTTGGTACCATAATGGCAACCCGAAGTAGAGACAGACAGCGCAGAAGACGAGTGAGACGAAGACAATGCTCTTCTTGTTGTGTAATGGTGAGCGTAGCATATATTGAATCATGGTGTTGTTAGGATTACATATAAAATAAGAAGAAAGGAATGATTCATAGCATATGTTAGCATGGTGAGGAACAAGAAGACACCGGGACGCTTGTCTGACGTCCTAGCAGCCTGGGCATCGAACAATGAAGTAGCTGAGGGCGGCGTACTCCACAGACAGGGGTACTAAGTTAGCAGCCTGGCAGCTGAGAGGGTTAATTCACCCGTCGTACATATTTTTATGAGGGATCGTGGCCCCTGACCAGCGTTGAACCCGCTAGCCTGGTTCTGGCGACGCAAGCATGATAAAATCAAGACCGAACAACGATGGGACCAAGCGCACTGGCAAAACCGGGCTGATCGACGAGGAAATGTGATAGATGTGCATGGCTGGCATGCTGGTGGTTGTAACCGCCCAACACTGCTCTGACCCTGGTTGATTACACTGCAGGCCTTCTGGGCGGCTAAGAGAAACGTACACCACCGGGCCGAACATTTCTTGAGTTTCGGGCCGGGCGTTGATACGGAGAGCCTCAACCATTCCGGCTACGCACTTATATGTAAGACGATAGAAATCAAAAGACGGGGTCTCTCTTTCTCTCTCTGGAGAAAAGATGGAGAGATCAAGAAGTATAGGAAAATCTGACAATTTTTCGGCCCCAAGTGCGGTGTGGTAGGGTAGGTAGGTAGGCTGGTAGATTGGTTGGTGGTTGGTGGTTGGCTTTCCTCGACTTGCATGATTACTGCGTACATGAATCGGGGGCCGGGGGGCCTTGCTTGCCTACGGCAGCCTACCTAGGTAGATACCAAGCGCTGTACTGCCTTACAGCAAGGGCTCAATCTTAAATCATGGAATCAAAATGGTCGTTATCATCACTGTTACACAACCCTATTCGGTATCGACCTGTAGTTTATTTAAAGGGGGCGTGGTGGGGTCCCATGATAGGCCCTAGTATAAGGAAAGCAGGAATAATATCCATGGACTATTATTAACGCTCGTTCATTCTCCGTTGGCTTATCAGTTGTCCTTATCCTTCAATCAGTAAAGTTATCTGAACCAGTGCCATTAAACTTCAGCCCCCAAATTTCTAATATGAGGCAAATTGGTGGATTTAGCCAAGACAAAGTCGAGCCAATGAAATCGGTTATAAAACAGATACAAGCAATCACAGCGATTTCTGCGTATGCCACAAGTAGCGATCAACAAGGTCCACTGTTAGAAACTTGGGGGCTGAAGTTTAATGGCACTGGTTCAGATAAATACCTACATAGGTATTTATGTACTTGCTGCGTAGTGGCTCGGATCGGGATACTTAGAAGTGCCAAGCACCTAGCGTTCCATCGCCACTCCTCCTCTAGCGCTGTCCGGCCTAATCCTGGAGGTGTGTGACCTCATGCCCGGGTCCACGGGTGTGCCTCTGAACCTGGAAATCCGTAGGATCAAGATTAGTCCGATGTAACTTGGTATTTGTGCGACGGCTGGACTGGCGATGGTTTTATCGAAACCTCTCGAGAACGCTTTGGCAACTACTCCTATCCCATTAACAAGAAGCGACCTGTGACTAACCTATCGCACAGAAGAATCAATAAGATGATTTATCACTTGCAAAGGTCCAGGAGTCATTGCGAAATACATTGCGATCGCCTGGCGGGAGTCCCGGAGGCCGTCTTATCACATTCCAGCTGCTCCCATAACTTTGGCTGCGCTCTGCTCGGCGGCTTGTTGGTTCCAACATTTGCGATTATACCGCATCTAGGGGGTTTCGGAAAAGGCACCGGGTAAGGTCATGAAACCCCAACATCGTAGGGATCAGCTGCTCAATATGAAGTTATCACATCCCGAGCCCTTGGACCGGGTTCAAGAAATCCACACCGAAGCACTGTCCAACCTCGTGCTACAGGATGTCTACGGAATACGGAGAACGATTGGTTAGTCGAAGGCCACGGATAGTCGTAGTTCCCGTGGTCGGCGCTGGACTGTCGTGCCCACAAAGCGGGCACTGCGTGCGGATGTACGTTACTGTACTTCCTTGAGCCTGGACTCTGTATGAAGAATGCCGTGCTACTGCTTCCTGTCCTATTTGCTCGAGCGGTCCTCTTCAGCTCCAGGACCCGGATACGATTGGTGGCCGATGATAAATTATCTCAAATTTACCAACTCATGCGGAAACCCAGTCCGCATTCAATTGCCCTTCTTTCACCACGTGGGTAGCGTGGGTGGGCACATAGGTATGGTTCAGCAATGTCTGTTCAGGGGTGCCTCTCAGGGGCACATCTCCTCCAGCTTTGACGAGCTCTACATGCGCCGCAGGAAGGTGGAGGTGTGTGTGTGTTGAGTCCCGCACTCTCGGATCTCGAGGTCCTCGTCCCCTCATATCCATTCCTCATACCATCCTTTGCGCGCCGCTGCTCTACTCTTCATGGTGAAACTTTCAGTTCATTCTTCCCCAACCCCTTCAGGTATCATCATCATCACCATCCTTTGTTCCTCGATCATCTCGCCATGCTCGTCCCTCGGGGAAGACTCTCTCTTGTCATCCCCTTGTGCTGGGTTCTGCTTGTCGCTAGCGATTGTGTCTTCCCTAACAACAATACCGCACCCGACTTCCCGTGCGATCCAGACGCAGAAGTCAGTGTGTGCTGTGGAGGGAGCATCGGCAACGTTTGCCTCTCGAACAACCTCTGCCGGAGCGCGGAAGGCCATACCATCCGTGGCTCATGCACTCATGTTGACTTTTTCGATGGATGCGCGCCGTATTGCTTGAGTGAGTGATCCAGAGGAGATATTCCAGCTCCCGACACCGCACTGATCATGAGACTAATTTCGTTTTCAAGGCGCACCTGGCGGCCACGACCTCATCTCTTGTTATAACTCCACGAGCGACTCGACATCGTATTGTTGTGGTGGGCAATCGTTCTGCTGTGATAATGGCGACGGCCGTTTCCAGGTCCTGCCCGAGGACCCCGTCATCTTTTCGGAGTGGAATGACCAACTGGGTCGTTACGTTGTGAAAAGCTCATCATCTTCCACAGTGTCGCCAACAGCATCTTCCTCAACGTCAACGGCATCTGCCTCAACATCAGCAGAATCTGCCTCAACATCAACGTTATCGTTCTTGTCATCGACGCTACCCTTATCCTCTCCAACAACCACCGACGCAGCCAGCCCGGCGGCTGACTCGCAGCCAGCAAGTAGTCTGCCGCCGAGCTCATCAGAGCTGAGCACAGGTGCCAAAGCTGGCATAGGTGTTGGCGCCACGGCCGGAGCATTCCTTTTATTCGCAGTGGGATACTTGCTGTGGCGTATGCGCAAGATGGAGAAGGCGGGACGCGCCAACTCACAGCAACAATATCAGCAAAACGTACATGAGATAGGGGCCTTTAGATATGGTGGGAAAAGCAATTACGAGGGATCCAGTAACATGTATCCAAGTACTTACAGCGGAAGCCATTGGGACCCCGCTGAAGCCTCTCAACCACATGAGGTTGCGGTAGAGCCTCAAAGACATGAGTTGAGCAGCTGATTTGGCTCCAGTCATTATGAAGACACACAAGGTACAACACTGAAATCTGTAAATATTTACTTCTTCTTGACTACCTCGGTACAATTATCTTCATCGAACAATTTGCAGATTTAGCGATTGCTCCCTTGCCTACCAGGCGTCGCCCCCAACAACTTGGTAGTCGAAGACTCATGACCAGGAACTTTTTGACTGTGACATGACGAGCACTCAGTATTTTCACTTTTTATCCACTTAGCACTGTCACGGTTGGAAACGGTGCAGAATTACACATTGACATCCTGACGCCGGGGTGACCATCGGCCGCGGCTGTGAGCCCCATCCCTATCATTGTTCTAACCCCTGAACCAGCCATGCAGCCCCTAGTTTTATTAGTTACCACCAACACAGAAAAGCGCCGACATAAACCGCACATCCTTATCATCATCATGGGGGTGTTGCGCAAATGTATTGCACAAGCATAACAATAACCCAAAAGGGCGAGACCGCAGATCCTTAAACACATCTTGATTTTCCGCCTCCAGGACTGGCACGCAAGCCTCCTTAGACTCCTCTGTTACCCTTCCAGGCCTCTCGTCAATGATTACGCCATGGTCCTCGGAAGAAGATGCTCAAGAAAGGCGCTGTCGCTCGACAGAGGACTTTCTTTATTGAAACCAAGTCCGCCGGTTCTTAGCCATGCTAGCGCGCTGTTTGGGTACATCTTGCACAAGAACCCTGAAATTCGATACCTTGAACGTAGCAGCGTAGCTTGCAAAAGAGAGAAGAAGGGGGGACAAGGGAAATGATAATATGAGGCTCTGTTCCCTGGGCTATAGATTAGCTAGTGAGCGGCTAAAGCAAGGTGGGAGCCTTTCATCATGAAGAGGAGAGCGATGAAGATATGGGGGGAACCGTGAAGACGGAGATAGTGGGAGCCCATAAGGATAAGGGAGGCTGGCTTGGCAGGCGCCACCAGGTGCCACAGCCTGGAACATTGAACAACATCATTTGCTGCACCCCCATCCATCCCTTGGTACTACGCAGATGCCCGCCATCAAAGTATCTTTCACATTCTGAGCGTCCCGGTCAAGTCTTTACGTAGTGAACCGCGACATGAGTCCAGCGGGTACCCCGGACACCTTCGTGCAGGAGGTGCATCGCCTGCGGGCCATCTATCACGAGCAGCGCGAGACCACCAGACTCGTACCGCCGGCCGGCCGTGCTGTGCTCGACGTGAGCACGGATGTCATCGACGGAGTAACCCGATGGACGTACTGGTATGAGAGAGACGGCGGTGACAGCGACGCGGCCGAGCCTCAGGTTGTACGATTGGCTGATATTCCTGGGACGCTGTCTGGTGCCATTCTTCGTCTGGAGGCCAACCTGCCATTGCGCCAGGATAGCTACGCCATCACCGGCAACGACTTCCAGCCCTTGGCCTCGCTACCCCCACTCCCCGACTTCGCTGATGACTCTGAGGACATCAGTGACGCCCTTTCCACGCTTTCCCTGGTTGCCGTTGACCCCGATAGGCATTTCGTCAAGAGGGGCAAATACTCGAGCGAGATCCGTAACCTCGTCGCCTGCCAGGGCGGGTCATGCCCCGGCACACATCGCCCCACGTCATCCAGCTCCTCGGGAGGTCGTCCCAAGGCGGCCTCGTCTTCAAGAGGCTGTCCCCCCGATACATCCTGGCTGCCGTCCACCCATTATCCGTCTACCAGAGCTGGATCCTCCAGCTCGTCGACGGCCTGCGCTACCTCCACTCCCTCGACATCGTGCACCGCGACCTGCGCATCGACAATCTCCTCTTCTCCCGCGATGGCTCGCGTCTCGTCATCTGCGACCTGGAGAGCCGCTGGGGCAACCGGCTGGCCCCGGAGGTCTCGCGGCTTGACACGACGCTCGAGGCGGGTTGGACCCAGGCTTCCGACGTCTTCGATGTTGGTATGACTATCAAGGGCATGGTGTATGGTAACACGCCTATCACGAATCTGGTGGAGTGGAAGGTTCCCCCTCCTCTAGATAAGATCGTGGAGGCTTGCACTCGCGCTTTGCCGGAAGAGCGGCCGAGTCTGGATGAGATTCGTCACATGACGGAGAATTTGGATATCCATGAGTCATAAACCTGGTGATGGACATGGAGTCTTTTCCTGATATTGACAATTTGGTTCAGAATGACCATCCCTTCAACTAATCTACAGCCGGTCATCATCCTTCGTGGAAAACTCAACCGATGGATCAGCAGGGCTTTTCGCAACTGCTTACCCGTTAGAAAGGTCCATAGAATGGAAAGAAGAAGGGGATGTGCCATTATGTATTACTCCTCGTCGGGTAGTACGTGAATCGCAAACGATTTTCTGATTGCTGGCCATGGTAACAGCATCAAAGCTGCCGGTATTCCAAGCGGTCAAGACCCGAGTAGCTTCATGTTCCTCATCTACCTGGGTATAGGGTATTCCAAATGTGTTTGCGCCCTTCAGCCTGCTCGAGCGTCTTGGCTTATTTCTAGTACTTGTCTATGAGGATGGGGTGGTTCCTAAGTAGCAATATTACAGCCATCATCATGGTGATGTTGCACAGTTGTATTGCACAGGGACAACAATAACCCAAAAGGGCGAGAGAATATCAAAGCCATCAGAGGAAAAGAAGTATTTTCAACTAAGTAATATCCTGTATAGACCTGCGCTGCCACCAATCTATACCGTGACTGAGTGATCTATACACCCCTCAGGGATATTAAAGGTTAACGCAACGCTAGCTTACGCAGAGTTATATCACCATCCCAGGCAGTCTCCGTTCCCGCATAGTTATACGCTTCAGTTATTTCCCGAGAACTTGTCGTATCTACGTGACGAGCGCGAAGGACCGGTGACGCCCTTTTTCCTCGAATCCATAGACGCCAGTATAGAATCGAAGTCTTGTATGGACGTCTGGGGCACTAGCTCCTCGGCCGAGATCAGACCACCACCCTCACACTTCTGAGGACTAAGTCTTGGCCTCCATCGCTCACCAGTCGGCGAAGATGGTGCGCTGTACGTTGCTGTTGAAGGCGCCTCTTCCAGGACCGGTATCAGACCGTGTCCTGCTGCCTGGACCACATGCGGCGCCATGGCCCGCACGGGGTGGTTCATAGAAGCGACCCGACGGTGGTGGTGCGGGTTCCTGACACTGCCCCGTCCGTTGGTGCAGCGGCTACGGCTTAAGGTTAAGGAGCTCGGCTGCCTCTGCAGATTCTGCGCGTTCGCGTCCAGTTCAACTGGACCACCGGGGATGATAGAAGCTCTGGGAGGTGCTAGTGTCGCGCGCTCCAGGGAAGCCGCTAGCTCGTGAATAAGAGGTTCGATGGACTGCTTCCCCCCAAGCTGGCAAGGGGCATTGCTAGTAGCGTCGACGTCGGGACTATCTTGGGCATGGATATCTGCGTATTGGTAGGCATACGGGTCGGCAAATGACCAGTTGCCAACACTCAAACGAACAGAAGAAGATACGACTGTAGGTGTCATATTAGAAGAAGAAAAGAAAAAAATGATATCAAGTAAACGAAAGAAGAGAACTGATCAACAGCCACTAGCAAAATATTGGCAACGAAGAAGGAAAATCTAAGAAAAACATCAATTTACCGAGCACACGAAGGGCGATCACACCGAGAGAGGATCTTCATCTAAAGTACTCGAGCTTGCTCTTGGTCTACTGTCGTCGCAAGCCCCCTGTCTCTTTGTTCATTGTTATCTTGAGTTCGAGTTGCTTTGACGTGACCCGAAGATCGTGGTGAAAGAGTCATAAATGACTTCATCGCCTACCATTCTTTGTCTTTCTCAGATCTGGCTGGGATCAATGGAAGTCGAGACAACAGAACCTGAACGAAAGGACACCCCGATTCGGTAACTCCAAGGCCAAACCTTTGGTCCTCTGCGGAACCGCATATAGTATGAATGATGTATTCGCAGATCGGCGAGGAGGGTTGGAAGACGGCGTCGGGAGGTGAGCCCGGGCCGAAAGCTGGCAAGGTGTTCTTATCTGCCTGCCCACCATTATCAATGACCCTCTCAGAAGCCCTTTAGCCCTACTGTCCTTCTCTTTAAATAAGTCGACCGGCAAAGAGGAGTTGATGAAACGCCCGAACGCGTCAAGGCTGGTGCTCGGCGCCTCGGCCTGAAGTCCGGACGTGGCGCGGGCGAGGCGGATGACGGAGCAGCTCAAGGCCTGCAGCAGCAATCTTGGTCAAGTCGCAGTTCGAGCTCTCGCCCTAGACAACCATAGACGGTCCGAAGGAGAGCACTCTCGGGGTGAAATGGGGCATTGAGGGTCCCCAGCAGTGGTGCAATCCTCAAGCTAGTCGGGTGAAGCACGCTGCACAATATGGCTGGAGCTCTACAGTTCAAGGACGCAGTGGATAGAAGATTATTCCATCGTCTAACTTTCCCTTGGCGAGTTCTCTCAAACTCATCCCACCGAGGGATTTGACCTCCTTGACCGCAAACTCGCATTTGGTGAGATGCATCCCCTCTGACTTTTGTGAGACCCCATGGTCGACTCAGTTCAAATGTGAATACGTGAGCGTGATCACAGGAATCGAGTACCGGTGCAAGTCGAAGTCCGACTTTGTCCGTATTAGAATGAAAGACCCCATGAACAAGTTGATCACGATATTCATCGGAACGACTGCTGCAAAATAGCGGCATCTTGTCGGATATGAGTTAACATGAACGAGTGAGCGTCCCCTGAACTCTGGAAATCCAAGCGAGTATTGTTGCTCGGTGGTCATTCCCACATGACTGACTGGCCATCGAAGCGTTCTTGGCCACGGAAATTGCCATTTGATTTTGGCTAGAGCCTCGCCGCGATCGCTCCCACGATCGCTCATACGGAAGACCTGCCTGAATTCACAACTTGATGCCTGTCATCGTAAGGGGTTTGGCAAATGGACTCAGGGAGCTCGGCGGGTCTCTCGGTCAGCATGGGGGCAAAGAGAGAGAAAAAAAGTACAGGTGAAAGGGGAAAATTTTCGGCTTCGGAAGGCGCCGAGCCGAGGACCGGGCAGCCGGGCTCAGGGGCTAGGTAGCTCTGAAATCTGTTGAAATCTGGCTTGTCTGGATGATTATCAGAGTGTGTCTGTACCTGTATACATGTAAGTAAGTATGGCTTATCTCTAAGCTCCGGCCTTGACATCGTAGTAAACCTCACCGACATGATCAATATGGCATACTAACAGAACAGACATGAATCCACAGACATGAAGCGATTTGCCTGACCTGAGTCAGAATCAGGGGTAACCTCAGGTTCGGTAAGACCAGAATAAGCTTAACACGAGTGGACCGGCCTAGGCAACCAGCTAGGTTAGGTTTAGATCTCATTAAAGGGCTGGTGGTCTAGGTGCTTGGCAGGGCCGGTGGGAATGGAAGAATTCTCGTCGACGCTACCCAGCTAGTCTTAGTGTCAGTCGCTAATAATGGAATGGACCGGATCGTCAGAGTTTCTACCTCCTTTTACATCTCGTACCACGTCTTTTTTTGCGCCCCGGTCATGTCGTGATCTTGACTGACACTCTCAACGACGCGCATCAGACAAATGAGAAAGGAAGCCTTTCTTCACGATGAGCTAAAGATTGAATTTTGCATGATTGAGACGATGAAGAAGAAGAAAAATCTCAAAGGGTGAAGCACCCCGGTCCTCAGCCTCTGCATGCCGCCAAGAGCAAGCAAGAGACAAGAGATTGCGAGCTCCACAATGCTATAAGCGGCGCCATCGCCGTTAGCAGGCGTTCTATCCCGTATAGATGCATGTTTAAAATCATCACGAGCTGCTGCCATACCCTCGGGACCGTTCGTTCTCTCTCTCTCTCCCTCACTCAGTCTTTCAGTCGCTCGTTTCGTCATCTTAGAAAGATCAGTCGCTCCCTTGAGTACATCACCTTCCCTTGAGCTTCACGGCATCCGGCACCCTCATCTACCACATACCTACTTTAATATATTTAATCCGGAAGATAAAGCTATAGCTCAGCTTCTATACCATCCCAAGAATCCACCATCCCAAGAATCCACCATGCACGCTCAACTGCCCCTCATCCTCGTCGCTCTGGGCGCCGCGGCCACGACGTCTGCGCACCAGCTCCTGCAGCTGCGCCAGACCTCGGACGGCGGCGATGACGACTATGACTATGACTACGACTATGACTACGACGGCGAGGACTACGACGACTACAGCTACGACGACGCGACGCCGACGGTGTCCCCCGAGTGCGAGTCCTCGGTCGAGGCCCTGGTCACCAGCATGCCCTACCCGCCGGAGGACCTGATGGAGGTGGACATCGGCACGCCCAGCGACGTGGAGGACCTGTGCGTGGCCTTCAGCGCCGTGCCCAGCAGCCTGTCGTCGGCCTTCTCGTCGTACAACAGCGAGCTGTACTCGTACTACAGCGCGCACAGCGCCGAGTACGTCGAGATCGTGTCCAAGTGCCCCGGCGCCGTCGGCGGCCGCGACACCGACGCCTTCACCAGCATCCTCGACGCCGTCATCAGCGCCTACTCGGGCTTCTACAACGGCGCCTGCGACGCCACGGCTACGTCGGCGGCGGCGTCGTCGTCGGGCGCGGCTTCGGCGGCGGCTTCCTCCACCGCGGGCCCCTCGGCGACGACGACGTTGGTGACGACGACTGCCGGAGAGAGTGGGAGTGCTGCTGCCACTGGGGATGCGGATGCGGCGGCCAGTACCACGACCAGCTCTACGCCGACCCAGAACGCTGGGCCCCGGGAGACAGGCATGATGGCTGCGGCTGCACTGGCAATGGGAGTTTTGGGCGCCGCTGTGGCTCTGTAGATTTGGAGGGTTTTCTCTCAATGGGAGGATACCACGGGGAACTGGGTCAGGGGAAGACAAAATTAGAGAGTAGTGGGTGGATTGTGCATATTCGATACTCTCGAGCCTACCGTGTATATAAAATAGCGACTTTGCGCAAATAATAAGTTTCATACATGGCCACTTATTGCTCATACCTACCTACCTAGCCTTTTCTTCTTATGTGATGCGGTTCTTCTTCACACAACGTCAGGGATGTAGAATAGACTGTGTGTACAACGTCACAGAGGACACAAATCACCAAATCGAACATCACACTCAAGCGTATATGAACGAACGAGTGTTATCCATTTGAGAGAGATCGTATAAGAAAATCAAAGAGTGAGTGTGGGGGAATATAACATAAGGTGTTAGTGAAGATCTAAAGCGAGAGACTGCAAATATATGAAGTATTTTCGTACACCACAAGCAAATCGAGTTAACCCAACCTAGCTCAACTCCAACATGCGTGCATATAAACCCCAAAACGGTGTAGTGTAATCTCTTCGTGTGCATTCTGTCTTGGGTCTAGGAAACCTCTCGGTTGCAACAGCATCAACTACGGCCCGCTTCGCATGCAATCTATCTCTTGAAATCACCACCAAACCCCCTCTTCAAGTAAGTAAAGACTTTACCGTGTAGAGTAGTACCAGTAGTCATATTCCGTAATAATTCGACAGAGCCGTGGCGTGTCACGGTTCCCCAAGATAGTAAACTAGACATCATCCCAGCCTGATTTAGTTGTGGGCGACGAACAGGGAGAAGAAGGCGATCTGGGCGACGAGGAAGAGGGCGACCAGCATCTCGAGGCCGAAGGTGGCGAGGAAGATGCGGGCGTAGATCTTGACCATGCGGACGACGGAGGCGCGGGTGACGGAGCGGAAGGCCTCGGCGACCGACAGGTAGCCGCGCCCCGCGGCGGCGGAGGAGGACTCGTCGGCCTGGCCGAAGGTCCGGTCGAGCGGGATGATGGTGTCGCAGTCGGCGGGCAGGAGCGAGGCCTGGACGCGGGTGAGCACCATGTGGGAGGGCAGGACGAGCGCGACGTTGAGGACGACGGCGGACGCGATGACGACGAGCGCCTTGGCGGCGTCACCCCGGCCGAGGGACTTCGCATCGGCGCCGCCCGAGAGGCCGAGCGCGTGGAACAGGAAGACGGGCACGGCGTGCGAGACGACGACGGAGCCCCAGAGGGCGAGCGTGGGCAGGGTCGCGGCGCGGTAGGTCCTACCAATACCCGAGCCCAGGGCGCGGCGGTAGGAGAAGGAGCCCGGCGTCGAGACGACGGCGTGCACCCAGGCGGTGTACAGGGGCGTGCAGATCAGCGACGAGGCCAGGACGGCGACGAAGGCGGGCACGAAGGGCAGCAGGGTCAGGATCATGGCGACGACGGCGGTGACGACCTGGGCCGCCACGTTGAGCCCCAGGCCCCGGAAGAGCGAGGGCCAGCCGCCGACGGCCTTGAGGGCGCGCAGGGTCGACCGCAGGCTCGAGGTGACGGGGCGGTAGGACGACGACGACCCGGCCGCGGCCGAGTCGACGTTGTCATCATCGAGCGGGAGAGCGATCTTGCCCTCCTGACCATCCTTGATGCCGAACTCGTCCTGGAGAGAGGACGAGTTGGAGACGCGCTCGTAGGCCGGGGGGCAGTCGTCTTCGACGACGGCGAGGGTGGGGATCAGGTCACTGAGGGTGTAGGAGATCTTTGTTCATTTTTCCGTGTTAGTTAACAAGTGACTTCACGAATAGAAGACATAAAAAAAAAAAAAAAACTTACGAAGAAGAGAAGCGGGAGGAACAGCAGAAGGTTGCCGACGACGAACAGGGCCATGAGGCCGTTGCTGACGGGCAGCGAATCGTCGGAGCCGCTGCTGCCGCCTTCGGTCGCCCGCCTGGTGATGAAGTTGGCGGCATCGGCAGCGCTGAACCGCTTGGAGAGGCTGACGGCCTCGACGGCTAGATGCGAGAACATCTCGGCGGTGATTTGTTGTTGGTTGTTCTGTTAGTGAGATTGTCTATAAGGAGAAATATCGTATCGTGTGTGTATGCAAAAGACGTTTCACAACGAAGGAGATAAGAAAAAATCAAAAAAGAAAGAGAAAGTTTAAAGGGTTCTGAGGGATGCGCGGAATTGATTGATTCAGGTACTGGATGTACACTCAGTCAGGTGAGTGAGGTTCTCTAAAAGTCCTTGAGCGCCCGGGATCCCTGTGGGTGGCGGAGTCTCGTCATTCAAGATGCTTGGTTGGTGTGACTTGTCCAGTGTTCGCCTTGATCGATGGCTGCCTATTTTTACGCTTCAATTTCTGGACCACTTGTATTTATTTTCAGCTGTTGCTCTCATTGACCCGATTTATGTGACACTGGCTCGGTGGCAAGTCGATCCTTCGCTCAGCCGCTATTAATAATACCTGGCATCCATCAATGGACCTCCGAAGGTGTTCGGGGATATCGGTCACAAGGGGCGACTGGCTACTTTTACCTAGGCGAGGTCGTGGCCCTTTGTTTCTGATCAACGTGTCTCTCCGAGTCTCATTCGCTCGAGTCAAAAGCCAACTACATCACTGTTGTTGATCGGCGAAAGAGCCTTGCTTTACCAGTCTGTGTGACTCCCAGACACCAATGATCGCCCGATTTGGCGGATTCGTGTTACGTGTCAACTTTCTCGTCAGGAATTGGATTCATTCATTCATGATCGGGTTCATGCTAAGTATTCAGAGAACATGTTCTCACATTCCTTCTCATTGGTGGCGATGGTCTTCAGGTCTATGAAATTCTACTACTTCGTGAATCGATACAGAACGACCGCTTGTTATTGGAGGTCCTCAAGTTGACAGTCTTCCTTATACGTCGTATAAGCAAAGTGCTGATAACGGCGCGTACAAACCTCAAGCTACCCAGCAAGAGCAAAGATTGGCGGCTGTGCCTCACGAGCTGCAAGAGCATTGCATAGCCCTGCCCCTCTTCGGGACATCGCTTGTCCATCTCGTCTCCTCATCCTTATCCCCCTCGTAAACTTTGCCATCGAACCCGCGTCCCGCCCAGCTGTCCTCGAAAGGATGCAACGCGAGTGTCATAACCCTGTCCAAGACATCCCTCTCCCCGTTCTTTTCCACTCTCTGGATGATTTCGTCGAGGATCCAGCTTCGAGGGATAAAGTTAGGGTTGACCTTCTTCATCGCCTGTCTCCTCTCCTTGTCCACTTCCTCATACATGTCGTTAGAGTCACTCCAGTCTTCCAGAACTCGCTCCCTCCATTTGCCTAGCCATTCACCAATGCGCTTCCTGCCTTCTTCCTCGCTTGACTGGCCTGGTACACCGTCCCCGTAGAAAAACACCGAGGCCTTATCCAACCTCGATTGCTCCGTCTCCAGCTCGCTGATCTTCAGGGAGCTCAGTCGCCGGAAAAACAAGTTTAGATCTAGCTCCAGAACTTCCAGAGTGTCCAATATGCTACTGAATAGCTCTTGGAAGTCACTTTCTCTAAAGTTCTTCAAACCCATTCTAGATGCCATGGTTTTTTTGTACTCCCCTAGGAATACTGACTTGTACTCCTCGCCAATCTGCATAATGATCTTCTCGGCTCTTTCGATGATGTCCTTGGCTTCCTCTTCCTTTACACCATCCGCTATGAACTTCCTATCGTCAACTCGGTCAGCCGCTCCGATGAGCTCACCGAAGGACTCTCCCAGCCTGACCAAGTTCCACCAGATGATACTTGGCTGGTTGCGGTAACTGTACCGTAGCATGTGATCGTCGTGATTTGGCGTGTAAATAGGATCAAAGTTGTCCATAAAAGCAAAGGGGCCAAAATCGATGCTTAGTCCAAGAATTGACGTGTTATCTGTGTTCAAGACGCCATTCATGAACCCGTACGCCTGCCATTTGGCCACGGTGGCCGCATTGCGTCGTACGATCTCCCGATACAGGCGTACGAAACGGTTCTCTGCAGACTCGGGGGGCCCCTCAATCTTATCGGCGGGGACGTTGCGCTTCGGAGGGGGGGACTCGTCTGGCTTGTCGGGGTTGTCGAGTCGTCCTGGTAATTTATCCCAACCCCCAAAGACGTCCTCCGCCACGTAAGTCGCGAGCTGGCGGATAAGTTCTCGATCTCCACGGGCCCGTAGTATGTCGAAACTCCCAACACGCAGCCAACTTTGGGCAAACCGGGCCACGATGGCGCCGGGCTCGATCGTCTCCCTTCGTACTTTGACACCAGGCAGTAATGTCAGGCTTAATGCTCTGGTACTGGGTATTCCCAGCGCATTGAGCGCTTCACTGACTACGAATTCTCGGATGCTGCTTCTCAACACCGCCTTGCCGTCGGCGAATCGACTGTAGGGCGTCATGCCGGCGCCCTTGAGTTGCACCTCGTATCGGACTCCTGTATTTGGGTTCGTCGTTTCGAAAAGCGAGATGGCTCTGCCGTCACCAAGTTGACCAGCCCACTGGCCAAACTGGAATCCCCCGTAGCATTGCGCCCAGGGATAACCGCCCTCCCTCTTTTCCTCGTCCCACCCTTGTATTTTGTTGCCCGCGACCGTATTCACGAAATCTGGTGTCTTCTCGTCACCCTCCGTAATCCCCAGATCTCGCATCGCCGCCGGGCTCACGGCGAGGAGCTCGGGCGACTGCACAGGCTGCGGACGTACCCAGGTGAAGAGGGCTCCTCGGACTTGTCGAGGTGAGATGTGGTCGCGGGGTGTCTTATGCGAGTCGGCCGGCGTAGGGAACAGAGAATCGGGCGGGAGTTTCGAGGTGAATGTCCATGATTTGGGCAGGTCGTTTATGGAGGCGGACGTCGCATTACCCGTGGATGCGCCATTGGTAGAGAATTGAGACGCCATTTGCGCCAGTCGCATATGCGGAAGGCTTCGATGAAGGATGCGATGGAAGAGCATAAAGTAAGACTCTTAGGCTGGCAAGCTCCTCGGGAACTAGTGAGGAGAAAATGGAATCGTTATTATACGTCAGAAGGACAGGGCTTGATGGTAATTACCAGTACAATGGGCGGCAGGTGGCAGGAGATGCGGGTGGCAAGCTCTCCAGAGCTCCCCATATCTTTTTCTGAGATACTTCCAATCTTACCTAAAGATCACGTCAACAACGGTCACTGCTAACGAATCGCGGGGTTATTGGTCCCGAGATCATGTTTTCACGGCCCATAATCTCCACGGTCTGGGTACACATTAAATCCTCATTCTCAGAATTGGGTACTTTTTGACAATGGACTGAACAATTGTTTTAACTGTATGTATAAAGTGAACAAGCATGATATCAAGATGTTCCCAGGCTTCGAAAGGCTGTTTGTTCCAAGGTTGCTATCAAAAAGTTCGGTCGGTAAGTCCGCGTCTAGACTACGTCATGGTTCATGCCTACTGGTAGATACCAGATGCTTGGGTAACCCACGTCCCAAAGACCAGGGCTGTATAGAACCCCTATTCCCCACGATATCTACGGAGTAATAACCTTATAATAAGGGGAGAGGAGATCTTTGCTGTCATTGAGGACATACATCTATGGTTATTCTCGGTAACATGTCTCATCATTTATATATCTTTACACGTTCCTCCACTTATGCTTTTTGCCTTCCGATCCGCAAGGTAATAAAAAGCTGGAAATCATGGACTATGTACGGGTAGATCCGTTTGTCCACTGCGCACG
The DNA here is from genome assembly GCA_022376275.1 of Xylariomycetidae sp. FL2044. NCBI lineage: Eukaryota > Fungi > Ascomycota > Sordariomycetes > Xylariomycetidae sp. FL2044. The sequence continues at coordinate 27,134 of JAJNOH010000025.1, read as the reverse complement.
ACTTCCAGGGCCCGACAAGCCCTGCATGAAAAAGTCGATAGCGTTACACTTCGGATCAAGTGTAGTAAGAATCCCGTTGCTAGTCGGACATGTCTCGCGATAAGAAGTATGGGCGTTTGACTTCGTCATCGGTTTGGCTAGTCGTTACCCGATTTATACCTCCCCTCCTCTAGTCATTCAGGACCAAACCGGGAACCTCGAATGATGCCGTTGAGATTCTCCCTGAAACTCCCATCTCCATCATCATATCTACAAGTCCATAGCACCGTTCTACCTCGATTATATAGACCAGCGCTCCCATATCCCCAAGCAAACAGGTCATTCCGTTCCGCCACGGCCGTCATGAACTCAGTTACCGGAACTTTCAGGCCAGATGCGACTGGCACCTCGCCAAAGCAGATGGATTACCTTCCGAATCTCAAGCTCAACGACGGGAACGAAATACCCATGGTGATGCTCTCATGTCACACAGTTTTCAATGACATTACTTATGTACTGACTTCATGAAAAAGCTTGCATATGGTCTGGGCACAGCCAACGCCAAAGGCGAATCGGAGCACGTCACGAACCTGACCGTAATGGCTATCAAGAATGGGTACTATCATCTCGATGGTGCCGAAGGTGAGTCGCTATATTTTCCCTGCCTTTCCTATATTATATCTCTTCTTTTCCCCCGAGAAAGACACTCTGTACCTCTTTCCCTCAAACCTTCAACAAGGATCCCTACCACGCCTACCTACCTACGTGAGCTACAATACCCGCATGCTCACCCACCCTTTAGTCTACAAGAACGAGCCCGAGCTCGGCGCCGCGATCAAGAAATCCGGCGTGGACCGCTCCAAGCTCTACGTCGTCACCAAGCTGCGGGGCACGGGCAAGAACACCGACATGCGCGCCTCGTTCGACGCCTCGCTCGCGCGCCTGGGCCTCGACTACGTCGACCTGTACCTGATCCACGCGCCGTACCTGGCCGACACGCCGGCGGACCTACCGCGCGTCTGGGCCGAGATGGAGGCGATCCGGGACTCTGGGCGCGCGCGCTCCATCGGCGTGTCCAATTTCCTCCGGGAGCACCTCGAGCCCATCCTGGCGTCCTGCCGCGTCCGCCCGGCCGTCAACCAGATCGAGTACCACCCGTACCTGCAGCACGCGGGGCCCGGCGCCGGCGGCGAGGACCTGCTGGCGTACTGCCGCGACCAAGGGATCGCCGTCAGCGCGTACGCGCCCCTGACGGCGCTCACGCGGGCGAAAGGCGGGCCCGCGGACGCGACGTACGAGGCGCTGGCACACAAGTACGGCGTCAGCGCCGCGGACGTGGCGCTGAGGTGGTGCATCGACCAGGGCGTCGTGGCCATCACGACGAGCTCGCGCGAGGACAGGCTGCAGGCGTACCTGCGCCGGGTGCCGAGCTTCAAGCTGACGCCGGCCGAGGTCGAGGATATCTCGAAGGCGGGGCTGGGGAAGCATTATAGGGGTTTCTGGAAGGATCGGTTTGCGGAGGGTGACCGGAGATAGGAAAGGGGTTGGCGATTCGGGGTTTTCTTTGGAAGCATACTGTACCTGTTTATGAGGACTGTGCAATAATAGATAAGAGAGGGATAGGGGTGGGAAGATGGATGATCAGGGAGTTTAATCCGATGTATCATCAACCCATGAATAGTTCACAAGAACCACAAGCGCGGATAGGAAACATTGGTAACTGACCAAGTGACATTTTCTATCGAGAGGCAGCACGGAAAAGTCAATCAGCTCTAATTAGCGTTGTTCTCGAAGAATCATTCTATCTCGCCCCAAAAATAAAATCCTATATCGCATTTCCAGCCGTAGCGTCATGACCTCATTATTGCGTTCCATTTTTATTATCAAATGATCATAGGGCATCGTCGTCATCCTCTCCCGTCTCGTCACCATTGACCACTGGCTTCGGAGCTGGTGCCGCGGCCTTCTGCTTATTCCTCATAAAGGGCAAGACGCGCGGCGGTGGGAGCTCTTCGGAATCCGACTCACCTCCAGAGCGCCTTGGTTCCGGCTCCGGCGCCTTCGCCTTCGTCTTCGTCTTCGTTTTCGCCGTAGGTGCAGCCCCGTTCTTCCTTACCGGCGGGGCTGGGCTCTTCCGGGACTTGGCCGGTGGCAGCGGAGCCCCGTCATCGCTGTCGACCTCGCTCGGCGTCGTATCACCGTCTGTCATTTGCGCCCGCGCTGCGTCCTCCGAGTCGGAACCGGTATCATCGTCCACGGCCCCAGTAGCTCCGTCCACGTCCATTTTCTCGAATCCGTCGTCTTCGCTGCCGCTCTGGGGCTCCTCCTTCGCCTTGCGCTTGGGCGCGCGCGAGGCTCTTGCCGCCGCCCGGTTTTGCGTGTTCTGGCTCGCGCCGACGTTGGCCAGCTTCTCCGGGTCGACGCTGGCGGAGGCTAGCAGGCGCTGCTGCTGGCGGATCTTGACTTTCTTCTCGTTCAGCAGATCTCGGAACTTTTCGAGGAGCTGGTTCTCGTCTTCCTCCTTGGCGACGATCAGCTCTTCCAGCTGACTCTTGAGCTGCTTGACTGAGTCCTCTAGGGCCGCGACTTTAGCGACAGAGGCGGCCAGATCTTCCCTGGCCTGAGCTTGCGCTCCGATGGCAGAGACGCACCAATCAAAAGGTGATATCTCGGTCGTTTCATCGGCTTCTAGCTTGATGGATCCAAGTCGTTGCTGGGGCGTTCAAGTCAGTTCAGCGAACGGGATATCCAGGTAGGCTGGGGAAGTGCACTCACCGTGATACCCTGAATGTTCTTCCTGAAAGACAGGGTGGTCGATGAACCATCCGATTGGACATCGGCCTTGATTTCGACATCGGGTACAGGCCTTCGGTGGAGGAAGGTTGAAATCAAGATCTGTTCCCATTCCTCATCGGTGCAGTGACCACTTGAGGAAGACTTGTACTCGCCAACCCTCTTATGACGTACTAAAAATAAAAGCAATGAAGTCAGTCAGTCGGCACAGCCTGTCAGGGTCCAGGTGGCAGATTATGCATGAAATTCGCGTGCCGGGGTCTGGGTCCCGTCGCGTGGCGATCCAAGCGTGTGTGGAGATGACCGTCTGTGGAGGGGAACAACGACTCACGCTTGACCAGGAATACGGCGGTGCTTTCGGATCCGATCAACTTGAGATCCAGGGGTTTCGATCCATTGGAGAGGATCTCGACAAGAAAGAAGGCGTTGTCTTGCCCCGAGATTAGGAAACGCAATATGGATGATTCTGCCATATTGGCCAACGGAGATCACCAGTAATCAGTCGCTAACAGTAGCCCAGCTGAGAACAGTACCGACATATGCCGGCAGAAAGGATCTCGAATATCGTCTGGAATGGCCTGTGTGTGTTGGTCCTACTGGTTGGCGTGCTGGCAGGAGGGGTTGGGTAAGTTGAATTGGCCGTTGGATCCGACGAAACAAATTGTTAAAATTGGAGGAATGCGGACACACAGCAGACTTAATTTGAGATTTGCCAACTCGGAAGGCAGGAAACGAAATGCTGAGATGGTGTACACGGCTCGAAGGGCTCGAATGCAAGTGCGTTTCAGCTTCTATTCGGATGGTATATTGTGGGGTTACTATCATAACGAGGCTGATATTGAGTTCAGGGCGATCCAGGGCGGAGCGGTTGCTGGTACGAAGTCGGAAGTAGTATTATTTGTAAAGAGCTTGCAGCGAGATTGGATGATCCTTGCTGCGCGGTGCGGTGGTCAAGGAGTTCGTTCATTCGCAGAACCAGACCTGGACTGACTGGACACCCGACAAGAAAGAATGAACAACAGCAGCGTTTATATGCAGTCGACTGCAAGTTGGCAAGCTTTGCATGTGCCTGGAATTCGACAAGTTACAGCCTTGAAGGCAGACAGCTGGAGATCCATGGATGCCAGGCAGCGACGAGATCTCTGTATCTACAACGTTTCACGTACCTAGCTAAGTAGACACTAGAACCTAAAATAGGAGGAGCTGTGGGCAGCTATTTGCTGCTAGGAGTCTAGATAGACGCTGTTGGTTTTAGAAAATCAATTCTGGATAAAAAACATTCCAATTTGTGTTTTCAATTACGGACTCGTCCTTCCTGATTGCCAACTATCATAACCAACATCTGTTATCCGTCCATTTGTTATGACTGAGCATCGTACAGAGTGAGAAGAAAGGTGGAAAATCCATTGGAATGAAGTGAAACATTATCAAAGCTGACGAGCAAGGAAGAGAGGGGCTGATTCCACGCGTTCTACCAGTACGCGTCGGCTTCGTGTTTTTGGGTGCCAGCATGTACATGTACGGAGCACTGCCCCATCATCAATGACATGTGTCTCCAACATATTTGCAGAAAGAGAAAGGAGAGAGAACAACACATCCGGGCACCAAGATGGCATGGAGCGAGCGAGCAAGAAAGGATACCTACTTGTATGTAGCTTGCGATCTAAGTTGCTTCATGCTTCACTTTCACTACTCCTGTCAAGTAAGTCCTGCTTTTCGGAACGATGACGCGAAGTCACATTATGTTGGGTGCAAGGTTGAAAAACAGGTCGCAGCCAGCTGGTTTTTTACCAACCAAGGTTGAAGGCTGGAAATGGAACGAGGCCACAGATGGTGGGACCCGATGAGGCCTGGGGCTTAAACATGTCAGACTCTTCTAGGGTTAATCCCATGTGCTGGAGTACCTATCATAGCCTAGGAGGTCACTAATCGATCACTAAACCACTAGGGTTGCTCACCTAGGGCGGTTGGTCGGTTGGTTTCTGTTGCCAGGGTCCAAAGCACAGACCACGCTAGCTTCCTGTATATATCGCTACCAGCCACCCGCACTTCACCAAAAGAAAAAAAAACTAGGGAAAGACCCCCACTAATTTGGACCCTTCTGACGAACCAAGTCCAGCCATTTCTCTTTCCCACCAATCGACTGACTGCACACCGCATTACCCGACCACCTCTTCCCCCATCCACCTCCAATCTACCTACCACCTGCACGACCACCCAAATCCAAACCCAAACTCGCATCTGCATCTCTCTCTCCGCGAACCTGCACATCATCAACCGCAATCGCAGCGACAGCTCCAACAAACTGATTCAATTCTTCCGTCCTTTCTGGATTACAATTCACCCTTTAGTACCGGTGGAATAACGCCTGTTTGTTTCGCAACTCGTTGGTAATTTATGGTCCGAAAACCAGCATTATTACTCAATCAATCCGCTTCTCCCACATACGCGCACCCGATATCTACAACCTCTTCCCACTCGCCAATCGTTCGTCTCATCTCACAACGCCCTGCGTCGAATCGATTGATACTCCCCCCTTTACGAACGTCCTCGAGATTCATATCTACACTTTTCGCCAACTTCCAACAGACCGTCTCAATCGATAACGCGCCCTTCCACCACCCAATCAACTGTTTACGCCAGGTCGTTTAAGATGCGACCCGATCGTGGAACAGATTGTTGAAGGGGCTTTGGTAATTTCGACTTGGATTCAGAAAGTAGTTGCTACCGTACCTGCATATCGAGTACACAAGCAACGCGCGAGTCTACACTCGATCCGTTTGCCCGTTGACGCACGCGATCCTCCGGACTCTGATTGTTCGCATCCGCGAAAATGGAAACACTCCGACTTAAGCCTCGTCAACCGGTCGAGGACATGGTGGAGAACTGGGATGATGATGATTTCATGATTGACAACGACGACCTCACCTTCCGAACTAATTCTACAACAGCCAATACCCAAAGCAATCGCCGCGACAGCCACGCTTCGTTCCGATCTGACCGCGAGTCTCTACCTGGTCACGAAGAACAGCACGTGCATCTACCTGGCGATGATGAGAAATCTACCCTGGACGCCATCGCTGCAGCTACTCATGCCGGCATTCCGATTCCTCCCAATGTCCCACCCTCCGCCCTCATGGGAGGTACGATCAAGCGTCTGGGTGGAAGAAAACTTAAGAAGATCTTCCAGGAAGACTGGGACGAGGATCTAGAACTACCCGCTCCTGGACAGGCTCTTCGGCTGAAAGCTCAAGACGGAGCTAAGTTCCCTGATGTCTTGAGACAAGTCAGTGGTTCAGCCAGCACCAGCCCGGCTAAGCAAGCTGTGCTGACGATTGCGCCGTTCCCAACTCCAAAGGACAATCGACCAGTGACTCTTGCAGCACCTATCAACTTGGATAGATTCCGAGATACAGACGATGACGATGATGTTTTTGGGGATGGATCCGTCACTATCAAGGCCCCCAAGCTACCTATTCAGAGCAAACCTATGCTCATTACACCTCCTACACCTTCCCCCATTAAGAAGAAGCGGGGTGAGGAAGACGACTTCGAGAATGATCTTGAGTTGCCATCAGACGGGAAGCTGAAGCTTTCTCGAAGAAGAGATATTCCTAAGACGCCGTCTTTAAATACCAACGACGACTTTGATTGGGGTGAGGGCAGTTTGGGCACACGATTCGGTGGAACAAAGCGAGATGCATTCTCGAACCGCAGCTCATCAGCTTCTGCGCTCAGCCCCAGCATCGCTAGTTCAATTACAGCAGAGAGCGAGGATGAGACGTTTGATGGATTAGTTCTACCAAATGGCCCTCTGGATCTCGGCGAACGGTTGAAGAGACGGAAGGATAGCAGATCTCCCGAGAGGATCGAATCTTCTGAGTCAGAAAAGCGTCCTAAGTCATCGAAGACTGCTTTGCAGCAGTTGGGAGGTGATGAAGACCATTTCTCCGGGCTTGATCTTGGCGACGGCGATCCTCTCCGTTCCGGAAAGTTGACCCTTCATCGCAATATCAAGGTGAAGGCAACACGACAGAGCAGCCCCTCCAGGCCTAAGACAGCGGTGTCCATTACTTTTACCAATAAGCCCGTACCTCCTAACGTTTCCCGCCTTCCTAGACCCATGGTCAGCCATGAGAGATCTCATACTCAGTCATCATTGGAGCCAGTCTCTGAGAGTGGAGGTCCCATACCACAACGCCCAGCACGACGATCCCAGTCACGGCTTGGTCACTCAGCCCAGTCATCTATATCTAGTGTGCATACACCCACTACTCCTTCTAACCCTATCAATCTCCCTTCCACACCTCGGAGAAGGGAACTAGGACAGAAGGCTTCGACCGGAACTCTTCGCAACGAGCCCACAACCACTAGTGCTCAGCTACTTCGATTGAAGCGGTCTCTTCCGGTGATGCGAAACCCGCAGTCGCCAGCCAAACCAGTAAGCTCTCGGTTTGACCGGCCTCCGTCTCGAACCGACTCGCGGGCTGAGGCAGGCCGCCCTCACTCCTCCCTACGACCTAAGACACCTACTGACAGGACCCGTCCTGCTTACGAGGCCAGTACTGCTCAGTCGAGACGGAACCAGGTTCCCTTCCTGCCCGCTGGTGCGTCTCAAAACCAGTCTCAGAACGTGCTCGCCAAGACTTCCCGCGCTTTCAGGCGCCATGATTCTGACCACGGACCTGAACTTCGGCCACTCTCACGTGCGGTATCCCGCTCTACCGTGCGGTCCCCAAGTCCTAGAAGATCTCGACAAGAGAAATCGACGGCTGAACCCGTCTGGCAACAGATCAACAAGCCAAGACGACTGAGACAATTCGGGGATGGTCACGAACTGGACGCTTTTGACGATCTTCCCACTTCCGCACAGGTGGAGTCTAAATACACGAAGCAGCCTATCGCAACCGGGAACAGGGGAAACATCCGGAACAAGATATACCAGAACGTACTCCCAGATAGAAACACGCCGAGTCCTGTCTCTCCTTATTCTCCCGCCAGAGTCGACTATCAGCCTCATTTTGCTCGCGATACAGCCGCAAGTCGCATGGCCAGGGAAGCAAGCCTAGCGCAACGCGCATTACCTTCAGGGCCCCTGGCGCCTCTGACTACGCAGCGAGTGGCGCAACTATCAACGAGAACTAACTTGAATCCTCATACTCCTCTCCACCGATCCAAGAAGAGCCGGAAGCTTCCGCAGACAAAACCACACTTGATCGCGAACCTTAACCCGGTAAAAGAACCTAAAGGTATGCCTGATATCCAACCCAAAGCACCGTGCAAGTACATCTCAAAGTTACCCGTCAAAACCCGAACAACCATTCCCTCAAAGCTGAGGCAGCTCGTGAGCAGAAGCCCACAGACATCATTCAACACCCTTCGTAAATTCCATTCAAAGATTCCTCTGTATGTCCTCTCTTAGTCGGAAAGGAATACACAAGAGAGTTTCATCACCCTGACTGTCAAGTTCCCCGCCAATCCCCCTGCAAAGAAACATGTCAGAATCTCGTCGAGATTAGATATCATGGGCCCAGATATTCGCACCAGAAGCCCCCCAAAAACACCATTCCAAAGGGCATTGAAGAGCTGTCTCAAGAACCATTCTGGTACTTCATATTCTCCCTCGAGTTCCTCCTCGAATAGTCCTTCAACCACTCCACTGAGCACACCATCAACCACTCCTCCGAGTACCCCTCCTCCAGTATCCTCCAGAATTCATGTTATGTCTTTTGAACCAAAGAAAGCAGTGGATAGAAACTTACGAAATGCAGTGGTGAACGGAATGACATACAACCCGGTAACTTACGTATGGGAAGGCAACGAGAATGCCTTGAATGCCTTCGATGTTCCCGCATCATCTCCATCGACAGCCTCTCTGCCGCCCTATATGATGCGCGAAAAGGAGAGCTCGACCCCCAGACCGCTGCTCATCAAAGATATGAGCGCCAGTAAAGGCGTCAAGAGGGTTGGCGAGATGATTTTTGATCCGCAAGCTATGTGCTGGCTGAAGGCAGGCGCCCTAACCCCCACGACCCTCCGATCGGACGATCCTATGGAAGGATTCAACGCTTTGGATGACGACGATGATCCATTCAAGGACATTCCGGATCTCGAGGACAAAGACAAAGACTCTACGGAAGGTGGCCATGGCCGAGTCAGCGACATTAGGGAGGAGTGGCTCGTTGGCGAGGAGTTCGACGTCGGCCCCGAATTCATCCGTAGACAGCGTGAAGAAGAGGACCGGTGGCGGAAGAAGTGCGAAAGATGGGGTGGCGCTGGCGGGGATGATCGTACAGCGATGCGCTGGGCGATCAGAGACATGATTATGGGAGGCTGATCCTGTGGCTGATCAGCATTGTACTTCTATTGAAATGTTCCGTGGGGCATTGGTGCATTGGAACGGCGTATGACAGATGGACGGGCAACTCCCAATTGCGGCGGTATGGGGAGGGTCATTGATTCACTTCTTGACCGATGCATTTATTGCATCTACTCTGGCATTATGGCGCTCTCTATGGGCATCACGTCAGGAGGCTCCTTGCGGTGTCACTTGGAAAGACCATCGGTTTTGAGGCTTTGGTCAAGGACTGCCTCGCACTTACATTTTGGCTTTGGGGCGCTTATGATGGACAAGACGTTACGACTTCATTACGTTTTACATGAATTCATGTTGTATATATAGAGGCAAAAAAAGGGGGTTGGCTGGTCTGGATCATATCCTATAGAGCAAAAAGGACGGCGTCTGATCAATGACCGACATGTCGAGTGTTTTCATTACCATGATGATGATTCCCTTCTAATGTTTAATGTTGATATGGTGGACCTGTATGATATTCACACTGGATTCGGACCACGGCTGCTGCGAGAGCTCATGCTCAGTCTTGTCTGGGCAGCAGTTCCACATGCATACCTAGGTAATACATACAATGACCGACTTGATATTCTACTCTCTTTTTCCGTTCGCTCTTAGGTTTTATTGTGTAAAGGTACGAAGAAGAGAACCAGCTGTTTGGTCCCTCCCATTCTCAAAAGTGCCGAAACTCTGACAGCTCCCGATCCTACCACAAGCGCCGTCAACGATTTGTCTGTATGCGACTTGAACCACCCGAGTACAGAGGAGACACCGCGGCCAACGATGGTTCACCTTCGTCACATGAACGGACCATATCCCATCCAACATTACCGAGCTTATTCACAAGCCACTGTGTCGCCGGGACGAAATGGTCCCAAGGCAGGATCATCTATCCCCTCCTACACGCTGCCTCTGTCACGGCTCACAGTCTCACTGGCCTGGACTCAGGCCATGGACCATTAGACGCCGGAGCCTGGCTAGACTTCTCCGAATGCGCGGACGGGCTACCTCTACTGCGAAGTCCGTTATGGCGCAAGCCGTTCTCATTGTGGCTTTGTCGTTGTTTCCCCCCCAGGCCCGACAAAACTCGTCGTGCGTGATAGGTATACGATGCGTCGACCCTCCTACCGCTGCGAATCCCGTCCGGCTTCAACCACCTAGGCATTTCACACTCCCGCATCTAGAAGCTGAGCTTGGGTATATGTCGTTCGTTTGATTATTAATTATGATTAAGGTATGATGCACCTGACTTGTATTGTGTGTACAGTTAGGTTGGGCTCAGCAGCGTCAATTCTTCCGGACGACTCCGTCACGTGAACCGTGAATTTTCCAAAGCTCTCTCAACCCCTTCAATTGATCAATCGGTAGGCGTCGGAACCGCCATGACTTTAACAACCGTAGGGCATTCCCACGCCGTCGGCGTCGAGGTCTGGAAGGCGCATTGAATGTCGCAGCTGCAAAGCAACTCGCGTCAGTTACACAAGAAAAAGAATTCTCATACACTCTTCTTGAAAATAGGGGCGGTATCTAGACTGAAGAAGCAAGTCGGTCCATACCTCTCCACGAAAGTCAACGTATTATCACAATACGTGTTAATCCCATAACACACGCCGGTCCGCGAGCAGGCCGCTACGCTGTCGTCGTCCCAGACATTCCACGAAGCCGTGTAGACGGTGCTGACGGGTGCCGACTGGGGAGGGTAGTAGACGACCTGTGTCGCGGTCGCGGTCACGATCACGGTGGTCACGGTAGCGGCCAGGCCCGCTGCTGCGGACGCGAGGAGGACGAAGGTGTTGAGCTGCATGTTCGGCGTGTCGTAGAGTTGAAAGAAGGTATAGTTACAATTAGGTAGGTAGCAAAGAACGGACACCGGTGGGCTGAAGCTGAACTGGAAGAGACGACGCAAGAAGACTGGTTGTCATCGCTCTTTCATCCCACGCGCCGATATATTTTATATTTGTATTTCTAGCTTTCCAGCCTACCCATCCTGTTCATCTCGCGATGCAATTTCCGCCATTCTTATCCTTTTTCTCTAGCGTTGCCCATACATTCTGGCATGCTCGTACCCGTGAGCCGGGTGTAGGACCCCGTTAGCTGGGGTTTGAGCCAATGAGATCCCGTCTCCGTGCCGCGTTTGGGAGTTTAATTGGTCGAGGGAAAACGGCTTAGCCCTATGCAGGTACCCGTGTCTGGTTTTGGAGAGAAAAGCCTGCTGCTGCATGGGATTCGATCCTCCAGATGGAATATGGCATGGCATTCATTCATTCTCAAGCCTGATCCCGCCGTAAGCTGAGCTGACGGCGCACGTGAGTTGTTATTATGTCCGTAATTCGCATGTTGTCAGCTTACATACCTAGGTACCTAGCAGCCTAGGTAGGTATTCCTGCGGCGACTCGAAACGTGGGGACTTGGATGAAATCGGAAATGAAGTTAAAGTCACAGGACCGACGATTACATGTCAGCATCTTCCTGGTTGGTACTGTTGTTGTTGAATGCAGGTGAGCCCCCTGGAATAACACTGTACACACGCAGGTCGACCAAGAGGTATTTACATTACAACTACGGAGCTCTTTTTGCCATGAAGAGCACTGACTTGATACCTTTGTGTCCTGAATTTCGCACTCACGCACATGGATTCGATTTCAGGGTCTGCTCCTGTATAATCAAATAGAGTCGTGTCATCTCCAGTCAAGTGGTATCACACCATTCTTTATCACGTCCAACGTTCAGAGCATGCAGTCATACCCGTTCCGCTTTTCTGTCTTACTTCAGGTAGGATTTGTTGATACTGTCCTGTAAGTGCCCAAAAAGGAGAGACAAAAAGGGGCACGGAAAGCTAGGAGTCGCGCTATTCGTCCAGCTCTCCTCCATATTGTTGCTGAAGATCAACGACGAGGTCTGATGTCTTCCTACGTAACTCGGCACAATCAATACCGTCAAGCCGTAGTTGATCGAGAATCAAGACTGGCAAAGTGACATGTGTCGTATGTAGGAGATGGTTCTCATTCTCTCAGGACCTCGTTCACTCTGATGAACACGTCGGAACGACGATGGTATCTGTTCGTATCAGGCTCCTGTGTGGTACCTCGTAATAGCCCGGTATACAGGTAATGTCCCGTTTTCATTCTCCGGGCGGGGAGCGAAGCGTTGTGAGACTCGGACCGGATGGTCGACGACACGCGGTCACCATATGCCATCTCGTCTTGCGGGAGTCTGTAAATGCAGCAGTGCTGTCCAGGAAAAGTTCCTTGCACTGTGAACACAGGTGGCTTGCTGAATATAAGCCCATCCAGTCCTCCAGTCAAGCCACATTGAGAAACAAAGCCGGCAATGGCTTCGATGTTGGCGATGTAACTAATTGCATGTGCTGCTGAGATGGGCGGCTTGCGTATTGTACTCTTCCTAACCACGTGGAATAACTACAGCCGTGGTAGTGTACTATCTTCTTTCCCAGGCCGCGTGGGAAAAGACTTAGAAAAGGTTTGGGTGACATGATTGTGACATGGTAGGCGCCAGGAGTTGGGATGCGAGTTTCTGCTACGATATTCAAAGATACTTACGTACACTAGCACATCAGGTAAGCTCCTAGATGGCCTCTCTGTTGCCGACTATTTCTTCCGGGCCCTTGAGGCAGTCGTGTCTTGGAATAGAGAAAAACATTAGCCCCTGGATGCGATTACCGCTTTCCATCCTAGCATGTCTTTCTTCTCGCGGCTAACCCGTAACTAACTCTACTAAGACTATGAACCCATTAAGACGCTATGGGACTCAATGAAACACTGCCGAAGCCAAGCTTCTAACGATACCTCGCATGTCAGTCATACTTATAGATAGGTTTTTCGTGTCATTATTAGTAATTATCTCGCCAAGGAATGACGATCTGATAAACGCGTCAATGTTGAATTACGAATTTGATAAACTTTCGTAACTCGAAAATCAATGTCATAGTAGTTCCATACTCTTATTGACTCACTGCCTGGTGCTTGACCCTCACACCTCACTGTAACCCATTGATGACGTTGCAGGTGACCAGGCGCGTATGCAGTGCTGTGTCTGTCAACCTACACCGCTCATGGCTTTGACTCTGTTGCACGCGGATGCATGAGTGAGGACGAATTAAGCAGGTCCAATACGGAAGGTTTGACAAGTGGTGGGCCTAGGAAGGATAGCTGTGGATGTCTACTGGGAAGCATAAGTCGTGCATTTTTACCTGTCTTGAACTTCTACCCCAGGTCCCACCCTTCCTGCCTTCTTCCTAGACACAAGATATTTCCTACTCCGCGTCCCAACCCCCAGGCGGCACTTTTCTTGTAGTCCATTCCGATCCATATCATTCTAAGTGAGGCTTTCGCTGTGGACCCGCTCTGTGGGACGGATAGGGGTAAGGGGGCCGGGAATACGGGTTACAAGACTAACAACCCGGCACCCAAGCACCAAGGCACAACAACGATGCAACGCCTTGTTTATTATTTATTAGTTCAGGACCACCGAGCAATCATAGGCAGAGAAATGATAAGCCGCATGCCGGCACACAGTAATAAGTGGGGAGAGAGTGCGGGCCGCTGGTTTCCTTTGCCTCGACTCGCGGACTAGACCCCATCTCCAAGACGGATCGGGTTCGGCACATCTGTAGATAGGCGCTGGGGTAAGTATTATACCCCACGGAGCACCCACGACCCGCTCACGCAAGGGGCCAAGCAGATCGCGGAGAAGGGTTTGAAGGAAAAATTCGGCGAAATATACCTCATGTCAGGAGCGCAACTGAGATCTTCATTTAAGGGGTCTACCTAACAAAGTACTTACTAGCGAGTCGAGCTACGTCAGAGGCCATCGTGAACTATTTTGGTAAGTATCTCTCGGTTGAGCAACTGTCGATTCCAGCATATGGCTCGCCTTCTGCGGTTTACATCTTCCCGACGAGTCGAGAAAATGGTTATATAATTACCAAGATGTCTTCACCCCCCTCAGACATGCCAATCGCTCAGACAGGGCCCTCTCCGGCAACGCAGCAAGCTCATCTAGTCTACCACTCGCCCTAACCCCAGATCCCAGCACCGCCTCGCCTGCACGGCCGCGATAGGCGGCTTCCTGTTCGGGTACGACACCGGCATCATCTCGGCCGTCCTGGTCACGATCCACGGCGACCTCGGGCACGCCCTGGACTCGACCGAGAAGGAACTGATGACGGCGCTGTGCTCAGCGGGCGCCTTCGTCGGGTCCGTCATCGCGGGGCTCGGCACGGACAAGTTCGGGCGCAAGGGGGCCATGTACATCGGCTGCCTGCTGTTCACGGGCGGCGCCGTGGTCCAGGGCGCCGCGTACTCGTTCGGGCAGATGTGCGCGGGCCGGCTGGTCGTGGGCCTCGGCGTCGGGTCCGCCGCGGCCATCATCCCGCTGTACCTGACGGAGATCGCGCCGACGCGGTTCCGGGGCCGCATCGTGGGCCTGAACAACGCCAGCCTCACCGGCGGCCAGGTCGTCTCGTACGCCGTGGGCGCCGCGCTCACGGGCACGCCGCACGGCTGGCGCTACATGGTCGGGCTCGGCGGCGTGCCCAGCCTGCTCCTGGCGGGGCTGCTGCCCTTCTGCCCCGAGAGCCCGCGGTTTCTCGTCATGCACGGGAAGCGCGACGAGGCCCGGCGGGTCATCGGCCGCATCTTTAAGCAGGCTACGCCGGGCATGATCGAGGATAAGGTCACGCTCATCGAGGCCAACGTCATGGACTCCCTTGCGCATGGCACCAGTCGGTGGCAGGCCATCAAGGCTATGCACACGGATCCGGCCAAGTTCAGGGCCCTGCTTTGCGCCTGCACATTGAGTAAGTTACCCAGAGTCTGTTTTTTTGCTTAAGAACACTTCATATCAACTTGAAACGGCGATGCTGACACTTCTTCACCTTTCGTAGTGGTCATCAGCCAGATGTCCGGCTTCAACACGCTCATGTACTACTCCTCGACCCTGTTCGCGCTCGTCGGCTTTTCCAACCCGACGGCGGTGGGTCTCGTCGTGGCCGGGACCAACTTCCTCATGACCTTCATCAACGCCATGATCGTGGACCCGTACGGGCGGCGGCGGGTGCTCGTCGGCACGGTCTGGGGCATGGCGGCGGGCCTCCTGGCCGTCGCCGTCGCGTTCGTCTGGATCCCCGTCGACCTGGGCACGCTCGAGGTGACGGCGGACACGGCGAGCCCGGCCGCCGTCGCCGTGCTCGTCTCCATCATCTGGTACTGCGTCTTCTACGGCCTGTCCGTCGGCAACATCGCCTGGATGAGCACCGACTTCTTCCCGGCCGACTGCCGCGCCGTCGGCACCATGTGGATGACGTGCTGCAACTGGGGCCCCAACCTGATCGTGTCTTCTACCTTCCTGACCATGATGAAGAGCCTCACCCCCTCCGGTGCCTTCGGCTTCTACGCGGGTATCTGTTTTACCGGCTGGGTCCTGATCATCCTCTTCTATCCTGAGGTGTCCGGGCTGTCGCTGGAGGATGTCCACGAAGTCTTCAAGCATGGGTTTGGCGTGAAATATGCCAATCAACTGCGTAAGGCCAAGAGGGAAGAAGGGACTCTCGTCACTGCTGGCACCGCTCCAAAAAGCGAGGCCGTGTAAGCGGCAGCCGGTTTTGAAGTGACTAGGTTGGCATGGTACTTCTTCATCTAGTTATATGTTGATGAGACGTATGTAGCGTTACGAATTGTATGAAATGTTTATGAATCTCCATATCCGCATGGCTTTGAATGGTAGAAGAACAGGAAACTGCATATGTCATGGCATGAACTCAAGAATTCACACTTGGAAACAACTTCAACATTAATGATCGGTAATTGACCAGTCATGAACTACCAGGTTCTGGGCAATGGCCCCTTTCCTAGTCCTCGATCCCAACCTTTTGCTTGTTTACTCGCTTCTTGACTCTAACGCTCAGGGCCACTCAATACCTGGAGGCTTCGCGAGAGCGATCCAAGTAAGCAAGCGAACCACCCACTCGGCCAAGGCACAGGCGGAAACCCCAGCGGTGGCACCGACATTACCAACAACAAGGTATCCTTTCGTCCATACACAATACGTCTGCATCCCCACGGCGCAGGTGTATTCCTATTTTTTCATGGCATCAGATAGACGAATCTTCAAGCCAACCACTCATCCACCTGGAACACTGGCAACTTGGGTGGAGAAAGGACACCCAAGACTCAGACCGATGAGTCTGCATGTCGAGATCTCTATCGTTCTTCCTATTCTTCTTTACTGATTCCTCAGCCATGTCCGGGAATGATCGTCAAGGCAATGCAAATACAGTTGTTATCACGAAATGGTGTAGCAAGATCATGAGGCAGCCTGTACACTTTACGCCTGTAAAGAGTTCGTCGTACAACACGCGGGCTAGGAGGCCCGTCCGCGTCCGTCCCCAATCGGTGCAGAGCCGATTGGTTTGGTCAAGGTTTGAGCAGCCGACCAGTCAGTCAGCTGGGGCGTGGGAGACAAACAACCCAGCCCAGCCGAAGTTGTGGCTATTACACGACGGCGCATCAACTGCCTCGAACAATATATGAGTGACGGGGTCCATTTGTAGCAGACCGGATCCATTGCGCAATTGCCGTGTTCAGCCCGAACTCCCACATCCGCAAGGGCCGGCCCGCTGTGGAAGAGTACTGCGGCGTCATGCCCAGATATCTCCACACGTCTCGGTCTGCACGAGGATGATGGATCGAGCCCGGCAGAGAGAGGGCCGAGCACTGGATACCTCGAAATTTCGGTAGCTACCTAGCTTTCCCAGTCCTGTGACAAACGGCATTGGCAAACGGCCAGGTGGTTCTGATTGAGGCGGGGTGGTAGGTAGAATAAGTTTTGAGACGACCCTCTTCAGGTGAAGCTTGTTTTGCAATAAGCCCTTTCTTCAATAGTATGAGTAGACAATAAGTTGTGAGCTGTGCTTGAGGTTTCAAGCCCCGATTGGATCAAATAAGGTCTCGTGAAAGAAGCTTAAAGGCTTTATCCGCTGGCATTGATAACTGATTCGAGACGTCGATACAGTGTTTTGGATGCATTGCAAGACCCAAAGCTGTTACTGCGTTGTTGTGGTGGTTGTGGTCGTTGTCTCCATCCAGGGGTTCTCGGAGTCTTTACCTGGGACTTCCGGGATGGGGTCGGTGGGGTGGTGGTGCAGTGGGCTGGCTTTGTACCTGAACGTATGCTACTACTGCTCCCCGCGATGTTTCCTGACATGATAAAATAGAATTCTCCGAGGTTGCGACAGAGACAGACGGGGAATGCGGATTGGGACTGCTTTTCGCTGCATGGAAGATGGTGTGGAAAAGCTGGTGGGTGGTAGAAGAATGGCATCTGCCGAGACATGCCTAAGGATTGCAGGGGTCTGCAAGACTTGGCTTGTTTCTGGTCAGGGGTCCAACAAGGGTCCAACGTCGACGTCTTGATGAATCTCTGAACCGGATCGACTCTTTCAAAACCATCTCTCAGCAGCAAAAAGATGGGCAAAGATGGGCCCATGGTTGCATGTAGATCCACAAGGCAGCTTGCTGATGGTGGACGAAGAGGAATGCCATCGATCTTCTTCAGCTTTATCTGATTTTGATATCCATATTGGCGCCGCTCAGCGGTCATGTCCGGGACTATGACACTCTTTTCTTCCCACATGCCGAAACCTTTAAGATCAGCCACCCCATGCTATAATTAGGCCCTTATGCGACTGCATCTGTAACAACTTACCTTACAACTGCGCCAAACTTCATACATAGACTACCAGTCTCGCTGCTGGAGGCGCAATGTCCGCCATGGATATATCTGGTCAAGCCCGTTTCAATAGTAGATCATCAGCCACTCTGTCGTAAGTTGTTGTTTCTCATTACGAACATGCGATGATCCGCTGTCATCATTAGGGATCGCTGCGCGATCGCCCGCGCAGCCGTGGTATGAATGAGTTGAATGTCGAAACGGTAAGTAATAAGTATGACGAGTATTCGCTGTCTTCTTTCTCTTCTTCCCCCTTTCTTTCTTCGTCCGCCCTGTCAATTGCCAGACCAAACACTGCCGGCAGTGTTTCTTTTCCCTTTTCTCTCCGATTTCCTTAATACTTGTAATTTTTACCTTTTCGTTGTCCCTTTTTTCTTCTTAGGTTTCTCTTTTCTTTTTCGGTAGACTTGCATAATGGGTATTGGTGTATTAGAAGACAGGCACCTGGACAGGCCGCCAGGTACATCAAAGCTGGGCGAGCAAGAGGCCGTGGGTCCCGATGGATGTGAGTTGGGCGTGCCCCTTATTGAGTAACTACGGACCTCTTTCCGCTGACACGTCGATTTCGCAGCAAGTACTATTGAGTTGAAGAAGGATGGCGATATCATTCTTGTGCCCCAGCCTAGCGATTCGCCGAACGACCCGCTAAACGTAAGAAACACCCGTTGATACACGCCTGGATTTGAATGGGAACTTAGACTGACATCGTCATCATAGTGGTCAATGGCGTGGAAGAATTCGATCATGTTGATCCTGGCCTTCAGCTCCGGAGTCACGACTTCTCTCGGCCCCATGATCTCTCCGGGTCTCGTCATCATATCCGAACAATTCCAGGTAGATCCCGATACCGTTGCGGCATTCATGGTCGGCGCTATCGTTCTTTTTACCGGTGCCGTGACCTTCTTTACGGCTTCGGGGGCCAACATCTGGGGAAAGAGGCCGTTTTTCGTTATCTCGACTTTGCTATTGCTGGCCTCCAACGTGTGGGGTACTTTCGCCGACTCCTTTCCTTCTTTGGCCGCCATGCGTATCTTCCAAGGTATCGCCTCGGCACCGTTGGAAACCCTCGTCACGTCTACTGTATCCGATCTTTTCTTTGTTCACCAGCGAGGATTCCGTCTTTCACTCTGGGGTGTTATGTTGGGATCCGGCGTTTTATTGGGGTAAGCAATCTCCACTGTCCAGGGAATGGTCATGATACTTACTTCAATAGGCAAATCATTGCAGGTTTCATCATTGAATCTTTGGGAATTGCCGGGACTTTTGGGGTCAGCGCGCTCATTTTCTGTCTGATCTTGCCGGCTATGTACTTCGTTGTCGTGGAGACAACGTACAACAAGCCGAGAAATGTCTCCAAGGCTGTCAATCCCTCCGACTTCGCAGATGAAAAATCCGGACGCGCGAAGTCGTCGTGGATGGAACTAGAGGAGGACCCGGCTATGGAGCGGAAGGAACCTTACTTGAGTCAACTTCGTCTGTTCAGGGGTCGCCTATCGCAGGAATCCTTCTGGAGAGGCGTGATCAAGCCGTTCCCTCTGGTGTGCTTTCCTGCTGTCCTCTTTTCCACGCTGGTGTACGCATCGTTCTTTTGCTGGCTTTTGATGATCGGTGTCTTGTCCGTCAACATCTTCGCAGCGCCCCCTTACAGTCTCACACCGTCGCAGATCGGCCTCACCAATGTTCCTCTGGCAATTGGCGCGCTCGTCTTCTCGCCCATCTCCGGATGGATGGCGGATGCGATTCCCGTTTGGATGGCCAAGCGTAACGGTGGTGTCTTCGAGCCCGAGTTCCGACTTGTTCTCATGGTCATTGCCGTGCCCCTATCAACGGCGGGCTTCATCGGCTTCGGCATTTCTGCCGCGAATGGACTTCCTCTCGCTTGGTGTCTTGTGTGGATCACCCTGCATTCGATAGCTGTGCCATTCGCTTCCCAGGCGTCCATCAGCTATGTTATCGACTGCCACACCAAGGATGCGAACCAAGCCTTCGTGACGATCAACTTCGTCAAGGCGCTTCTGAGTTTCGTGGCCTCGACGATTGGCAATGGGCTACTGACGAAGTTTGGACCGCAGACGCTCTTCACGGGCATCGCAATTCTGAACTTGTCAATCAGTGCATTGACTATTCCAAGCTATATGTATGGAAAGAAACTGCGCAGCTGGGTAAGCAATGTCGTCTCATCGACCTCTTTGGAGTCTTTACTAATGACTTTCCAGGTTGCACGAAGTGACTGGGCTAGGAAGATCTAGACTTGTGGTAACAATGACGGAGTGGCAGCGACTCCCCACGACTGATGGAACGGACACCGGCATAAATCGAATCGATCATTAAACCGCGGTTGGATCTGTAAAGTAGCTAAATCAACATTATAATATTCAAATCACTGCAGCTTACTTGGAAAGAAGGATAATAGAGATTCATCGACCACATTCTGGGCGTTTACGACTTCATTTCGTCTGGTGTAAGAAGATGGTTCATTCGGAACCCTACCTAGATAGGTACCTACCTAGGTACCTAGGTAGGCAGCCAGCCACATAGAAAATGAAAACTTGGAAGCAGCAACCACCACCAGCACACCCTGGACTCCGTCACCATGCCTTCAAGGTTGGAAGTCTCTGGTCGTGACCTCCAAACTTAAATTGTGACTGTACATGGCATGACATCATGTAGTGTAACCGCTATTAGAAAAGCCAATCACGAATTCGGCCATTGAAACAACTTTGGAAATCTTCTGCATCCGCGTCGGTACCGGGAGTCTCGCTGCCATCTTCATCACATACTCGGCCCTAAGCACTACGTATGGAGTCACCATCAGGTGCCGCTCGGGCCGACCAACCAGATTTGACCACACCAGCACCCGAAGCGAAGAGGCGTCGACAACTGTGGTCAAAACTCCACGCGGAACCATACTCTACCGACCATAGGCCTACTTTCGGCCAGTGGCTGAAGCTGACATGGCCGGATCTCCTTACCATGGCGGTGGTGGGCGCTATTGCAGCAGTAGTAAGAGGCTATCCTATGAACCTTGCCCAGTTTTCAACTCACTGACAGATCGCCAGGTCGTTCGTTATGGCCCACCCGCGACGAGATATTTCCCGCTCACCGTTAGAACGCCGCGAAGCCCTTCCGACGACGGTCCCGGCACAGATGAGGTCGTATACCCGCAGTTCGCGTACCCCCAACGCCGACAAATCATATCCTCCCTAGTCGACGGCGTTCTCGGGGTCGGGGTTCCCATCGTCGTCATCTTGCTGGCCCAGATCCGCCTCCGTAGCTTCTGGGATCTCAACAACGGCCTCATGGGTCTGCTCTACGCCATCCTAGGCTCGACCTTCTTCCAGGCCATCCTCAAATGGCTCATCGGCGGGCTCCGGCCTAACTTCTACGACATCTGCCAGCCGGACCCCAGCCGGGTACCGAACGGCGGAGTGGGGTATCAGCACTACATGTACACCGTCGAGGTCTGCACCGTCAAGAGAGATCACCACCTGTGGAATGCGATGCAGAGCTTCCCGAGCGGCCACTCGGTCACTATCTGGGCGGGTGCCACCTACCTCTTCCTCTACCTGAACGCCAAGTTGAAGGTGTTCTCGAACCGCCATTCTGCCATGTGGAAGCTCATCCTGCTCTATCTTCCGATTCTGGGCGCTGTCTTGATCTGCGGCTCGCTGACGATCGACCATACTCACAACTGGTACGATATCGTCGCGGGCTCCATCATCGGGATCGTCTTCGCGTTCTCGGCTTATCGAATGGTGTATGGTATGTATGCATGAAGTTATGAATTTTATACAATGCTATTACTAACTCAAAGACAGCGAGCATCTGGGACTGGCGCACCAACCACATTCCTCTCAACCGCCAATCCAGTACAGACAATGAGACGGATACACTCCCTCCTCTTGTGTAATTATGAATTAGATAGAATTGTCTAGAGCCGTAACGATAGGTATGCCCTCCCCTTTGAATAATCTTTAAACCTGCAATCCTCCGGTCTTTCGAACTTGCTTATGCACCGAAGATGCTCCTAGCCGTTGAAGCCATTCTCGCTTTGAATATGCTTGGGAGCTGTACACCAACCAGGCACCCATCACTTAATCGGTCTCTTTCAAGGTGGAGAATTCATATTTCCCTGTGAAATTGTACTGATTCCAGATGTGACTTCGGTCAAAATGACGTGATATAAAATCTTAGCGAAAAGAAGAGCTTGACAATACGGTGAGCTTGTGCGAAGGCCCAGCGGGGGTTGCGAGTCAGATGAGCATCCCTGTCAGGGGCTGGCTGTCACTGTTGTATCATCGACTATCAAGCAAACCGACGCCCACGTACTACTCCTTGTGATTCATCATCTTCTCCCCTTTCGGTTTCGTTTTCATTCTCCATAATCAGCAACTCATGGTGATGATCATCGAGATTGGTTATTTCTGGGCGAGTGCAGTAACTAGCCCTCGCGGCAGCCCAGAATCAGACAAACGTATGACTACCTAGACTATGTGATGATTGCCGGGTCGGGTACCGCGGGACTTCTACTACGCACGGTGGTTCTATCTATCGGAGGCACGCCGGCCACGAAAACTGGATGGTTTCGCAACCACGGACAGGACAGTCGCATGCAGCCCCGACATCTGGGCAGAGCCTCCTCAGCCTCAGCCTGACCGGCTGGAACTGGAAAGACCCTGTCTGTCCATGACGTATAGGGAAAAAACGAGACTATGTACGCGCCTCCCGCCGCCAGACATGTTGCGGGATTTTCCAGTACGACCCCAGCGCATTATGGTGACACAGGTTTATTACATCCACTCCGTGTTCAAGAGGAGAGTGTATCGAGCCTGCTTCCCCGAGTATCTTTATCTCACTCAGCCCGACCTTGATTAACGCGGGGGCTATCTATCGCGTCGTCGCCCGTCAGATCGCAAACGAACGGGAGGCGATCGATGCTGTCTCTAGGCCCCGGGGATTCTTGACCCCCCTTGGCGATTGCCGACCTGTCGAATTAGGTTAGGTTAGGTCGTACAGTACGCCGGAGCGGACCCGCGTTATTCCAATCCGTAGCGGAAAAGTCGGATGTAGTTAGTTTAGTCCGCAATTGTTTTTTTTTCTTTGCGGGCGAATAGCCGAGTAGAAGAAGGGGGTATTTATTGACTGACTGGACGAACTTCGAACTCGAGCTCGAGGCTCGAATGGCCACAGCGGGTCGCGAGAGACCGGGGAGGGGGGAGGGGGACTTTCGATACGTTGATCTTCTCGCGCCCCGGGTGGACTAAACGAGATGATGAGCCCATGTCCCGGGCTGGGCTGGGCTGGGGGAGGGGGAAGTCCTCATCAGTGCGCGGATGCGGTGCTTACAGTCATCTCAAATCCTCGAGCTGTCTGTCAGGGGTTGTTGGGCGACCCTTCGAAAGGTCTATCTTGTGGGGGGGCCGTTAGGGGATCATCACGACAAAGGTTCGACCGGGCCACACTGTCGGGAGGGATGGGGATGGGGGGCTCCGCGATCCGTGAGCCTGAAATCATTTATTCATTCTTCCTTCCTGAGTGAGCTAGCTAGCTCGATAGTGTGGGTGGTAGGCATCATCATCGATGAGAGGAAGACGGGTTGACGGTCTAAGTAAGTAAGAACTTATGGGACGAGGGAATGTGATATGAGTGAGGGTCGTGGATGGTATGGGATGGGATGGTTCCGTGAATCCCGTAAGTATAAGTATGAGCCGTCGGCGTATTTGATGGGGTTTAATGTTTGCGGTGGCTGTGAGAGCTGGTCGGTTTTTTTCTCTTCACTCTCCCTTTTTTCCCCTCTTTTTGTTTTTGTTTTTCCCGTGTTGGTTCTAGGTCGGCTACGTTACGACCTACCCTGTGTTTAGGGATGGAGCTGAAGGGCTTAAAGGGTGTGGTTTATAGCAGGATAACATATAAAAGAAAAGATAAAAGGAGTTAAAATATATTAAATAAAGGCTTTATATTTTTTAGGCTAGAAATTTTATCTAGCGATAAAGGCTATAATAAATAAAAAGCTTATATAAAAGAAAAAGAAAAAGGAAAAAATATAAACGTAAAAAAAAAAAAAAAATATTTAATATAAGGCTTTATAAATAATAAATGTTATTATATATTAATAAATATTATAATAACCTTTTTATAAAAGTGATATTCGCGTTTTTATAAGCTATTTTTTTAATATCTTTAGTTTTTTATTATAATTATATATATAAATATTTTTATTTTAATTTAATAAAATTCTTTTTTTTTAATATTTTTTAAGATTTTTTATTATTTTTATATGTTTTTTATAAATATAAATCTTTATATTTTCTCTATTTTTTTATTTCCCGGTTTATTTATAATTATTAATTTATTTTCTTTTTATTTATTATATATATTTAAATTATTATTAATATAAACGTTTAATTTAACGTTTTTTTAACGTTAATATTATTATTATAAAATATATTAATAAAAGCTATTATTTAATTTATATAAATAAAATAAATATAATAATCGTAAAATAAAATAGCATTTTTAGCTAGCTAAAATTTATAATTATTTATAAATTTTACGAATTTTTTATACGTAATATATATTTTAATTAAATTATTATTAAGTTTTTTAAATATTTAAATAATTATAAAATTAATAATTAAATAATATTATTTAATATATTAAATAAACTTTTTATTTATAATAATAAATAATTTTATTATTAAATTAATATAAATAATTTTATTATTAATATTAATATTTAAAATAAATAATATTTAATTTTTTAAAAGCTTATTTAATTTTAAAGATTATTTTATTATTAATAATTTTAAAATATTTATTAATATTAATAAAAATTTATAAATCTTTTATTTATTTATATTAAAAAAATTTAAAATCGATAAAAATAATTTTAAATATTATAAAATATTTAAAATAAATATTATATTTTTTAAATATATTATAAATAAAATTTTAAATATTATATTTATTAATATATATAAATTTAACTTTTTTAAAGTTTATATTATTTATAATAAATTATTTAGCTTTATATCTAATTTTTAATTTTTAATTTAATATAATAATATATTTTTTAAAATTATTTATTTTAATTAAAAAAATATATATTTAATTAAAATATTAATAAATTTATAGTTTCTAAAAAGTTTTTATTCGATAAAAATATATATTAAAAATAACTTAAAATTAATAAAATAAATTTAATTTTTATAAAAGTTAATAAATGTTTATTTTCAAAAAAGTAAGATAATTTTAAGTTTATATTTTTTTATTTATAATATTTTTAATTCCTTTTTTTTTATATTATGTTATAAAAAATAAATTTTAATAGTTATTTTTTATAAAAGTTATTAATATAAAAAAAGGTTTTTTTATAATAAATTTAATAAATAATAAAATAAATTAAATATAAAAAAATTTTAATTTAAAAAAAGATTTAGCGTTTTTAATTTATATTTTATTTTTATTTTTATTTTTATAAAAAATAGATTTTTTTAGCGTAAATAATAATTTAAATAATATATATAAAAACGTTTAATTTTAAATTAATTAAATATTATTTATTATAATTTAATATTTTATTAATAATATATTAATTTTTATTAATTAATTTTATGCTTTTATTATTTTATTTTTTAGGGAAAATTTATTTTAAAAATAGCAATTTTAAAAACGATTATTATTAAATTATAATATATATATTATACGTGTAAAAAAGTTAATTTTATAAAATAAAAGTTAATTAATATAAAAAAATAATAAATAATATTAAATATATATAATTTAAATATATATAACTTAAAAAATTATAATATTCGTAACTTTTTAAAATCGATAAAGTTATATTATTATAAAAATAATTATTATATATATTAATAAAATATAAATTAAAAGATTTAATTAATAAATTTATATATTAATTTTAATTGATAATTAGCGTTAATTTAAAAAAATAAAATATTTAATTTTTTATTATATATTTAAATATTTAAATATATTATTTATTCGTAAATTTTATAATATAATAATGTTAAAAAACTTTTAAAATATAAAAAAAATTATTATTAATTTTTTTATTAAAAATTTAAATATATTATTCTTTTTTTTAAAGGTATATAATTAGCTTTTATATTTTACGTAATATTATATTTTTAATTTATATTATTAATTTATTATTATCGATAAAATATTATAATACTTTATTATAATTATTTTTTACGATAATATTAATAAAATTATAATTATTATTAATTTATTCTATTTTATTAATCTTTTTATTTTTATAGCTTTTATAAAATATTATAAAATTAATTATAAATCTTTTTTTTATAATTATTTTTAGCTTTATAATTCTTTTATATAATAAATATAAATTTATATATATAATTAAAGATATTTTAAAAATATCTTTATTATAATTTATATTAATAAATTTAATAATTTTATTTATTATTTTAATTATATAATAAATTATATCGAATTTAGCTATTATTTTTATATATTTTAAAAGCTAAAACGTTTTTTATAACTCGTTTATATTTAATAAAAAGTTAATATAAAATATTTTTAATTAATTAAAATTATAAATCGTTTTTTTATTTATTATTAAAATAAATAATATATCCGATTTAATTATTAAAATCTCGATTATTAGTAAATGTTTTATTTATAAAAATAAATATTTCTAAGATTTTTATATTTAAAAAAATATATTTTAATCCTTATTTTAAGTTATTAATTTATTATTTTAAGCGTTTATTAAAAAGTTTATAATCGTTTTTTTTTAGTTTTATTATTTAAACGGCTTTTAAAAAATCGTAATTTATTTTTAATTAATAAATAAACGTAATATATATTTTTTAAGCTTTTTATTTTATATAAAGCGCTTTTTTATTATTATTTTATTTAAAAATAATTATTAGCTTTTTTTTTTTGCCCTTTTAATTTTAAAATATAATTTATTTTATTATTTTTTATAATTAACCCATTAAATTATATTAATAATTTAAAAGTTATAATTATATTTAAATAAATATAAAATAAAAAACATTATTATTTTATTTTTATAAAAAAAATATAATAATAATAAAAATATTATTAATTTATATAATAATAATAATAATAAAAATATTATTAAATACTTTTATAAAATTTAAATATATAAAATAATAATTATAAATCGATAATAATATTTTTAATTTTTTAATATAATATTAAATATATATCATTTATTAATAAAAGCTTAATTTTATTATATTATATA